>CM077664.1:17192500-18392500 GCA_039707655.1 Elymus sibiricus | reverse complement strand
TGAATCTTTTGCAACAGAGCGGGCCGAGGCCGGAACGCACGTACTGCTGCGGGCAGCCCAATACGGGGACAGGAAAAACGGATGGGAATTTTAGTATCACCTCGACTCGAAAAGGAGCGGAAGAAAATAACTCTATAGATGGGTGGACGGACAAAAAACGGACGAAATTACGGTGGTAAGAAGCAATAGCCCCTTTATTATTTATATATATATATATATATATATATATATATATATATATATATAATAAAAATAAATATATATATATATATAAATATAAATATAATATAATATAATAATATATATATATATATATATATATTATTTGTATTTATATTTATATTTATATTTATTAGCACATATGCTCGTGCGTTGCAACGGGAGAAATTTTTTACATGTATTCAAATTTAAGTAAATATGCACTTCAAAGTCCAATAAGTTGCATCATTCAAGTCAAAGTATATATTTGAATTTCAAATATTTTATGTGGTTGTGCATTCGGTCATCCGGTGTGTATGTTATTAGAGGGAAAAAAAGATACCGGCGCCTTGCGGCTGGGCATGACGGTGGCCTTGCTCCACTTGTTGGTTGGCCTGGTATTGAGCGTCTTCTCGTTGTTGCTCGTAATGTGAATGTATGCTGCTTCCAACCGATAGGGTAGGTAGGAGAGATGTAGTCTGCAATGAAAATATGACGATGAAATCTTTTTTATGACAGTCGATGGAGTTAATTGATGTTGAATGAGACAGATACAATTATTCACATCAAGAAAATAAATCGCTGGAGTAATCTTTTACCCAAAATCACTGGAGTAATCGCGAGGGCCTTCATACCAAGGAAAATATTATGTCAAGCGAAGTATTGCTAGTTTACAGCATTGAATCAAGATGCTTAGACGCAGATGGAGATCGACTGGTGGGGTCCTGATCGATGGACTCGTAGTAGTACTGACAGGTGCGGATGGTGACGATCCAGACGTACTACATGGAGCTGCCCTAGGGAAGTCTGGGTTCTCCGGCTTCTTCCGGTACATGTACAAATTGTAACACGCCACCGGCCATAAATTCCCATCAACGTCCAATGCACCTGCTAGCGAAATTAGAACAAGAAGCTAGGACAATGGGCTGTCACGTCTAGTCTACTCGAGCAACTGCACAACGTACCAGTTCCGCGACGGCGTTCCTCGTTGTACTCAGGGTGTACTCGACCATGCTTGCGCTAGCTTGTAGCTAGCTAGCCAGCCTGAATCCAGGTCATAGTTAGGAGTGTACATGACTACGTGCATGGGTTTTCGCTTGCTAGATGCTCCCAGGTTCCTTTTTTCTCTTATCTCTCTTCCTTTTCCCTCTTTTCTCTCCAATAGCCACAACAAGTTAATTCCTCCCCTCTCAATATTTGTGCCCAAATGAAACTCACTTCTTATTCTCTCATTATTAATTCTTTAGGCGGCTTCCTGATTTCATATCGTAGATGTATATAAATTGGTGGGAAAGATGCAAGGGAGCGAGGTGGGACTCTTAATAGAAAAACGAATCACATGTTTAGCACACAAACGCGAGCAGGTTAGTTGGACGGATCCTTCTTCACGGGAGGGCAGGACGCGAGTTTGATCCCCGGCGAGGGCAATTAAATTTTTGACTCCTCACCTGCGCAGCATGGGCCTGGGCTGCCACTGTATCTGGGCCGACTGGCGACAGATAAGCCACCCGATGCGAGAGGATCGATAGAAAAACCGAGTCTTAAAAAAACGAACAGGTTTTTTTTCACTTACGGGTGGCAGGGTGGGTAATTTACTTCAATTTTAGGGATAGTTGGGCGACGACGGTGAGCCGACAGAAGCACTCCGTGCTTTATTATTAGCACTCCGTGCTTTATTATTAGGTAAAGATTTATTTATTTATTATTTATTATTTATTATTATTATTTATTAGGGGTAAAGAGTAAAGATTAGAATTCACATCAGAATTGGTCACGTGTTGTTTTGCGTGCAAGTGTCCTTTTCATGTACGTTGATTGTGGGTGCCCTTTCCATTATAGACATATATACGTGATAGACTTTTTTGTGTGAGTAGCTGTCATATTCAATCTGCAAAACCAAAGGGTCCACCACACAGGAAAGCTCTAAGGCGACGGGAGGCGATTGCATGGCGATTGTCTACCGCGGCTAGGGTTAGGGTTTGAGCTGCGGGGGTGAGAGAGGATATGGTGGTAACGAGGGAAGCAACGGCGCAGCCCTTGCGACTGACCGGCGGTGTTCTTTCTACGCAAGGGGCGGAGCTGATGGCGGAGAAGGCAGGGGGAAAGTCGACTAGGGTTTCGGGGCAGATGGGATCTTCACCGGTGGCGGCGGCGGCTACCCCGAGGAAACAATACAACACAACGGCGGCAATCGACGAGGCGAACCAGAAGAAGTCATCTAGCTGATCCAGCCATGCATCGGGCTCGGGGGCGGCAAACCAGAGAAACGCGAAAGGCCTGCACAGAGATACAGAGGCACTGGCCTCGAGCAGGAAGAACCCCCCGGCTGTGGCAGGGGGGCGATGTCTATGCCGTCGCGCAAGGTGGATGAAACGGCCAGCCGGGCTTCTTCTAAGTCCCGGTTGAAAGCAAAACGCCGGATCCAACGTCGAATCTTTCAGCGAGACTATGTGGCATGGTGCTGATGGATAAGGAGGCAGAGGGCTTTGTGTTCGAGGAGCCTGAGAAGGTGGTTCCAAAAAACTCTCGGTGGTCGGCGGTCGGTAAGGTGTGCTCGACGAGGCCGATGATTATGAGTGCTGTTGAATGAGCGATGCAACGAGCCTGGGGATTGCATAGAGAAGCCAAGTTCGCTGATCTTGGCTCCAATACTTTCGAGGTTCACTTTGGCAGCGAGGGAGACTGGAAGCATGCAATGAATAACGGTCCATGGCAGTATGATTTCAGTGTTTTGATCTTGAAGGAGTACCAAGGCAATACTAGGCCATCGGAGATGGTCTTTGA
Source organism: Elymus sibiricus (assembly GCA_039707655.1). NCBI lineage: Eukaryota > Viridiplantae > Streptophyta > Magnoliopsida > Poales > Poaceae > Elymus > Elymus sibiricus. Next base: position 18,389,518 of record CM077664.1, on the reverse strand, counting down.
CAAGATCGATATTTGGGTCCGTGTGGACGATCTACCACCTGATAAGAGGACTGAGTCATTGGTAGAGCTCTTGGGAATTGGCTGGGGGAAATTATTCGAGTGGATACTGACAAGGATGGAGTAGCAAGGGGACAGTACCTCAGAGTCCGGGCAAAAATTTATGTTTATGAACCTTTGGTGAGGGGGTTTTACCTCAAAACAGCTAAGGATGACAAGCTAGGCACATGGTTTGACTTCTACTATGAGAAGGTGCCGCATTTTTGTTTTGAGTGTGGCCGGTTGGTACATGCTGGAGGTGTCTGTGATCCTCCTCTGGAGTAGACATCACAATGGGGAGGATGGCTGCGTGCGTCACCAGGTAGGCATAACAGCGCAAAAGGAGGATCACAGGGTCCCGCTGGGAGCAGCAACAGTTGGGGCTGTAGGCGTACGGGCGACAGCGGCCCAAGGCGTCAGTCAAACATAGGCAACAACGGTGCTCCAACAAAATGCAACCTGCAGGCTGACTTCGCCAAGTCTGAGGGCACACGCACTGGCGGTGCTGCAAAATTTGATAGAGGAGAAGTCACTAGTCCATTGAAGGATAAAGTGAAGTTTGACCAGAGGGAGGGGCATGATCTCAGGCAGGATTTAGAGCAGAAGAGGGAAAGGGAGCTAAGAAATAAATTACATGAGCAGCAGCGTTATGCTAGCGGCTCCTGCGACAGAGAGGGGGAATGGAAGGGCAAGGAAGGAGGACGCCACACATATGATTACAGAGGCGACACGACGAGGAGCGAGGAGGAGTATCATAGGGAGAGGTATGGTGGTAGAGAGGGAAGGAAGCGAGGTCATTTCGTCAGAAAACCCAGGCAGGAATACAGGCCGGTGCAACATGGTAATAATCAGTCGAGGTTTGAGACTGAAGGAAGAAAGAGGGGGCCTAGGCAATATTGGGTGGTGAAGAATGATCCAGATAAACAGGTGGCAAATGATATGTTCGTTCGCGATACGAGGAGGAAGACCTCCACTGTGTTTGATCGCATCTCTGAAAACAAAGATTCATCGACGGACCCCGACATGGGGGGCCGCCAGTCGCCATGAATTTCCTTGCCTGGAACTATCGAGGATTGGGGTTGGACTCGACAGTTGGCAAATTAAGGGACTTGATACGGTCATACAACCCAGCGGTGATTTTTCTTTCTGAAACGAAGAAGAAGGCGAGAGCGATGGAGAGACTTAAGTGGAGTTTGGGATTCTGGAGTGGTCTTGCGGTGGATTGCCAAGGTTTGAGTGGAGGCCTAGCTCTTTGGTGGAGAGAAAATGTGCAGGTCAAGGTGAGGCCATGGTTCCAATATTTCATTGATGCAGAAATGTTGTGGGAGGGCAAGACCTATAGATTCACTGGTTTCTATGGGGAGCCCAAGACGGACCTGCGCAAGAAGTCGTGGGATGCAATTCGATATTTAAAAGCACAAGATGACCTCCCATGGATATGTGTTGGAGATTACAATGAGGCTCTCTTCCAAACGGATCAGCTAGGGGGTAATCCGAGACCGTTTGCTCAGATGGAGGACTTTAGGGATTGCTTGGCGGACTATGGACTCGCGGACTTGGGTTTCTCTGGATACCCATACACATGGGATAATAAGCGCGATGGGTCGGAAAACATCAAAGTTAGGCTCGACAGAGCTACTTGCACGGACAACTTTCTGGACATGTTCCCGGAGACTCATGTTGAACACCTTGTGACGGAGGAATCCGACCACCAAGCTATCCTAGTAAGAGCGACGGAGACAGCTCCACGCGCGAAGGACGGAGGGTCGCACCCCTTTCAGTTTGAAGAAGCTTGGACGAGGCACGAACAGTATGATTCTATGGTCACTCAAGCATGGTCAGAGGCTGGGACGGGCGAACATACAGTGGCTGCGGTGTCGGAAAAGTTGGGCAAGATGACGGGCAGCATGCAGCGGTGGGCTAGGGAGGTGTTCGGGTCCATTCGGAGGCAAATAGAAAAACTCAAAACGCAGCTGGCGGACGCGCGAAGCAGAGCGGACGCCTCCGGATCCTCACTGGAGGTCCGGGACATTGAGCAGTAGCTGCGTGAGATATACGCGCGGGAGGAGCTGGTGTACCGACAGCGCTCGCGTGTGGATTGGCTGTGGGCCGGCGACCAAAATTCGAAGTATTTTCAAAACAGGGCATCGCACCGCAAGAGGAAAAATACCATTCGTGCGCTACGCCGCGACGATGGTACGAGGTGCATGGTAGATGAAGAGATGAGGGAATTGGCAGCAAGCTTTTATGAATCCTTGTTCACATCAGAGGGCTTGGTTGATGCACATGCTTTATTAGAAAACATTGATCACTTGGTTTCGGACGACATGAATGGCAAACTTACAGCCCCTATTTCCGATGATGAGATTGAAGCCGCGTTGTTTCAAATGGGGCCGACGAAGGCGCCGGGACCAGACGGACTCCCTGGTCGTGGGTAAAGATTGATGTGTGTACGGCGGTGCATGATTTTCTTAATGGGGCCATGACTCCTGCTGCATTCAATGACACGGTTATTGTTATGATCCCGAAAGTGAACTCACCGGAGTTACTTTCGCAGTTTCGCCCTATTAGTTTATGTAACGTTTTGTACAAGATCGCTACTAATGTCTTGGCGAACAGATTGAAGGGCATTCTTCCTTTCCTCATCTCTGAAGAACAGAGTGCTTTTGTGCCCGGGCGTTTGATCACTGACAATGTGTTGGTGGCATATGAGTGTGTGCATGCTATTCGGAATAGGAAGAGGAAGAAGAGTTTGTGCGCGATCAAATTGGATATGATGAAGGCGTACGATAGGGTGGAGTGGATCTTCCTTGAGCAGATTATGACACAATTTGGCTTTGCTCCTCAGTGGGTCTCCATGATCATGAGGTGTGTTACCTTGGCATGCTTTTCGGTAAAACTTAATTGTGGGCTTTCGAGGAGCTTTTTACCCTCTCGTGGTCTAAGACCGGGTGACCCTTTGTCACCGTATCTGTTTCTTTTCTGCGTGGAGGGGTTTTCAGCGCCCCTAAAGAAGGCTCAGAATGATAAACAGTTAACTGGGGTGAAGTTTGGGAGCACTGGCCCCCATGTAACTCACCTCTTGTTTGCGGATGACAGCATAGTATTCCTTGAGGGCACAAAGGAGAACATGGAGACCCTCAAACAGATTCTCACTAAATATGAAAAAGCATCAGGTCAGAAGGTAAACTTGCAGAAGTCCTCCATTTTCTTTGGGAGGGGGAGCCAGAATAGGATGAAGGAACAAATGAAACAGGCTGTGGGGATTCAGTCTGAAGTTCTTAGTGAACGGTATTTGGGTCTCCCAACACTGCTTGGAAGGTCAAAGGACGGCACTTTCAAACATGTCACCGAATGCTCTAAAGGCAAAGTGTGTGGGTGGAAGGGCCAAGGATTGTCTAAAGCAGCTAGAGAAGTACTTATCAAATCTGTTCTGCAAGCGACTCCGACTTACACCATGAGTTGTTTTCACCTCTCGAAGAAGATGTGCCGGAACCTGACTTCGATCTCCCCTAAATTCTGGTGGGGTGCAATGAATGGTGAGAGAAAGGTCCATTGGATTGCTTGGCAGAAGATGTGTGCAAGCAAGCGTGATGGGGGCATGGGTTTTCGCGATCCTGAGGCTTTTAACCAAGCCCTGTTGGCTAAGCAAGCATGGCGTATTCTGCAAGTCCCATCCTCTCTATGTGCTAGAGTGCTTAAAGCACGGTATTTCAAAGATGACACAATCCTTTCGGCCTCTTGCCCGGCATCGGGGTCATTCACTTTCCGAAGCATTCTGCATGGCCGAGACTTACTCAGAGAAGGTCTTATAAGGAGAGTGGGGACGGGGGCGCATATCAACATTCATCACGACCCGTGGATCCCTCGCAGCGGTTGCACAAAGCCTCTCGGCCAAGTGTACATGCAGGGAATCACCAAGGTCGCTGACCTGCTGAACCCCGACAGGATGACCTGGAACGAGGAACTGGTGGATGCGATGTTTTCTAGGGATGATGCAGCGGATGTGAAACAAATTGCTATAGGAGGACCAGAGACTGATGATTTTCTAGCATGGAATTTTACACGGAATGGCGTTTTCTCCGTCAAGTCGGCATATCACACTAGTAGAAAAATGGACATTAGTCCCGGTTCGTAAGGGCCTTTAGTCCCGGTTGGGCAACTAGGACTAAGGAATCGGGACTAAAGGCCCCCCATTTTAGTCCCGGTTGTGTTACGAACCGGGACTAAAGGGGCTCCACGTGGCCGCTGCGTAGCGCTCAGGCAGGAGGACCTTTAGTCCCGGTTGGTAACACCAACCGGGACTAAAGGGGCTCCATGTGGCCGCTGCATAGCGCTCAGGCAGGAGGACCTTTAGTCCCGGTTGGTAACACCAACCGGGACTAAAGGCCGCCACGCGTCAGGAGCTGGGGTTTAGGGTTTTGGAGGGTTTAGGGGTTTCATTTTGTATTTACCATTCAATTCTTTTTCATTTAGGGTTTTCATTTGTATTTTATGTTTTCCATTCTACTCGACGCTACTACATATAGCAATGAAGGAACCATTACACAACATCGTCATTAATATAGAGAAGTGACCTCTTTCTCCGTGCCTGGTCGAACAACAAGTTTTCGTATATATATTCGACTCTACTACATATAGTACACGTTCATGCATATATACAATATAATATCTCTTACGATCCCTAATATCTAATTACCAAAATCCCCTACCAATACCCGATGGTATTCTCCGGTTTTAGATATGACCTCTTCAAGTAAGAATCCCGCCAATTCCTCTTGAATTGCTCGTACGTGATCCTTTGGTACGAGATCGTCCCGCATCCGTTGGATCTAATTTAAAGAAGGGGGTCAATATATATGAATGAAACTCAACACAATTGATGGTAATAAAATAAAATTGTGAATATTGTTTAGGTACTTCAAGTTGTTGTAAAATTCTGCCATTCTCACAGGTCGTCTGGCGAATGAACTCGCAAACGTAGTATCCACATAAATTATTCCCGTCTCCCTGCCTCGAGCACTTTACGAGAATAGAGTTCAATCAAAATAATAATCAAGCATAATAATGGTATTGAAACTAGCTAGAATCAAAGAGATGCGCGGACCTAGCTAGTACTACTTATATTGAGTTGTCGAAATTGCAGCTCCTCTTTCCATTCACCCCTAACCTTCTTGGTGAACCGTTTCCAAACCCTGCCCGGCAAAGAAAATGAATAAAGGAGTTATTAATTACTTGATATCAGGAAATGAACGAAAGTTGCCTATATAGTGCGATAATGATTGAAATTACCTCTGGAGCATTTCACTCAGGATCGCCCACATCTTAGGGTCTTTACGTTTCGAGTCCATGACAAGTACTTTTCCTGTGTCAAACTGAATGACTAGCAGAATAAAGTGAAACCTGCGCACGCATAACTCATCAATTACACTTAACATCGAGTAAGCGAAACAGAATGTGTACAAGACAGTAACACTCACTTGAAGTTGTAAGGAAATAGTATTTCCCTTTTGATTTGTTGTTCAATTAACGCCTTTAGCAAGTTATCCTCTGTTTCCTTGGCGTAGTTTTGTACCGTATATTCATGTATGTTATTTGGGTTAATGAACCCAATGTCATAGATTTGTCCTGTTTTGAATTCGAGGATCTTCATTCTGCGTAATATAGTGAGGATAATTATACATGCAATGAACGAGCTGAGCTAGAGACTTAAATACAAAAATAATACTTACAGACAATAGCAACTGATGATAGATTTGTCGAGGGCGTCTTGATTGTATAACTGAAATAATTCCTCAAATTCAATGAACATCTCCTCGTCTCCACTGAAGTAATGCTCATTTTTAATTCCCACCATGAGTGAGTCTTTCCCTTCCTTTGAGGCTTCCATGTACCACTCATGTAATCTTCGCATTTGTGTTGGTAGAAGCCATTCCTCCTCAGGTCTGATGAGAGGCTTCCCGTGATGGTATCTATATGCTAACTCAGCCTTGGAGAACTCTACCTCGCATAAGAATTGAGCAAGAGTGGCCGCTACCTCCAGATCATAATCCTTATCGGAAAACACGTTGAGCGGGGGGCACGATTGGTTTTTTCTGTTCTCCGAGCTGGGGAATTGTTTTCCCCCTTGCACTACTACAACTTCCCGACCGCTGCTGTTTATGTGACTTCATAATAGAGCAGTCATAGTTTGATGGCAGCGGAGGCGGTGGTGGTCGCGTAAGGTTTTCCAGAAACTGCTTTGCTTTTGTCGAATCTATTTTCTCCTTTGGCTCGGGCCGTTTCGGTGCAAGCTGGCGTTTCACATCGTCATCCATGAGCTTCTTGATTTCCTCATCACTCATTTCGTATGGTAACTTGGCAGGAGCCTCCTTGACACTGTACCTTGTACCTGCTCTGGATTTCTTCGCAGTTGTAATACTAGCCGCCGGAGCGGCGGTTCTCTTCCGCTTATCCACCCGGTGCTGAGGCGGCGGAGGCGGCGGAGTCTGCTGAGGCGGCGGAGACCGCTGAGGCGACGGAGATAGAGCTGGATTGCTACTCTGAGCAGTCGATAGCCTTGGCTTCCAATGTGGAAGCACGATGTGTTCCTTTTTCCATAGAATGGTATTTTTCTAGCATCTCCCAGTTCAGTCTCCCCTTCACCTGTAGGGAAGTCAAGCTCCAGCTGCTCAAATCCCTTGATAACTTCATCCACCCCGACAACAGCATAGCCATCTGGAATCAGAGAGCAATGGTAAGTTCCATTACCAGGAGGTAAGGCAAAGCCGACCGCCACCTTCACGGATATGTTCATGCATTTCACATGTAGCTCACAATTTTCCCTCTGCGTGATATCATCCATGGGGTAGCGAGGAGCCGTGATATCATCTATGGGCCGAACGAGCTCCGTGGAAGCCACGCTGCTTTTCCGCTGAGATGATGGGCCGGCAGTATCGAATGCAGGATCTTCGTGCCGCTGAGATGGGCCGGTAGCTTGCTGGTTGGTAAGTGCCTCTATTTGCTTCTGCTGCTGCTCTAATTTTTCTTCTATCTTCTGCATCCGGTCTGCATGCTGTTTCTTTTTTCTCCCTCGGCTTCTATAAGTCTCACTACAGTCGGGAAACCCAATCTTCCACGGAACGGAGCCTGATGTGCCTCGTGTTCGTCCACTGTGTTCAGCATTCCCGAGGGTGCGTGTCAGCTCATCGTTCTCTTTGTCGGGATTGAACTTCCCCTCCTGCACGTCCTTCATTGTAGCTTTAAGGGCTTTGAGGGGTGTTGCAAGTTGATCTTTTGTAAAAATACACTTCCCTGTTTCTGGGTCCAACTTTCCCCCATGCCCGTAGGACCAAGCCTTTGCCCGTTCGGCCCACTCCAATGTCTGATCTGGATCGATCCCTTTATCAATCAGGTCGTTCTCAGTTTTCTCCCACTTAGGCCTGGCAACCTTGTAGCCACCTGACCCCATAACATGGTGATATTCCTTCTTTGCAGCATTTTGCTTATTTATTTTTGACCTTTTCTTGGCTTCATCCGATGTCTTGTACTCCACAAATGCGTCCCAGTGATCTTTTATCTTCTCATATGCTCCGGTGAATGTTGGAGTCTTGTCTTTCAGGACATAGTCTTGGTGCAATCTTTTCTTCCAATTGCAGAATTATGCGGCCATCTTCTTAAGAGCCCACGCCTTGACTTTTGGCTCTATAACTTTGTTATTTCGATCCACCTCTGGCGGTAGGGTGAAATTTGTCATGAGCGTATTCCAAAGCGTTTCTTTGGATTTATCGTTGACATAAGTAACTCCATCCGCCTTTGGCTTATTCCATTCTCGAATGCTGATCGGGATGCTGTCCCTAACAATAACTCCGCACTGACTTACAAATCGGTTTGCGTTCCGCGCGGGACGAATCGGTTTACCATCTTCACGGACTTCTTCGATCTTGAACCTTTCATTTTCGCCCAACCTTTTTTTCGGGCCTTGTTTCTTTATAGAAGATTGGCTCGATCCGGAGGGCTAAAAGAAGAAGGAAGCTTTAATATATGTATATACAAATCAATTAATGCATCTAGTCAGCAGAGGCTTAATTAATATACCTCGCCGGACTTTGTAATAATTAAGGTTCCAACACGGGAGCCGTCATCTTCTCCCTCCATTCCCTCACCTAAGCCGTCATCTCCTCCCTCTATTCCCTCACCGGAGTCGTTCAGAAACTGTGAGGTGATATCATCATCTCCGTCACGGATTATTGCCCCCAACATGTCTTCTTGTTCTTCGTCTCTGTCGTGTTCCATAGTTTTTGGAAAGACTTGCAAGTTATTTCAATGCTATAAACAAATTATTAAAACAAATTCACATTTCCATGTCTATTTGCATCTCGATTAAAAAAATCACATTATTAAAACAAATTCACATAATATCACTAATACATCTCAAATAATCCAGTTAATGCAATAATATTATCATATAATATCACTAATACATCTCGAATAATCCAGTTAATGCAACAATAATATCACATAATATCACTAAACATCTCGCCCAATCAAACTAGACGTCGACTCCCTGTTCCTGAGCCGCGGGCGGTGAACACCCAAAGAGAAGGAACCATAACAGGATCATTGCTCGGGTGACATCCCTGAAGAAACTGCCAGGTATTGGAGAAGCTGTCGTCCAACGCAACCATGTAGCGACGGACGTGCTCGTCCTCCTCCCTGACACGATGACGTACCACCCTCTCGGGGGCCGGCTCCCTCTGCACCGATAGTGGCCCACGCGACCGCCACCAAAGAAGCTCCGGGTCGACGACAAGACCCCGATTCCTCACCAAGCTGCGCGCCCCGGAAGGTAGCACCTCCCAGTGCCAGCCCGGTGGAGCCCAGTCCCGGACATGGCGCCTCTCAAACTGGTTGTCGCCGCCGAGTTGACGACGAGGATGCGGGCCGGGCATCGTCGCCGAGAACAAATTCCTATGAAAACAAATCAGGAATTGTAGCTCACCCTCGGATGTAGAGGATGTAGTCGATCAGCGGAGGGACGATCGTGGACCAACAGCTCCAACGTCGACGATCACTCCACGGAGATGCAACACCACAAATCCTGTAAATCAAAACAACATGCTACAGGAACTATATGGGCACAAACTTGATATGCACTTAAAGTAGAGATGACATGCTTCAATTCATCTTTACGGTCCAGGTTCATAAACATCATGATTAATTGACTACGATCCATGCAAAATGCAACATTCTGAAACAGATCATGACTTGGTGAAAAACTGGGCATATGCATGAGCAGAGTTAAAATGATGGCATCAAAAGGTTCATGTACATATCATGGAGCCCAAATATTACAACATGGCATAAACATAGGAGCAACAGGTTCATGGGAATCATCAAGGCAATATACAACCATGAGATAAGCTGTTTTTCAGACTTAACATCAGGATGCACTTTTGCAACGTAGATTAACACATCAAGATGAACTCTATTATGCATGCAAATGACACCATCATGTAGAGCACGAAGAGTAGCACATTTTACACATATAAATCATGTTCATAGGACCAACATGCACAAAGTTACACACACCAAAAGAATGCAATATGATATTTGGAATCTCAGGGACTTAGCAAACATGTAGGTAACTAAATTAAAAGCAAATGCTTGAGGGACGGAGAGGCGAACCTGGACGCCGGACGTCGGGGCAGCCTGACGGCGTGCGCGTGGAGGACCGCCGGCGCGGGCTCGGGCAGCCTGACGGCGCGCACGTGGAGGAGGGCCGGCACGGGCTCGGGCGCGCGGCGCGTGGAGGAGAGCGGCAACGTCGAGGGGGCGCGCGCGCGTGGAGGAGCGGCGGCGGGCAGCCTGACGTCGCTGGCGCGTGGAGGAGAGCGGCGGGCAGCCTGACGGCATCGCATGGAGGCCGGCGGCGGGAGCTAGCGGACGCGTCGAGGGCGCGGTCGATCGGGCGAGGGAATCGAGGAAGATTGGGGGAGGGAGAAGGGGCGGTTTAAATACCGCCAGGCCTTTAGTCCCGGTTGGTGGCACCAACCGGGACTAAAGGTAGGCCTTTAGTCCCGGTTGGTGCCTCCAACCGGGACTAAAGCTTATTTTGGCGGCGGCCGAAAGGGCGCAAATGGGCTAGGCCTTTAGTCCCGGTTGGAGCCACCAACCGGGACTAAACATCCAAATTATTTTAGTTTTGTTTTAAACAGATTCAAAAACTTTTGATTTAATTCTTTTTGCTATTAAACATGCCTAGTTTTGATTTAATTCTTTTTGCTATTAAAGTTTTTAACAAAAAATACTGTATGAAAATTTTAGTTGATTCTTTTTGCTATTGAAGAATATTATAAAATACTTTTTGTTAACCTAACAATGTTATATTTTCTTTTCTGTTAAGTTATTAGTTTAGTATTTTTCTTTGCTGCTAAGTTTTATTTAGGACAAAAACTATTTTTGTTATTTGTAGTTAAGTCCTACAGTTCCCTTAGGAGTTTTTATTTGGATTTCCTTGAAGTTTTGTTTTGCTTTCTATTTGCTTTTTCTTATTGTTTTGTTTATTGCTTTATTCATTGATTGTATTTTGATTGCTAGAATGCTTGCTAGAGTGAATGCTTATATGAATGATGTGGCTTATCTAGAATGCTCAGAAGACATTCATATTTTGTTTGGACATAATTGCATTGATTAACTCCTCTCTATAATTAAAATACTAAAAGGACATGAATAATTGAAAATTCAAAACTTAATAAATAATTATTCAAAAATCATGTTTCAAATGCCAAAATGCCCTAGCTTTCTGGTTCAATTCCGACGCTCCGGAGTCCACCTAGGATAACCAAAACACATATATACCCTAACTCATACAAAGATGACGGTGAAGCCGTTCACATCCCTGAGTGGGATCTTGGGGTATAAAACTTTTTCTTCGTGTGTGTCCCTTGCTCATGATTGCGCCGTAACCACGGAGAATCTTCTTCATTTAACAGGATGCTTGGGTCAGTCTTCACTGTGAAGGGAGGAATTTCATGAAACTTTTCATAATCTTCTGACATGTCTGTCTTGTCCTCCACTCCCACGATGTTTCTTTTCCCTGAAAGAACTATGTGGCGCTTTGGCTCATCGTATGATGTATTCGCTTCCTTATCTTTTCTTTTTTTTGGTTTGGTAGACATGTCCTTCACATAGAAAACCTGCGCCACATCATTGGCTAGGACGAATGGTTCGTCTATGTACCCAAGATTGTTGAGATCCAGTGTTGTCATTCCGTACTGCGGGTCTACCTTTACCCCGCCTCCTGTCAGATTGACCCATTTGCACCGAAACAAAGGGACCTTAAAATCACGTCCATAGTCAATTTCTCATATCTCCTCTATATAACCATAATATGTGTCCTTTTCCCTATTCGTGTTTGTCGCATCAAAGCGGACACCACTGTTTTGGTTGGTGCTCTTTTTATGTTGGGCGATCGTGTAAAATGTATTCCCATTTATCTCGTACCCTTGGAAAGTCAATACAGTCGAAGATGGTGTCCTGGCCAACAAGTACAGCTGATCTACAACAATGGTGTTATTCATGAGATGTGTTTGTAACCAACCGCCGAAAGTCGCCATGTGTGCACGTGTTCATTGATATACGGGGCCACCAAGGTAGAATTTTGTAGAACTGTGTAGTGTGCTTGAGTGAAAGAATGCCCGTCCCTACATATTATTGATTTCGGTCCTAGCGTGCCTTTCCACTCAGTCTCCCCTCATGCCACGATTGAGGAACACCAATCGGCTTAAGGTCAGAAATAAAGTCAACACAAAACTCAATAACCTCCTCTGTTCCATAGCCCTTGGAGATGCTTCCTTCTGGCCTAGCACGGTTATGAACATATTTCTTTAAGACTCCCATGAACCTCTCAAAGTGGAACATATTGTGTAGAAATACAGGACCCAGAATGGCAATCTCTTCGACTAGGTGAACTAGGACGTGCGTCATAATATTGAAGAAGGATGGTGGGAACACCAACTCGAAACTGACAAGACATTGGACCAAATCATTTTGTAACCTTGGTAGGATTTCTAGATCGATTACCTACTGAGAAATTGCATTGAGGAATGCACATAGCTTGACAATGGCTAATCGAACATTTTCTGGTAGAAGCCCCCTCAATGCAACCGGAAGCAATTGCGTCATAATCACGTGGCAGTCATGAGACTTTAGGTTTTGGAATTTTTTCTCTGCCATATTTATTATTCCCTTTATATTCGACAAGAAGCCAGACTGGACCTTGATACTGATCAGGTATTCAAAAAAGATTTCCTTCTCTGCTTTGGTAAGAGCGTAGCTGGCAGGACCTTGATACTGCTTTGGATGCATGCCGTCTTTTTCGTGCATACGTTGCTGGTCCTCCCGTGCCTCCGGTGTATCTTTTGTCTTCCCATACACGCCCAAGAAGCCTAGCAGGTTCACGCAAAGATTCTTCGTCACGTGCATCACGTCGATTGCAGAGCGGACCTCTAGGACTTTCCAATTGGGTAGCTCCCAAAATATAAATTTCTTCTTCCACATGGGTGCATGTCCGTTCGCCTCATTCGGAACAGATTGACCGCCAGGACCCTTTCCAAAGATTACTTTTAAATCCTTGATCATATCAAATATATCATCACCAGTACGGTGGGTAGGCTTCTTCCGGTGATCTGCCTCACCCTTGAAATGCTTGCCTTTCTTTCTTAAGGGATGCTTGATCGGAAGAAATCGACGATGTCCCGGGTACACATTCTTCTTACATTTATCCAAATATATACTTCCAGTCTCATCTAAACAGTGCGTGCATGCATTGTATCCCTTGTTTGTCTGTCCTGAAAGGTTACTAAGAGCAGGCCAATCATTGATGGTTACAAACAGCAACGCTCGTAGGTCAAATTCCTGCTGTTTGTGCTCATCCCACACACGTACACCTTTTATATCTCACAGCTGTAAAAGTTCTTCAACTAATGGCCTTAGGTACACATCAATGTCGTTGCCGGGTTGCTTAGGGCCTTGGATGAGCGCTGGCATCATAATGAACTTCCGCTTCATGCACAACCAAGGAGGAAGGTTATAGATACATAGAGTCACAGGCCAGGTGCTATGACTGCTGCTCTGCTCCCCAAAAGGATTCATGCCATCTGTACTTATACCAAACCATAAGTTCCTTGCGTCATTTGCAAACTCCGGGAACTCTCTCTCGATTTTTCTCCACTGCGACCCATCAGCGGGTACTCTCAACAACTTGGCATGCTCTTTATTTCTGAACAGACGTTTCAATCGTGGTATTATAGGAGCATACCACATCACCTTGGCAGGAACCCTCTTCCTGGGGCGCTCGCCCTCAACATCACCAGGGTCATCTCGTCTGATCTTATACCGCAATGCACCGCATACCGGGCATGCATTCAAATTCTCGTACTCCTCACCGTGGTAGAGGATGCAGTCATTAGGGCATGCATGTATCTTCTGCACCTCTAATCCTAGAGGGCAGAGAACCTTCTTTGCTTCGTACGTACTGTCAGGCAATTCGTTATCCTTTGGAATCTTCTTCTTCATTATTTTCAGTAACTTCTCAAATCCCTTGTCAGGTAAACCATTCTCTGCCTTCCATTGCAGCAATTCCAGTGTGGTACTGAGCTTTGTGTTGCCATCTTCGTAATTTGGGTACAACGATTTTTTGTGATCCTCTAACATGCGCTCGAACTTCAACTTCTCCTTTTCACTTTCGCATTCTCTCTGTGCATCAACAATGGCCCGGCAAAGATCATCAGCGGGCACATCTGGTGCCTCTTGATCTTCAGCTTCCCCCGTTGCAGTATCACCGTATTCAGGGAACAAAGGATAGTTGTCATCATCCTCTTCTTCTTCATTGTCTTCCATCATAACCCCTCTTTCTCCGTGCTTGGTCCAACAATTATAGCTGGACATGAAACCGGACTTTAGCAGGTGGGTGTGAAGGATTTTCGAGGAAGAGTAATCCTTGTCATTCCGACAGATAACACATGGACAACACATAAAACCATTCACACTGTTTGCCTGAGCCACACCGATAAAATTTTGTAGGCCCGTAATGTACTCGGCAGTGCGTCGGTCACCGTACATCCATTGCCGGTTCATCTACATTATATAATTAAGTATATCAAAAACCATTACAGAACATCATGAATAGAGAAATGACCAAATTAATACAAGTTCATCACATTAAAAACCAAAGTACAGTAGTGATCAAATGTTATTACTGCAAAAATAAATACATAAAGTTCATACATAGTTCTCATAAAACAACATACAACTATCTTGAGCATCTAAAACATACATTGAAACTAACATACAACTATGTAAAACATTTAAATGCAACAACAAATGCGATCAAATCGCAACTAAGATAACAATTGATCCAACAGCATAATGATACCAAGTCTCTTTATCAATGGCATATTTTTAATCTTTCTAATCTTCAAGCGCATTGCATCCATCTGGATCTTGTGTAGATCGACGACATCGGCAACATGCAACTCCAATTTCATCTTCTCTTCTTCAATCCTTTTTAATTTTTCTTTCCAATAATTATTTTCTTTTTCAACTAAATTTAACCTCTCGACAAGAGGGTCGGTTGGAATTTCCGGTTCACATACCTCCTAGATAAAAATATCTATGTCAAGTTGGTCGGCATAATTGTCATAAACACTAAATGAAACAAATAGTTATAAAAGATAATATACCACATCCGAATCATAGACCGGACGAGAGCCGACGGGGCCGGATATCAAAACCATGGCACTATATAATAACAAACAATAATACAAGTAAGAAAATTATACAAGTAACTATCTAAATCATACAAGTAAGAATTATTTAAAAAAAAGATAAGAACAAGAGGCTCACCACGGTGGTGCCGGCGACAAGATCGGCGCGGGCGATCGACGGCGGTGAGGACGGGGACGGGGACGGGACGGCACCCTACACATTTGCAAACTAAGAAGTTAATTTGAGCTCAAATTCCATCTAAATCAAATAAACTCCCACATACACTCCTCCACCAAAACCCACAAATCACTCTACTTCTAGAGCATGAAATGAGCTAAACTAGGAATGAGAGATGAAGGATGAAGTTGCTAACCTTTTAGAACACTTGGATAGTTGGTGCACCGCCAAATCTAGACAAATCTTGGGGAAAATGGAGCTTGGAGGGAGAACAGAGGAGAAGAATGGATTGTGTGGCTCGGGCAAAAAAGAGGAGAAAGCTTAAGTGTGGCTCGGGCAAGAAAGAGGAGAAAGCTTAAGTGTGGCTCGGGCACCTCATATCATGTTTGTTTTGTGTGAACTCAAGTGTCATCATGCTCTCAGGCATTTCATCGAACACCTCTTGTGCATAGGAAGAGAAAACAAACTAGCACACACCTCCCACCTTCTATGAGCAAAAAACAGAGGAGAGGGCGGGCAGGGGTGAGGGTATATATAGGCCAACTTTTAGTCCCGGTTGGGGTCTAAAACCGGGACTGAAGACAGACCTTTAGTCCCGGTTGGAGACACCAACCGGGACTAAAGGCGACCCTTTAGTCCCGGTTGGTGTCTCCAACCGGGACTAAAGGTCCCAATCGAACCGGGACAGATGCCTGCCGAGACCCGGCCGGCGTCCTAGCCGCTCGAACCGGAACTAATGCTCAAATTAGTCCCGGTTCGTAACGCGACCGGGACTATTGCTCCGATCCGGCTAGAACGAAAGCCCTGTTTTCTACTAGTGCAGAATGTCTATGAACAGAGCAAGGTCCGGACAGCCGGAGTCCTCGAGCTCGGTAGCTAAGCACAAGGGGTACTTGGCGTTGTGGGAAACGAGTGCTCCTGGCAAGGTTAAATTAAATACATATGTGGCGCATGATCCGAAACGGACTTGCTGTGGGCGCGGAGCATCATCGACGGCGGATCAAGCCGGGCGTTTTTTGTGTTGTGTGTGCCCGCGAAGAGACCATGATGCATAGATTCTGGGGCTGCCAACATTCAGTCTTGTTCTGGGAGCAGCTGCGGGCGCAGGTGGGTTTGTCGCTTGATTTGCCACCACGGAACATCGAGACACAGCGCGCCCTAGCCTCCTGGTTGCTGGACTGGTTTGCCCGGGCTTCTGGCGACGAGAAGGAGATGATGCTACAAGCAGCATATAGTCTCTGGCTAGCAAGAAATGAGGCTAGAGATGGGAGGAAAATAGCACAGCCACATGAAATAATAGCTACAGTGCAGGTGCAGATTACGGATTGGAGAACATCTCATGAGACGAGGGCGCCACAACCGGAGCCAAAGATCATCCAGCGGTGGGAACCTCCTGAAGTTAGATGGGTAAAGATCAACTCTGACGGCGCAGTCTCCAGGCATGGGGAGAAAGGAGGAGGTGGTGCGGTCCTTCGGGATCACGACGCGGCGTTCAGAGCCGGGTTGTGCCACTTTTTCCCAAATATTGCTGATCCTGAGATGGTGGAAGTATTAGCATGTAGAAGAGCAGTTCGCATGGCGATTGATCTACATGTACAGTGGGCGCATGTTGAGCTGGACAGCCTAGCTGTGGTGCAGATGCTCAACAATCCAGAGAAGAATCTTTCTGCTGTTGGTCCATGGGTGCAGGAGATCAAGAGGATGCTCAGTACTATGGATGAGGCCAAGGTGTCGTGGGTTCGCCGATCAGGGAATGTAGCCGCTCATAAACTTGCAAAAGTAGGTGTAGGTGAGAACCGTTCGGAGATTTGGGTGGGATCGCCACCAGATTTTATTTTAGATGTAATTTCAGACGAGATTCCTAGCTTTGGTTAAATAAAGCGGCATGATTTCCCCTAAAAAAAAAGACTTTTTTGGGTGAGTTGGCACGTGAAGGAATTTATATGTGTACAACATTGCACGTACACAATATTTGTATGTAACGTTAGATCTTTAAATCTCGGCCGTCTATATCTAAAATTAACGGTCGAGGTAATTTAATCTGTGTGGACGAACATAGTGGCTTATTTGTCTTCTGTCTTAATTATATAATAGATGTTGGCTTCAAATACCCTGCAACTATTTCTGATCTTTTTTGGATAAAGGGTGATTTCATTATCTCAAAATGTGGCATCAAGCGGATACAAATCGTTACGAGTAACACCCGGCCTCTGCATAACTAGGATGCACACAGCCAAACCTAGAAGTCTGACAAAAAGACATGAAACAAAACCGACAAATCGACAATAGTAGAGTCCTATAGACCGACACTACGCCTATGTCGAAAGAGGTGGTGGATCAATCCGTAGGTTATGCTGGCACCCATGTTGGGACAAAACCTCCGTAGCCACCTACACAAATCGCGTACACACCGCCTGTTTAGCCCTGCTTTCTATGGTCATAATACAGGTTCCCAAACGTGTCTCACTACTCGAGTAAGAAACATGATTCATGCTATATGGGCAAACAAAGATATGCCTCCTAGAGTGCAGGTTTTTGGCTGGAGATTATCAAGGAAGGCGATTCCTATAGGAGTTAGAGCAGTGGCTAGATCTGTTCACAGTGAACGCAACTGTTGCAGGTGTGGCATAGATGGACTGACTTTCATCTTTTCTTTTCTTGTCATTAAGTGCATCAGTTTGGTTTGCATCTCCACTAGGTTTGAGAGTTGAAGGCTTGATTCAACAAGGGATTGACCAGATAGAAGATGCTCTCCACCACATGATGGCTATCTATAAAACTTCTAGCTCTGTTGCTCTAATTTTTAATATTCTTTGGTCAATTTGGAAAGCTAGAAATAACCTTCTTTTCAACAAGAAACAGAGTACTCTCCAGGTTCTACATGTCGCAAAAGCTCTTCTTTATACAGGGGATGTGGAACAAGGCGAACAGGGACGTTTAATCTCGACTCCTGCTGTTGTTTCTCATTCTACTTCTCTTGTTGCTTTTGACAGAAACAGGGTAGGCAAAGGCCCTAATATTTACACTGATGCCTCTTGGAAAAGTCCTTCCGCCTCTTCCTCTATTTGTGCAGGCACAAGAATGAAGGCACCATGCATGCTATTCTTGTTGAAGCTACTTCCATGGCAGATTCTGCTTTGCAGGCTGAAGCTCAAGCTCTGGAACTTGCAGCTCAATTGTGTCAGGTCATGAAGATGCAGCATCCAAATTTCTAAACAGATAGTCAAGTCTTGGCGGAGGCGGCAGCAAGAAGAGATCCAGTAAAGCATCCAGGACACTGGGCGATAAGACCAAACTTGCATAACTTCATTTCCTGTACGCAGGGCATTGACACAAGAGTCTTCAAGATAAAAAGAGAGAACAACAAGATTGCTCATAAGCAGGCTCATGATGCTCATAATCTCTTCAATGTTGGTACCTGCTTCTATAGTTGCTTAGGTTCTCGCCATGATGCATCTAATTGCCCGGTAAAAGTTGTTATAAGCTCTCTGAATGTGCAATCCTGCACATTGATGTTAGTGACCTGTCTTTGAAGTTGAAATAAAGTTTTAAATTGGCAAAAAAAAATCATAACTCGTCACTACATTAGCATTGATATAGCATGCAATGTAGAAAAAGTAGTATATACATCTCGAGTAAGCATGATTGAATTTTAGTAGACTTTTTGCCTTAAGCGTTTAAGTTGTCGACAAAGAACAGTAGACTATGGTGTATGACAATGGCAGATTAAGTCATTATTGTCCCTGCTTGCTATACAAATCATAGCTCAAATAATCTATACCTACTAATAAAGTCAGCACTGTTTCTACCCGTACGTCGTTATTATTAATAAAACGTTCGTCGCAGTAAAACGTTTCAACGTTTCGTCAAAAATTCGGCTCTGTCGGTCTACCTCAAGCTTCGTAGGTCACCCATGTATTTACTGGGCCACAGATGTGCTGATGGGCCTGCTCCTGGGCTTCATAAGATATAAGCGAAAAAAGGAATATTGGGATGGGGATCGAACTCGCGACGTTTCGTTCCATGTGATACATGTGTGGATTCGTTTGTCTATTATAAATAGTCCCACCTCGATTTTTTAGAGCAAATCCTACTCATTTATATACGTCCGTGAGTTTACGAGAATCATCCAGTCGCATCAAGAAGACATTAAGAAAGAGAGGCCCAAGAAAGGAAGGAGAGGAGGGGTACCTGCACGACATGCATTTAACTACGCTGGTTTAAAACGGACTCGTGGGATGTGCTGGTGTTGGACAGGCTCGTGGCCTCGTGCGAGATGTTGTGCTCTGCTTGCATGGCGCTTGGTTGTGGCGCTCTCTAATTAAACGGGGCTGGTGAGACGTGCTTTACGGACAACTCCTGCGAAGGAAATGGCAGGGCAGATGAGCTTAGGCAACAAATCCGAAACTAATCGGAGAATAGCGTCGAGTAAAATCCTCATGGACGTGGTTGCCGATATGTGCGTTCCCAGTGGGATAAAAAAGGAAGTTTTTTATGATGCATTTTATTGGCATTTTTCTTGGTGCATTTTACCTGGTGATTTATTAACAATTTAGATTTATGTTGCAAATAATTATGTATCATCTTTTTTTTTCATCTACTACTACACTTAAGGTAGATGCAGTATGATTTTTTTTTTTTTGCGAATAAAGCACTTCCATTACTTAAACAGGACCATTACAATCCTGCTCACACAGCAGGTTAAGCTCATCAGGTACGCATCTTAACCAAACAGCAGTTTTAGAAAGAGAAGAACCCATACGTGCGAGTGCATGGCTCGCTTTATTCTGCTCGCGACGAATGGCTATTATTTCATGTGGTCGTTGAGCTAGTAGCTGCTTTGTCGCCTCCACCATCGCTCCTGCAGGTGATCTATTGGCCTCCTGGTCGCTGATCATACGTGCCGCCGTCTCGCTATCCGTCTCGACGATGAGTTGGTCCTTACTCCATTCAAGGGCAAGGGTCACACCTTCCAAACAAGCTGCTACTTCAGCATCTAGAGCACTTGCGCACCTCGGAGACATGAAGCAAAGATGACTGCCCCATTGTGGTCACGCAAAATCATTCCGGCACCTCCTGTACCATCTTCTTCCTTCCATGATCCATCCGCGTTGAGTTTCACACATCCAGCCGGTGGTTTACACCAGTACTCCGGAGGTCTTGTACAGGTCGCCGGCGCAGCCTGTGTACGTGCATGACTTATGTGCCGGCTCTATGAGACAACTTCCTTTCCGTTTTCTATGTCAGCCGTGGGGTGCTGCTGTATGTGGAGCAATGTGTCGATGTAGCCACACAGGAACCTCCTAGACGCTTCAACAGGAGGCGCTGGCTTCTCATGATATACTTCATTTCGCACGTACCAATTCCTCCAGAGTGCCATTATAACTGGTAGGCGCTGATCATCATTGCAATTATCCAGCAAATGAATGATCCATTCAGGTCCTGTATTGGATATGGATTCCAATTTAGGCATACTCCACACGCTCTCCATCGCCATCCATAAGCTTCGCGCCAATGGGCATCTGCATAAGGCATCGAAGGTATCCTCGCGTTCCATCCCACATAGAGCACACATATCATAAATCTCGTGCTTTCGTTTGAGTTTATTTGCAAGAGTGGCCAGGGAATTGGTCGCAACGCGCCATGCAAAAACTCGTACCTTAGGGGGAGCAGGGCACCCCCACACTACATTCCAGACGGCACGAGTGCCGTCCGGTGCCCTGCTCGTGGCGCACGCGGTGGTGCTGGTTTGCTCCATGAGAGCAATCTTGTAGGCGCTGCGCACACTGAAGATGGCCCTCGGGTCAGGAGCCCAGGAAAGGATGTCGTCCAACCCTCGTGGACTGGCCTTTATCTCCAAAATGACCTCCACGTCTGGCCTAATGAAGTGTTGTTGCAGAAGATCAGCGCGCCACCGGCCATTGGCGTCCAGGAGCTCCGACACACGCCAGATACGGATCCGCTCACCATTACCCACACGCCATATAAGTCCTTTTTTTAGCAGCTCTAATCCATGTTGAATAGCGTGCCATGTCGGTGAAGCATTACCTGAAAAAATGGTGTCCTCAAGGGACCCATTAGGGTAGTATTTTGCCTTAAGTACCTGTGAACATAAGGAGTCCGGTCTGGTCATCAGGTGCCATGCTTGGCGAGCGAGCAGAGCTTGGTTAAATAGATGGAAATCACAGAATCCAAGTCCACCCTTCCCTTTTGGTTCAAGCAATTTCTCCCATGCTAGCCAGTGGGTCTTCCTTTGCCCATAATGTATGTAGGTATGGCCTGCAAGACGGACTTGATTAGAGTCTCCTTTCCTGCCTGAGAGAGTGTGTCACCCCACGCCATAATTCTTTTGGTCAAGCTAGCCTGTAACATTAGGAATTTTCCTTTGTGCATACGCCCATCTAGGGTGGGTAATCCTAGATATTTCCCCTCAAACTCAGAACTTTGTACGCCCAATTCCTGTTTAACCATATTCTGTACCACCATGGGACAATTGTCTCCTAACTGGATGGAGCATTTATGTGGATTAATGAGCTGGCCAGTAGCTATCTCATATCTGTGCATAGCATCCTTGACAAAAATAGCTTGCTCAACATTAGCTTTGAAGAAAAGAAGGGTGTCGTCCGCAAAAAGGAGGTGTGAGATTCCTGGTGCTCGACTGTAGATTTTCACTGGTTGGAGGGCAGATGCAGTATGAATTTTACTGAATTGACAAATCTTGGTTGTGAGAGAATTTTTATTTTGTAGCAACCCACGTGCATCGACAATGTGATGGCCGAGCTTGTCGCCTTGGGATCAATTACGCTCGAAGCACTGTGGCCAGGTGGCCAGGTGAACGGCCACTGTTTGTGGCGGTGGGAAGGAGCAACAACACTGGTGGAGTCGTGTTGACATTGAGGACGACATGTCGTGGACTGTGTGGGCTGGTGGTGGTGTTTACGGGAGGTGTGTTGTGATAATTTTTTCTCCCATTGTAACGCACGGGCATGTGTGCTAGTTAAATGTAAGATATCGATGGCTTGCTCGTAGACCTTGTTTTCTCTTCAATCACCAACCTCATCACTGGTCTTATTGTACTTGTATTTTCTTATTACTGCAATATCATAATGCCTCTCTAGATGCTTCCATGCGTTCCCATTTGACTATAATTATCAATGTCGTTTGTGTATAATCATAAAAAATGCTAAAATATTATTTCTCCCTCACTGTCACCGTAGCTTATTTTTTGATGGTTGTTCTCATGTTGTTTTGTGTCGACTCATTTTTGTCTAGCCCAATATTGATTCAAAAAATTAGTGTATGGTTGCGGCCAGAACACCGATTCACCCAAAAGCTTAATATGATGGAGACCTATTTGCTTCAACTCGAAACCTATTTGCTCTAATACCATATTGGTTAAAATACAGCTAACCAGTTCTCCCAAATGATTAAGCTATTGAAGAAAGGTGGATAATATATTTTTTAGCACTTTCTAATACGCTCGCTTGCACGCATAACATATTAGAATCAATCTATCTTTTTTTCTTACCATATACTATCATGCATACCTTGTGCGTGGTGCTTACACGTGAACAAATTCGATCTTTGATTGTTTCCAATCTATCACTTTTCCTTCCTGCAAAAAAATAATACTAGTAATAATCTATCAGTCTTCCTCCCCGCAAAAATAAAATAAAATATACCAGTCTTCCGTTTTTCAACCTGTTCTTTCAGTGACCACCAATTCACTTACGACTCCGCTCGTCTGTGTGTGGTATCCCTTTTTTTCCTTACGCATCGCAGGCTCCTTCGCTTAGAGTAGCAGCTGGCCCGTGATGCATATATCCTTGCGGCAGCATTAGTTATGATTACCTTAATTTAGAAAAAATCACGAAGAGAAGCCAGCCACGAACAATCTGATGTTAGACAATGACAGAACATCTATCGCGCTGGGCAGCAAACTTATTGAGACACGGTAATAACCCCCGCAAAAAAGAATACATCGTTGAGCAGCAAACTGGTAATAACCCCCGCAAAAAAAAAGCAAACTGGTAATATACTGGGGAGGATTCTCCGTCCACAAACTTGGGGACTAAAACGATTTGTATTAGTATAGAGTAGTACTTACGCGGAGTACTAATTGGAGTTTGAAGAGAAAAAAGACACGGAGTACTAATTGAATTTTAATATGTTTCTGTGCGCCAAATCTCTGGACTCTTATTGCCTGCGTGAAATTGGAGCGCCTTCTCCTTCCTCGGCTGCCGGCAGTCGCGGGAAAAGTGGCGACGAACGCCACAATTGTAGCACTTCCCGCGCCGCCTCCTCACGCACGAGGCCACACTGCTGCCGCCGTCGTCGTCGTGGTCGAGGCCGCCGCCGCACTGACGTCGCCGCGCCTCCCACTGTTCCGCTGTGAGCAGAAGCTGGCCGTCGCTCCGTTCGCCGCCGGACTGCGTGCGCCGCCGTAAGCGTTCGTCGAAGGCCTTGAGCCTGCTCAACGCCTCCTCGAATGCCATGGTGTCCACATCACAGAACTGCTCGATTCCGGCCACCGCGGCGTACAACCGATCGGGCACCGTGTCGAGCAGTTTTTTCACCATGGTGGCGTCGTCGAGCGTCGAGCCGAGGCCAGCATACCTCGCTGCCATGCCGCCGATCTTGCCGGCGTACGCATCCAGCGCCTCCCCCTCCTCCATGCGCAGCTTGTCGAACTCGCCGCGGAGAATGGAGAGCCGCGCCGCCTGGACCCGATCGGCACCGACGAACCTCATCTTCAAGCTGGCCCACACCTCAGCCGCCGTCTTCTTCATCGATACCTGCATCAACAGGTCTTCGGAGAGCGCACCGAACAGCACTGCCCTCGCCGTCTTGTTCTTCCCCGCGTCGACCGCCGCGTCGCTCGCCGGCGACACCGCTTCCCAGAGGTTCTGGGCGTCGAGGATGGCTTCGGCCTTGATCGCCCACACCGTGTAGTTGTCCGGTGTGAGCATCGGCATCGCCACCGACACCGTGCTACCCCTTGCGCCGTGCGGGACGATTGCCATGGCCACGAGCACAGGAACAAACGAGGCTCTGATACCAATTGTTGGGGTCGAACCTAGCTAGTTCTCTCGTACGAGGATAGACGAAGCACTGGAGACTTAGTTTTCTGGCGACGTACGCCACCGGCGCTCAAACGCCCTTTTTTCTCATCTTTAAACTGACTCGATTTACAGCCGTATTTGTAGCTAACAGAGACGTAGCACCCACGCACGCACTAACAGACTCAAACGTAGCGCTCACGGAGTCCCTGGCGATCCGGTCTTCCCTTGAACGTGAGCAGCCCGCTCCTCCGCAAGACCTGGACGCACCACACAACTCGTACGCCTCACGATCACACGCCTGGCAACAAACCGGCTTGACTCGGACTCGACCCAATCTAGACCTGCACGGTGGACACGAACGCGAGCACGGACTCACGCGCCACCGGGACACACACGCACATACGGTTTATTCCTAACAATGGTAACGTGGTGCGTTGTCGAGTCCATGTCGATGGATCTCCACCGTTGAGATATCAAATTTTTAGTGTGTTAAATGTTCACCGTTCTTTTTCTATCGCATTAATTATTAATTGTATGGAGCTGATCTTCCTTCATTAGTCTATCTGATTAAGACATTCAGAATGGCCCCGTAAGTCGATATAAATGACATGGTGCGCCATGGAGCAACCACCACTAGCACCTAGTACTTGCCTAGCTTCAGCAACCACTCGATCTCCATCTTTTCTTCTTCTTCTTCTTCTTTTAGCCTGGGGAAATAACAAGAGTGTGTCGGCTAAAAGAAAACAAAAACAGCAGAAAGGCAGAAATGCAAAAAGACCCACAATAGAAAAGAAAAAACAACGCAAGCCCTGGGTCTTCTTCCTTCTAGTGCTGCTCGCACAGGAGCTCTGATATCCGCCAGGCTGCCACCCAGGCCATGAAGATTGCACACGCAGCTGGACCAGGCTTGCATGCCGTCACCATCATCTGGATAAGCTTCAGCGAGCATTTCTCCATCGCCCTCCAAGTTGCACACCAAGATGTAGTCCTCCACCTCGCAGAAGGGGAAAGCCGGTCGGACGCGGCGCAGCTGCCGCAAATTCCGGCCAAAATCAGAGGAACTTGCAGCAAAAACAGACGAGGTGCACCTCTCCAGCACCATCCTTGCTTTCCACCCCAGAAGAAAAACGCCGACACCACCTCTGTCGCCGGTCAAAGACCGACGCCGCCACGCCAGCGAGCTCCTATACAGGGTGCTCTCACTGGCCTCCCGGCGTCGCCTTCTCCATCTTTCTCTTCAATCCAATTAACTCCAACATTATGCAGCACTGCAATTAATACTCTTAATTAATTAAAGATAGGAGATACTCCTCCTTTCGCGTTTGTAAGGCACTCCCGTATTTTATGTCGAACTTTGATCATGAATTTGACTAGCAAAATATAAGTCATATGCCCTAAAAAGTATACTATTGGCTTCATATTCAAAATAAGTTTTCAATGGTATAATTTTTTATACATACAATTTATATTTTATTAGTCAAATTCATGGTCAAAGTTTGACCCAAAATACGAGGATGGCTTACAAACCCAGATGGAGGGAGTAGATACAATTTGGATTTGAATGAACACAGAAAATTAATTACACAGATAGTATATAGTAATTATGATTATACAGTCAATACATATGGATTTCCTTAATTAACATTATCCAATCCAATACCGTAAAAAAAGGGTACTACTCTAGCTGGTAGGCTAGTAGTACTCCAATACAAACTGAGCTGCAGGAGGAATTAATGGAAGATGGATCTACACGATGGTGCAGGCGTTTGGGTTTTCGTCGGAGAAGGCGGAGGTGTACTTGACCTCCGTGGACGACGCCCTGGCGAGCGGCGCGGCGTTGGGATCGGCGACGACGTTGCGCACGTACCCAGGAGGCGCCCTCTTGTCGTAGGCGCCGGGGGCGTAAGGGTGCGCCACCACGTCGTACGGCACGTAGGGCCACGGCTCCACGAGCTTGCCGGTCTTGCGCGCCAGGCGGCGCATGACCTTGGCGGGATCGACGTAGCCGGTGACGGTGACCTTCTTCTGCTTGGGTATGACCTCGACGCCGGTGACGCCCTCCATGCCGTCGAAAGCCTTGCGCATCTTGTGCTCGCAGCCCTCGCAGTCGATCCGGACCTTCATCTCTACCGTCTGGAACTCCTTCCGCTTCTTGATGTGCCGCCGCGTGCGCACCGTCGGGCACGCGCACATGTCGGACACAGCGTCAATGATACCCATCTAGCTTAGCTCGGCCCCAAGAAAGAGAAGATTGTTGATGTATTCTTACTCGATTTCTCGATCGCAAGCAAACAGCTAGAGCTAGGACGTAGGAGCTCGATCTGAAATTAATAAAACGTACGATGGAAGGAAATGAAAATGGAGGTGGCCGGCTGGAGATGGATATAGACGGACAACGACGTAGTACTAGGCTGAGTGCGTATACGTTGGTAGGAGGATGGAGATCGTGCTCTCTCGATCGACTTGACAAGGGTACGTCGGCACCGCACACGTGTTGCCCCCCAAATATATAGATTGGGCCAAAGACAAGTCGGATTGCTACTCTAAAAAATCTCTTATCACACAAAAGTTGGAGGCGAAGGCAAAGCGTCGTCGTACATTTCGCTTTGGTCTTCACGCCAACAGGAACCATGATCTTTGTTTGGCTGGTGGAGCTGCAGCCGACATCTGGCTTCTCCTTATTTTTTAGCTAATTAATTAACACGTGTTTTAACAGTGTTTTTGTCTCTAATTAACTAACACGTGTTAATTCTAGTCATTCGGCCCTATTCATTACGAGGTAGTACCGTCTGCGCAGTCCACGAGTACACCAGCTCGATCTATTGAAACTTGGGGCAGGATGACATCAATTATATCCATTTAACCATTCTATATCCAATAAAAGAATTAATCCCTTCTCCATGTTGGTAAACACAAGATCAACAAGAGACGTGATGCATCCTACCTGGCTATACCAACTGGTTTCATGTCTGAGAACAGACATGTGTTAGTCTGTACTGTGGCTGTCGTTCGTTATTCATCCTTGCCAGTCGCTGACGTGTATCGCTCAAAAATATTTCGGGATAGCTACTTTCGCTGAAAACAAGGCCAACTCCCATGTTTCTGCAGATAACATGAATAAAATGCATATGCGGTCATTGAACTTGTGTCGAAAGCTTACTTTGGTCACTGTCCTAAAGAATACGGTCAATGCGGTCACTATATACGATGTGATGTGATTATACGGTCACTGTTCAACGCACTGGCGGAGGGCTCCCGTGGGCAGGGTATGGCAGCCGCCGTACCTTGATTCTAGGCAAAAATAATAATTTATACCTATGCATCTATCGATCGGCACCCTCTGGATCGGCATCTGCTGTCTCGTTCGACCGCAGCCAGCGCTGGCCTGATGGGCCGACGCATCCAGCTGTTGGGCCAGTAACCTGTGGAGATCGACCACGAAGGCACACACGACAGGTTCGTTTCGATCGAGCGCCCACGCACACGACGCACACGCACGCACGCGACCAACTCTACCCAGACGCGACGCAACCCTAAGCAGCTAGCGCGGCGGCGGCTGGCCAGGTCGCGAGGACCAGGTGGGCGACTGACGACGGGGCAGCCGAAGGCGGCGGCAGGCTGGGGGCTTAGAGGGCTGCGGCAGCAAGCTCCAGCGGCGGCTCCAGCAAAGGCAGCAAGCGGCGTCTTCAGTGGCGGCTCCAGCGGCGGCAGCAAGATCCAGCGGGCAACGGCAGTTGGGGATTTTCCTGGTAATTCCCCAGGGTCCGAACCAGAGGACTAATTGCAGCCACTTTGTTGGGTATTGGCGATTTTTCTACTGTCAATTCTCCAGGATCTGAACCAACTGCAGTAATTCTGAATATAATAGATGAAAATTTATGTAGTGACCTTGTACAATAGGGTGAAAAGTTTGTTTATATTTTTCATTCATGCTAGTGTACAGTGTACGCACAAGTTTTTGTTTTTAGATGATTATACATACAAGCTAATAAGATGCCCAACCGGCGCAGTTCTGTCCAGATTACCAGAAGATGGAAAGAAAGGGGAAGGGACTACCAAATCCAAAGAAAAGGGAAGAGGCAATTTCTCATTTTTCTGAAATTTTGTAGCAATTTTGAACAGCAGCTTGAAGCCTTAAATTCAAGCAGATTGTAGTGATATATTAATGTTGTGATTGCAAATTTGAAAAAGTATTTTGAAGTGCTTGGTAGTGGCAGCAGCTAAAAATCGAATCCAAGCACCCGTGAAAGTGTCAATATTTCAGCACATGTCACTCATCAAGATCAAGTGACTTCCGTGGAAGTAGAGCATGAAAATTTGATGCCAACCGAACAAGTGGTAGAACAAACTACAGATTCCGTTGAAGCTATAGTGGAAGAGAATGTTGAAGTTCACGGGATTGAATGTATAACTATTTTTAGTGAAGATTACATAAATGGTGATCCAGGACTTCGCATTCCACTTGATAGTTTTGCCCCCAACATTAGAGATGATGTTTGATTTGCTTATATACGAATGGGTGCAACTCAACCAACTAGTTGCACTTTCCCCCCAAATAGAGATGGAAGATGCTTCCGGCCACAATGGTATAAGGACTTTGATTGGTTGGAATAAAGTGTAACAAAGCATAAGGCTTATTGCTTCTGTTGTTATCTTTTTAAGCATGGCCGAATGGATGATAAATTTGGGCATGATGTCTTCTCCACATTGGGTTTTGACTATTGGAAAAATGCGGTTGCAGCATGTTGTAAACATGTTGGTGGGCCATGTAGCATCCACAATATTTCAAAAACAACATGTGATAATTTTAAAAATCAAGGAGCAAGTGTGAAAAGTAAAGTTACAACTTACAGCCAAGATTCACTAGTCAAGTATGAAACTCATGTGGATACATCTTTGAGCATTGTAAGTTATCTAGCATTGCAAGTTGAACCATTTCGTGGACACGATGAATCCAGTTCTTCTTTGAACAAGGGGAATTTTTTAGAGTTGCTTGATTGGGTCAAAGAAATAATTCCAGAAGTGAAGGTTGCATTTGATAAGCTATGTCCTAAAAATACAAAATGACTTCCGGGACAATTCAAAAAGACCTTGTCAAACATTGTGCAAATGCAGTCACCAAAGTAATCAAAGAAGAGATGGGCGACTGTCTTTTCTCTGTTCTTATTGATGAGTGTCGTGATATATCGGTGAAAGAACAAATGGCCGTGGTTGGCCGGTACGTATTGAAGTATGTTAAGTGTCTATGTGTTTTTTTCCTTTTGTTATATGTAGAGTGGGTTAACTAATTATATGACTGTCTACTTCTATAGGTATTTGAGCAAAAAAGGAGAGACCGTTGAAAGATTTTTAGCTATTAAGCATGTCCCAGACACAACATCTGCTTCTTTGAAGAAGGCATTGTTGGAGGTTTTTGCTAAACATGGTCTAGTTGTTGCAAGGGGCAAGGATATGATGGGGCTTACAATTTAATTTCCTTTAGCTATTAAGCATGTTGAAGCAAAGCCCAGAGATCCTTTCTTGACTCCCTGCGAGAAAGCAATCCCGGAGCTTACAATTTAATTAACATGAATCCAGTTCAAGTAGTAATAGATCGGGATACAACACTGAGCATCCTGTTACCGTGGACACGGCTATTCGAATAGATAACTTCCCTGCAGGGGTGCACTACTGTTACCCAACACACTCGATTAACTCTGGCCGGACACACTTTTATCGGGTCGCCCGGCCTCGGCTGATCGACACACCGCAGCCCTACCTAGAGCTCAGCAGAGAGGTCCCCGCCGGTCTACAACCTAAGTGCTCAGGGTTCTTGGGCCCATCCCCCCTTGCACTCCGGGTCGTTGCGCACATGGTTAGATCCAGGCAGCACCTCTGTCATGGATGACGCCGATCCTGCCATGCCACGATGCTGAACTGGACGTCTGACAAAGCTTTAGGCTGATACATACGGTGCAGAGGGCCCCATTAATCCATTATCCCGCGTGGTGGTAGTGCGTATAGGCCAGTGGCCAACTCAGATCAATACCCATATCCGTTAGTGACTTATTAGGAGCTCGCGGTGACGATCAGTACTCCTGTCATCCCGTCTCGAGGAAGTGCAACAAGGGCCAGGCCCATCCCTCTCTAGGGCGGTCTCTGCCTGCCCGGCTGTGCCTCGTAATTATCTCGCGGGTACCCTCACGGTCAACCCGACTACACAACTCTCGCGGGTACCCCTCGGGGCCTACCCAACTTTACCCATTATCTGTAGTAAGGTCAAGTAACCGTGTGTTCATATCATCAAGAGGGAATCCGAGGAATCACCCTCGATGGAGTCCTACTCGATGTATCCGTTAAGGAGAACCAGGAGGAATCACCCTCGATGGTTCCCACTTAAAGGGGTTGCACGACAGAGTCATCATCGGGAAGGGGAGAGTGAGGAATCACCCTCGGCAATCACCACCGATGTGATATACTACAGAGATATCATCGGGAGTGCAATATGAGGTATCACCCTCGGCACTCGATAGTAGCCCTGCAGAGTCGTACAACTAAGGGGTTGTGCGGTGCTGTGTCGGTCTCGGCACATCGATCACAGAGATCGAGGCACTAGTAATAAAGCGGGGCAACCGGGACAAGGGTGAGGGGTCACTGATGGAACAATAACCAACCTATTCTAAGCAATTTAGGATAATAGGTAAGGTAACAACGGAAGTTACAATAAACAGGATATGCATCAGAATAGGATAAAACAATAGCAGCAGCAAATTCTAATGCAAGCAGGAGGGAGAAAGAATAGGTGATATAGGCATGCATCAAGGGGGTTTTGCTTGCCTGGAAGCTCTGCTGAAAAGGAGGAAGGGTCGTCGGCGACGTCGTCGTACACGGCAGTGTCGTCGGCGGTCTCGGGGCTATCGGGAGAGAAGGAGAGGGAAGAAACAATAAATACACGGAAATAATGCAACAGGGATGCATGACATGGCAATATATAGTGCTAGGTGTGACCTAACGCAGTACTACGCGATACGGTGAAGGGGGAAGACATCCGGGAATGTTTTCCCGAAGTTTGGCGTTTTTTGGTCAGATGAAATGGAGGGGGCTGTTCCATGTTCGCTATGATAGAGGCACGTGACAGATGAACGGAGTGCATATTCGGAATCGTCATATTTTCAGATCGTTTTACATATATAAATTATTTTAATCCGAGTTACGGTTTATTTTATATGATTTTTCAAAGTTTTATTGATTTTCTGGAATTATTTCATTACTTAAATTAGAATTATCCGAAACAGTACATGCTGACTTCAGCATGACGTCACTGTGACGTCAGCAGTCAACTCTGACTAGTCATAGTCAACCTGACATGCGGGTCCCACGTGTCAGCGTCTAATTAGGCTAATTAGGGTTTAATTAATCTAATTACAGATTAATTAGGTTAATTCCTAATTAGTTTAATTAAACAGAATTAATTAAGTTAGTTAATTAATTAAGTTAATTAATTATTATTTATTTATTTATTTTAATTCCTTTATTTTTATTATTATTTTTCTTTTCATTTTCGTTTTTATTTTTAAACAGGGGCGGGCCCCAGCAGTCAGTGGGCCAGGCCGGACATGTCCGCGCCGTGCCTGTTCGGGGGCCGGACATGTCCTCGCATCGCGTGCGCGCGCGAGCACAGAGAGGCCGGACGCGTCCGGGCGCGCCGAGGACGGCGTGGCTGCGCGCGGCGGCGGGCGACGGTGGCAGCGGCGGGCGAGCGCGAGGAGAAGCGCAGGTGGCCGCGCGCGAGCGTTAGTGGGGCGGCGAGCTGCAACGGCGAGCGAGGCGCGGGCGAGCGGAGGCGGGCGCGGCGGCTACAGAGAGGGGGAGGAGGAGAGACGGGGTCCGGCCGCGGGACGCACCCCGTTGCAGAGAAGAGGGGGCGGCGAGGCTCGATGGAGCCGGCGAGGGGGAGGTGGGGAGGCGATGCCGGCGAGGTGGCGGCGACGACGACGACGGGGTCGGGCGACGGGCGGCGGCGAGCGGGAGAGAGATAGGATCGGGGGAGAGGGTTAGGGTTTCCAGGGGGGCCTAAATAGGCCAGGGGGGAGCAAGTGGGCCGGCTGGGCCGGCCGGTTGGCCAGCTGGGCCGTGGCCCGGGGGGGGGGTCCCTTTTCTTTTGGTCCTTTTTATTTTCTGTTTTCTCCCATTCTCTTATTTGCAAAATGTTTAGCAACCACAACACTTTTGAAAAATGTGCAAATTGGCCATTTAAATATGTTGCAATAAATGACAGTGGAATAAAAAGGTTTGGGAGGAATATAATTTCAATTGAATTTTGGATTAAATAAAGTGGATTAAATGGTGCTGTTTCCTTACTGTTTCTTGCTGTTAGAGTCTCTTAACTAAGTCAATTAATGTTGGTTACAATTTTATAATTGCCTCTGGATTAATTGCAATATTATGAACATTCTAGTTTTCAAATTTGAACAACTTTTATTTTCACTTTAAATTTGAATTTCAATTTGAATTTCAATTTGAATTGGAATTTGAAATGAGATATGATGCAACGGTGATCAAGAACTGTTCAATATGATGACTACGCATGATTAAGAGGTGATCACTGTGCTTAATGCATGGGGATGTCACAACCCGGGGGCCATAGTTTTCACTAGAGGCATCTCTCTCAAAAGCATGGCATACGGTGGGTAGACAAATTACTGTTGGGCAATTGATAGAAAATCACATAGTTATGACGTTATTCATGGTATGATCATGTATATAGGCATTACGTCCGTGACAAGTAGACCGACTCCTGCCAGCATCTACTACTATTACTCCACCAATCGACCGACTCCTGCCTGCATCTATGGTATTAAGTTCATGACAAACAGAGTAAAGCTTTAAGCAAGATGACATAATGTAGACAAAATAAAACCAATCAATATGATTAAACCCCATCGTTTTACCCTTAGTTGCAACAATACAAATATGTGCCTCGCTACCTCTACTGTCACTAGGTGAGGACACCGCAAGATTGAACCTACTACTATGCACCACTTCCACTGAAGATCTACTCATCAACTTGGCGAAAGATAACTCATAGATCGAAAATCATTACATAGCTATTAAAACCATACATAATAGAATTCATAATTGACTCAATTACTTTCAATGAATAATTTGATCATAAACCCACAATTCATCGGATCCCAACAAACACACCGCACAAAAGAATTACATCGGATAGAACTCCGGGGAGAACATTGTATTGAAGATCATAATGAGAGAGAGAAGCATCTAGCTAATCACTATGGACCCGTAGGTCCTGTAGGAACTACTCACACATCGTCGGAGAGGCAGCAAGGTTGATGTAGAAGCCCTTCGTGCTTGATTCCCCCTCTGGCAGATTACCGGCGGGGGCGTCCAGATGAGATCGCGGAAGAACAGAGGCTTGTGGCGGCGGAAGAATTGTTTCGGGGCTCTTTTTGGTGGTTTTGGTATTTATGGGAATTTATAGAAGTGGAATTAGGTCAAAAGGACTGACGAGGGCCCCACAAGCTCAGGTGGCGCGCCCCCCAGGGGCGCGCTGTGTGAGCTTGTCGCTCTCTCGTATGTCTTCTGGACTCCTCCCTTGGTTCCCTGGGTGTCTTCTGGTCCAGAAAAAATCACCGTAAAGTTTGATCAGGTTTGGACTTCGTTTGGTATAGTTTTTCCCTGAAACAATAAAATAGGCAAAAACAGGAACTCGCACCGGGCTCTCGGTTAATACGTTAGTTCCCAAAAATGATATAAAATTGCATATAAAGTATGTAAGATTGATAAAATAATAGCATGAAACAATAAAAAATTATAGATACGTCGGAGACGTATCAGTCCCCGCTCATAAACATGCACTAATCATACACGCAGCATGCACGCTCATGAGGGAGACTCAACAGGTAGTACCACAACACAACTCTACGACCAAAGCATGTTTATGAGCTTCCATGTTACGTGTATGATTAGTGCACGTTTATGAGCGGGGGCGCGACAACTGGCACACCAAGTCATGCAGTTACAACAGATGACAAAAAATATGGAATTCGTTGCTCTCATGCCATTGCATGCTGTAGGAATGAGAGAGTTGATCTCCTGCAACTGGTAGATCCATGCTACTCAGTGCAAATGTTCAAAAGGCATACAACAATACAATCTATCCTTGTAGAGACAAGACAGTGGGAGAAGTTGAATGGGCCACCAATTGAACCACCATTCTACCAGAAACAAGTTGGACATTACTGCAGGAATGCCTAGCTGTGGTGGGCGGCAAAAGCCCAGCAGTGGCGGGCGAGACTCTCAGGGGCACCCGCCACTTCTAACATGGTATCAGTGGCGGGCGCACGCCCGCCTCTGGTAGAAACTCTGTAGTGGCGGGCACACATAGATGCCCTCCACTGGTGAAAGTTGTAGCAGTGGCGTGCGAACTGGAGTGCCCGTCACTGAAAGCTTAGGAATGCAAATTAAAAATTTTGCAGCCACGACAACATTTTGCTGCTATGGATGCATTTTGCATAAAACCCATATCAGAAATTGCAATACGCCACGACATTACAGTGATTGCGAGAAGAAATTATGATACATTGCAGCATGCGTTAACCACTAGCTAATTGTTATCAAGCATGACTAAAAATGCACCAACTAATTGTTATCATCCTAGCTAGCTAGCTAGCTACCCAGCACATAGTAGTCAAAACATGATCAACGGTACAAACATCCACTAGTTAATTAGTACCGATCATGACAAGTACTAGGACATACTCCTCTCTTTTAGGAAAAATTGAAAATAATAGGAAAACCCCTGCATCTGCATGGTGGGGCACAGAGATCCACCGGTCTCCAATTTCTGGTCTCCGCTCATTCAATATTTGCCTCAATCCACCAATTTTGAGGCGTCCATCTGGTAGGGCTGCAGTCGAATATGTGCCTTTGAAATTGGTCTTCTCATGGAAAATAATTGTCATATCACCTTGCACATCCATCACCGCAGGCACAACAATTCTTGGGAGATTATGTTGAAGAACATAATAGTAACATAGTAAGCAGTGTAGTTTATTTAAGTAGAATGTATGAAAAATATCTACTAGTGGCACAATAGTAAAAAATCTTACCATGCATTTTCTACGAATGTTGGCATTGCTCAAGGTGTGAACTAGTGGCACGTATCTAGTAGTATTTCGTCCAGCTCTGTAAGTGCCCTTAAACGATTGAACATCATTAACAAAGGAGACAAGATAATTCTTCTCCTCCCTAGTAAGCTCTGAGACAGCAGTGTAATAGGTGTCATCTACTCTATTCCATGTTTTTCTTGGAGATAGAAAATAAGCTATCAATTTTAAATAAACAAGTTAAGTTAGGGGTGAATAACAACTATTTTTAAATAAGCAATATAGATTCTTTAACAATTTTTTTTAATAAACTCACACGGAGGAAAAATTGGAATCATGTCCAGATCCACCCAAATGTCTTGTTCATATTGAGGAAAGGTGACTTGATTAGATTGAGTAACGATGCCAGTATCAAAGGTTATACTCATACCCACCTCAAATCCGTACGCCTTGCATAATCCTCTCCAATTTGCACAAGCAAAATATGTGTGATCTACATGATTGTAGATCGTTAACTTGGAAAACGAAACCATGTTTTGTCTTAAGGTAAGCTGTCCTCTCAGCCACCTCATCCATGTCTTCGAAATAGAGCTTCTCTTGGACATAATGCCTTGCATAGCAAGGGATGCACTAGTCGAATTATAAAAAACAGAAATTACTCGTTAAAGCAAAAATCTTAAGACATGCTTAATTAAGAAGGAAATATGTGCAGAAATTATTAAAACTAGTTACCGTATAATATTTGTAGCCCTCTTTAAGTGTCAGGGAGAAGCACCTATCGTTTTCCAAGTGAGGATTGTCGCACATACCCCCTTGTCGGAACAGTCGGGGCACTCAGGGATCCCATCCTCGTAATCCATATGTTGTGTTCATAATTGAAAGATTAAAAATCGACGGAAAAAAATGTCATCATGGTGAGGTACGATCACACACTACCAACACTGCTAGAACTAGCTAGTCCGATGATACATATAAGCAGGTTTATCAAGTTTATAGAATTAGGTTCTACAATGCTAATGACATAGTGCAGCATAGCAACTTCCATAGTTTCAACAGTACTACAATAATAGTTCAAACATCTCTAGCACACAGTGACACGACTAGCTACGGTGGAGAGAGAAACTCCTAATCGAAGTCAACGTCAGAGCTGAAGTCATCATCCTCGTCAGAGGACTCGAGGCCTCGGTCCCAGTCTATCGGGTCATCCTCGGCCTCCTTCTTGTCGTGTGCGGCCTTCAGCAATACCTCGTTCAAGGCGTAGAGCTGCGGATCCTCCCTGAGAAAATGCTCCACCAAGGAATCACTGCTTTGCCATTGTCGGTCCCTCATCAGCGCCTCGGCCTTGAGGTGCTCCTACTCCTCGGCCTTGGATACTACCCTCATGTTGGGAGGCGCTAGCCGACTCGCGCGCCAGGCATCCTGGGGAAAGTTGAGCTGGGCCCTTGGCCCCTAGTACTACAGCGCCATGACATCATAAGCGCGCGCCGCCTCCTCGGCGATGTCGAACGTGCCGAGCCATTGATTCTTGCCCGTGTTGGGGTTTTGAATCTGGTCCACCCACTTGCCCCAAGCCCTCCAGAAAACACTACGGTACCTGCCGTTGTCCGCCATTTCCAACAAAAAAAGTGCCCTAGAACATGCACATATATAAATTAAAAAATGTACAGAAATTTTTGACATGACCTATGCTTAATAACGGACATATTAAGTGCTAGAAATTTGGAAAAATGGAATTCAATCAATGTTTTGCCAAAACATTAGCGCTTACTATGAATCCCTGTAAAAAATTGAAGACATGTACTACAACACAATATGAATCACAAACTGAATGAAATCTTAAACATGAAGTTATATATATTTTAAAATGTACGAAATTTTTTGGCATGACCTTTTTTTAATATTGGACATATTAAGTGCCAGAAATTTGGTGAAATAGAAATCAATCAACGTTTCTCCAAAACATTGGCACTTAGCATATGATTCCCTGAAAAACTTGAAGCCAAGTGCATGTTCATTCTACAAGCATTTATATATAATTCTTAACTTCTAGCTTCATTGTAGTGAATTCTAGTGAAGCAAATTCTAAAATTCAACAAACTTTTAGTGTACATAGGTAACAAGTACAACTGAAGCAAATTCACCAAGTCTAGTAACTATTGTTCTGAAGCAAATTCCAAAATTTCACAAATTAACAAATCATTCTAAAATTCAACCTCAAACAAATCACATTCATCTGCATGAAGCTAAAATAAATTAAATCTACTATCCTAACTACTCAAGCTCAAGCTCAAACAAAATAACATTTCAACCCTATCACTAGCTACTGCCCTAACCCTAGCTAGTAATCACAAATGTGGGTGGCAGTGGGTGTGGGTGGTGGCCGCAGACGGCGAGGGCGAGGGCGAAGGGGACGGTGGAATGAGAGGGGCGGGGTGCTTACCGGGGCGGACGGTGAGGGCGACGGGGATGGCCAGGTTGACGGCGGCTACGGACGACAAGGAGGATGTCGAGGCCGACGGGGAGGGCAAGGACGATGGCGACGGTGCTCTACGAGAGGGATGGGGGAGAGTGAGAGTGACTGTTTGTGGATATGGTCGAATGGGACCAAGCATTTTCTTTTATAGAAAAGAAATGATTTTAATTCTCAAAGGAAAATATTTTGGGGTGTTACACTTTTAGACCATGGATATTTTTCCACGATTAATGCACACCATTGGAAACCCCATGCTCAAATTTTGTCACTTTTTTAGATAGTTTGCTATTTTCGAAGCGTTAAATGTTTTTCCGGTCATTAATACGGAAAAATGCTCATTGGCAGAAAATAGCATGCAAACGAGCTCCGAAAGGGATGAAACTTGGCATGGTGTCTTCATTGGAACCCTGTTGGGCGTGGTAAAAAATTTAGAGTGTTACGACAAAAACTTGATGCACCTCATGTACAAACTGGGCACTATCTGCCAAAGTGTGAGGGTTTCGAACGGAAACCGCCACCTTCCACATAAAAATAATTTTTTAAGGCATTTGAACTTCAATATTTTTCCATGATTAATGCAAACAATTGGAAGCGCCATGCTCAAATTTTGCCATTGTTTGAGTTGATTTTCTATTTTTGAAGCCTTAACTGTTTTTCTGGCCAATAAAAAGGGATAAACGAGCTTTAAATGTGCTAATGAACTCGGAAAGGGATGAAACTTGCCATGGTGTGTTTACAGGAACCATGTAGGGTGTGCTAAAAATTTGAGAGAGTTATGGCAAAAACTTGATGCAGCTCGTGTACAAACAGAACATTTTTCACCGAACTGTCGTTGTTTCGAACAGAAAACCACAGTCTGCCACAATGAAGTCATTTTTTGTAATCATTTGAAATTCAAACTTTTTCTATGATTAATACACACCATCCAAAATCACATGCTCAAATTTGGCAACTTTTCGAGTTGGTATACTATTTACGAGACATTACGTTATTTTCTGGTCACTAAAAAGGCCAAAAACTTTGGGCATGCAAATGAGCTCAGAAATGGATCAAACCTGACATGGTATCTTTATAATACCCCTACATGATGTGGTAAAAAAAAAGAGCATTACGGTAAAAATTTGATGGACCTTGTGTACAAACCAGACACTCTCCCCCGAAGTCTCAGGGTTTCGAACAGAAACCACTGCCTTACACACACAACTCTCTTTTTCATAATCATTTGGCTTCAAACATTTTCTATGATGAATACACAACATCTAAAGCCCCATTCTCAAATTTCAAACTATTCTACATTTAGTAAATATTATTTTTCCAAAAAAAATCAGGCATAATATACGAGTGGCGGGTGTTGACTATTGCCCGCCACTGCAAACTTTTTGAAATTTTGAAAAAGGTAGGCACGGGTTGCCGAAATACTGCTGTGGCGGGCATTATCGAGAGCCCGCCACTGGTGCAAAACTAACCAGTGGCGGGAAGTATATGAGCGCCCGCCACTGCTTGCTTTCATACTGCGGCCCAATTTGGAGGAGTATAGATATGGCAGGTATTATATTTCACCCGCCACTGCTGTGGTAATTACAGTGACGAGCGTTTTTATTTACCCGGCACTGCAATTTTCCTAAAAGAGCAGTGACAGGTCCTAGGCAATGCCCACCACTGATTTGAGGCCACCTATAAGCCTTTTCACAGTAGTGGGAAGACCATGTAAGAGCAGAAGAAAAGCACATGGAGAAGTTGTTTGCAGCAGTGGCGGCAAGAAGATGTCCAGGCATGGTGTCATCATGCATTGCAAGTACCGTGGGGAGCTAGACCAGAACATAAAGGGCTGCAAATACTTGAAGCCTGGTGTTGGAAATATGCCCTAGAGGCAATAATAATTGTATTATTTATTTCCATGTTTATAATTAGATGTTTATATTCTATGATATAACTGCTATGGTTCTTGAATATGTGATTCAGTGGAAAACCCCATAAGCACGTGTAGAGTAATAAACAGTAAAACCTGATTCCTAGTCTTGCCTCTAGGATTAGCTCAAGTGTTGCATGATGGTTATGTTTTCCAGATCATAGGCATAAGTTAAGAGTAACAAGGATGTCAGCAACTTTGAGAGTATGATGTTAGAAGAATGATCATATTGAATTGACCCAACTTGTTTATTATACTTCGAGATGGCATTATCGCAATTTTGTAGTCTATAACACAGAGAGTTAACATATGCTCAGTTCCTTAGACCATGAGAGTATCAAGTCACTTCATACCGGACGATGCACTTTGGTGTTGTTTTAACATTATCCGTAATAGGGTAATCATAACGGCAACTTCAGGTTCATCGGAAAGTATGAGAAGGGGCAAGATAGCTCAAGAATTGGACTTGCCCCTCCAACAATGGAGAGATATTCTTAGGTACCTCTCGGTGTGACGACATCCATCATCATCTAGCAAGACACGGGTGAATTACTCACAGGGATGCCGAAACATGATAACGAGAAAGAAGAACAAAACCGGTAACGAGGAGACCGGTATAGTGACCATGAGAATGACTCAAGAGGATGCCGATATGTCTCACCTCAAGTTTTGTAAAGTATCGTGAAGCAAAAGGAATTGCGTACGATAACTAACGGTTCACTCGAATATCATTCGTGTAAGTACAGGGATCAATATGGATGACCACGGTTCCGCTGTTCGTCATTGAACGAACGGTGTTTTCGTTCATGTCTATATTTTACTGAACCTACAGGATCACATGCTTAAGGGAATTACAATCTGTTGAGTTCTATTGGAGTGAAGAATATGATAAAATATTGCTGGAATCATTTCGGGAATAAAAGAAATAGTTTCAAGAGAAATCGGAAGCATTTTGGAGTTATCAGAAGAGTTTCGGAGAATACCGGGTAATGATATATAGGCGGAAAAAGTTTCCAGGGACCTAATATAAATAATAGAGGAATCCAATCTTGATTGAGAGGCCCCTAGGATTTATTTAGGGGCTATGGGCTAAAGAAAATAGCTAAAGGCCTATAAGGGAAAAGATAATGGGCCTAAGAGGCCCGATAGAG
Source organism: Elymus sibiricus (assembly GCA_039707655.1). Taxonomy (NCBI): domain Eukaryota; kingdom Viridiplantae; phylum Streptophyta; class Magnoliopsida; order Poales; family Poaceae; genus Elymus; species Elymus sibiricus. The sequence goes on along the minus strand of CM077664.1, from coordinate 18,348,854 downwards.
GGAGGTGCCCCCCTTAGCTTTTTGGAGAAGCTAGGGGGTCCGAATTGGATTGGGAGAGGGACTCCCTCTCCCCTTGGGGGCTCACCAAGGGGAGGATCCCTCCCCAAGCCAGCCACCTCTCCTCCCCTCCACCTATATATATATACAGAAGGGCCCCCCCACTAGAGGACACACAAGTCCTTTGCCTCGGGCACCCCCTCTCTAGTTCTCTCTTTCTCTAGTTCTAGTCTTGATTTAGACTTGATCTAGTTCTAGTTTTCTCTAGTTCCTCATGATAGAGAAGCCCCATGAGGTTCTCTTGTCCCTCCTATTGTTCTTCGGTGATGTCAAGCTCTGGACGGCGAAGCACTGCCGAATAGTGATGCCCATACGCGTGCAATCCATAGTTAGGTTGTGCTTTCGGTCTTCAGTTCGAGGGATCGTTTGCGAACAGAGTCGAGGGACTTCATCAACGTTCTACACAAACTCTTCTTCCGCTGCAACTCAAAGTTGGTAACGATCCGATCTAACCTTGTAAGCATCTTCGTAGTGTTCCTGGGATCTTGATCGTAGGCCGAATTTTTTTGTTTTCTACTTCGTTTCCCAACAGTGGCATCATGAGCGGTTTTATGAGTAGATGCAGGTTACGATCTAGATCACATGTGATTCTGAGGGTATTGCATAAAGTTTTTATTAATGAATTTGATCAATTGCTAAAAGGAATTGAGTACTAGTTGAGTTCTAGATCTTAATAAAATTGTGCGAGTAGAAGATATGATCTATTGTGTTAGATGCAATCTTTTACTCGATGTTCTTGTTTGCTTATCTCGAGTTTTGACTCTTTTCTGTTCTTGGCGGCATGGTGTAGCTTTGTTACAAAGTTCTGGCAATCGGCGATTCTGGCTACCAACAATTTGCTATCTCAATTCTTTGGGCTACACCTTAGTCAAGAAAGTAGAATCGTCGCAAAAACAAGAGGGCATGTAGATTTTGAACTACACAGGGGCCGCGCGTATTGACGAAGTTTAGTTTGGGGCTAGAGATTTTTAATTGAGTCTCTTCCCTAGCACACCTCGCAAAGTTAATCTGGTAGCAAGAATAATCATATTTAATGGTCGACATAGGTAGCTAGTGTTCTTCGAAACCCTAGAAGCCACGTAAACTACAATTTTGCTAAACCGATTAGAGGATGTCTAACTTGGTTTTGCAGGGAGCATGTGATGTGGTATAGCCTTCGTCATGATAATGAGTTTATGTCTGAGATGGTTATATGATGTAATTATTACGTGACCTGCGCGTCACAGTACGGCATGATGGTTAGAGCCACAGGATTGTCACTTTTATGACCTGAGTGTCCACTTCATAGTAATAGATAGATTACAGATGGCGGTGACAAGCTTGCAACGAAGGACCCCGACACGAGGAGGCTGTACCAGGCGCAGGAGGAAGACGGGCTAAAAATGTTGCCACGGCAGCAGTTCTCAAAATTGCTGCCACAGCACTGTTTTCGGCTGAAATTTCATGGAGACCATGAAGACTTCCCGGCGCCCAGGGCTATACCATATCATGCTATTATGAATTGCCTGAGATGTTTATCCCTTTTTGTTTGCACCCTTTTAATTGCGCACCAGACATTTTTATTAGGGTGATATCTCACATAAAAATATCAAGTTGATAGTGTTCTCCCTAATGTAGCACCATCTATAAACACGTAGCTTTTTGGGTACGACATGTACACATGAGTACGAACGAACGGTGAGGTGTAAGGCAGGTGAAGGTCAAACCTCTCAGCAGGATCACTAGGTTGTCTTGACATTCTAGCAGGATAGTGCTGAGCTCTGAATACACGCATCAAAAGATGATCAAGAGTCACATGGCGATGTGATTGGCAAGTTGACCTACCGATTGAAGTCACCGTCATCACTGATGCAGACATCAATGACGGTGAATAAAATATGGATCTTGAATCACTCAATATCAATTATGAGGGATATTGGTTTGAGTGGGAGAGCACTTAAGAATTAAATAAGTTTAATCACTAGTGCAATTAATTATGAACATTGTCTAAGTGTAGATTGCATTATAGTTGAAGAATAATGGCTCACGGTTCCACCTTCCTTGTTGAAATTGATTAGCTGTTTTTAAATTGTCCGGTTCAATATTTATGATTGGTAAACGTAATGTGAGGATTGTCCTCAAGAGTGCCAAGGACTTTTCTTCTATTGCATGCTTACAATAGTCTCCCGCTGATGCTGTGGATGATGTGACTCACGTCCTTCAATCCAAAAGGCTAGAATTCTATCACGGTCAAGTGCAGTATGCTTTCTTCCATGAAACCCAAACTTCAAAATGTTTGGGATCGTTATGTGATATTCTTGGAACTGGAAATTGATTTCAGAAACAAACAGAGGCTAAAAGATATGTGATATCTAAAGAAGTGTTTGCTTGCAAGTTCAAGTGATTGTTCACTATGTTTAAGACTGAAATGAGTAGGATACAGAAGAACACCAGTCATGTGATGATGGTGAATAAAGAGACAACTTAAAGAGAAAAGACAAGTCTGAAGGGTATAATGAGACTTACACACCTAGGAAGTTCGGGGTTCACGCCACTCTTGAAGTTGGGTGCTTCTTCTATGAGTAGGAGAAATATTGGAAGTAAAACTATTAGAAGTAATAATGCAGAAGAAAGAAGACTGTAATGTCCAGCTCAGGTATGAATTTCATACAAGTTATAGATGTAGAGAAAGTTGGTCAAGTAAATGTAATTCTTGGGAATTGTGATTAAAATTGTTAATCGCTAATTCTTCGGTATTGCGGTTAAATGTTGATCCCAAAGGATACCGATTCGATTGCATAATGTTGCAACTAGATGCAAGAACCACTACGGCCTAAATGACTAGCGAATAATGAGGTTAAGATATGTGATGGAAACTTTGTAAAAGTTACAATACTTCCCATCAGTGTATTACCACTGTGTTTATTTTCCTAATTCATTCTAGAGTTTTGTATACTCTAGCCTATTGAATAATATTTGTTGCAAAAGGGGTTGTTCATAAAAGAATAATTGTTGTTCGTTGTTATGAATAACTAAAGGGCCATACTCTTATTTTGAATAGGAGGTATGTTATGAATATTGACAATATAATTAAGACATCTATAACACTGACACTAAATGTTGCAAGACTAAAATAATACCACATATGTGTGGCACTGCATTTTGTCACATTGGAGAAACCTGCATGGAGAAATTCCATACTGATGGATTTTGAAGTCATCTGATTATGAATCACCTCACACTTGCAACTTTCGACCAAATGGTGAAGTAACTAAAATACCGTTCACATGCCATAAAGAACGAGCAACAAAAACATTGGAAACATACATACTGATGTGTGTACTCCAATAAGTGTTATTGCGAGCAGTGGATTTATCTATCTTCAAGGATGACTCAAGTAGATATTTGTATTTACTTAATGAGACATAAGTCTGGATCTTTTGTTTCAATAGGTTTTCAGAATGAAGTAGAAATTATTGTGACAAGAAACTTATGTTTCTACAATTAGATTGCAGAAAGAAATATTTGAGTTACAAGTTTAGTGAATGTCTGATGAGTTGTGAATAGAGTTTCATAACTTGCACCTCCCGGAACACCACTAAGAGCGGTGTGTCCGAGAAGATGTAATCAAATCATGTGTGATATGGTGAGATCAAAGATGACATTAATCAATTTGCCATTATACTTTTTAAAATGTGATGCTTTAGAGACTGCATCTTTTACACTCAAAAGAGCACCATCAAATATGTTGAAATGACGCTATAAAGATATGGAATGGATGCCAAAACATTTAGTCTTTTCTTAACATTTGGGAATATGAGACATATGTAAAAGTGTTTACAAGCTTAAATCCCAAATTAGATAAGTGCTACTTTGTAGGTTATCCCAAAAGGATGAATATTCCTCTATCACTACGCCGAAGCAAAGTGTTTTTCCTAGAGTGTGGTAAATTTTGAAGAAAATGTTTTCTGCAAATGAGTGAGTGGGACGATAGTGCAAATCGACGAGATTATAGAATCTTCGTCATCAGATCAAAGGAAAGAAATGCTGGAAGTAGTTCCAGAATTTCCTACTGTGACTCATACAGAAGCCTCTACATGAGATATAGAGACTTCGGTCGAACTTGCAGGTGAACTATATAGGTTAGGCAAAACTCGTGCAGACGAGATATTGTTGTGAGACAAACAATGCACCTATAATATACAAAGAAGCATTGATGGGCCCTGACTCCGGAAATGGTTATATGCCAAAGTAATCTGAGATAGTATCCATATTCATGATTTGAGTTTAGAACTTGATGAACCCTCCGAAAGACTTAGAGTCTAACATAGAGTAATGGATCTATAAACTGACGAACATAAAAAGGTTTTACAATGCTCGACTTGTTGTAAATAAGTTTATAAACAAGTTCAAGGAGTTGCTACGGTGACATTGTCTCATCGTAGCAATGCTTAAAGTCAGTTTGGGTTAAACTCGGAATTACAACATATTTCAATTATGAGATATAAAATATGGATGGCAAAAGGATTTCGATGAGATGGAAATAGAACCAAGGTTGTATATATGATACTGTCCAAGGTAATTTTGTCAATCTAGAGGATGCTAGTAAATATCCGAATTTCAGAGATCCTAGAATGGACTGAAGCAAGCATAGTGGAGTTGGAATCTTCGTTCTGGTGAAATGGTCAAAAATTTGATTTCATCGAGGAAGGCGATGATACTTGTGTTTACAAGAAAGTAAGTGGGAGCATGATAATATTTCTATCACTGTGTGTGCATGACATCTTGTTATTTGGAAATAATATTAATTTCTTGACATGAATTAGGACATCATTAAAAATAGTTTTTGGATGAAGTACTTAGGCAAGATAGCCTTGGTATTAGGCATGATAATCTATGGAGATAGTAGTGCCTAATAGGGCTTAGCCAAAATACATATTGACAAAATACTAAAGTGGTTTAGCATGAAAACCGCCAAGAAGAGTTTCTTACCGAGGTCACATGGAAAGAGTTTTAAAGAAAGAACCAGTATCTTCAAATACTGATGAGGAAAATACATGATTGAGATTTAACTCACACCTGTGTTTTGAATTAATCTTGTATTCTATGGTATGTAAACAACCAGATATGTCCAGTACTCCAAATAAGTTGTGAGTAAGTTACTAAAGTAATCAAGGTGTGGAACATAGGACAACAGTGAAAATGTTGTTAAAGTAAGAAAGATGACATGTTTCTCGCAGACGGAGAAAATGAAGAGATTGTTGTAAGGAGTTACATCAATACAGGCTAGTTGTAAGTTGTTACATCGATAAAACTTCATCAGTACTCCAAGCGATTTTCGATTTCAATTAAAGGATTTGTGTTACACATTAAATGGTGGCACATCATGTTGGAATTGGTCCAAGAAAGTTACTTTGGCAAATTCTATAACGAAGGCTGAGTATGTTGTCGCTTTAGAAGGAATAATTGAGGGTGATGGATCAAATAAATTGGTATGGTTTCTAGAAGGCTTGTGACAATGGAACATTGTTCTATATAGTGGTTCCATAGCTCAGTCTAAGGAATCAAAGGTCCTGCCAAGTGATTCAATAAATACAAAGCCAGTTCCACACGAATTATGATTTTTTGTGGATGAATAGAAATACACACGGATCTGAACTTGTCAGATCTGATAGGACGAAGTCTGTACCACAAGAAAAGCAAGAACAAATATCGGATTGCCATTGGTGTAAAAGAAGTTATGCAAACTAGATTATTGACTCTAGAGCAAATGGGAGACTGTTGGAAATATGCCCTAGAGGCAATAATAATTGTATTATTTATTTCCACGTTTATAATTAGATGTTTATATTCTATGCTATATGTGATTCAGAGGAAAATCCATAAGCACGTGTAGAGTAATAAACGGTAAAACATGATTCCTATTATTGCCTCTAGGACTAGCTCTAGTGTTGCATGATGGTTATGTTTTTCTAATCATAGGCCTAAGTTAAGTGTAACAAGCATGCCAGCAACTTTGAAAGTATGATGTTAGAAGAACGATCACATTGAATTAACCCAACTAGTTTGTTATACTTAGAGATGGCATCGTCGCAAGTCTATAGTCTATAACACGGAGAGTTAACGTATGCTCGGTTCCTTAGACCAGTAGAGTATCAAGTCACTTCATACTGGACGATCCACTTTGGTTTTGTTCTAACGTTATCCGTAAAAGGGTAATCAGAACAACATCTTTAGGTTCATCGGAACGTATGACAAGGGGCAAGATAGCTCAGGAGTGGGATTTGCCCCTCCGACGATGGAGAGATATTCTTAGGGCCCTCTCGGTGTGATGGCATCCATCATCGTCTAGCTAGACACAGGTGAATTACTCACAGGGATGCCGACACATGATAACAAGAAAGAGGAACAAAACCGGTAACTAGGAGACCGGTATAGTGAGCATTAGAATGACTCAAGAGGATACCGATATATCGCACCTCACGTTTTGTAAAGTATCACGAAGCAAAAGGAATAGCATATGATAACCAATGGTTTACTCGAATATCATTCATGTAAGTATAGGTATCAATAAGGATGTCCACGGTTCCGCTGTTGATCATTGAACGAAAGGTGTTTTCGTTCATGTCTATATTTTAGTGAACCTGGAGGGTCACACGCTTAAGGGAATTATGATCTATTGAGTTCTATTGGAGTGAGGAATATGAGAAAATATTGCCGGAATAGTTTCGGGAATAAAAGAAATAGTTTCAAGAGACACCGGAAGCGTTTCGGAGTTACCGGAAGAATTTCGGAGAATACCGGGTAATGATATATAGGCGAAACAAAGTTTCCAGGGACCTAATATAAATAATAGAGGGATCCAATATTGATTGAGAGGCCCCTAGGATTTATTTAGGGGCTATGGGCTAAAGAAAATAGCTAAAGGCCTATTAGGGAAAAGTTAATGGGCCTAAGAGGCCCAATAGGGGGAGGCGCCCCCCTTAGCTTCTTGGAGAAGTTAGGAGGGCCCAATTGGATTGGGAGAGGGACTCCCTCTCCCTTGGGGGCAAACCAAGGGGAGGATCCCTCCCCAAGTTGGCCACCTCTCCTCCCCTCCACCTATATATATAAATGAGGGGGCGCCCCCTAGAGGACACACAAGTCCCTTGCCTCGGGCGCCCCCTCTCTATTTCTCTCTTTCTCTAGTTCTAGTCTTGATCTAGACTTGATCTAGTTCTAGTTTTCTCTAGTTCCTCAAAATAGAGAAGCCCCGCGAGGTTCTCTTCTCCTTCCTCTAGTTCTCCGGTGATGTCAAGCTCTAGACGGCGAAGCGCTGCCAGATCATGAAGCCCGTACGCGTGCAATCCGTTGAGAGGCCGTGCTTTCGGTCTACAGTTCGAGGGATCATTCGTGAATGGATTCGAGCGACTTAATCAATGATCTACACCAACTCTTCTTTCGCTGCAACTCGAAGATGGTAACGTTCCGATCAAACCTTGTATGCATCTTCATAGTGTTCCTGGGATCCTGATCGTAGGCTGATTTTTTTGTTTTCTACTTCGTTTCCCAATAGCTGGTCAGCCACTTCCTAATGCACAAGCTAAAGTCAATGAGAAAGAAGCTGCAGAAGATCCACAACCAGGAGCAGCTATTGTGGAAGAAGCCAATGACGATCTTGAACCTGTCATAACCCAGGTAACAATTTGACTTATTTTTGCTTACATAATTTGCTGCAAACTAGATGAAGTACTTGAAAATGTTGACTGAATAGACATATGTGACATAAACAGGAGCACCACCTACAGAAAACACTACTACAGTTGAAAATCGTCTGGTGAATCAGATGATTGAGCGAGTACTTCACTTTTCAACATAAATTTGAACTGCAAACATAACCAAGATAGACTTTGACGTTGTTTGTCCATTTGCATATGCCACAACCAAGAGTGGGGGAACCAAGGCATGTGCCAGACTCAACATTCATCACTGCAACCCAGAGCATGCCCAATCCATCCCAGGGGAGCACAAGTATGATCAGGCAAGGATACTTGGCTAAGAAGTTGCTAGCCTTGAAGAAACAGAGAGACAAGGAATTAGAAGACAAGAAAGAAGCTATACTTGGAGCAAGGAGGGAAGCTGATATGAAGAAAGTAAAGGAGGCTGCTAGAGAGCGACATGAGGTCGATCTGAAGAAATCACAAGAGGCAGAAAGAAAGAGACAAGCAGCAGCTGAGAAGAGGGAGAAGAGACAAGAATTAGCAGCAATCGACAAGCAAGTACAAGCAGAGACTAGACCAAAATATTAGAGACAATGAAGGTTGTAGCTGCTAAAAAGAAGGCGAAGCTTGATGCTAAGAGAAAAGCTGCTACTTCAAAGAAAGAAGAAGAGAAAAGGCAGTTGTTGCAAAGAGGCAAGCAGACATACAAGCTGAGAGACAAGCAGCTGCTGCAAAGAAGGAGGAAGAGAGAAAGCAAGCAACTGCAATGGGACAAGCAGAGAGATAGAGCAAGAATCAGTTGATGATGGAGTGATGCAAAAGAAAGCCAAGAGAACATCTATGTTTGATATTTTTAGGGACTAGGAGGACATGTTCTTTGTGATGTGACTTTGGATGTTGAACTATGTTCCTATTTTGTTTGCACTGTCATGCTTATACTTTGGATACTTAAATGATGATGTATTAAATGCGGAAATGATGATGATGATACTTTACTCATGTTACAATTTTCAATGTTACAGTTTGTGCTTTCCTCATGTATGAAATGATCATGCTTCCATGCATGTTATTGTTGATCACTGATAGCATTATCATGAAGCATGTTGTTGTTGATCTATGCAACAATGATGCATGTTGTTGTTTAACTTTGACAACATGAAGCTTAGAAACATGCATGCAATTGTTCACACTCAAACTTTGATAGCATGATGTTTTGATCTTTCACATTGGCATCACAACATCAAGCTTAGATTCATATTGGCTTCACAACATCATGCTTTCACATTGGCATCATAGCATCACAACATGAAGCTCTTTTGTCAACTTTGGAGTCATAGTATGAAGCTTACATTCACCAAACTTGTGCACTCTCAAACTATGATCTTTGAACTAGACATTAAGCAAATAAACATGAATTTCATACAACAAACTTGACAAAACAGCTCATACAACAACTTCACATAATAAACTTCAACTTCAAGCCTAAACATGTCTTACACCAGGTTCATACTTGCCAAACACCCACTTGCCACTAAAACTACATTGTCTTAGCAAAAGACACTTAAACATCACTTGCCACCAAAACAAACAAATCACTTGCAACAACACAACTACATAGTCTTAGCAAAAGACTGATGCCATTATCACTTGCCACATATCACTAACTGATGACCCACAAGTATAGGGGATCGCAACAGTCTTCGAGGGAAGTATTTAACCCAAATTTATTGATTCGACACAAGGGGAGCCAAAGAATATTTATAAGCCTTAGCAGTTGAGTTGTCAATTCAACCACACCTGAGAAATCACTTCCTTGCAGCAATTTATTAGTAGCATAGTAATATGATAGCAGCGGTAGCAAAGTATCAGTAGTAGTAACAGCAATAGTAGCAGATTTGCAACCAGTAGAGTAATAGTAACTTGAGCAAATGCAATAGTATTAAAGCGTAGGCATGGAGTAGCGATGGATATTCAGATGAGATTCAATATGTAACTGTCACAACCTAGGGCGACACAGAACTAGCTCCAATTCGTCAATGATATGTAGGCATGTATTCCGTATATAGTCATACGTGCATACGGTAAGAACTTGCATGACATCTTTTGTCCTACCCTCCCGTGGCAGCGGGGTCCTAATGGAAACTAAGGGTAATTAAGGCGCTCCTTTTAATAGAGAACCGAAACAAAACATTAACACATGGTGAATACATGAACTCCTCAAATTACAGTCATCCCCAGAGAGTATCCCAACTATTGTCACTTTGGGGTCTACGGTTCAGAACAATAACAGGTGCATATAACTTGTAGATAGGATCAAGAACACAAATATATTTGTGAAAACATAACATGTTCAGATCTGAAATCAAGGCACTTGGGCCATAGTGACAAGCATTAAGCATAACAAAGTCATAGCAACATCAATCTCAGAACACAATGGATACTAGGGATCAAGCCCTAACAAATTGACATGATTACATATGAAATCTCATCCAACTCCATCTACCTCTAGTGTGCCTACAAGGGAATTACTCACACATGATTGTGAGCATCATGAAATTGTTGATGAAGAAGGTTTGGTGATGACAACGGCGATGACTCCCTCTCTCCGGAGCTCCGAACGGACTCCAGATTAGGGCTCCCGATGAAGAATAGGAGGTGGCGCCGGCTCCGTATCGTAAAACGCGATGAAACTTTTTCTTTAATTTTTTCTCAGGAAGACGGAATATATAGCGCTAGAATTAGGTTAGACGAAGGTCCACGGGGCCCACACGGCTGCCCGGCACGCCCTGGGAGAGTGGGCACGCCCCCTGGCCGTGTGAGGACCTAGTGGCTCCCTTACAGTAGGTCTTGGCTCCAGTATTTTTTATTTATTCCAAAATAATTCTCCGTAAATTTTCGTCCAATTCCGAGAACTTTTTATTTCTACACAAAAAATAACACCATAGCAGTTCTGCTGAAAACAGCGTCAGTCCGGGTTAGTTTCATTCGAATCATGCAAATTAGAGGCCAAAACAAGAGCAAACGTGTTTGGAAAAGTAGATACGATGAAGACGTGTCAACTCCCCCAAGCTTAACCCATTGCTTGTCCTCAAGCAATTCATTTGACAAACTGCAAGTGATAAAGAAAAACTTTTACAAACTCATTTGCTTTTGTTGCTGTATATAAGCTTAACTAGCAATCAGGTTTTCAACAAAGATCATGAAATAAACATATATATGATAACACTTAGCAGCCACATTTACTCATACCAATAACATAATCCACTAGAGAGCAATAATACTATATCTCGAACACCAACGCTTTTTCAAAAATAACCAAGATACAATATGATAGGGTGGTATCTCGCTAGCCCTTTCTGAGACCGCAAAACATAAATGTAGGGCACCTTGGTGCTTGAATGAGAAGGTAATGACTCAAAACATAAATCCACTAGAAGTTCAAGCAGTGGATAAACATTGTAATTCAGGGTAGAGGATATCCAGTCATGCTCACACCCAACATTAATTTGACCAAATGCATGTTAAACTAAGAATGACAATAGCGCTCTCCAACTTGGTACTTGAATGAGAAGGTAATGACTCAACAATAAATTAAAACATAGGCCCTTCACAGAGGGAAGCAAAAATTTGCAATGTGCCAGAGCTCGTAAGTTTCAACAGAGATAATTTTAATTTGGGAGGTGTACTTTTCCTGTCAATGGTTTACGGCAAAGTTTTCCAATATCTTCCATGCTAAACACGTTAATAGTGGTTCCCATGCAAAGAGTTTTTCTCCCCCCTCCACCATACTAACACAAACCATGACTAGCCAAATCCCCGGGTGCCTGACAACTTTCAACTGTCTGGGGGGTGTGTTTTTATAAATAATTTAGGACAGGGCATCCCTGTTACCAGCCTCCCTCAAGATTGACGAGTGAATAAACTCTGGTCATGAGTTAAACACACTTAGCATGGAAGATATTGATTACCCCCACCTCTCCATGAGCGGTACGGGCACACAAAACAACATTTTATTTGAAGATTTAAAGATGGCATGTGCAAACTTACAAGGAACGGCAGCGAAATACCGAATATAGGTAGATATAGTGGACTCCTATGGCATAACTCTATTTTCATGATTTTGGATGCACAAGCAGTATTTCCGCTTAGTAGAGGCGAAGGCTAGCAATAGACTGGGAAGCGACCAACTAGAGAGTGAAAACGGTCATAATCACGCATTTGGAATAATTAACATTGAACACTAGCATGAGGAGGATATAAACACTCTGAACATAAATATCATGGAGGCAATATTGGGTTTGAATCAATTACATGCGTGAACATGTGCCAAGTCAAGCCACTTGAAATTTTTAGAGGAGGATACCACCCTAACATACCGCATCATAATCAATTTAATGCATGTTGACCCTCGAGAGAACATATTATCCACTCCTAGCTACTTAAGCATGGCATAAGAAACTACAAACTCTAATCATCATCATACACATGTTTACTCATAATAAGCTAAATCAAGACTACCGAGGTAAATGTATTTACAAAGACAAAAACTAGTAGAGTTAATACTAGCTTTTCTTCACCACGGTCACTTCATCAAGTCATCGTCATTATTGCCTTTCACTTGCATGACTGAATGATGTGGAAAATATAATGCAGTGCAAGTGTGCCGTGGACTAAGCCGAAATCTGCAACCACTATATACAAAGGAGAAGACATAGAAATTTTTGGTCTCCGTTAATTTAAAGATTAGGCACATAAGAGCCCATTGAAAATTATTTTATCGTTAACTGCCTTTTGAAACAAGACTTGATAAAATGCAAAGAAAAATTAAAAGAAACAACGAAGAGAAAAGAGCAAAAAGAAACAGACGAGAAGAAATGAACAAGAAACTACAACAATCTTTTTGTTCTTCAAATTTAGCAACGCAAGAAGAGTTCAGAGAAACATACTGAAATATTTTTGAAGTTTTTTTTTTTGAAGAAAACAAATAAACAAAAGAAAAACGAAAAGCAAGAAAATATTTACACCGAAGAACTCCAAACAATTGACAAAAGAAGAACGAGAAATCTTTTTGGGTTTTTTGAAGTTTTAGCAAACACAAGAAACAAAACAAAAGCGAAACATGAATATACAAAGAAAAACGATGAACACCGACAAGTGTAATGAATGTGTGATAGCAGAAATGAAATGTCGGTGGGAAAACATACTCCCCCATGATTAGGCTTTAGGCCTAGCTTGATTAACGCCTATTGTTGGCGCGGGTAATACTCCTGATGGAAACTCCTTCAGAGTCCTTGTGCGTTTATCTTCGCGAGGCGAGCGGCTTCCTCCGCTGCCCGGTAGTCCTCAGCCTCTTCCAAAGTGATGTAATAATGTTGTTTGCCCTGATAGTCAAATAGGGTCGGAGCAGGCAAGGTAATAATAATATGGCTATACATGTCAAAGACCAAGTTATATTTATAATCATTAGACTCTGCTCCGTAATCAATAAATCCATGACGCTGCATGGCTGCAAAATCAAGATAACAAGTGGGAAGTTCATGGTCCTTGTTAAATCTAATAGGTACTCCAAGATGAGTAGCAACACGAGAAGCATAAATCCCTCCATAAATATGACCACTTCCTGAATTTCTATTCAAGCGACGCGCAATAATAGCCCCCATGTTATAAGTCCTATCGCCATACAGAGCAGAATATAGAATACTCAAATCAGGAGCAAAAGTAGCACTAACTTCATGTTTACCAACTAAACATCTTCCTATGAAATAAGCAAAATAATGGACGGAAGGAAAATGAATGCTCCCAATTCTTCCCTGAGTTACTCCTCTAGTCTCCCCCTTGCAAAGTCTCCTATGAAATACCTCGTAATCTCTCTTCCGAGGCTCATTGAATGAACCCCAAAATGGAATTTTAGAGATATAACAAAATTCTTCTAGAGACATACTATAGGGTTTGTCATATAAGCGAAAGACAACTCTCGGTGTAGTACGGTTAGATATGTACTTAAAATCTTGCACAAAAGTATCAGTGAGGTAATAATATTGACTACACTTATCTGCGAGGAAGGCAGTCAAACCGGCATTCTCCACAAATTGCTCGAACTCCTGTCTGATGCCGGCACCATTCATGAAAGTCTCACATGGCCACTGACAGGCTTTCACTCCTGCACCGCGCAGAGAATTTTCTCCTGGTTCATGATAAGTAGTCCTAGTGGTGATGTGGCTTGAAGAACCTTCTGAGAACGTCCTCCTCAACATTTTCCCTTTTTCTGAAATTTTTAGTAACTCATAAAAAGTGAACAATGTTTAACATAACTGATAGCAACAACTCCTACAAGCTTCTAGGGGCTAAACCATGCATCAAAACTACTTGGAACCAAGTAAATTCAACATGCAAGCTCAATTTCATGGTCACCTACAGTAGCAAAATGAACAAAGAATAGACCACTAGAACAAAAACTAATTGTACCAATGGAGGAGTCACATACCAAGGAGTAATCCCCCCAAAAATTAACGAAAATGGTGCTCCGAGCAAAGAGATCGAATAATCGACCCAAGAACAACAAGAACACTGGTTTGGAAGCTAGAACAATTTTTTCTGGAGGATGAAGAAGCCAGGGGCCACGGGCACTAAGTGAGTTGGTGCCCGTGGGCCCCACACGACTACATGGCATGCCCTGGTGGGTGGGCACCCCCATGCCGTGTGAGGTCCTGGAGCACCTCCCCTAGTTTATTTTTGTGCCAAAAATTCTTAAATAAGTGGGAAAAAATTATGTAAAAATTTCAGGGCATTCAGAGAAACTTTATTTTTGCGCATTTTTATTGCATAGAAAATTTAGAAAACAGACAAAAGAGGATATTCTAGACCATTTAAATTTTATTAAAACAAATGCAAACAGAAGATAAATGAAAGTTACAGAAAGTTGTGCTTACGGAATTCATCAATTATATGCTCCTCAGAAAGAATCCATTAACAATGCTGGTCAGGTCTTATTAACAAAATATTTTCGAGTGACATATAACCAAATAATTTTTGTATAGTACTAAGTTACCTCAACTTGAATAGGTATGGTCCCAATCATAATAGTTTGATATTTATTTTCTGGAACCGGAAGAGGAAATTCAAAGTCTCCAATAGTGTTAGTCATAATTTTTTCAATAGAATTGAGACTGTTTATTTGATTTGGCTTCCTCGGGAAATAAACCGAATGCTCATTGCCATTGACATGAAAAGTAACCTTGCTTTTATTGTAATCAATAACAACCCCTGCAGTATTAAGAAAAGGTCTTCCAAGGATGACAGACATGTTGTCATCCTCAGGCATATCAAGTATAACACAGTCCGTTAAGATAGTAACATTAGCAACCACAACCGGAACGTCCTCACAAATACCAATAGGAATGGCAGTAGACTTGTCAGCCATTTGCAGAGAAATTTCAGTGGGTATTAACTTACTCAAGTCAAGTCTTTTATAAAGAGAGAAGGGCATCACACTAACACCAGCTCCCAGATCACACAAAGCAGTTTTAACATAGATATTTCTAATAGAGAATGGTATGGTAGGTATCCCTGGATCTCCTAGTTTTTCAGGTATTTTACATTTGAAAGAATAATTAGCAAGCATTGTAGAAATTTCAGCCTCAGGGATTTTTCTCTTATTAGTAACAATATCTTTCATATATTTAGCATAAGGAGGCATTTTCATAGCATCAATCAAATGAACTTGCAAGAATAGAGGACTAAGCAATTCAACAAAGCGATTAAAAGCATCCTCATCTTTATATTTCAAAGCTTTACTAGGAAAAGGCATGGGTTTCGGTACCCATGGTTCTCTTTCTTTACCATGCTTCCGAGCAACAAAATCCTCATCACATATTTTAGTTTTAGGACGTGGGTCATCTAGCTCAACTTCAGGTTCTATTTCTATCTCCTTATCAGGTTCATTATTAGCATTAGGTGGAGCATTATTATGATTATTATTATCAGTATCATCATCAATAGGTTCATGCTCATCACCAGATTGAGTTTCAGCATCAAAAACAGAAACATCATTAGGATTCTCAACAGATTTTTCTATGACAGGTTCACTAGAAACGTGCATAGTTTTATTCCTATTCTTCTTCTTTTTCTTCTTAGGTGAACTAGGTGCACTATCATTAACTCTCTGAGAATCTTGTTCTATTCTCTTAGGATGACCTTCAGGGTATAAAGGGTCCTGAGTAAATTTGCCTCCTCTAGTCTCTATCCAATAAGCATACTTGTCATATTTATTTTGCATGTCCCTAAACAAATCATCTTGTGATTTAGAAACTTGTTCAAGCTGAGTGCGAACCATAGAAAAGTGTTTACATAAACCTTTAACATCATTAGAAATTCTAACTAGCACATCAATCAACTTTTCAATAATTCTAGCATTTTGTTTCAATTGCTCACTTATTTGCATATTAAAGTTTTGCTGTTTAACGACAAAATTATCAAATCCATTCAGGCATTAGGTAGGAGACTTATTATAAGGAATATCACCTTCATCAAATTTATAAAAGGAATGTACCTCTACTACCTGTTTCGGAGTGTCGAGTCCATGTATTTTCTCAATAGGTGGTAGATTCTTAACTTCTTTAGCTTTAATACCGTTTTCCTTCATAGATTTCTTGGCTTCTTGCATATCTTCAGGACTGAGGAATAGAATACCTCTCTTCTTCGGAGTTGGCATAGGAGGTGGTTCGGGAAGTGTCCAATCATTGGCATTTTTCAAAAACTTATTCAATAATTCTTGAGCCTGTTCCATATTTCTTTCCCTGAAAACACAACTAGCACAACTAGCACAACGACGGCACGGGCATTGGAGCTTAATGCACCCGGGTGTACGCCGGCCGGCACCTCGGCAGCAAGCGGCCCCTCCGTCAATTGCACGCCCGCCGTTGGCGGTGCCTCGACATTAGCCGAGCTCGACGCCATCATCACGGTAACTAATTAAGCCTCTCGGCCGAGGACTTCATCTCCTTGCCTTTGACTGGGCATCCCTGACGCCCTACATGTTTTCGCAGGGCACCGCCGACGTTCCGTGCACTCTCCTGCACTTCGTGAACAACGATTTGGTCGATGTCGCCAAGGGCAAAATCGTTCAACCGGGCAACCCCGTGTTCCACGGTAATCCAATGCCACCCACCGTGTATAGGGTTCAACTGGTTCGGGTGCTGCCAGGCTGCGACGAGTTGTTACCTCCGATTCGACCCGCCGGGGCCGACGAAGATGATGTGATGACCCTCAGCGCCTGCCTAAGCTGGCCCCTGCTTTGGCCGAAGAGCCAGATTCGTTTGGGGGCGGGGGACACCACCCCAAAGACAACACCGCCAGTCGTGCCGGCGCCAAGCCATGGCAAGACCGCCGCAACGCTACCGGACATGCCGGACATGCATATGGCACAGGATCCGGGCATGCATATGGCACAGGATCCAGACGACGACGACAACGACGACGGTACATTTACCAACGTCAATAAGTACTTCAACGAACATGGGTGCGATGACGAATTCATGGGGCCTCCTTCTCAAGAACCCAACCCTGCAAAAGACGATCGCGATCTAGCTGGTACCGTGGAGAAACCCAATTGCAACAGGCGTCGTCTGGCGTTCAGTTCTCAGGAGACGCCTCCAGCTGCCGACTTCACCGAGCCTCAGATAGCCGAGGTGCGAAATATTATCAGCCCCAGCACAGTCAAGAAGGCGGTCTGTGAGCAGAACTCGGTCCCATTACAGCAGAAGAAGAAGGGACGGAAAAGAAAGAGTAACAAGGGTGCGAGCCAGCCGGCACCGAGTACGACCCGTGCTCAGGACGGGCCACCTTCACCTAAGGATATCTCGAGGTGGGTGCATGTGGTGGGTAGGCCGATGCTACCGACTAATATGCTCAATGCTGCAACCGGTGCTATGCGGAGTCTGCATGACAGTGTTCTTTCTTTGGAGAAGTGGCGTCTCCGAGAGAATGACGTGGCATACCCGGTTTTCGTGGCCAAGGTGCCAGAGGGCAAGGGCTTTGTGGATAGCGCCATCGGGGGTACGATCGTCCTGCGGTTTGATGACATCTTCGCTATGTTTAACCTTCATCCGCTGCACTACACCTTCGTTCGGCTATTTTCGCTGAGTATGGAGATGCGGATCATTAGAGACAAGACCCCGGATATCGTGATAGTCGACCCCTTCTACATGCGTGCCAAGATCTTGGGCAGCGCTGGGGACCGGCAAGTCGCGAGTTCTTACCTCGAAGGCGTCATTCTGGCAAACCCAGATAAGGATAACTTCCTCGTGCCTTACTTTCCAGAGTAAGTCGTCCCCTCAACCGCCCCGTAACATATGATTTCTTAGATTTCGATCGTTTTTTTTTTAACATTCCGTGTTTTGTGCAGTGACACACATTGCACACTCATCCTCTTAAGCCCGAAATATTCCATGGCCACGTATTTCGACTCGGACCGTCAGTCGAAGAAAGACTACACAAATGTCAAGAAAGTTCTTGATGATGTTCTCCCCGGCTACGCCAAATCTGGAGGCACCTTCACCAGGCCAGTTCGTAAGTACGGCAAGCACGTGTTCGCCCACAATACGACGTTCCCCTGCGTCAAGCAGCCGCCTGGCGGTCAGAAGGATGTCTACTACGCCCTCCATCACATGCGGGCGATCGTACGGGACCATAATCACCTTCTGCTACCAAATAATCTCAAAGCTTGGGCCGCAAGCTTGTCGGCAATCCAGGACACGGACATCAGACAAGAATTCTTTCGCATCCAGTCGGAGTTTGCGGAAATCATCCATCAAGATGTCCTTCGTACCTCGGGGCAGTTCTACCTCAGAAAATCAACCGTCCAACAGTGAGATAGACACAACGCTACAAATGCAGGCTGACAACGCCCGCGATTTCATGACCATCACGATAGACGGCGGCTTCATCCACGCTCCGGTCCCTTGAGTCGAGTCGAAAGTAGTGATGCTATGTCTAGTTTTGAAACATCGATTGCCTCATGTTGTAATTAAACTTTGATGAACTTGTATGTCTCTTTGGTTTGGACAGTCGTTCAACTTAGATGTAATCGATGCTATTAATGTCTTGCTTTTCTCTTCCGATCCTTTTGTTGCATACTTATATATTGCTTATGTATTGTCTGTGAATTGGTACTAACGTTTTGTTTGGCTAGTGCATAGAGATGCCGTCGTATGTCGTGTACAAGGGTAGGGTTCCCGGAGTCTACGACGACTGGGAGGAGTGTCAGACACAGGTTCACCGTTTCAGCGGTAACAGTTACAAAGGGTACACCACTAGGGCGGAGGCGGAATCTAGATACGCGCGCTATCTAGCGGGAGAGAGGAGGGAGCGTTGGAGGAACCGGATGAAGACCAGTTTCATCGCGATTATGCTCATCGTGATGACCGCAGCTCTCTTCTATGTGATGGTAGTTTAGATGATCGATATCGACTTGTAATGTGAAGACAAACTCGCTACTCGCGGTTTCGAGACTTGTAATGTTCTAACTTTGTTCGGTATTTTAAATTCGGAGACTAATATGATGAATTGTATTCGGACACTAATCTTCTATTGTATTCGATGAATCTGCTGTTGCTGTGTGGTGCTAGCTATATTCTGTCAAATAATATATTTTGTAACATGTGAAAATATCAGAAACAAAAAAAAAAAATCCCTAATATTCATACTAGTGGCGCACCACCACAGAGTGCGCCATTAGTAAGCCAGAGCACACTAATGGCGCATCATCCACCAGTGCGCCATTAGTATGCCAAAGCACATGGGTAAATATGGCCCCTGGGAGGCATACTAATGGCGCACCGTGGGCTATACTAATGGCGCACTGCATGGTGCGCCATTAGTATACCAGATACTAATGGCGCACCAGTGATGCGCCATTAGTAAAAAATTCTAATGGCGTGGTGCTAGTGGCGCACCTGTAGTGCGCCATTAGTAGCGAAAACAGGTGCGCCACTAGCAGCCCTTTTCCTAGTAGTGATAATGACTCGTAGGTGATACAGTATGGAGATACGTTGTTATGTTTTTTTGTTGATATCATGAATTTTATCATTATTGTTGCCATGCTAAGAAATGAAACTTAAGAACAACAACCTCCTCCATCGGCTGGATCGAGTCATAGTGCCACTAAACCGAACTTACCAGTGCAACCACATTTGCCTTTGTGGGAAGGCCCTGACTTGGTCCATCGTTATGTCCTATCATTATCACCAAAGAGGGAAGATTATGCGTGCGTGCTACCCTGTCTTGGTAGGCGGCGATAATCTTGTGAGCCCGGTTTAGTTATTGTGCACAGGTCCCCGTTTGGGACAGTTTTAGCCACAAGGTGGCGCATGTCGAGAGATGAACCAGGAGCCACCCAAGACATGACCTGAGAGGGTGTCGGTGATACGGTAAGAGGGTCATGCGGTAGACAAGTTTTGTTGGATGAATGTCCATAGTGGGGGTAAAGTGCGCAACCTTTGCAGAGTGTAAAAATCTATTCGAATAGCCATGTCCTCGGTCACGGACATAGTTCGTACTAAGTCACACTATTATGTCTATGTCGAGTTTGGAGATATAAACCATATAATGTTATTGCTAATAATGAACTAGAGAAAGGTAAGATTTTTCTGACTTGGGTGCATAGACATGGGATGATGTCAGGAACTTGAGATGTTAGCCATGGGATGGCTATGAGGGACAGACGGTCATTGATAAGTCCAATTTGTGTGATGATTTCGATGGTCATTTTGTGCCGATATGATAGGCTTTGTGGAATTTTACCGCATTTGTGCACTTCTTTTTGTTATTATTCCTCTGGTAACACCTTTTGTAACAAATAAATTCATATGGAAGGCATCCTAGGAAATTATGGTGGAATCACGATATTTAAAGTGATAATCAACTACCATAAAAGAATAAAGCAAAGGGGACCAAGGAGAAGCACCTGCGGCAGCGCTAGAGCCAAAGACGGCCTATCATACGAGCATGCCGCTCGTATGGTAGGTCATATGAGGTGCCAGGGGAGCCGTCTCGTCCACTATTTCCACCCTGTGGAATCGGATCGGAGATCAAAAGCGCAGAGACACCAGAAACTCGTCCAGAAGGCAGAACCCTAGCCTCCGAAGTGATCCGGAGGAGGGATTGGCAAGGAGGAGCTCGCCATCTTCATCACCAACCTTAAGGGAGGCTGCAACATCATCCCCACTATCATCATCATCATCATCCACATCCATCTAATTGTAACATCAGGAACCCTATTGGATCGACTTATGTGGTACGTGTGTAATCCATTCGTGTTCACCATCAGCACCCCTATGATGTTTGTTGCCTCCATGTGTGAGTAGTTCCCTTAGTTCTTGGGGATATGGATGAACCCTAGTGTGTAATAGATCGTTTGGTATTAGGATTTAACATCCTCTTTGCATGTTTATATTAATAGTCTTCTTGATGTTGGCTGAAGTCGACCATCCAACATATGCCAACTTTGGACGGAAGGTTATTACTGTTAGCGAACCGGCTGGTTGCGGAGGTAGGTACGTGACAGGGCCTATCTCCCTTCGTCCCGAATCGTTGCGGCAGGGGGTAAAATAGAGAACACTCATAGGCCGCTTCCACAGAAACCCTATGGCATAGTACCTGATGTCTATGTCATCCTCGGGACTTTTAAATATCCTGTAGATTTTGTTGTTATGGAAATACCTGAAGATGATGTTTGTCCTATCATTTTTGGAAGACCCTTTCTTAATACTACGGGTGCAAAGATTGACAATAAGTGGGAAGTTGTCTCTCTCAAGTTTGGGGAAGAGGTAAGAGAGTTTCATTTTTCGAGATTTAAAAATCGCCCCCAATTGCGAGAGCATGATGACAATGAAGAAAGAACCATTGCACAATTGGCCAGAATTTATTTTGAGACGCCAACAGATGAGCTTGACAGAAGTCTAACTGACTATGAACAAAGCCCTGAAGATCCCGCTAAGGTGGAAATTGATCAACACCTGAATGAGGCACCGGTGCAAGATTCTATCACAAATGAACAATATGAAGTACCAGAGAAGAGGGGGGATGAGGAACCTCCACCTCCTGAATTAAAGCCCTTGCCCAAGGAACTAAGGTACGAGTTCTTGGACGAAACAAATAAACATCCTGTAATTATTAGTGCTAATCTTTTAGAAAAGGAAAAAGTTAGACTCATGAAAACTTTGAAGAAGCATCAAAAAGCTTTTGGATATTCCATGGATGACTTAAAGGGGATAAGCCCTTCCATATGCACGCACCATACATATATGGAGAAAGGGGTTGTACCAGTGCGCGAGCATCAAAGGAAGTTAAATCCAGAAATGAAGGAAGTGGTAAGAAAAGAGATTGTTCGCCTACTTAATGCAGGTATTATATACCCAGTATTTGAAAGTAAGTGGGTAAGTCTAGTTCATTGTGTGCCTAAGAAAGGAGGGTTTACAGTAGTTCCTAATAAGCATAATAAAGTGATCCCCACTAGAACAATAGTTGGGTATAGAATGTGTATTGATTTTAGGAAACTCAATAAGGAGACGCGCAAGGATCATTATCCCCTGCCCTTTATTGATCAAATGCTGGAAAGATTGGCAAAGCATACTCACTTTTGCTACCTAGATGGATATTCGGGATTCTCACAAATAGTAGTGCACCCTAAAGACCAAGAGAAAACTACCTTCACTTGCCCCTTTGGTATGTACACCTATCGTCGTATGCCATTTGGCCTATGTAACACACCAGCTACCTTTCAGAGATGTATGAATGCTATATTTTCTGATTTTGTTGAAGAAATCATGGAATTCTTCATGGACGATTTTTCTGTTTATGGAACTTCTTTTGATGATTGCCTTAACAACCTTGACAAAGTTTTACAGAGGTGTGAAGACACTAATCTCGTCTTAAATTGGGAGAAGTGCCATTTCATGGTTAACGAAGGCATTGTACTAGGACATAAAATATCCGGAAAAGGTATTGAGGTGGATAAAGCAAAAATAGATCCTATAGAAAAACTTCCATATCCTCAAGACATAAGGGGGATAAGGAGTTTTTTGGGACATGCTGGCTTTTATAGATGCTTCATTAAAAATTTCTCCAGTATCTCGAAACCTTTGACTAACCTCTTGCAGAAAAGCGTTCCATTTGTGTTCAACGACGAGTGCAAGGCCGCTTTCGAGAAACTGAAACGAGCCCTGCTAACTGCACCTGCTTTATACCTCCAAATTGGAGCCAACCTTTTGAGGTGATATGTGAGACTGATGACAACACGGTAAGTGCGGTGTTGGGCCAACGAGAAGGTAACAAGTTCAACATTATTTATTATGCTAGTCATACCCTTACTAAAGCTCCAAGAAATTATGCTAAGAATGATAGAGAGCTGTATGCAGTAATTTTTGCTTGTGAAAAGTTTAGGCCCTATATCACCGACACCAAAGCCTTATTCTATACAGATTGTCAAGCGATAAAGGAGGTCCTTAACAATAAGGAATCAAAACCCAGATGGGTTAGATGGTCTCTTCTTTTGCTGGAGTTTGACAGCGAGATATTGGACCGTAAGGAGATAGCGGAGACACTAGTTAATATCTCGCTCTCAAAAGAGGAGCAAAATTATCAATAAACAGGGATATGTGTCCCCTATGGTACGATTGTGGCTTTAGATAAAGCAACCACATGTACCTTCAGAGATACTGAACCCCCGTTTATCGGCTTGGAAGAACCGTTCTTCAAACTAAGAGTAAGGGAAGAGAGAGATTTTGATTTATTCGAGTGTACTAATTCTTTGCATCCCAGCAAGTTTCAAAGAACGTCTTCATCACTTCGACCTCGAAGAGAGAAGAAACCAGGAACTAAGACGTACCTGAAAATAGAGGATGGGCAAAGCTTTGACAAACTGCGGGGAAATTACGCAGGTTCACTTGAAAGTATCAAGTTTTGTCTTTTCATCTTTGTTTAATTTTTCTGTTAAGTTTCCTTTGTTTTTCCTAGTCATATGAGCGAGCATACGACCACTCTCGGTCGTATGCTACGCCGTCGTTGGATCTGTACTTCTCGGTGGCGTTTGCGATAAATCAAACGACCATCCATGCAACCACCCTAGATCGCATGGAAGACCGTTGATCGTTCTGTCACCAAAGGACTAACATCAGCTTAGAAAAAAAAAATATATATATATATATATGTTTTCCTTTTGCAGGTTAAGGAAGTCATACAAGCATTCATGCGAGTACACGTAGTCGCATGCTACGCCGTCGTCTGTTCTGTATACGAAAGCTCTGCCGAAGGAGGCCATACGAGCACTCATGCGACCACCAACGCTCGCATGGAAAGCCATCGATCATGATTTCTTTCCGATCCTAGACATAATTTGCCCGATTTTATTGGGTTTGTTTCTGATTCTGTTTAACTTCCTTATCTCGCGATTACCTACGACCCCGACCTCTTATACTAGTAGAATGCCCGTGCGTTGCTACGGGCTACAATACATATAAATGAATCAAGCAAATGAGTAAGGTCGTCTTCGAGGTCGAATGTCATTTCTCCCTCATACGTTCAGGTGTGTACGGGTGCCCAGCAGGCCCTCCAAAATTCAACCGTCTGGACTATCTGCCATGTAATCTCCAACACATGGGCCCAACACAAAAACCTCACTCCGCGACGCACCCTTCCTTTTTCCTCCCGGACCTCCCCTTCCCGCTCGGTTTCCAGCCGTAGCGGGACATTTCTCGCTGGAGCCCTCTCCTTTAAAACCGGATGACTACCGCCTCACCTTTGTCATGGGTCTACAGTGTCAAAAAATGCCCGCGCGTTGCTAGGAGAAGGCTAGAGTGAGCAAATAGGCAATCTATGAAAACATGACAAGATTTATCAAATTTGGCATGAACAGATCCTTCAACACAGAGTAGCATATAATCCAATCACCAAAAAGAGAAGAAAAATAGAGCTGAGTAGCTCTTAATGAATGAGCTAGCCCGCATCACCAAAAAAGGGGAAAACTTTTAAAATGAGTTCACTTGTTTACTTGATTGGAATTCCAAGACCTTGGCAAGCTTGTTCCCGTAGGTGCCCTTCCATTGCACGCACCGCTGTAGCCCTTTTACGTAGTGCCGCCACGTGGGTGTGGTATAATTTATTTGACAACCATAATTTAGTTGAAACATATGCATGGCAGACATCAGAAAAATAAAAGACAACACAATGTACATCTAAGAAAAAAAAGATATGTGTATCAATCCCTGTAGTATCTCTCAATATACAAGCAGCACTACATGTCTTTGCTTATGAGGTTATAAACATCTTTGTATTCACCAAAAGATGATCATGATATTTATAACAGCTAAAAGTGCTGCCCGGCCGAGTGATGGCTGAGCTCGACCGGCATGCCTCCACCAGCACCAGCGCCCAGACCTACACCTACCTCAGTGTGCCGGTTATTAGTAGAACCTTCTCTCTCCTCCGTGCCTTCCACAGCAACACCGACGACCAATGGTTCAGATACCGGATCAAGAAGTACTGATGGTCTCATCATGCCGTTGCTGGGCTCATCTATGGTGCTACTAGTGGGACAGCGGCAATCATTCCATATTCAGCACTGACGGACTCATCTTGATGCAGACAGTATGATGACAGTGGAGAGGCACACATGGAGCCAGCAATTTGATGAGCATTTCACGTCCGCATCCCACTTTTTCATGTCTCTGCACTTCTCATTCTTGTTCCCATGTCCATGTGGAGATCGTGGTTAACAGGTTGGGGTGTCCTACAAAAAAAACCTGAGTGAAAATGCATGCTACTACGAATACTGTTTTCAGTACAGAAAGAACAAGCCTAATCCTTATACATGCTATGGTGTCTTCCCAGGGGAAAGTTTATGTGCGAGCATGCAAAACCGAGGTTAAACTGACCTACATAGTTGTCAATCGGCCCTGGGCGCTCTCAACTATAAGCTGAGGTCGGTTGACAACTACATATTTCAGTCTTACCATTGATTGAAGTTTTAATAATATAACAACCTTTTAGCCAAAATTCTAAATGGGATCTCAAAGTCCATCTGCTTGAAGCTCACATGGAGCCAATAGTAAGTAGAGCATGAAAAATAAGACATAAGGAATCAGGACAACCCTATCAATTTTGTCCGCATCAAGGAGGGTTGCAACGGACAAGATCCGATGCCTTGAAGGCATGCAAGAGCTGCAGGAGTGAAAAGGGATCATGCCCGTACCTGGTTTGAGAGTAGCACCATCTACCTAAGCCTTCTTTGACTGTGGTCATGGGATGATTGAGCCTGCTTTTCTTCATCTACAAACAAAAGAGAAGAGACGGTTTGGTTACTTCAAGTAGTTGAATAAAAAATTAGAGAAAGGAATGAGGAGGGAGCCTCGGTTGTGGAGAGCTGTGGCAGGAATGGGGGCAAGGGGGAATGATAGCGGGGTCCTGGACAGACAAGGGGGTCCTTTCCCAGGGGTGACACTACAGCCGATGCCGCGGGGCATCCGCATCTCCAGACCCGCCGCCACCGAGCTGCCACCCACCCATCCATCGATCGATCTCTTGGACAACCTAGCAAAAACCTACCTGCAGAGGATCCCAGCGGCTCCAAAGGTGGAAGAGGACAACGAGGGGGCGAGGGGAGCCCGGCGGAGAGCCGATCGCGCGGCGGAGGCGGCAGCGCGGCCGGGGAAGATTGGTAGTGAAGCGATCCATTGCCAACTTCGGGTACAGGGTTAGCGGACGGGGAAGGGAAGTACCAGGGGCACGATGCCGTCTTGTTGGTCTCCGGTCGTCACCGGTTGCCGGTGTTACCGCAGGGCGGGAGAGAGGCGGCAGATGGGGACGGGATCTGGTGGGAGACGAACGGGGAAAGAGAGATGCGTGTCGATCGGGGCGCGTCAGCCATTTTCTTTCTCACTGAAAAAGCCGCGCATGGATAGAAAAAATAGTGAACAAAAAAAACGGACGTGGATGCTATCGATCGGTGGAAGCAAGACGTGCAAACTCCCACTTAAGGATTAAAGATTAATTAATGTGATTGAGCCACGTATGAAAAGATTAATTAATGCGATCTGAATGTACGGAAAGATTAATTAATGCGATTGAGCGACGTATGGTAAAATTAATTAATTTAGATTTGGTTAGATTGATTAGAGATTGGCCATGATTGATTCTTGGCCATAAAGACATTACTAAATAATTTGCGCCCACATGGAAACTTCTAATACGTTCAGATTTTTGCAAGTTATAAAAGTCGGTATGACAAACGGGAAGATGTGGTTCAGTTGAGAAAAAAATTGGCGGAAACATGCAAGGGATAAAAAACCAGCATGAAGAGGATGGTGAAAGGTGAGGCAAAAATAAACCGGCGAGGCGAAAATAAACTGCACGTAACGGCCTACCAACTGCCCTTTAGAAGTAGAGATTAGGCCGCGTATGGTAAGGTTAATTAATATAATTTGTGTGACATATAGAAAGATTAATTAATGCGATTGAGCGACGTATGGTGAGGTTAATTAATTTAGATTTGGTCTTTAAGGGTGTGTTTGGTTCGGGAACCAAGTGGCATGGAATGTCATGGTTCCATTCCATCGGAACGGGTCGGTTCCATTCATGTGTTTGGTTGAGAAAGATTGATGGAATGGAATGGTGACAGTTCAGTGTTTGGTTGGCAAGATGGAATGGAGTGGTGACATTATAGCTTTAAATGTGTAATAGCAAATTATATGGCAATTCAATTGTATTTGTAGCATAAATAATTTATAAATCCACTCACAAGCATAACAAATGGCCCATATCTCAAAAGTTTATTTCAATCTGCATTTTCTCCAACATTACAATGATTTGCAGATGAAACATGCACTGCTTATTACGGTAAATACACAACTATCTCCTTTGCATCAGAACATACCCACATGAAAAAGAATAATTAGGTGACTCTAATCACTAAATTCAGAATTAATGCTAGTTGGCTCGTTGTGATTGAGCAAGCATCAGATTGGAGAAAAATGGGAAGTGGCTCCTGCCAGTTCTAACCGGAAGACCGCATCGTAGCCGCTCTAGCAAGCAAGGTCGCTGCTGCCCTCCAGCAAGCAAAGACGCGCCCGATGTAGGAAACGGCAACGAGGCACCCAGTCCAGAAATCAGGGTGGCACCAATTCTATGATGTGCCGGCCACTCCGACGCGACCGTCGCTCCGACACGCCAGCCCTCGACCAGATCTGTGGTACGGCGCCGTCGTCGCCAGCGGGGACGAGGGGATTGACGGCCCAAGCCGTGGGCCTGAGGGAGAGATGAGAGAGCAGCGCCGCCGGCCTGAGGGAGACACGGGAGAGGAGCGCCGCCGGCCTGAGGGGGACACGGGAGAGGAGCGCCGCCGGCCTGAGGAAGAGACGGGAGAGGAGCAACGGCCCTGAGGAGAGCATTTGTCGTGCGAGCGAGATGAGGGGGAGATGGTTCCGCGTCGTCCGCCCGATTTCGAGGTATCACCCCATTCCGGATCTGGGCCGAATATTCGGTCTGCGGGAACGAGTGGATTCCGTTCCACCTATGGACCAAACGCAAGAACCAGGCCCAGGAACGTGTCCGACCCGTGATATTCCAGTGCATGACTCCAACCAAACACACCCTAAATATTGATTAGAGATAGGCCCTGATCGATTCTTTCCCATAAATACATTACCAAATAACTCGCTGCCACATGGAAAGTTCTGATACGTTCAGATACGGGTGTACTTAGTTACAGTCAATTGGTATGGCAAGAAAAATCGGTAATAAAAACCAGATTGAGGTGGGATTTGCGTTGAAAAATCAGTGGGGGGGGGGGGGGGGTACGAAGCGAGGAGACGACCTACCAACTGCGCAATTAGGAGTAGAGATACAGAGCCCTTGCTTCCTTCTTCCTCAAAGCTAACAAATTAATCTAGCCCAAGTCTTTTCTAGTTTTGAAGTGCAGGAAGCAATGGCCCGGTCTTGGGACGAGAGGCAAACCTCTTCTCAAGAGGAGGAGGACCTGGAGCTTGAAGGACATGTTTCTCCGGCAAGCAAGAGGGAGAGGACCCGTCGTGTTCGCGATTGGTCCTCCTCAGAAGAGGAGCCGGAAGAGGAAGAACCCTTCAAAGATCAAGAAGAGGAAGAGAAGAAGAAGCTGGAGACCATCCCCATCGAGTCACTCAACGTCATCACCATCGGAGATTGACTCGACTTCATCAAAGACACTCCAATCATCATGGGTAAGTGCGGTTTTTGCAACTGCACTATCCATGAGTTGATGGGAGAATCTCAGGAGATCGATCCCAAAGCGTGTAAGGGGCACACCATCGGTGAACACATCACAGTCGGGCCCCCAAGGAAGAGGTGCACCACCAACCCTACGCCTTCTTCCCAGCCTGAGGTACATGCTAATAGCTCTAAGCTTGAAACTAAAGTTTTGACTGAGCAAATCAGGGAGATGGAGGTGGCGATCGCTGCCAAGACTCGTGAGGCGCTGAGTACAAGCCTGAGAATCATCACCGACCAAGATGAGGCGCCGCGCATGTACCGGTCTCACATCACAGACCTTGAGGTGGCCAACAAGCTTATGATTGACGCACTCACCGGCGTCACCATACTTCCTTTTGAAAAGAACACTGGTACCAACAAAAAGGAGACTAAATGAATCCAACCGGCCTATCATGTCAAGCTTGGGAGGATTTTGAAGCCCTTTATATCCCTTATTCTGCTTTAAGCTAAATTTTAGTTGAAGTTTATTTTTTAAATAAAAGTGGACAATCATGCTTCCTTTCAGTGAGGGAAGAATCTTATATCTGATGAGTCATGGATGTTTAGATGAGTGCCCTATTATTATGTTTTTCTTGAAATTGCCTTGGATGTCAAATTCTACTATATGCTAAAAATTTCTTCTGAAGAAAGATGATTATAAGTCTTCCACACCTCTAGTATCGATCGGATAAAAGAGATTGACAACTAGATGAGATAGATCACCCCTATTTCAGTTTTCCAATAAGTACTTGATGAAGCGATATAGCTAATGATCCAGGTACATAATAAAAGAACAAGTTGTTTTTACGGAAAAAGCCATCTAAAACAAATTTGAATAACTTGTGAAAACCCCGTTATTGATATAAAGAACCAAGCATATCTTTGCATGTCACGCCCAAAAATGGGAAAAGAAATTTGCAGTGACATGAGTATAGGCTCGGCTCTTAAAGAAAAGAAGGGGAAGAGAGAAAATTTTCTTCATGAATCAAAAGCCAGGGTGACTTGTTTGACTGAAAGACGAGTGAACTATCACTGAGAGTTGGAACATGTCTTTTAAACGATAGATAGTAAGGCGTGGAAGCCTTCATATTCATCTAACTAAGATGGAAATATTATAGTGCACAGTAAGAGTGCTCATACGAGGCAAATTCTGAAATTTTGTGATGGACTCATTCATTTATATTATCCGCAGCTCATAATAAAGATGACTTCTTTCTTACAAGCTACGGTATTTGCTCGGGGACGAGAAAACCTTTAAGTTTGGGGGAGTTGATGAGTCCAATTTGTGTGATGATTTTGATGGTCATTTTGTGCCTATATGATAGGCTTTGTGGAATTTTACCGCGTTGGCGCACTTCTTTTTGTTATTATTCCTCAGGTAACGCCTTTTGTAACAAATAAATTCATATGGAAGGAATCCCAGGAAATTATGGTGGAATCATGATATTTAAAGTGATAATCAACTACCATAAAAGAATAAAGCAAAGGGGACCAAGGAGAAGCACCTGCGGCAGCGCCCGAGCCAAAGACGGCCTATCATACGAGCATGCCCCCTCGTATGGTATGTCATATGAGGTGCTAGGGGAGCCGCCTCGTCCACTATTTCCACCCCGTGGAATCGGATCGGAGATCAGAAGCGCAGAGACACCAGAAACTCGTCCAGAAGGCAGAACCCTAGCCTCCGGAGTGATCCGGAGGAGGGATTGGCAAGGAGGAGATCGCCATCTTCATCACCAACCTTAAGGGAGGCTGCAACATCATCCCCACTGTCATCATCATCATCATCCACATCCATCTCATTGTAACATAAGGAACCCTATTGGATCGACTTATGTGTTACGTGTGTAATCCATTCGTGTTCACCATCAGCACCCCTATGATGTTTGTTGCCTCCATGTGTGAGTAGTTCCCTTAGTTCTCGGGGATATGGATGAACCCTAGTGTGTACTAGATCGTTTGGTATTAGGATTTAACATCTTCTTTGCATGTTTATGTTAATAGTCTTCTTGATGTTGGGTGAAGTCGACCATCCAACATATGCCAACTTTGGATGGAAGGTTATTACTGCGGGCGAACCGGCTGGTTGCAGAGGTAGGTACGTGACAGGGCCTATCTCCCTTTGTCCCGGATCGTTGCAGTAGGGGGTAAAACAGAGACCACTCATAGGCTGCGTCCACGGGGACCTTTTTCCCCTTAATCACCATTCGATAACCGGAGTGGGGAAGAACGGTGGTGGCGTACGTGATACGGGGCTGCTGCGTGTACGCACGTATCTGTACCGGCTCTGCCCACAAATAGAAATATGCAAAGTGGCTTAGGAATCCGACGTAGCATTATGTTTAGGCACCGCTATTGATGCACGCTAGTGGGGAATCCAGACTCCCTGGGAACGCTTTAATCTCATTGGTTTCAACACTCTTGTTTGCAATACTTGTTATTCAATCCCATTCCAGTATTTTACTTTTATAATCGCTACACCGTTTCCATCTTATCACTACTGCTTTGGACTTCTTTTGACTTGCAGGCATAGCTACTTAAACCATTCAAGAGACAAAAGATTGATTCCTGTGCTCCCTGTGGGATCGATACTCTTACTTCGAAAAGGCTACAACTAAACCCTGTGCACTTGCAGGACATCGGTCGTATGACCGAAGGACTTGGATTTGATTTGGATTCGATCATGAGAATATTGGAGATATGGATTATTTACCTGATATGCTTTATACTTCATATTCAGTAATTACTTTAGTAGTTATCTTGCTAGATAATCCTGCTATGGTTTGATAGTTAATATTGCTGTAGTAGTTGATACATGCTTGAATGCCATGGATTGCTTTGCTTGGTGTATATGTTATTTGATTTGCTTGCGAGGACATTCAAAAGTACTCAGCAGCTTTTAACATGGCTAGAGGAGTAACCCAGTCGGACCCCTATGGATTGGAGCCACTCTAAGCCTGTGCTGCCTTAGATAGTATTTTCCGCTGTCCCCATCTCTGTAAAATACCATTTATAGATATAAATCCTTCTCGTAGAAGTGCTTGTGTTCATGATACATGTTGTAAACGCGCGCGCCAGTGTGATATCCTGGGCTGGCGTGTGTGGCGGTCGTCTGGCTACAGTGGTATTCAGGCGGCCCGTTACATGTCCTCCATGGCTTCCCAGCATTCTGCCTTCCGGAGATATTCGTCGTACGCTCCCCGTCCTTCCTCTTCTCGAGTCAACTCTCCTCTCCAACCACCGATGGCGGCAGTGCGCCCTCCTGGGTCAATGCCACTTCTTTCTTCTTCCATCGCTGCAGTTCCTAGGCCCATTCTCCCTCGTTCCCCCCAGGGGGCGCCACTTATCTCACAACCGGCGGTGCTTTGTCTTCCGCCATCTCCTTCACCCGTGCTGAGCGGTCGCCCTGTCCCTCTAATGCCGTTGGCTGAGTTGCGACCTTTCCTGGCGGCTCACCCCAAGCGGCTAGCTCTGGTAAAGTCTTGGCGATCATCCATCTGATCAGGTCGCGCTTCTCGTCTCGGGCGAGCTTTTGCGTCCTGGGAGGAGGCAGCATTGGAGATGGTGCAAGCGAATTAGATGCTCCAGGGTGATCCAGGCTTGGGTCACGTGCTCCACCGCGAGCTGGCTTTCTTTCAGTGGTGAGCGGACGCAGAGCTCCGACTACTGGCGATCTGCATTGTTACGGAAGCCACGGTGGAGGAGGCGACAGAGATGGGAGACCACATTCGTCCCTTGCCCTCCTGGCACATCCTTTAATGGGCGCCGCGTGCGGCAGAGTCATCTGATCCGCTGCCGGTGGCGCGTGGGGATGCCTCAATGACGCCCGCCCAAGGATGGAGAATCTGGAAGATTTGCTTCCCTGTTCCGGTCCTTCCACCGTGATGAAGGTCGGGTGGTGAAGATCTAAACATAAGATCTCATAGATTAGGGCATGATGGCGATACTTTTTTAACCCTAGGCGTCTTTGGGTTTTTCTTTTCCCCCATGTTGCATGGGTTATTTTGTATGTGGGGATTTCCAGGGTGTAACTGATGTTTTGGCCTTGAATGAATGAATGAATCCTTGGATCATAGACATTTCTTCCTCTTTTTTGTATCTATTGAATGCGCACCTGTTACTGGTAAGGTTCCTGGCATGGTCGGGATCCGACTCCTGCCTCCAGGCACACCCCGTATAATGTGGGGGAGGGCCGACCTTTGTTGTGTTAGACCTTTTTTCCCTTATTTTATCCCAGCATAGTCGGGAAGTGTGGGGGGAGATCATATGTCCTCCTTAGCTGAAGAGTGGGGCCTGCAAACCAGCCATAGTGGGCGGCTCTTGGTTGAGGACACATCCGCTTGACCTTTGTTCCTTCCCTTCCCCATCCACCCATCCCGTCACGCTCGTGGTCGGGGAAGGAAAAAACCGTACGCCCGCCCTTTGTTTTTCTTTTAACTTTATTAGGGACGGGGCCTTCTCGTCAGTCTGCAACGGGCTGCTCCTGCTTTGAGAAGGACACATACATTGGTCTTTCCCTCCTCCCCCCGTCCACCTATCCTGGTGTGGCTGTGGTCGGGAGAAAAGGAGCCGTGCGCCCGCGCTCTTACTTTTAATCAGAGAACGGGCCCTCTCGTCAGTTTGCAGTGGACTGCTCCTGGTTGAGTGGGACCCACATGTTGGTTCGTAAGAGCCTCCCCCAATCAGTTTGCAGCGGACTGCTCCTGGTTGAGGGTTGCCAAAACATGTAGTCGGCAAGGGTCCCGCCGTCAGTTTGCAGAGGACTGCTCCTGGTTGACGGTGCCCATTGCCTTGGCGGTAGCAGCAAGAGTCCCCTCGTCAGGAGAGCCCTTGTGCCAAAGTTGGGTGACGATACCAGCCCCTCGTCAGGGATGCCCGAACGTCGGGGTAAGGCAATAAAAACCCGCTCGTTAGTTTGCAGCGGACTGCTCCTTGTTGAGGTATGTTTTTACGCCCGGTTCTGCAGACAGAATCATGGTTGATCCCCCCGTCAGTTTGCTGCCGACTGCTCCTGGTTGGGGGGAGGGCGTCCGTAGGGGCTATGAGAATTTTCTCGTCAGTTTGCCGCAGACCGCTCCTGGTTGAGGATTTTTCTCACGCTCATTCCTACGGACGTGACCGCCGTCTTCATTGGCTTCTTGTCCTTCTCTTCCGCGCCTTCCTTTATGTACTAGTATCTTTTCCTAATTGCTTGATGGTACCTCAGATTCTTCGGATCGCCCACGAGGAGGGCGTGACGGGTCTTCGGGTGGTTCCCCTCCTCCTCCTTCAGGCTGCATCATTGGAGGAGGGAGGGGAGGTGCTCTTCTATCTTTTCATGGCGAGTGGTATGGGCGTCTCTATGATGTCACTTTCTGCAACCCTGTCGAGGTTGCAGCAATTCGTCATCGGAGAAGCGTGGCGCGTCTCTTTTGGCTTCATCTTCGGGATATTGACCGTCTGGGAGGGAGAAGGGCCAGCCCCCTCCGGGTTGGCCTCTCTTCCCCGTTCAGTGGTGATTTGTACAGTGTTGGTGATATCGATGATCCCCTTGATCCACCAGTATCGGGGATTGTGGAGGAGGGCGCGGATGGCTAACAGGTCCGTGGCCGGTCCCGTTGCCACAGATGCCATCGGCCCTGGCCGATATCTTCTCCTTAGGTATCGCAGCCCATATTGCGCTTCACTCCGTACTTTTCTTTTTACCCTCCCGGGATCAGGACCCTGGGTTTTTCTTCCGGGTTCTTACTACCCATGATTTCGATTCCCACTCTCTTTAGGGAGAAATGAAGCCTTAGCCTCCTACCTGGCGCGCCAGATGTCGGAGTGTGTACTCAGGACACCAGGGATCGAGGATACCTTGTATTTGTGAGTTCGGCCAGGGGATAAAACGCTCTGTTTCTCCACGAGTAAGGAACCACACAAGACACGAGGATTTTTATATAGGTTTAGGCCGCCATGGAAGCGTAAAACCCTACGTCCTGTTCTTATTGATATCATAGAGGGGATACAAGTGCTGGAGTGTTACAAATGGGGTGGTCAGGGTGCGACCAGTGGTGGTCGGGGTCCTAGCTAGAGTGCCCGAGCACTCCTAACTCTACTCGTCTTGGCTTCTCTTGGGTGGAGCTTGAGAGTAGTACTCTTCTTGGGATCGGTGGGTATACGCTTGTGCCTCTAGTATTCGTTGTCCTCTAAGTGACCTCGGTCCTCCCCTTATATAGGCCTGGGGGCACCACAATGGTCGGTTAACGGATACAAAAGAATGTAGGCGCTTCGTGCAAGTGGTCTTCTGTATGGGTAGTAGATGACCTGACACTGCAGCGTGTCAGGTGGTTGAGTACCTCTGGCGCGTGTTCAGCTTGACGTGCCGCGACGCACCACCCTTCTTAGTCAAGGGGTGGGTCAGAGCCTTGTCACGCTCACCTGACTGATAAGGCTTAAACCTGATCGGCCTGAGGCGCCCGCCCAGCCTGGTCTTCGTGATGATGACCTACTTTCGTAGGCCTGCGGCGGGCTACGATGTGTAGTCTGCGTGGGCATTAAATGCCCGGTCGGTGGAGTGCGCCGCAAGGGCCGCCTGCCCTTGCAACATGTGGATCGGATGCTCGGGGCTCCGGGCGTCGATGTCATAATGGATGATGTTTCTCACTTACCATGAGATCTTCTATGGCTGGCGGCATCGTCGTGGTCGTGTATCTGTGCATGTCTTCGCATGGTAATGACTGCCAGTGGTAAAAAAATCCATCTCTTGGTTTTAACCTGATCACGGTTTTTCTGAACGGGCCATATTTGGCAGGGATTCGGGGGTACCCCCGTTTCGGTTACACAGACACCCCCCCACGTCATGGGGATCGGGCCACGACGAAAGGGTCGAACCCCGACCAAAGCAAAAAAAACCTCCCGTGATTGGGAAGCATACAAAACTGTTGAACATGTATACATGTATAGGACTAGGGACTTGTATTTATACCTGCCGTATCTCCTTTCTCCCCTCGTATATTTGTACATCTTGGAAGACAAGTAGAGAACGGCCTCCATGTATCTATATATGTGCACCATGCACCTGATCAATGAATTATCGATGCATGCAATTCTTTTCTTCCCAACTAACATGATATCAGATAGCAAGTCGATCCCTTTCTAAACCTTCCTGCCGCCGCCGCATCTTGCCGCCGCCGTCGCCATCGGCCGCAGCCGCACCAGCCTCTCCCCCGCAGCCGCCGCCTCCCTTGCCACCGCTGCCTCTCCTACCCGCAGCCGCCGCCGCTACCAGCTGCCGCCGCCGTAGCCTGCCGTCGCCGCCGCTGCCGCTGCATCCTCCCTCTAGCCCGCGCCACCTACCCTCCCGCTAGCCGCTCGCCCGCCGATCCAATCCGATCGATCGTAGTCGGCGAGTAGTACGTGCATGTATCCACCAGGCTGGTTGCTTAGCTTTGCTACGTAAGAATCCATCGACCTCTGTGCTTGCTTGCTTCTTTGGTAGCTGCTGCTGCGCGATCCAATCCAATCGCTAGTTGCTGCTACACCAGTCCTACCCGCAGCCGCTGCCGCTACCAGCCGCCGCCGCCGTAGCCTGCCGCCGCTTCCTCTTCTACCTGCAGCCGCTCTCCTCCCACTGCCGCTGCATCCTCCCAAGCCCTCTTTCCCTCAACTCTAGCAGCCGCTATGGACGCCCCCGCCTCCACGTTCTCCCACGGCGCCTCGGGTCCTTCTGTCGCCCATCCGGCGCACGCGGCGCTGCAGCCGCAGCCGCTCGGCCATCCGGCGCACGCGGGCACCCACCCAT
This sequence comes from Elymus sibiricus, assembly GCA_039707655.1. NCBI lineage: Eukaryota > Viridiplantae > Streptophyta > Magnoliopsida > Poales > Poaceae > Elymus > Elymus sibiricus. Next base: position 18,312,083 of record CM077664.1, on the reverse strand, counting down.
GGACGCGCGCCTCGGGTTCTTCTGGCGCCCATCCGGCGCACGCGGCGCTGCAGCCGCAGCTGCTCGGCAGCTTCCTCCCACCCCCGCCCGCCCCGATTGGCGGGTACCCCGCGCTGCCTGCTCCGCCCGCTGGTGGTGCCGGCTACCAGCAGCAGCAGTCGGCGTCCTCCTATGGGACCCCGCCCTCTTAGCGACTTTCCACTCGGCTCCGTCTCCAAGTTCATCCAGTGGTGGTAGTGATTGGTACATGGACACGGGCGCCACAGCCCACATGTCATCGCACCCCGGTAACCTCGCTTCATTCTTTCCCGTTAACACTTCCACTCACATCACCGTCGGTGACGGTTCCTCGCTACCTATCACTCATGTTGGGCATAGTTCTTTTCGGTCTTCATCCATGCCGTTAACCCTTTCTAATATACTTGTGTCACCTGCACTCATTAAAAATCTTGTTTCTGTTCGATCTTTCACTCGTGAAAATCCTGTTACAGTTGAATTTGACGAATTCGGTTTTTCGGTTAAGGACACACGTACCCGGATGGTGCTCCACCGATGTGACAGCCCGGATGAGCTCTACCCGGTCCACTCCCTGTCCACCACCACGGCTGCCCCCGTCGCCCTCTCCACCGGAGTGGACCTATGGCATGCTCGCTTGGGTCATCCCAATCCCGCCACACTTCGTCATATTCTTAGCAGTTTTTCTTTCACATGTGATAAGATCGACGATCATACTTGTCATGCTTGCCGACTCACGTTTGTCTTTCTTTTAGTGCATCCACAACTATTTCTTCTTTTCCATGTGTGGACATCTCCGGTTGCCAGCAACACGGGCTATCTTTATTATCTTGTCATCTTAGATGATTTCTCTCATTTTGTGTGGACATTTCATCTTCGTCGTAAATCCGATGTGTTGGCCACGCTCGAGGCACTTTATGCATATGTTACCACACAATTTGGTCGCCCCATTGTTGCTCTCCAAACTGATAACGGAAAAGAATTTGACAACGTTGCGGTTCGCAATCTTCTTGCCTCTCATGGCACTGTTTTTCGTCTAACTTGTCCCTACACTTCGCAGCAGAACGGCCGTGCCGAACGCATTCTCCGCACACTCAATGACTGCGTCCGCACATTGCTATTCCACTCCAATGTCCCGCCACGGTTCTGGCCCGATGCACTCGCCACCGCCACTCTGCTCATTAACATCCGACCATGTCGTCCTTGCTGGAACTATGCCCCGCACCATCTTCTCTTTGGTTCACCGCCCTCCTATGATGGTCTTCGCATATTCGGGTGTCTCTGTTATCCTAGTATTCCATCCACCACACCACACAAGCTCGCACCACGCTCCATTGCTTGTATATTTCTGGGCTATCCTTCCAACACCAAAGGTTACCGGTGCTATGATCCAGTGTCCCACCGCGTGTACACCTCACGACACGTGTACTTGACGAGAAGGTGTTTCCTTTTCAGCAGGTACCACCCTCTGCCGAGTCTTCTGTGGAGCTCCTCGCCGCGGCCCCGACATGGCGTGGACCCCGGTCGCGGCCTGCCCCTGCCACCACCCTTGGCGGGCCGCCTCCTTCACTGGGTTCTGCACCGACGGCCCCCCGAGCCTGGCTCCCTCTGCCTCGGCGGTCCCTTCGGACGCCTCTGGAGCGGCCGACTCTCCAGTCTCTGGCGTGGCCGGCTTTCCGGCCTCTTCTACACCGACGGCGCCCCCGAGCCCGGCTCCCTCTGCCTCGGCGGTCCCTTCGGAATCCTCTGGAGCGGCCGGCTCTCCGACCTATGGCGTGACCGGCTTCCCGGCCTCTGGTGCGGCCGACTCTCCAGCCTTGGCTGCCCACTCGGCCACCTCGGGCTCGGCCGCTTCGGCCGCCCCTTCGGGTGTTGCGGCTTCTGCCGACGACACCACCACCTCGGCCTCCGGCTCCTCCTAGACGAGCTCGACTTCAGCTTCGCCCGTCTCCTCGCCGGTCCCTCCGGTGGTCGCTGCGCCACCCTCCGGTATGGTGACCCGGGCTCGCGCCGGGATTCATTGTCCCAGCACGCGCTACACCTCCGACGAGTACGTGTGTGCCGCGTCGACATCGACACCGTCACCCATCCCTTCCTCCGCTCGCGCAGCCCTTCGTGATCCGAACTGGCTTGCCGCGATGCGTGAGGAGTTCGATGCATTGCAGCGCAACCGCACGTGGCATCTTGTTCCGCGGCGCCCCATGCCAACGTCATCAGTGGCAAGTGGGTGTTCCGCCACAAGACACGTTCTGACGGTTCCCTTGAGCGCTACAAAGCTCTATGGGTGGTTCGTGGCTTTCGACAGCGCGCCGGCGTGGACTTCACCGACACCTTTGCTCCGGTCGTTAAGCCGGGCACGATTCGCACAGTTCTCCAGTTAGCCGTCTCTCGTGCCTGGCCCGTGCACCAGTTGGATGTTTCCAACGCATTCCTGCATGGCACTCTGGCCGAGCAGGTGTTCTGCGAGCAGCCCACCGGATTCGTCGATGTGGCTCATCTGGATCACGTGTGTTTGCTGTCCCGTTCTCTCTACGGGCTCAAGCAGGCACCACGAGCGTGGTACCCGCGCATTGCGGCGTTCCTTCAGCAGCTCGGCTTTCGATCGACCCGCTCCGACGCCTCGCTCTTCGTCTATCATCAGGGCACCGGTACCGCGTACCTTCTGCTCTATGTGGACGACATTATTCTGACGGCATCGACTACTGAGCTCCTTCAGTAGGTCATTGCGCGCCTTCGTGATGAGTTTGCCCTCAAGGACTTGGGGGCCCTGCATTATTTCCTCGGCATCGAGGTCGTCCGGCGGGCCGATGGGTTCTTTCTGCATTAGCAGAAGTATGCCCATGAGCTTCTCGAGTGCGCTGGCATGCTTAACTGCAAGCCCGCCTCCACGGCTGTCGACACGAAGGCCAAGGTGTCTGCTTTGGAGGGCTCTCCCGCGCCTGACGCTGCGTTTTACCGCTCCATCGTCGGTGCATTGCAGTATCTGACGCTCACACGCCCGGACCTACAGTACGTTGTTCAGCAGGTGTGCCTCCACATGCACTCCCCACGTGACTCCCACTGGACTCTGGTGAAGCGTATTCTCCGGTACATACGTGGCACTATGATCCTGGGACTCACCTTGACGGCTTCCTCTTCCACCGACATCGTGGCATATTCGGATGCAGATTGGGCTGGCTGCCCCGACACTCGTCGCTCTACATCTGGCTATTGTGTTTACCCCGGGCCCTCACTGATTTCGTGGTCGTCTAAGCGACAACCCACGGTCTCTCGCTCGAGTGCCGAGGCGGAGTACCGGGCTGTGGCTAACGCCGTTGCTGAGTGCTCATGGATCCGTCAGTTACTTCAGGAGTTGCTTTGTGAGGTTCACAAGGCCACGATTGTCTACTGTGACAACGTCTCTGCCGTCTACCTCTTCGCCAACCCTGTTCATCATCGCCGCACAAAGCACATTGAGCTCGACATTCACTTTGTGTGTGAACAGGTGGCACTTGGGCGTATTCGAGTTTTGCATGTGCCTACCGCTCAGCAGTTCGCCGATGTTATGACGAAAGGCCTACCGACATCGACCTTTGAGGAGTTTCGTCCAGTCTTTGCGTCTCCGGCAAGGCTTCGACTGCGGGGGGTGTTGAACATGTATACATGTATAGGACTAGGGACTTGTATTTATACCTGCCGTATCTCCTTTCTCTCCTTGTATATTTGTACATCTTGGGAGACAAGTAGATCGAGGACGGCCCCCATGTACCTATATATGTGCACCATGCACCTGATCAATGAATTATCGATGCATGCAATTCTTTTCTTCCCAACTAACAAAAACTTATACGTAAAGAAGGGAAACGCCTCTGGCCCAGGTTCATTCATTCAAGATTGTGGCGCCACTTACATCCAGGGATCTCCCACGAGCGAGATAGCGCGACGACAAGAAAAGAAACCCAAAAAAAGGGAAAAGAAAACGGGGTTGCAAAAGCACCAACGTCATCCCCTAACCTAGAAAACCCTACGTCTAGGTCTCCCCCACCCGAGCTTCAGCACCATTGATAGACCAGATGACGGCAGCAGATCCTCCAAATTCTCCATCCTCGGCCGGGCGTCCTTGAGGCACCCCCAGCATGCCACCGCAACCGGGTCGGACGATTCTGCCGTGCGTTGCACCAACCAAAGAAAGTGCCAGGATGGCAGGGGTCGAATGTTGGCTCCCATCTCCGTGGCCTCCTCCGCCGTGGCCTCGATGATGATGCGGATCGCTAGCAGCCGGAGTTCTGCATCCATCCGCCGCTGGAAGATATCCAGTTCACGATGGAGAACGCGACCCAAGTCTGGGTCGGCCTGGGCCAGCTGACTCACCCGCTCCATCTCCAGCACCGCCTCCTCCCAGGATGTGAAGACTTGGCCGAGACAAGAAGCACGCCTGATCAAATGGATGATCGCCAGGCCTTCACCAAAGCCAGGTACTCCGGGCGTGTGGCCATGAAAGGTCACAGCTCTGACAGCGGCGTCAACGCTGGCGGCGCCGGAGGATGAGGTGCAGGATGGCCAATCAGCGCCACCGGGGGAGAAGGCGGAAGGTTAAGCACCGCCGGTGATGGAACAGGCAGTGCTCCCTGAGGAGAACGGGGGAGAATGGGTCTGGGAACCAAGGTAATGGATGGAGGGCGTGATGTCATCATCCCTGGCAGACACATGGCCGTCGCAGGTGGTAGGGGAGAAGAATTGGCTGACGAGAAAGAAGAGCGATGATCGTATGGCGAGTATCTACGGAAGACAGAGCATTGGGAAGCCATGGAGGAGAAGGAGCACATGCGAATGGTGAAACACCAGGAGAAAATTTATAGGAAGAACGGGAGAAGAGCCATTAAGAGATTTCTCAAAACTCAAAGAGATCATCAAAACCATCCCATAAAATCGAGGTTTTTTCTTGGACCCCGGAGCAACAAAGGACGTCTGGAGAGGCGAAACGCCCCACCTCCCTCCGTCGACTAGTCACGTCGATACGCTCCCTCTCCTGAGCTCGAAACCACTTCGCGTTCCCACTAACAGAAGAGGATAATGTTGTTTCCAAACCAGCCCATTAAATATTTTGGCCCCACCCGCAGCGGGAAAAAAGAAGGTGCTTTTTCTGTTTAGACCAATTACCGCAAGCGGGCGGGCCCGGGGGCTACTGTCAGCATATTGGAAATGGGGGTATCTCGAAATCCATGCCAAATGGGTCTGTTTAGAAAAACCATAATCATATAAAACACAAGTACGGGTTTTTTACCATCAACAACCAGCGCCACATGAAGATATTCACAGATACACGACTACAACAATGCCGCAAGTCACAGAAGATCCTAAGGTAAGTTGGAGACGTCAGCCATGACGCCATCGAAGACCGGAGCCCCGAGCATCCGATACACGTGTCACAAGGGCAGGCGGCCCTTGCGGCACACTCGACCGACCAAGAATTTAATGCTCATGCAAGCTATGTCTTGTAGCCCGCCGCAGACGTACGGATGTAGGTCATAATCACGAAGACCAGGCTGGGCGGGTGCCTCGGGCCGATCAGGCTCAGGCCTTATCGGTCAGATGAGCATGACAGGGCTCTGATCCACCTTTTGACCAAGAAGAGCGGTGTGTCGCGTCGCGTCAAGCTGAGCACACACCAGGAGGAACTCTGAGCACCTGACATGCTGAAGTGTCAGGTCATCTACTGCCAAGACAAAAGGAAACTTGCAGGGAGCGCCTACATTCATTTGTATCCGTTCACACACGTTTAAACCGACCATTGTGGTACCCCCAGGCCTATACAAGGGGAGGGCCGAGGTCACTTAGAAAACAACAGATACCCAGAGCACAAGCATACACCCACATATCCCAAGAAAGCAACTAGTCTTTAGCATCACCCAGGAAGAGCAACCACCAAGCTTAGAGTAGTGGAGATAGGAGTGCTCGGGCACTCTAGCTAGGACCCTGACCACCACTGGTCGCACCCCGACCTCCTCTTTTGTAACACTCCAGCGCTTGTATTCCCCACTTTGATATCAATAAGAACATGACGTAGAGTTTTACGCTATCCATGGCGGCCTAAACCTGTATAAAATCCTCGTGTCTAGTGTGATTTCTTACTCTTGGAGAAACATAGCGTTTTAGCCCTTGGCCGAACTCATAAATACAGGGTATCCTTGATCCCGGGTGTCCTTTGTACACACTCCGACAATAACAAAGAAGAGAGGCTCATCAAAATTTATGAAGATACAATGCCAATACTTACTCAGATTTACAAGCAAAGGGCAAAGAAGCACTGGGGAACCATGGGAGACCGAAATACCAGGTTCTTTCATGTTTCTGTTCTCAGGAGACATAGGAAAAATAGAATTGTTTCTATAAAAAATGCTCAAGGTCAAACCACTATGGATCCTGAAGAGATTGCTGATTATTTAACCAACTACTTTAAAAATATATTTTCTTCTACTAATCCTATCAATACACATAACCCTCAAGCTTTTTATGCAGGTGCAATTCAGGATGAATTCACTAACTTAATTCCACGAAAAGACGAAATCTGGGATATCTTAAAGAATAGGAGGAGTGATGCTTCACTAGGCCCAGATGGACTGAACACTGCTTTCTACAAGGCTGCTTGGCATTGGATGGCTGATGACATTACAAAGTTGGTTCAAAATATCTACTACCATGGAACTTTGCCCTCTCAATTAAATGAGACTAGTATTGTTCTTATCCCTAAGAGGAACCCTTCCATGTAACCTCAAGATTTTAGGCATATAAGTCTCTTCAATGTTATTTATAAGGTTATCGCCAAATCTTTAGCCAACAGGATTAAGCCTCATCTTCCCAATAGAATCTTGGATACCCAACAAGCTTTTGTCGAAGGTAGGAGAATCGCTAACAATGTTATTATAGCTCAAGAGATTACTCATTCCTTCGGTGTTTCTTCTTGGAAAAATCAAGCTTTCATGCTCAAAATAAACCTGGCTAAAGCTTTTGATAGACTTGAGTGGTACTTTCTTATTTATGCTCTGAGAAAACATGGTTTCACTGATCACTTCATTAATCTTATTAAGGCTTGTATTTCAAACTCCATGTTCTCTATTATCATAAATGGTAATCTGCATGGTAGATTTAGGGGTTTCAGGGGTATAAGGCAAGGGTGTACCCTGTCCCCTTACTTGTTTGTCATAGCCATTAACGAGTTGGCTGCAGGGTTACAAGAGGAGCTCCATACTAGAAATCTGCAAGGTATTGTCCTAGGTCCAAATTGTCCTCCTATTTATTCCTTAATGTTTGCAGATTACATAATACTTTGTGGACAAGCAAATCAGGCTGAGGCTACAACTATATGGAACACCTTGCAACACTTCTGTGCCCTTTCAGGTCACACCCCTAATTGGGAAAAATCCTCTGTTCCTTTTAGTAGAAATGTCACAGATGCTCAAAAAGATATTATTAAGGGTATTTTCAGAGTTGTAGACATGACTGCAGAAACTACCCACTTGGGACATCCTCTCATTATGCCTGCTAGGAATAGATCAAATGCTCACTCCTTTGTTCCTGATAAGTTCAAATCTAAACTCACTAGGTACAAGGCCAATAAGCTCTCACATGCTAGTAGGTTGGTCTTAATTAATTCTGTTTTTTCTTCCCTGCCGGTTATGTCTAACATTCTTTTGTCCAAAAAGATGTTAGCAAAAATGAATGCAGTTATCAGAGACTTCCGGTGGACAGGGGTTCAGGATGAGAAGCAAACTAAACCCCTTTATCTTGAAGCCTGGGCAGAAATGTGGAAATCCAAGAAGGAAGGAGGCTTGGGTATTAGGAATCTTGAGCCTGTTAACAAGGCTATGCAAGTTAATACAGCTTGGAAAATAGTCAATTCTCCCGAAAGCAATATAGCCAAAATTCAGAAATCCAAGTACTTTCCTTACTCTTTATTTTGGAAGGCGTCAAATAATGTTCTGAAATCTGTTTTCTGGACGTCCATTCTCAAGGTTAGGGAGCCCCTTATTAACGTCACAATTATCCAGATTTCGAAATGTAATACTTGCATTTGGTCCACTCCTTGGTGTCCCTTCGGGAATAAAATCCATGATTGCCTTAATATTCAAAACTAGCGGGGTGACCCGCGCATTTGCGCGGCTAGATTTTACTAAAGATGTATCTCTCCTAATATAGACATTGTCTCAAATACTCTACCTGGACCATTGTTTCTTATATGAACACGTTTTTTTTCTGGAAAACGATACTTTGAAAACAAACAATTAATGGAATATTCCTTGATGTAACCAAGCTAAAGGTTTAACATGTTGATAGTCATTCTTAAAGATGTTTAACTGTACACATTTTCTCGATGGCTTTTATGATTCATTGTCTGTAGCTAATTAGAAACCAAAGGATTAACATGTTGACATTACGCTTTTAGAAATCCTTTTACATAATTTAAGAAATAAAATCTAAACATTTTTTAGAAGCTCTCTTCTACACTGCTCTCATCAAAGCATTTCTTTTTCAATCATGGATATAGTTTTCATATAGTAATTAAGTGCAACTAATACGACTTATCGCATATTTGATATGATTTCTTACTTTGAATATTTACTCCTGTATGATGTAACCATTATTTGAAATTAATAACGCTCTCCATGATGGCTTTCATTTGAAAAACATTTATCGTTGCTGCTTCAATGTATATTGTCTTGCCTGCTTCATAAAATACACTCACTCACCACCACATCATATTGGAATCAATCTTACATTTTGCTGGATTTAACACATTTTCAATTATTGTTCATTTTAATCTACTGCAGATAGTTCTTAACATGAGAAAGACATAAAAATTGAACCGTCGAAACTCTACTATTTCCACAGTCCCATCCAACTCAATCTTGTCGATACATATATTACATTTTTTCTATGTTCTGTTGACAAAAAAAACCAACGTATCTCGATACATCTGCCACATGTTACATTCGCATGGGTTATCTGTTGTCATATTCTGCATGGTACAGAAAATAAATGAAATTCCTAATTTTATTTGAAACTGGATCCGTGTTTCAGCACTGCTTTAGTTCCAAAGTTGCTTGGATTTTTTTTGTATTCAAACGAATCTACATTATATTATATTATGTCTTAAAAAATAAGCAGTGTGTATCTTTATTCTATTAAATTAGTTTAGTTAGGATCCTGGACATGAAAGATGTACATCATCCTTCCTCCTAGAACTAATGTATACTTGTGAAAAATAATTGGGTCTTACATTGCGCTTCCACCTTTAATTATTTCTATCGAGTTACGTTTACCGCAAAATTCAAGCCCAAAAAAGTATGTTAAAGTTCTATTAATTTTAATATATAGATTTTGTCCTGATTTCGCAGATTAGTTTGGCTTGAACTTGACCACTCTATGCGATTCATTTGTAATTTGCCAATCTAATAATTTGTTTATATTCCAGGGACCCGAGAATGCCATTATGAATTTCTAATAACTAGACCACACTATGCGATTCATTTCTAATTAGACATGCTAACCTAAGATGTCTAGATTGTTTTCTTTCTCGTATACACCAATGAGTTTTTTTTCTCGTATATATGAATGTATGGTACCTGTAAAGAAGAATCTGGTCTCAGATTAATGTGTGCCCTTCTACCTTAGATTTAGTTTGCCTCATAATTTGGCTATAGAAACGAAAATATGCGAAATTCTATCCTTCAAAAGTACGCAAATTTTATGTTTTTACAATAAAAACATCGGTAGCATTTTATTTTTGGATGGAATTATGGGGTGGCCTGCCTAAATAGTGGTGCTTTTTCTGCTACCGCTACATAGTGGTCCGCCAATTTTATGTTGTGCATATACGGTAGTAGTAAGAAGAATTTACTTCTAGAGCTTGTTTGAATTTATTGCCACAAAAAATCCGTGTTTGAATTCTATTACAATCCGACTGTACATTCCTTTTTTAAATGCATCAGGGTGCGTGCATGTACTTAGGCCGGACATGTTACAATCTTGTTTTTCAAAAGCGCTATATATTGCTTATTGTCCAGGAAAATCCCTCATTTACTGTGATATACTATATGTTACCTTTGAGGTTTAGCTTGAGTTTCTTACGTAAATCAACAGTCCCATTATATACTTACTTTTAAGAAAAAAATATTTAATAATCTGCTACTTCCTCAAAGGTCAAATTGAAAATCATTATCGTGTCTGATTTGTAGAGCATGTAAAGCAAAAAAAATATGATAGGACTGTTATTTTTTTCATTAGAGAGTACGTCATGAATTGTATTCTGCTGACATCATCCATATGTCAGCGACACAATTCAGCACGTCTTCATGGCTGGCTGTAGTTTTCGGATACAACACGTACATGATTTCATCCTTACCAACTTCGGTCCGGCCGGCCGTAAACTGATTGAATAATTGGCTCGAATCCTACACTAACACGTATAACATTTTTTCTATGTAAACACGGTCGAACCTTGCACGTGTTAGATTCTAAAAATTGGACACGTTATTGTTGTACATAACTTTTAGATCTTTTAATATCAACCATCGACTCAAAAAACAATCTCAACCATTATAATTTAAATCAAATACATTACTTTTTATTAGGGACTTCATATGCAGACCAGACTGCTTTCCTCTAGCTATATTTCTTTTGGGACTTTTCTTTAGCTATGCATATGCACATGCACGTGACATTGGTTTAGGTGGCAGGTTTGCCTTGGTGTAGCGCTGGCTTTGGTTCTTTTTGCTCCTACTAGCACATATGCCGGTGCGTTGTAACAGGAGAGAAAATTGAAGTGTCCACCAAAACACCTATCAGCGCAGTACGGTAGGGCAGGGATGCCCATGTGAGTTATAGAAGAAATGCAAATCATGCTTTAATGTCCATTACTATGGTGCATGCATGTATGACCACTGAATAAATATGGAAGATTAAATGAACGTGGCTTTAACCCTGACAACCAACATTTGATTGGATAGTTAGGAGGGTTGTGGTACCATAATCCAACCAGGGATTAAACCCTATGTCTGACACTTTGGTATGTCATTAAGGCGGAATATTTTCAGTTGGAATCGACATTCTCGTCGGTAGTGACGTGCTTGTCATGACTTCATCAATTTCAAAACCTACCGGTTTAATTTCTCGGTGCTGTATGATATGCGTGTGTACGTTCTGAGTGTATGTACGTGTTTGTGAGCGTCGTCGTCTATGCTGTGTTTTTAAAAAAAGTTTGACTTAACCGTTGCATGCATTAACTTAACGTGCTTCTACGTTGCACTGGGAGTAAAAATCGTCCCATGTTTCTTGCGACTCATTCATGTTGTCACTTTTCATGTTCGCCATCACCGACGATTTTCAAGTTCACCATCTCCGTCCATGATGGTATGATTTTTAGTGTCCCCAATTTTACAAAAATTGACGAAGCCGCGTTCATGTCCTCCGACAAAGTCTCATTCAGCTTCGCACTATCATCAGATGAAAGAGTGGTGGTGCATCGAAGTGGGATTGTTTCTATAGATTCTTTTTATATTCGAAAGCAAGTGGATTTTTACTATGCTGATTTTGTTTGGAGAATGTTAGCTGTTTGGTTTACAAGATTATATTCTTTCTTTTTGCACTATTTGGACATCATCTGAACACAAACATTTCACGTTGACAACATATATGTTCTTTGTCTAAAACAGATACCAGAACTGCACGCATATATCTTCCCGTGCCCATTCTCAATGTTAGCTGTTTGGTTTACAAGATTATATTCTTTCTTTTTGCACTATTTGGACTTCATCTGAACACAAACATTTCACGTTGACAACATATATGTTCTTTGTCTAAAACAGATACCAGAACTGCACGCATATATCTTCCCGTGCCCATTCTCAATAAGAAAACTTTTCTATGTTTCTCCTGAGTAAACGCCTCCGCCGGCCTGTAAACAGTAAACACCATCATTCATTAATTAAATCGGAGGTCGAGCGGCCGCCTCGCTTCTCTGGCATTCTGATGCCCCCTCATCCTGTCCATCTCTGCTTGTTGATTCTCACTGCGGGGGAGGAGAGAGAAGAGAGAGCCGCCCAAATCTTGCTTCAGGGAGACGATGCCTGCTCCAGCAGTCCGACCTGTTGGGGGAATCTCCAGGTCTGCCTACAGGCCTGCCGTGGAGCCGTTGGGCGCACCAGCTGGGCCACGCCCGCGTGGTCACATCACCGATGCCATCCCACAGGTCGAGCTCGCGGTTGCACGCCTCCGCGCTCAAGCTCGCCCAAGGCCGTACCAGCGGAGTCAATTCTCTTTCCATTTTCCCTTCCCTTGCATCAAGCTGTCCACCATATCGCCGGCGACGCCCCCATCTAGCCGGCCGTGCCAGCGGAGTCAATTCTCTTTCCATTTTCCCTTCCCTTGCATCAAGCTGTCCACCATATCGCCGGCGACGCCCCCATCTAGCCGGCCGTGCCAGCGGAGTCAATTCTCTTTCCATTTTCCCTTCCCTTGCATCAAGCTGTCCACCTCTGATTTTCTGCGCGTTGAATCACCCGGGATTACTTCTGTGTTTTTCCTTCCTTCGCCCTTCCTTCTTTCCCTTTTCTTGTGGAGATAATTCCTTTGAATCATCCTCTTTATCTCTGCTTATTAATTTCCATGACGGCTTGTTTGGATCACCAGGGCATGCATATATAAACCGCTGAGATTAGATGTAAAAGAGCAATGTGGGATTATTAACTGAAAGGAGAACATGCGGCTTTTGTAGCTTTTGTACAGGTGAGTCAACACACGCACTGTTGTTGGGAAGCCCACTACAGGTAAAAATAAAATATGAATCTTTTGCAACAGAGCGGGCCGAGGCCGGAACGCACGTACTGCTGCGGGCAGCCCAATACGGGGACAGGAAAAACGGATGGGAATTTTAGTACCACCTCGACTCGAAAAGGAGCGGAAGAAAATAACTCTATAGATGGGTGGACGGACGAAAAACGGACGAAATTACGGTGGTAAGAAGCAATAGCCCCTTTATATAATATATATATATATATATATATATATATATATATATATATATATATATATATATATATATATAATAATAAATAAATATATATATATATATAAATATATATATATATATATATAAATATATATATATATTTATATATATATATATATATATATATAATATATAATATAATATAATATAATATAATATAATATATATATATATATATATTATTTGTATTTATATTTATATTTATATTTATTAGCACATATGCTCGTGCGTTGCAACGGGAGAAATTTTTTACATGTATTCAAATTTAAGTAAATATGCACTTCAAAGTCCAATAAGTTGCATCATTCAAGTCAAAGTATATATTTGAATTTCAAATATTTTATGTGGTTGTGCATTCGGTCATCCGGTGTGTATGTTATTAGAGGGAAAAAAAGATACCGGCGCCTTGCGGCTGGGCATGACGGTGGCCTTGCTCCACTTGTTGGTTGGCCTGGTATTGAGCGTCTTCTCGTTGTTGCTCGTAATGTGAATGTATGCTGCTTCCAACCGATAGGGTAGGTAGGAGAGATGTAGTCTGCAATGAAAATATGACGATGAAATCTTTTTTATGACAGTCGATGGAGTTAATTGATGTTGAATGAGACAGATACAATTATTCACATCAAGAAAATAAATCGCTGGAGTAATCTTTTACCCAAAATCACTGGAGTAATCGCGAGGGCCTTCATACCAAGGAAAATATTATGTCAAGCGAAGTATTGCTAGATTACAGCATTGAATCAAGATGCTTAGACGCAGATGGAGATCGACTGGTGGGGTCCTGATCGATGGACTCGTAGTAGTACTGACAGGTGCGGATGGTGACGATCCAGACGTACTACATGGAGCTGCCCTAGGGAAGTCTGGGTTCTCCGGCTTCTTCCGGTACATGTACAAATTGTAACACGCCACCGGCCATAAATTCCCATCAACGTCCAATGCACCTGCTAGCGAAATTAGAACAAGAAGCTAGGACAATGGGCTGTCACGTCTAGTCTACTCGAGCAACTGCACAACGTACCAGTTCCGCGACGGCGTTCCTCGTTGTACTCAGGGTGTACTCGACCATGCTTGCGCTAGCTTGTAGCTAGCTAGCCAGCCTGAATCCAGGTCATAGTTAGGAGTGTACATGACTACGTGCATGGGTTTTCGCTTGCTAGATGCTCCCAGGTTCCTTTTTTCTCTTATCTCTCTTCCTTTTCCCTCTTTTCTCTCCAATAGCCACAACAAGTTAATTCCTCCCCTCTCAATATTTGTGCCCAAATGAAACTCACTTCTTATTCTCTCATTATTAATTCTTTAGGCGGCTTCCTGATTTCATATCGTAGATGTATATAAATTGGTGGGAAAGATGCAAGGGAGCGAGGTGGGACTCTTAATAGAAAAACGAATCACATGTTTAGCACACAAACGCGAGCAGGTTAGTTGGACGGATCCTTCTTCACGGGAGGGCAGGACGCGAGTTTGATCCCCGGCGAGGGCAATTAAATTTTTGACTCCTCACCTGCGCAGCATGGGCCTGGGCTGCCACTGTATCTGGGCCGATTGGCGACAGATAAGCCACCCGATGCGAGAGGATCGATAGAAAAACCGAGTCTTAAAAAAACGAACAGGTTTTTTTTCACTTACGGGTGGCAGGGTGGGTAATTTACTTCAATTTTAGGGATAGTTGGGCGACGACGGTGAGCCGACAGAAGCACTCCGTGCTTTATTATTAGCACTCCGTGCTTTATTATTAGGTAAAGATTTATTTATTTATTTATTTATTATTTATTATTTATTATTATTATTTATTAGGGGTAAAGAGTAAAGATTAGAATTCACATCAGAATTGGTCACGTGTTGTTTTGCGTGCAAGTGTCCTTTTCATGTACGTTGATTGTGGGTGCCCTTTCCATTATAGACATATATACGTGATAGACTTTTTTGTGTGAGTAGCTGTCATATTCAATCTGCAAAACCAAAGGGTCCACCACACAGGAAAGCTCTAAGGCGACGGGAGGCGATTGCATGGCGATTGTCTACCGCGGCTAGGGTTAGGGTTTGAGCTGCGGGGGTGAGAGAGGATATGGTGGTAACGAGGGAAGCAACGGCGCAGCCCTTGCGACTGACCGGCGGTGTTCTTTCTACGCAAGGGGCGGAGCTGATGGCGGAGAAGGCAGGGGGAAAGTCGACTAGGGTTTCGGGGCAGATGGGATCTTCACCGGTGGCGGCGGCGGCTACCCCGAGGAAACAATACAACACAACGGCGGCAATCGACGAGGCGAACCAGAAGAAGTCATCTAGCTGATCCAGCCATGCATCGGGCTCGGGGGCGGCAAACCAGAGAAACGCGAAAGGCCTGCACAGAGATACAGAGGCACTGGCCTCGAGCAGGAAGAACCCCCCGGCTGTGGCAGGGGGGCGATGTCTACGCCGTCGCGCAAGGTGGATGAAACGGCCAGCCGGGCTTCTTCTAAGTCCCGGTTGAAAGCAAAACGCCGGATCCAACGTCGAATCTTTCAGCGAGACTATGTGGCATGGTGCTGATGGATAAGGAGGCAGAGGGCTTTGTGTTCGAGGAGCCTGAGAAGGTGGTTCCAAAAAACTCTCGGTGGTCGGCGGTCGGTAAGGTGTGCTCGACGAGGCCGATGATTATGAGTGCTGTTGAATGAGCGATGCAACGAGCCTGGGGATTGCATAGAGAAGCCAAGTTCGCTGATCTTGGCTCCAATACTTTCGAGGTTCACTTTGGCAGCGAGGGAGACTGGAAGCATGCAATGAATAACGGTCCATGGCAGTATGATTTCAGTGTTTTGATCTTGAAGGAGTACCAAGGCAATACTAGGCCATCGGAGATGGTCTTTGACAAGATCGATATTTGGGTCCGTGTGGACGATCTACCACCTGATAAGAGGACTGAGTCATTGGTAGAGCTCTTGGGAATTGGCTGGGGGAAATTATTCGAGTGGATACTGACAAGGATGGAGTAGCAAGGGGACAGTACCTCAGAGTCCGGGCAAAAATTTATGTTTATGAACCTTTGGTGAGGGGGTTTTACCTCAAAACAGCTAAGGATGACAAGCTAGGCACATGGTTTGACTTCTACTATGAGAAGGTGCCGCATTTTTGTTTTGAGTGTGGCCGGTTGGTACATGCTGGAGGTGTCTGTGATCCTCCTCTGGAGTAGACATCACAATGGGGAGGATGGCTGCGTGCGTCACCAGGTAGGCATAACAGCGCAAAAGGAGGATCACAGGGTCCCGCTGGGAGCAGCAACAGTTGGGGCTGTAGGCGTACGGGCGACAGCGGCCCAAGGCGTCAGTCAAACATAGGCAACAACGGTGCTCCAACAAAATGCAACCTGCAGGCTGACTTCGCCAAGTCTGAGGGCACACGCACTGGCGGTGCTGCAAAATTTGATAGAGGAGAAGTCACTAGTCCATTGAAGGATAAAGTGAAGTTTGACCAGAGGGAGGGGCATGATCTCAGGCAGGATTTAGAGCAGAAGAGGGAAAGGGAGCTAAGAAATAAATTACATGAGCAGCAGCGTTATGCTAGCGGCTCCTGCGACAGAGAGGGGGAATGGAAGGGCAAGGAAGGAGGACGCCACACATATGATTACAGAGGCGACACGACGAGGAGCGAGGAGGAGTATCATAGGGAGAGGTATGGTGGTAGAGAGGGAAGGAAGCGAGGTCATTTCGTCAGAAAACCCAGGCAGGAATACAGGCCGGTGCAACATGGTAATAATCAGTCGAGGTTTGAGACTGAAGGAAGAAAGAGGGGGCCTAGGCAATATTGGGTGGTGAAGAATGATCCAGATAAACAGGTGGCAAATGATATGTTCGTTCGCGATACGAGGAGGAAGACCTCCACTGTGTTTGATCGCATCTCTGAAAACAAAGATTCATCGACGGACCCCGACATGGGGGGCCGCCAGTCGCCATGAATTTCCTTGCCTGGAACTATCGAGGATTGGGGTTGGACTCGACAGTTGGCAAATTAAGGGACCTGATACGGTCATACAACCCAGCGGTGATTTTTCTTTCTGAAACGAAGAAGAAGGCGAGAGCGATGGAGAGACTTAAGTGGAGTTTGGGATTCTGGAGTGGTCTTGCGGTGGATTGCCAAGGTTTGAGTGGAGGCCTAGCTCTTTGGTGGAGAGAAAATGTGCAGGTCAAGGTGAGGCCATGGTTCCAATATTTCATTGATGCAGAAATGTTGTGGGAGGGCAAGACCTATAGATTCACTGGTTTCTATGGGGAGCCCAAGACGGACCTGCGCAAGAAGTCGTGGGATGCAATTCGATATTTAAAAGCACAAGATGACCTCCCATGGATATGTGTTGGAGATTACAATGAGGCTCTCTTCCAAACGGATCAGCTAGGGGGTAATCCGAGACCGTTTGCTCAGATGGAGGACTTTAGGGATTGCTTGGCGGACTATGGACTCGCGGACTTGGGTTTCTCTGGATACCCATACACATGGGATAATAAGCGCGATGGGTCGGAAAACATCAAAGTTAGGCTCGACAGAGCTACTTGCACGGACAACTTTCTGGACATGTTCCCGGAGACTCATGTTGAACACCTTGTGACGGAGGAATCCGACCACCAAGCTATCCTAGTAAGAGCGACGGAGACAGCTCCACGCGCGAAGGACGGAGGGTCGCACCCCTTTCAGTTTGAAGAAGCTTGGACGAGGCACGAACAGTATGATTCTATGGTCACTCAAGCATGGTCAGAGGCTGGGACGGGCGAACATACAGTGGCTGCGGTGTCGGAAAAGTTGGGCAAGATGACGGGCAGCATGCAGCGGTGGGCTAGGGAGGTGTTCGGGTCCATTCGGAGGCAAATAGAAAAACTCAAAACGCAGCTGGCGGACGCGCGAAGCAGAGCGGACGCCTCCGGATCCTCACTGGAGGTCCGGGACATTGAGCAGTAGCTGCGTGAGATATACGCGCGGGAGGAGCTGGTGTACCGACAGCGCTCGCGTGTGGATTGGCTGTGGGCCGGCGACCAAAATTCGAAGTATTTTCAAAACAGGGCATCGCACCGCAAGAGGAAAAATACCATTCGTGCGCTACGCCGCGACGATGGTACGAGGTGCATGGTAGATGAAGAGATGAGGGAATTGGCAGCAAGCTTTTATGAATCCTTGTTCACATCAGAGGGCTTGGTTGATGCACATGCTTTATTAGAAAACATTGATCACTTGGTTTCGGACGACATGAATGGCAAACTTACAGCCCCTATTCCCGATGATGAGATTGAAGCCGCGTTGTTTCAAATGGGGCCGACGAAGGCGCCGGGACCAGACGGACTCCCTGGTCGTGGGTAAAGATTGATGTGTGTACGGCGGTGCATGATTTTCTTAATGGGGCCATGACTCCTGTTGCATTCAATGACACGGTTATTGTTATGATCCCGAAAGTGAACTCACCGGAGTTACTTTCGCAGTTTCGCCCTATTAGTTTATGTAACGTTTTGTACAAGATCGCTACTAATGTCTTGGCGAACAGATTGAAGGGCATTCTTCCTTTCCTCATCTCTGAAGAACAGAGTGCTTTTGTGCCCGGGCGTTTGATCACTGACAATGTGTTGGTGGCATATGAGTGTGTGCATGCTATTCGGAATAGGAAGAGGAAGAAGAGTTTGTGCGCGATCAAATTGGATATGATGAAGGCGTATGATAGGGTGGAGTGGATCTTCCTTGAGCAGATTATGACACAATTTGGCTTTGCTCCTCAGTGGGTCTCCAGGATCATGAGGTGTGTTACCTTGGAATGCTTTTCGGTAAAACTTAATTGTGGGCTTTCGAGGAGCTTTTTACCCTCTCGTGGTCTAAGACCGGGTGACCCTTTGTCACCGTATCTGTTTCTTTTCTGCGTGGAGGGGTTTTCAGCGCCCCTGAAGAAGGCTCAGAATGATAAACAGTTAACTGGGGTGAAGTTTGGGAGCACTGGCCCCCATGTAACTCACCTCTTGTTTGCGGATGACAGCATAGTATTCCTTGAGGGCACAAAGGAGAACATGGAGACCCTCAAACAGATTCTCACTAAATATGAAAAAGCATCAGGTCAGAAGGTAAACTTGCAGAAGTCCTCCATTTTCTTTGGGAGGGGGAGCCAGAATAGGATGAAGGAACAAATGAAACAGGCTGTGGGGATTCAGTCTGAAGTTCTTAGTGAACGGTATTTGGGTCTCCCAACACTGCTTGGAAGGTCAAAGGACGGCACTTTCAAACATGTCACCGAATGCTCTAAAGGCAAAGTGTGTGGGTGGAAGGGCCAAGGATTGTCTAAAGCAGCTAGAGAAGTACTTATCAAATCTGTTCTGCAAGCGACTCCGACTTACACCATGAGTTGTTTTCACCTCTCGAAGAAGATGTGTCGGAACCTGACTTCGATCTCCCCTAAATTCTGGTGGGGTGCAATGAATGGTGAGAGAAAGGTCCATTGGATTGCTTGGCAGAAGATGTGTGCAAGCAAGTGTGATGGGGGCATGGGTTTTCGCGATCCTGAGGCTTTTAACCAAGCCCTGTTGGCTAAGCAAGCATGGCGTATTCTGCAAGTCCCATCCTCTCTATGTGCTAGAGTGCTTAAAGCACGGTATTTCAAAGATGACACAATCCTTTCGGCCTCTTGCCCGGCATCGGGGTCATTCACTTTCCGAAGCATTCTGCATGGCCGAGACTTACTCAGAGAAGGTCTTATAAGGAGAGTGGGGACGGGGGCGCATATCAACATTCATCACGACCCGTGGATCCCTCGCAGCGGTTGCACAAAGCCTCTCGGCCAAGTGTACATGCAGGGAATCACCAAGGTCGCTGACCTGCTGAACCCCGACAGGATGACCTGGAACGAGGAACTGGTGGATGCGATGTTTTCTAGGGATGATGCAGCGGATGTGAAACAAATTGCTATAGGAGGACCAGAGACTGATGATTTTCTAGCATGGAATTTTACACGGAATGGCGTTTTCTCCGTCAAGTCGGCATATCACACTAGTAGAAAAATGGACATTAGTCCCGGTTCGTAAGGGCCTTTAGTCCCGGTTGGGCAACTAGGACTAAGGAATCGGGACTAAAGGCCCCCCATTTTAGTCCCGGTTGTGTTACGAACCGGGACTAAAGGGGCTCCACGTGGCCGCTGCGTAGCGCTCAGGCAGGAGGACCTTTAGTCCCGGTTGGTAACACCAACCGGGACTAAAGGGGCTCCATGTGGCCGCTGCATAGCGCTCAGGCAGGAGGACCTTTAGTCCCGGTTGGTAACACCAACCGGGACTAAAGGCCGCCACGCGCCAGGAGCTGGGGTTTAGGGTTTTGGAGGGTTTAGGGGTTTCATTTTGTATTTACCATTCAATTCTTTTTCATTTAGGGTTTTCATTTGTATTTTATGTTTTCCATTCTACTCGACGCTACTACATATAGCAATGAAGGAACCATTACACAACATCGTCATTAATATAGAGAAGTGACCTCTTTCTCCGTGCCTGGTCGAACAACAAGTTTTCGTATATATATTCGACTCTACTACATATAGTACACGTTCATGCATATATACAATATAATATCTCTTACGATCCCTAATATCTAATTACCAAAATCCCCTACCAATACCCGATGGTATTCTCCGGTTTTAGATATGACCTCTTCAAGTAAGAATCCCGCCAATTCCTCTTGAATTGCTCGTACGTGATCCTTTGGTACGAGATCGTCCCGCATCCGTTGGATCTAATTTAAAGAAGGGGGTCAATATATATGAATGAAACTCAACACAATTGATGGTAATAAAATAAAATTGTGAATATTGTTTAGGTACTTCAAGTTGTTGTAAAATTCTGCCATTCTCACAGGTCGTCTGGCGAATGAACTCGCAAACGTAGTATCCACATAAATTATTCCCGTCTCCCTGCCTCGAGCACTTTACGAGAATAGAGTTCAATCAAAATAATAATCAAGCATAATAATGGTATTGAAACTAGCTAGAATCAAAGAGATGCGCGGACCTAGCTAGTACTACTTATATTGAGTTGTCGAAATTGCAGCTCCTCTTTCCATTCACCCCTAACCTTCTTGGTGAACCGTTTCCAAACCCTGCCCGGCAAAGAAAATGAATAAAGGAGTTATTAATTACTTGATATCAGGAAATGAACGAAAGTTGCCTATATAGTGCGATAATGATTGAAATTACCTCTGGAGCATTTCACTCAGGATCGCCCACATCTTAGGGTCTTTACGTTTCGAGTCCATGACAAGTACTTTTCCTGTGTCAAATTGAATGACTAGCAGAATAAAGTGAAACCTGCGCACGCATAACTCATCAATTACACTTAACATCGAGTAAGCGAAACAGAATGTGTACAAGACAGTAACACTCACTTGAAGTTGTAAGGAAATAGTATTTCCCTTTTGATTTGTTGTTCAATTAACGCCTTTAGCAAGTTATCCTCTGTTTCCTTGGCGTAGTTTTGTACCGTATATTCATGTATGTTATTTGGGTTAATGAACCCAATGTCATAGATTTGTCCTGTTTTGAATTCGAGGATCTTCATTCTGCGTAATATAGTGAGGATAATTATACATGCAATGAACGAGCTGAGCTAGAGACTTAAATACAAAAATAATACTTACAGACAATAGCAACTGATGATAGATTTGTCGAGGGCGTCTTGATTGTATAACTGAAATAATTCCTCAAATTCAATGAACATCTCCTCGTCTCCACTGAAGTAATGCTCATTTTTAATTCCCACCATGAGTGAGTCTTTCCCTTCCTTTGAGGCTTCCATGTACCACTCATGTAATCTTCGCATTTGTGTTGGTAGAAGCCATTCCTCCTCAGGTCTGATGAGAGGCTTCCCGTGATGGTATCTATATGCTAACTCAGCCTTGGAGAACTCTACCTCGCATAAGAATTGAGCAAGAGTGGCCGCTACCTCCAGATCATAATCCTTATCGGAAAACACGTTGAGCGGGGGGCACGATTGGTTTTTTCTGTTCTCCGAGCTGGGGAATTGTTTTCCCCCTTGCACTACTACAACTTCCCGACCGCTGCTGTTTATGTGACTTCATAATAGAGCAGTCATAGTTTGATGGCAGCGGAGGCGGTGGTGGTCGCGTAAGGTTTTCCAGAAACTGCTTTGCTTTTGTCGAATCTATTTTCTCCTTTGGCTCGGGCCGTTTCCGTGCAAGCTGGCGTTTCACATCGTCATCCATGAGCTTCTTGATTTCCTCATCACTCATTTCGTATGGTAACTTGGCAGGAGCCTCCTTGACACTGTACCTTGTACCTGCTTTGGATTTCTTCGCAGTTGTAATACTAGCCGCCGGAGCGGCGGTTCTCTTCCGCTTATCCACCCGGTGCTGAGGCGGCGGAGGCGGCGGAGTCTGCTGAGGCGGCGGAGACCGCTGAGGCGACGGAGATAGAGCTGGATTGCTACTCTGAGCAGTCGATAGCCTTGGCTTCCAATGTGGAAGCACGATGTGTTCCTTTTTCCATAGAATGGTATTTTTCTAGCATCTCCCAGTTCAGTCTCCCCTTCACCTGTAGGGAAGTCAAGCTCCAGCTGCTCAAATCCCTTGATAACTTCATCCACCCCGACAACAGCATAGCCATCTGGAATCAGAGAGCAATGGTAAGTTCCATTACCAGGAGGTAAGGCAAAGCCGACCGCCACCTTCACGGATATGTTCATGCATTTCACATGTAGCTCACAATTTTCCCTCTGCGTGATATCATCCATGGGGTAGCGAGGAGCCGTGATATCATCTATGGGCCGAACGAGCTCCGTGGAAGCCACGCTGCTTTTCCGCTGAGATGATGGGCCGGCAGTATCGAATGCAGGATCTTCGTGCCGCTGAGATGGGCCGGTAGCTTGCTGGTTGGTAAGTGCCTCTATTTGCTTCTGCTGCTGCTCTAATTTTTCTTCTATCTTCTGCATCCGGTCTGCATGCTGTTTCTTTTTTCTCCCTCGGCTTCTATAAGTCTCACTACAGTCGGGAAACCCAATCTTCCACGGAACGGAGCCTGATGTGCCTCGTGTTCGTCCACTGTGTTCAGCATTCCCGAGGGTGCGTGTCAGCTCATCGTTCTCTTTGTCGGGATTGAACTTCCCCTCCTGCACGTCCTTCATTGTAGCTTTAAGGGCTTTGAGGGGTGTTGCAAGTTGATCTTTTGTAAAAATACACTTCCCTGTTTCTGGGTCCAACTTTCCCCCATGCCCGTAGGACCAAGCCTTTGCCCGTTCGGCCCACTCCAATGTCTCTGGATCGATCCCTTTATCAATCAGGTCGTTCTCAGTTTTCTCCCACTTAGGCCTGGCAACCTTGTAGCCACCTGACCCCATAACATGGTGATATTCCTTCTTTGCAGCATTTTGCTTATTTATTTTTGACCTTTTCTTGGCTTCATCCGATGTCTTGTACTCCACAAATGCGTCCCAGTGATCTTTTATCTTCTCATATGCTCCGGTGAATGTTGGAGTCTTGTCTTTCAGGACATAGTCTTGGTGCAATCTTTTCTTCCAATTGCAGAATTATGCGGCCATCTTCTTAAGAGCCCACGCCTTGACTTTTGGCTCTATAACTTTGTTATTTCGATCCACCTCTGGCGGTAGGGTGAAATTTGTCATGAGCGTATTCCAAAGCGTTTCTTTGGATTTATCGTTGACATAAGTAACTCCATCCGCCTTTGGCTTATTCCATTCTCGAATGCTGATCGGGATGCTGTCCCTAACAATAACTCCGCACTGACTTACAAATCGGTTTGCGTTCCGCGCGGGACGAATCGGTTTACCATCTTCACGGACTTCTTCGATCTTGAACCTTTCATTTTCGCCCAACCTTTTTTTCGGGCCTTGTTTCTTTATAGAAGATTGGCTCGATCCGGAGGGCTAAAAGAAGAAGGAAGCGTTAATATATGTATATACAAATCAATTAATGCATCTAGTCAGCAGAGGCTTAATTAATATACCTCGCCGGACTTTGTAATAATTAAGGTTCCAACACGGGAGCCGTCATCTTCTCCCTCCATTCCCTCACCTAAGCCGTCATCTCCTCCCTCTATTCCCTCACCGGAGTCGTTCAGAAACTGTGAGGTGATATCATCATCTCCGTCACGGATTATTGCCCCCAACATGTCTTCTTGTTCTTCGTCTCTGTCGTGTTCCATAGTTTTTGGAAAGACTTGCAAGTTATTTCAATGCTATAAACAAATTATTAAAACAAATTCACATTTACATGTCTATTTGCATCTCGATTAAAAAAATCACATTATTAAAACAAATTCACATAATATCACTAATACATCTCAAATAATCCAGTTAATGCAATAATATTATCATATAATATCACTAATACATCTCGAATAATCCAGTAAATGCAACAATAATATCACATAATATCACTAAACATCTCGCCCAATCAAACTAGACGTCGACTCCCTGTTCCTGAGCCGCGGGCGGTGAACACCCAAAGAGAAGGAACCATCACAGGATCATAGCTCGGGTGACATCCCTGAAGAAACTGCCAGGTATTGGAGAAGCTGTCGTCCAACGCAACCATGTAGCGACGGACGTGCTCGTCCTCCTCCCTGACATGATGACGTACCACCCTCTCGGGGGCCGGCTCCCTCTGCACCGATAGTGGCCCACGCGACCGCCACCAAAGAAGCTCCGGGTCGACGACAAGACCCCGATTCCTCACCAAGCTGCGCGCCCCGGAAGGTAGCACCTCCCAGTGCCAGCCCGGTGGAGCCCAGTCCCGGACATGGCGCCTCTCAAACTGGTTGTCGCCGCCGAGTCGACGACGAGGATGCGGGCCGGGCATCGTCGCCGAGAACAAATTCCTATGAAAACAAATCAGGAATTGTAGCTCACCCTCGGATGTAGAGGATGTAGTCGATCAGCGGAGGGACGATCGTGGACCAACAGCTCCAACGTCGACGATCACTCCACGGAGATGCAACACCACAAATCCTGTAAATCAAAACAACATGCTACAGGAACTATATGGGCACAAACTTGATATGCACTTAAAGTAGAGATGATATGCTTCAATTCATCTTTACGGTCCAGGTTCATAAACATCATGATTAATTGACTACGATCCATGCAAAATGCAACATTCTGAAACAGATCATGACTTGGTGAAAAACTGGGCATATGCATGAGCAGAGTTAAAATGATGGCATCAAAAGGTTCATGTACATATCATGGAGCCCAAATATTACAACATGGCATAAACATAGGAGCAACAGGTTCATGGGAATCATCAAGGCAATATACAACCATGAGATAAGCTGTTTTTCAGACTTAACATTAGGATGCACTTTTGCAACGTAGATTAACACATCAAGATGAACTCTATTATGCATGCAAATGACACCATCATGTAGAGCACGAAGAGTAGCACATTTTACACATATAAATCATGTTCATAGGACCAACATGCACAAAGTTACACACACCAAAAGAATGCAATATGATATTTGGAATCTCAGGGACTTAGCAAACATGTAGGTAACTAAATTAAAAGCAAATGCTTGAGGGACGGAGAGGCGAACCTGGACGCCGGACGTCGGGGCAGCCTGACGGCGTGCGCGTGGAGGACCGCCGGCGCGGGCTCGGGCAGCCTGACGGCGCGCACGTGGAGGAGGGCCGGCACGGGCTCGGGCGCGCGGCGCGTGGAGGAGAGCGGCAACGTCGAGGGGGCGCGCGCGCGTGGAGGAGCGGCGGCGGGCAGCCTGACGTCGCTGGCGCGTGGAGGAGAGCGGCGGGCAGCCTGACGGCATCGCATGGAGGCCGGCGGCGGGAGCTAGCGGACGCGTCGAGGGCGCGGTCGATCGGGCGAGGGAATCGAGGAAGATTGGGGGAGGGAGAAGGGGCGGTTTAAATACCGCCAGGCCTTTAGTCCCGGTTGGTACCACCAACCGGGACTAAAGGGTCTTTAGTCCCGGTTGGTGGCACCAACCGGGACTAAAGGTAGGCCTTTAGTCCCGGTTGGTGCCTCCAACCGGGACTAAAGCTTATTTTGGCGGCGGCCGAAAGGGCGCAAATGGGCTAGGCCTTTAGTCCCGGTTGGAGCCACCAACCGGGACTAAACATCCAAATTATTTTAGTTTTGTTTTAAACAGATTCAAAAACTTTTGATTTAATTCTTTTTGCTATTAAACATGCCTAGTTTTGATTTAATTCTTTTTGCTATTAAAGTTTTTAACAAAAAATACTGTATGAAAATTTTAGTTGATTCTTTTTGCTATTGAAGAATATTATAAAATACTTTTTGTTAACCTAACAATGTTATATTTTCTTTTCTGTTAAGTTATTAGTTTAGTATTTTTCTTTGCTGCTAAGTTTTATTTAGGACAAAAACTATTTTTGTTATTTGTAGTTAAGTCCTACAGTTCCCTTAGGAGTTTTTATTTGGATTTCCTTGAAGTTTTGTTTTGCTTTCTATTTGCTTTTTCTTATTGTTTTGTTTATTGCTTTATTCATTGATTGTATTTTGATTGCTAGAATGCTTGCTAGAGTGAATGCTTATATGAATGATGTGGCTTATCTAGAATGCTCAGAAGACATTCATATTTTGTTTGGACATAATTGCATTGATTAACTCCTCTCTATAATTAAAATACTAAAAGGACAGGAATAATTGAAAATTCAAAACTTAATAAATAATTATTCAAAAATCATGTTTCAAATGCCAAAATGCCCTAGCTTTCTGGTTCAATTCCGACGCTCCGGAGTCCACCTAGGACAACCAAAACACATATATACCCTAACTCATACAAAGATGACGGTGAAGCCGTTCACATCCCTGAGTGGGATCTTGGGGTATAAAACTTTTTCTTCGTGTGTGTCCCTTGCTCATGATTGCGCCGTAACCACGGAGAATCTTCTTCATTTAACAGGATGCTTGGGTCAGTCTTCACTGTGAAGGGAGGAATTTCATGAAACTTTTCATAATCTTCTGACATGTCTGTCTTGTCCTCCACTCCCACGATGTTTCTTTTCCCTGAAAGAACTATGTGGCGCTTTGGCTCATCGTATGATGTATTCGCTTCCTTATCTTTTCTTTTTTTTGGTTTGGTAGACATGTCCTTCACATAGAAAACCTGCGCCACATCATTGGCTAGGACGAATGGTTCGTCTATGTACCCAAGATTGTTGAGATCCAGTGTTGTCATTCCGTACTGCGGGTCTACCTTTACCCCGCCTCCTGTCAGATTGACCCATTTGCACCGAAACAAAGGGACCTTAAAATCACGTCCATAGTCAATTTCTCATATCTCCTCTATATAACCATAATATGTGTCCTTTTCCCTATTCGTGTTTGTCGCATCAAAGCGGACACCACTGTTTTGGTTGGTGCTCTTTTTATGTTGGGCGATCGTGTAAAATGTATTCCCATTTATCTCGTACCCTTGGAAAGTCAATACAGTCGAAGATGGTGTCCTGGCCAACAAGTACAGCTGATCTACAACAATGGTGTTATTCATGAGATGTGTTTGTAACCAACCGCCGAAAGTCGCCATGTGTGCACGTGTTCATTGATATACGGGGCCACCAAGGTAGAATTTTGTAGAACTGTGTAGTGTGCTTGAGTGAAAGAATGCCCGTCCCTACATATTATTGATTTCGGTCCTAGCGTGCCTTTCCACTCAGTCTCCCCTCATGCCGCGATTGAGGAACACCAATCGGCTTAAGGTCAGGAATAAAGTCAACACAAAACTCAATAACCTCCTCTGTTCCATAGCCCTTGGAGATGCTTCCTTCTGGCCTAGCACGGTTATGAACATATTTCTTTAAGACTCCCATGAACCTCTCAAAGTGGAACATATTGTGTAGAAATACAGGACCCAGAATGGCAATCTCTTCGACTAGGTGAACTAGGACGTGCGTCATAATATTGAAGAAGGATGGTGGGAACACCAACTCGAAACTGACAAGACATTGGACCAAATCATTTTGTAACCTTGGTAGGATTTCTAGATCGATTACCTACTGAGAAATTGCATTGAGGAATGCACATAGCTTGACAATGGCTAATCGAACATTTTCTGGTAGAAGCCCCCTCAATGCAACCGGAAGCAATTGCGTCATAATCACGTGGCAGTCATGAGACTTTAGGTTTTGGAATTTTTTCTCTGCCATATTTATTATTCCCTTTATATTCGACAAGAAGCCAGACTGGACCTTGATACTGATCAGGCATTCAAAAAAGATTTCCTTCTCTGCTTTGGTAAGAGCGTAGCTGGCAGGACCTTGATACTGCTTTGGATGCATGCCGTCTTTTTCGTGCATACGTTGCTGGTCCTCCCGTGCCTCCGGTGTATCTTTTGTCTTCCCATACACGCCCAAGAAGCCTAGCAGGTTCACGCAAAGATTTTTCGTCACGTGCATCACGTCGATTGCAGAGCGGACCTCTAGGACTTTCCAATTGGGTAGCTCCCAAAATATAAATTTCTTCTTCCACATGGGTGCATGTCCGTTCGCCTCATTCGGAACAGATTGACCGCCAGGACCCTTTCCAAAGATTACTTTTAAATCCTTGATCATATCAAATATATCATCACCAGTACGGTGGGTAGGCTTCTTCCGGTGATCTGCCTCACCCTTGAAATGCTTGCCTTTCTTTCTTAAGGGATGCTTGATCGGAAGAAATCGACGATGTCCCGGGTACACATTCTTCTTACATTTATCCAAATATATACTTCCAGTCTCATCTAAACAGTGCGTGCATGCATTGTATCCCTTGTTTGTCTGTCCTGAAAGGTTACTAAGAGCAGGCCAATCATTGATGGTTACAAACAGCAACGCTCGTAGGTCAAATTCCTGCTGTTTGTGCTCATCCCACACACGTATACCTTTTATATCTCACAGCTGTAAAAGTTCTTCAACTAATGGCCTTAGGTACACATCAATGTCGTTGCCGGGTTGCTTAGGGCCTTGGATGAGCGCTGGCATCATAATGAACTTCCGCTTCATGCACAACCAAGGAGGAAGGTTATAGATACATAGAGTCACAGGCCAGGTGCTATGACTGCTGCTCTGCTCCCCAAAAGGATTCATGCCATCTGTACTTATACCAAACCATAAGTTCCTTGCGTCATTTGCAAACTCCGGGAACTCTCTCTCGATTTTTCTCCACTGCGACCCATCAGCGGGTACTCTCAACAACTTGGCATGCTCTTTATTTCTGAACAGACGTTTCAACCGTGGTATTATAGGAGCATACCACATCACCTTGGCAGGAACCCTCTTCCTGGGGCGCTCGCCCTCAACATCACCAGGGCCATCTCGTCTGATCTTATACCGCAATGCACCGCATACCGGGCATGCATTCAAATTCTCGTACTCCTCACCGTGGTAGAGGATGCAGTCATTAGGGCATGCATGTATCTTCTGCACCTCTAATCCTAGAGGGCAGAGAACCTTCTTTGCTTCGTACGTACTGTCAGGCAATTCGTTATCCTTTGGAATCTTCTTCTTCATTATTTTCAGTAACTTCTCAAATCCCTTGTCAGGTAAACCATTCTCTGCCTTCCATTGCAGCAATTCCAGTGTGGTACTGAGCTTTGTGTTGCCATCTTCGTAATTTGGGTACAACGATTTTTTGTGATCCTCTAACATGCGCTCGAACTTCAACTTCTCCTTTTCACTTTCGCATTCTCTCTGTGCATCAACAATGGCCCGGCAAAGATCATCAGCGGGCACATCTGGTGCCTCTTGATCTTCAGCTTCCCCCGTTGCAGTATCACCGTATTCAGGGAACAAAGGATAGTTGTCATCATCCTCTTCTTCTTCATTGTCTTCCATCATAACCCCTCTTTCTCCGTGCTTGGTCCAACAATTATAGCTGGACATGAAACCGGACTTTAGCAGGTGGGTGTGAAGGATTTTCGAGGAAGAGTAATCCTTGTCATTCCGACAGATAACACATGGACAACACATAAAACCATTCACACTGTTTGCCTGAGCCACACCGATAAAATTTTGTAGGCCCGTAATGTACTCGGCAGTGCGTCGGTCACCGTACATCCATTGCCGGTTCATCTACATTATATAATTAAGTATATCAAAAACCATTACAGAACATCATGAATAGAGAAATGACCAAATTAATACAAGTTCATCACATTAAAAACCAAAGTACAGTAGTGATCAAATGTTATTACTGCAAAAATAAATACATAAAGTTCATACATAGTTCTCATAAAACAACATACAACTATCTTGAGCATCTAAAACATTCATTGAAACTAACATACAACTATGTAAAACATTTAAATGCAACAACAAATGCGATCAAATCGCAACTAAGATAACAATTGATCCAACAGCATAATGATACCAAGTCTCTTTATCAATGGCATATTTTTAATCTTTCTAATCTTCAAGCGCATTGCATCCATCTGGATCTTGTGTAGATCGACGACATCGGCAACATGCAACTCCAATTTCATCTTCTCTTCTTCAATTCTTTTTAATTTTTCTTTCCAATAATTATTTTCTTTTTCAACTAAATTTAACCTCTCGACAAGAGGGTCGGTTGGAATTTCCGGTTCACATACCTCCTAGATAAAAATATCTATGTCAAGTTGGTCGGCATAATTGTCATAAACACTAAATGAAACAAATAGTTATAAAAGATAATATACCACATCCGAATCATAGACCGGACGAGAGCCGACGGGGGCGGATATCAAAACCATGGCACTATATAATAACAAACAATAATACAAGTAAGAAAATTATACAAGTAACTATCTAAATCATACAAGTAAGAATTATTTAAAAAAAAGATAAGAACAAGAGGCTCACCACGGTGGTGCCGGCGACAAGATCGGCGCGGGCGATCGACGGCGGTGAGGACGGGGACGGGGACGGGACGGCACCCTACACATTTGCAAACTAAGAAGTTAATTTGAGCTCAAATTCCATCTAAATCAAATAAACTCCCACATACACTCCTCCACCAAAACCCACAAATCACTCTACTTCTAGAGCATGAAATGAGCTAAACTAGGAATGAGAGATGAAGGATGAAGTTGCTAACCTTTTAGAACACTTGGATAGTTGGTGCACCGCCAAATCTAGACAAATCTTGGGGAAAATGGAGCTTGGAGGGAGAACAGAGGAGAAGAATGGATTGTGTGGCTCGGGCAAAAAAGAGGAGAAAGCTTAAGTGTGGCTCGGGCAAGAAAGAGGAGAAAGCTTAAGTGTGGCTCGGGCACCTCATATCATGTTTGTTTTGTGTGAACTCAAGTGTCATCATGCTCTCAGGCATTTCATCGAACACCTCTTGTGCATAGGAAGAGAAAACAAACTAGCACACACCTCCCACCTTCTATGAGCAAAAAACAGAGGAGAGGGCGGGCAGGGGTGAGGGTATATATAGGCCAACTTTTAGTCCCGGTTGGGGTCTAAAACCGGGACTGAAGACAGACCTTTAGTCCCGGTTGGAGACACCAACCGGGACTAAAGGCGACCCTTTAGTCCCGGTTGGTGTCTCCAACCGGGACTAAAGGTCCCAATCGAACCGGGACAGATGCCTGCCGAGACCCGGCCGGCATCCTAGCCGCTCGAAACGGAACTAATGCTCAAATTAGTCCCGGTTCGTAACGCGACCGGGACTATTGCTCCGATCCGGCTAGAACGAAAGCCCTGTTTTCTACTAGTGCAGAATGTCTATGAACAGAGCAAGGTCCGGACAGCCGGAGTCCTCGAGCTCGGTAGCTAAGCACAAGGGGTACTTGGCGTTGTGGGAAACGAGTGCTCCTGGCAAGGTTAAATTAAATACATATGTGGCGCATGATCCGAAACGGACTTGCTGTGGGCGCGGAGCATCATCGACGGCGGATCAAGCCGGGCGTTTTTTGTGTTGTGTGTGCCCGCGAAGAGACCATGATGCATAGATTCTGGGGCTGCCAACATTCAGTCTTGTTCTGGGAGCAGCTGCGGGCGCAGGTGGGTTTGTCGCTTGATTTGCCACCACGGAACATCGAGACACAGCGCGCCCTAGCCTCCTGGTTGCTGGACTGGTTTGCCCGGGCTTCTGGCGACGAGAAGGAGATGATGCTACAAGCAGCATATAGTCTCTGGCTAGCAAGAAATGAGGCTAGAGATGGGAGGAAAATAGCACAGCCACATGAAATAATAGCTACAGTGCAGGTGCAGATTACGGATTGGAGAACATCTCATGAGACGAGGGCGCCACAACCGGAGCCAAAGATCATCCAGCGGTGGGAACCTCCTGAAGTTAGATGGGTAAAGATCAACTCTGACGGCGCAGTCTCCAGGCATGGGGAGAAAGGAGGAGGTGGTGCGGTCCTTCGGGATCACGACGCGGCGTTCAGAGCCGGGTTGTGCCACTTTTTCCCAAATATTGCTGATCCTGAGATGGTGGAAGTATTAGCATGTAGAAGAGCAGTTCGCATGGCGATTGATCTACATGTACAGTGGGCGCATGTTGAGCTGGACAGCCTAGCTGTGGTGCAGATGCTCAACAATCCAGAGAAGAATCTTTCTGCTGTTGGTCCATGGGTGCAGGAGATCAAGAGGATGCTCAGTACTATGGATGAGGCCAAGGTGTCGTGGGTTCGCCGATCAGGGAATGTAGCCGCTCATAAACTTGCAAAAGTAGGTGTAGGTGAGAACCGTTCGGAGATTTGGGTGGGATCGCCACCAGATTTTATTTTAGATGTAATTTTAGACGAGATTCCTAGCTTTGGTTAAATAAAGCGGCATGATTTCCCCTAAAAAAAAAGACTTTTTTGGGTGAGTTGGCACGTGAAGGAATTTATATGTGTACAACATTGCACGTACACAATATTTGTATGTAACGTTAGATCTTTAAATCTCGGCCGTCTATATCTAAAATTAACGGTCGAGGTAATTTAATCTGTGTGGACGAACATAGTGGCTTATTTGTCTTCTGTCTTAATTATATAATAGATGTTGGCTTCAAATACCCTGCAACTATTTCTGATCTTTTTTGGATAAAGGGTGATTTCATTATCTCAAAATGTAGCATCAAGCGGATACAAATCGTTACGAGTAACACCCGGCCTCTGCATAACTAGGATGCACACAGCCAAACCTAGAAGTCTGACAAAAAGACATGAAACAAAACCGACAAATCGACAATAGTAGAGTCCTATAGACCGACACTACGCCTATGTCGAAAGAGGTGGTGGATCAATCCGTAGGTTATGCTGGCACCCATGTTGGGACAAAACCTCCGTAGCCACCTACTCAAATCGCGTACACACCGCCTGTTTAGCCCTGCTTTCTATGGTCATAATACAGGTTCCCAAACGTGTCTCACTACTCGAGTAAGAAACATGATTCATGCTATATGGGCAAACAAAGATATGCCTCCTAGAGTGCAGGTTTTTGGCTGGAGATTATCAAGGAAGGCGATTCCTATAGGAGTTAGAGCAGTGGCTAGATCTGTTCACAGTGAACGCAACTGTTGCAGGTGTGGCATAGATGGACTGACTTTCATCTTTTCTTTTCTTGTCATTAAGTGCATCAGTTTGGTTTGCATCTCCACTAGGTTTGAGAGTTGAAGGCTTGATTCAACAAGGGATTGACCAGATAGAAGATGCTCTCCACCACATGATGGCTATCTATAAAACTTCTAGCTCTGTTGCTCTAATTTTTAATATTCTTTGGTCAATTTGGAAAGCTAGAAATAACCTTCTTTTCAACAAGAAACAGAGTACTCTCCAGGTTCTACATGTCGCAAAAGCTCTTCTTTATACAGGGGATGTGGAACAAGGCGAACAGGGACGTTTAATCTCGACTCCTGCTGTTGTTTCTCATTCTACTTCTCTTGTTGCTTTTGACAGAAACAGGGTAGGCAAAGGCCCTAATATTTACACTGATGCCTCTTGGAAAAGTCCTTCCGCCTCTTCCTCTATTTGTGCAGGCACAAGAATGAAGGCACCATGCATGCTATTCTTGTTGAAGCTACTTCCATGGCAGATTCTGCTTTGCAGGCTGAAGCTCAAGCTCTGGAACTTGCAGCTCAATTGTGTCAGGTCATGAAGATGCAGCATCCAAATTTCTAAACAGATAGTCAAGTCTTGGCGGAGGCGGCAGCAAGAAGAGATCCAGTAAAGCATCCAGGACACTGGGCGATAAGACCAAACTTGCATAACTTCATTTCCTGTACGCAGGGCATTGACACAAGAGTCTTCAAGATAAAAAGAGAGAACAACAAGATTGCTCATAAGCAGGCTCATGATGCTCATAATCTCTTCAATGTTGGTACCTGCTTCTATAGTTGCTTAGGTTCTCGCCATGATGCATCTAATTGCCCGGTAAAAGTTGTTATAAGCTCTCTGAATGTGCAATCCTGCACATTGATGTTAGTGACCTGTCTTTGAAGTTGAAATAAAGTTTTAAATTGGCAAAAAAAAATCATAACTCGTCACTACATTAGCATTGATATAGCATGCAATGTAGAAAAAGTAGTATATACATCTCGAGTAAGCATGATTGAATTTTAGTAGACTTTTTGCCTTAAGCGTTTAAGTTGTCGACAAAGAACAGTAGACTATGGTGTATGACAATGGCAGATTAAGTCATTATTGTCCCTGCTTGCTATACAAATCATAGCTCAAATAATCTATACCTACTAATAAAGTCAGCACTGTTTCTACCCGTACGTCGTTATTATTAATAAAACGTTCGTCGCAGTAAAACGTTTCAACGTTTCGTCAAAAATTCGGCTCTGTCGGTCTACCTCAAGCTTCGTAGGTCACCCATGTATTTACTGGGCCACAGATGTGCTGATGGGCCTGCTCCTGGGCTTCATAAGATATAAGCGAAAAAAGGAATATTGGGATGGGGATCGAACTCGCGACGTTTCGTTCCATGTGATACATGTGTGGATTCGTTTGTCTATTATAAATAGTCCCACCTCGATTTTTTAGAGCAAATCCTACTCATTTATATACGTCCGTGAGTTTACGAGAATCATCCAGTCGCATCAAGAAGACATTAAGAAAGAGAGGCCCAAGAAAGGAAGGAGAGGAGGGGTACCTGCACGACATGCATTTAACTACGCTGGTTTAAAACGGACTCGTGGGATGTGCTGGTGTTGGACAGGCTCGTGGCCTCGTGCGAGATGTTGTGCTCTGCTTGCATGGCGCTTGGTTGTGGCGCTCTCTAATTAAACGGGGCTGGTGAGACGTGCTTTACGGACAACTCCTGCGAAGGAAATGGCAGGGCAGATGAGCTTAGGCAACAAATCCGAAACTAATCGGAGAATAGCGTCGAGTAAAATCCTCATGGACGTGGTTGCCGATATGTGCGTTCCCAGTGGGATAAAAAAGGAAGTTTTTTATGATGCATTTTATTGGCATTTTTCTTGGTGCATTTTACCTGGTGATTTATTAACAATTTAGATTTATGTTGCAAATAATTATGTATCATCTTTTTTTTTCATCTACTACTACACTTAAGGTAGATGCAGTATGATTTTTTTTTTTTGCGAATAAAGCACTTCCATTACTTAAACAGGACCATTACAATCCTGCTCACACAGCAGGTTAAGCTCATCAGGTACGCATCTTAACCAAACAGCAGTTTTAGAAAGAGAAGAACCCATACGTGCGAGTGCATGGCTCGCTTTATTCTGCTCGCGACGAATGGCTATTATTTCATGTGGTCGTTGAGCTAGTAGCTGCTTTGTCGCCTCCACCATCGCTCCTGCAGGTGATCTATTGGCCTCCTGGTCGCTGATCATACGTGCCGCCGTCTCGCTATCCGTCTCGACGATGAGTTGGTCCTTACTCCATTCAAGGGCAAGGGTCACACCTTCCAAACAAGCTGCTACTTCAGCATCTAGAGCACTTGCGCACCTCGGAGACATGAAGCAAAGATGACTGCCCCATTGTGGTCACGCAAAATCATTCCGGCACCTCCTGTACCATCTTCTTCCTTCCATGATCCATCCGCGTTGAGTTTCACACATCCAGCCGGTGGTTTACACCAGTACTCCGGAGGTCTTGTACAGGTCGCCGGCGCAGCCTGTGTACGTGCATGACTTATGTGCCGGCTGTATGAGACAACTTCCTTTCCGTTTGCTATGTCAGCCGTGGGGTGCTGCTGTATGTGGAGCAATGTGTCGATGTAGCCACACAGGAACCTCCTAGACGCTTCAACAGGAGGCGCTGGCTTCTCATGATATACTTCATTTCGCACGTACCAATTCCTCCAGAGTGCCATTATAACTGGTAGGCGCTGATCATCATTGCAATTATCCAGCAAATGAATGATCCATTCAGGTCCTGTATTGGATATGGATTCCAATTTAGGCATACTCCA
Source organism: Elymus sibiricus (assembly GCA_039707655.1). Taxonomy (NCBI): domain Eukaryota; kingdom Viridiplantae; phylum Streptophyta; class Magnoliopsida; order Poales; family Poaceae; genus Elymus; species Elymus sibiricus. Next base: position 18,275,699 of record CM077664.1, on the reverse strand, counting down.
CACGCTCTCCATCGCCATCCATAAGCTTCGCGCCAATGGGCATCTGCATAAGGCATCGAAGGTATCCTCGCGTTCCATCCCACATAGAGCACACATATCATAAATCTCGTGCTTTCGTTTGAGTTTATTTGCAAGAGTGGCCAGGGAATTGGTCGCAACGCGCCATGCAAAAACTCGTACCTTAGGGGGAGCAGGGCACCCCCACACTACATTCCAGACGGCACGAGTGCCGTCCGGTGCCCTGCTCGTGGCGCACGCGGTGGTGCTGGTTTGCTCCATGAGAGCAATCTTGTAGGCGCTGCGCACACTGAAGATGGCCCTCGGGTCAGGAGCCCAGGAAAGGATGTCGTCCAACCCTCGTGGACTGGCCTTTATCTCCAAAATGACCTCCACATCTGGCCTAATGAAGTGTTGTTGCAGAAGATCAGCGCGCCACCGGCCATTGGCGTCCAGGAGCTCCGACACACGCCAGATACGGATCCATGGATCCCGCCAGATACGGATCCGCTCACCATTACCCACACGCCATATAAGTCCTTTTTTTAGCAGCTCTAATCCATGTTGAATAGCGTGCCATGTCGGTGAAGCATTACCTGAAAAAATGGTGTCCTCAAGGGACCCATTAGGGTAGTATTTTGCCTTAAGTACCTGTGAACATAAGGAGTCCGGTCTGGTCATCAGGTGCCATGCTTGGCGAGCGAGCAGAGCTTGGTTAAATAGATGGAAATCACAGAATCCAAGTCCACCCTTCCCTTTTGGTTCAAGCAATTTCTCCCATGCTAGCCAGTGGGTCTTCCTTTGCCCATAATGTATGTAGGTATGGCCTGCAAGACGGACTTGATTAGAGTCTCCTTTCCTGCCTGAGAGAGTGTGTCACCCCACGCCATAATTCTTTTGGTCAAGCTAGCCTGTAACATTAGGAATTTTCCTTTGTGCATACGCCCATCTAGGGTGGGTAATCCTAGATATTTCCCCTCAAACTCAGAACTTTGTACGCCCAATTCCTGTTTAACCATATTCTGTACCACCATGGGACAATTGTCTCCTAACTGGATGGAGCATTTATGTGGATTAATGAGCTGGCCAGTAGCTATCTCATATCTGTGCATAGCATCCTTGACAAAAATAGCTTGCTCAACATTAGCTTTGAAGAAAAGAAGGGTGTCGTCCGCAAAAAGGAGGTGTGAGATTCCTGGTGCTCGACTGTAGATTTTCACTGGTTGGAGGGCAGATGCAGTATGAATTTTACTGAATTGACAAATCTTGGTTGTGAGAGAATTTTTATTTTGTAGCAACCCACGTGCATCGACAATGTGATGGCCGAGCTTGTCGCCTTGGGATCAATTACGCTCGAAGCACTGTGGCCAGGTGGCCAGGTGAACGGCCACTGTTTGTGGCGGTGGGAAGGAGCAACAACACTGGTGGAGTCGTGTTGACATTGAGGACGACATGTCGTCGACTGTGTGGGCTGGTGGTGGTGTTTACGGGAGGTGTGTTGTGATAATTTTTTCTCCCATTGCAACGCACGGGCATGTGTGCTAGTTAAATGTAAGATATCGATGGCTTGCTCGTAGACCTTGTTTTCTCTTCAATCACCAACCTCATCACTGGTCTTATTGTACTTGTATTTTCTTATTACTGCAATATCATAATGCCTCTCTAGATGCTTCCATGCGTTCCCATTTGACTATAATTATCAATGTCGTTTGTGTATAATCATAAAAAATGCTAAAATATTATTTCTCCCTCACTGTCACCGTAGCTTATTTTTTGATGGTTGTTCTCATGTTGTTTTGTGTCGACTCATTTTTGTCTAGCACAATATTGATTCAAAAAATTAGTGTATGGTTGCGGCCAGAACACCGATTCACCCAAAAGCTTAATATGATGGAGACCTATTTGCTTCAACTCGAAACCTATTTGCTCTAATACCATATTGGTTAAAATACAGCTAACCAGTTCTCCCAAATGATTAAGCTATTGAAGAAAGGTGGATAATATATTTTTTAGCACTTTCTAATACGCTCGCTTGCACGCATAACATATTAGAATCAATCTATCTTTTTTTCTTACCATATACTATCATGCATACCTTGTGCGTGGTGCTTACACGTGAACAAATTCGATCTTTGATTGTTTCCAATCTATCACTTTTCCTTCCTGCAAAAAAATAATACTAGTAATAATCTATCAGTCTTCCTCCCCGCAAAAATAAAATAAAATATACCAGTCTTCCGTTTTTCAACCTGTTCTTTCAGTGACCACCAATTCACTTACGACTCCGCTCGTCTGTGTGTGGTATCCCTTTTTTTCCTTACGCATCGCAGGCTCCTTCGCTTAGAGTAGCAGCTGGCCCGTGATGCATATATCCTTGCGGCAGCATTAGTTATGATTACCTTAATTTAGAAAAAATCACGAAGAGAAGCCAGCCACGAACAATCTGATGTTAGACAATGACAGAACATCTATCGCGCTGGGCAGCAAACTTATTGAGACACGGTAATAACCCCCGCAAAAAAGAATACATCGTTGAGCAGCAAACTGGTAATAACCCCCGCAAAAAAAAAGCAAACTGGTAATATACTGGGGAGGATTCTCCGTCCACAAACTTGGGGACTAAAACGATTTGTATTAGTATAGAGTAGTACTTACGCGGAGTACTAATTGGAGTTTGAAGAGAAAAAAGACACGGAGTACTAATTGAATTTTAATATGTTTCTGTGCGCCAAATCTCTGGACTCTTATTGCCTGCGTGAAATTGGAGCGCCTTCTCCTTCCTCGGCTGCCGGCAGTCGCGGGAAAAGTGGCCACGAACGCCAAATTGTAGCACTTCCCGCGCCGCCTCCTCACGCACGAGGCCACACTGCTGCCGCCGTCGTCGTCGTGGTCGAGGCCGCCGCCGCGCTGACGTCGCCGCGCCTCCCACTGTTCCGCTGTGAGCAGAAGCTGGCCGTCGCTCCGTTCGCCGCCGGACTGCGTGCGCCGCCGTAAGCGTTCGTCGAAGGCCTTGAGCCTGCTCAACGCCTCCTCGAATGCCATGGTGTCCACATCACAGAACTGCTCGATTCCGGCCACCGCGGCGTACAACCGATCGGGCACCGTGTCGAGCAGTTTTTTCACCATGGTGGCGTCGTCGAGCGTCGAGCCGAGGCCAGCATACCTCGCTGCCATGCCGCCGATCTTGCCGGCGTACGCATCCAGCGCCTCCCCCTCCTCCATGCGCAGCTTGTCGAACTCGCCGCGGAGAATGGAGAGCCGCGCCGCCTGGACCCGATCGGCACCGACGAACCTCATCTTCAAGCTGGCCCACACCTCAGCCGCCGTCTTCTTCGTCGATACCTGCATCAACAGGTCTTCGGAGAGCGCACCGAACAGCACTGCCCTCGCCGTCTTGTTCTTCCCCGCGTCGACCGCCGCGTCGCTCGCCGGCGACACCGCTTCCCAGAGGTTCTGGGCGTCGAGGATGGCTTCGGCCTTGATCGCCCACACCGTGTAGTTGTCTGGTGTGAGCATCGGCATCGCCACCGACACCGTGCTACCCCTTGCGCCGTGCGGGACGATTGCCATGGCCACGAGCACAGGAACAAACGAGGCTCTGATACCAATTGTTGGGGTCGAACCTATCTAGTTCTCTCGTACGAGGATAGACGAAGCACTGGAGACTTAGTTTTCTGGCGACGTACGCCACCGGCGCTCAAACGCCCTTTTTTCTCATCTTTAAACTGACTCGATTTACAGCCGTATTTGTAGCTAACAGAGACGTAGCACCCACGCACGCACTAACAGACTCAAACGTAGCGCTCACGGAGTCCCTGGCGATCCGGTCTTCCCTTGAACGTGAGCAGCCCGCTCCTCCGCAAGACCTGGACGCACCACACAACTCGTACGCCTCACGATCACACGCCTGGCAACAAACCGGCTTGACTCGAACTCGACCCAATCTAGACCTGCACGGTGGACACGAACGCGAGCACGGACTCACGCGCCACCGGGACACACACGCACATACGGTTTATTCCTAACAATGGTAACGTGGTGCGTTGTCGAGTCCATGTCGATGGATCTCCACCGTTGAGATATCAAATTTTTAGTGTGTTAAATGTTCACCGTTCTTTTTCTATCGCATTAATTATTAATTGTATGGAGCTGATCTTCCTTCATTAGTCTATCTGATTAAGACATTCAGAATGGCCCCGAAAGTCGATATAAATGACATGGTGCGCCATGGAGCAACCACCACTAGCACCTAGTACTTGCCTAGCTTCAGCAACCACTCGATCTCCATCTTTTCTTCTTCTTCTTCTTCTTTTAGCCTGGGGAAATAACAAGAGTGTGTCGGCTAAAAGAAAACAAAAACAGCAGAAAGGCAGAAATGCAAAAAGACCCACAATAGAAAAGAAAAAACAACGCAAGCCCTGGGTCTTCTTCCTTCTAGTGCTGCTCGCACAGGAGCTCTGATATCCGCCAGGCTGCCACCCAGGCCATGAAGATTGCACACGCAGCTGGACCAGGCTTGCATGCCGTCACCATCATCTGGATAAGCTTCAGCGAGCATTTCTCCATCGCCCTCCAAGTTGCACACCAAGATGTAGTCCTCCACCTCGCAGAAGGGGAAAGCCGGTCGGACGCGGCGCAGCTGCCGCAAATTCCGGCCAAAATCAGAGGAACTTGCAGCAAAAACAGACGAGGTGCACCTCTCCAGCACCATCCTTGCTTTCCACCCCAGAAGAAAAACGCCGACACCACCTCTGTCGCCGGTCAAAGACCGACGCCGCCACGCCAGCGAGCTCCTATACAGGGTGCTCTCACTGGCCTCCCGGCGTCGCCTTCTCCATCTTTCTCTTCAATCCAATTAACTCCAACATTATGCAGCACTGCAATTAATACTCTTAATTAATTAAGATAGGAGATACTCCTCCTTCCGCGTTTGTAAGGCACTCCCGTATTTTATGTCGAACTTTGATCATGAATTTGACTAGCAAAATATAAGTCATATGCCCTAAAAAGTATACTATTGGCTTCATATTCAAAATAAGTTTTCAATGGTATAATTTTTTATACATACAATTTATATTTTATTAGTCAAATTCATGGTCAAAGTTTGACCCAAAATACGAGGATGGCTTACAAACCCAGATGGAGGGAGTAGATACAATTTGGATTTGAATGAACACAGAAAATTAATTACACAGATAGTATATAGTAATTATGATTATACAGTCAATACATATGGATTTCCTTAATTAACATTATCCAATCCAATACCGTAAAAAAAGGGTACTACTCTAGCTGGTAGGCTAGTAGTACTCCAATACAAACTGAGCTGCAGGAGGAATTAATGGAAGATGGATCTACACGATGGTGCAGGCGTTTGGGTTTTCGTCGGAGAAGGCGGAGGTGTACTTGACCTCCGTGGACGACGCCCTGGCGAGCGGCGCGGCGTTGGGATCGGCGACGACGTTGTGCACGTACCCAGGAGGCGCCCTCTTGTCGTAGGCGCCGGGGGCGTAAGGGTGCGCCACCACGTCGTACGGCACGTAGGGCCACGGCTCCACGAGCTTGCCGGTCTTGCGCGCCAGGCGGCGCATGACCTTGGCGGGATCGACGTAGCCGGTGACGGTGACCTTCTTCTGCTTGGGTATGACCTCGACGCCGGTGACGCCCTCCATGCCGTCGAAAGCCTTGCGCATCTTGTGCTCGCAGCCCTCGCAGTCGATCCGGACCTTCATCTCTACCGTCTGGAACTCCTTCCGCTTCTTGATGTGCCGCCGCGTGCGCACCGTCGGGCACGCGCACATGTCGGACACAGCGTCAATGATACCCATCTAGCTTAGCTCGGCCCCAAGAAAGAGAAGATTGTTGATGTATTCTTACTCGATTTCTCGATCGCAAGCAAACAGCTAGAGCTAGGACGTAGGAGCTCGATCTGAAATTAATAAAACGTACGATGGAAGGAAATGAAAATGGAGGTGGCCGGCTGGAGATGGATATAGACGGACAACGACGTAGTACTAGGCTGAGTGCGTATACGTTGGTAGGAGGATGGAGATCGTGCTCTCTCGATCGACTTGACAAGGGTACGTCGGCACCGCACACGTGTTGCCCCCCAAATATATAGATTGGGCCAAAGACAAGTCGGATTGCTACTCTAAAAAATCTCTTATCACACAAAAGTTGGAGGCGAAGGCAAAGCGTCGTCGTACATTTCGCTTTGGTCTTCACGCCAACAGGAACCATGATCTTTGTTTGGCTGGTGGAGCTGCAGCCGACATCTGGCTTCTCCTTATTTTTTAGCTAATTAATTAACACGTGTTTTAACAGTGTTTTTGTCTCTAATTAACTAACACGTGTTAATTCTAGTCATTCGGCCCTATTCATTACGAGGTAGTACCGTCTGCGCAGTCCACGAGCACACCAGCTCGATCTATTGAAACTTGGGGCAGGATGACATCAATTATATCCATTTAACCATTCTATATCCAATAAAAGAATTAATCCCTTCTCCATGTTGGTAAACACAAGATCAACAAGAGACGTGATGCATCCTACCTGGCTATACCAACTGGTTTCATGTCTGAGAACAGACATGTGTTAGTCTGTACTGTGGCTGTCGTTCGTTATTCATCCTTGCCAGTCGCTGACGTGTATCGCTCAAAAATATTTCGGGATAGCTACTTTCGCTGAAAACAAGGCCAACTCCCATGTTTCTGCAGATAACATGAATAAAATGCATATGCGGTCATTGAACTTGTGTCGAAAGCTTACTTTGGTCACTGTCCTAAAGAATACGGTCAATGCGGTCACTATATACGATGTGATGTGATTATACGGTCACTGTTCAACGCACTGGCGGAGGGCTCCCGTGGGCAGGGTATGGCAGCCGCCGTACCTTGATTCTAGGCAAAAATAATAATTTATACCTATGCATCTATCGATCGGCACCCTCTGGATCGGCATCTGCTGTCTCGTTCGACCGCAGCCAGCGCTGGCCTGATGGGCCGACGCATCCAGCTGTTGGGCCAGTAACCTGTGGAGATCGACCACGAAGGCACGCACGACAGGTTCGTTTCGATCGAGCGCCCACGCACACGACGCACACGCACGCACGCGACCAACTCTACCCAGACGCGACGCAACCCTAAGCAGCTAGCGCGGCGGCGGCTGGCCAGGTCGCGAGGACCAGGTGGGCGACTGACGACGGGGCAGCCGAAGGCGGCGGCAGGCTGGGGGCTTAGAGGGCTGCGGCAGCAAGCTCCAGCGGCGGCTCTAGCGAAGGCAGCAAGCGGCGTCTTCAGTGGCGGCTCTAGCGGCGGCAGCAAGATCCAGCGGGCAACGGCAGTTGGGGATTTTCCTGGTAATTCCCCAGGGTCCGAACCAGAGGACTAATTGCAGCCACTTTGTTGGGTATTGGCGATTTTTCTACTGTCAATTCTCCAGGATCTGAACCAACTGCAGTAATTCTGAATATAATAGATGAAAATTTATGTAGTGACCTTGTACAATAGGGTGGAAAGTTTGTTTATATTTTTCATTCATGCTAGTGTACAGTGTACGCACAAGTTTTTGTTTTTAGATGATTATACATACAAGCTAATAAGATGCCCAACCGGCGCAGTTCTGTCCAGATTACCAGAAGATGGAAAGAAAGGGGAAGGGACTACCAAATCCAAAGAAAAGGGGAAGAGGCAATTTCTCATTTTTCTGAAATTTTGTAGCAATTTTGAACAGCAGCTTGAAGCCTTAAATTCAAGCAGATTGTAGTGATATATTAATGTTGTGATTGCAAATTTGAAAAAGTATTTTGAAGTGCTTGGTAGTGGCAGCAGCTAAAAATCGAATCCAAGCACCCGTGAAAGTGTCAATATTTCAGCACATGTCACTCATCAAGATCAAGTGACTTCCGTGGAAGTAGAGCATGAAAATTTGATGCCAACCGAACAAGTGGTAGAACAAACTACAGATTCCGTTGAAGCTATAGTGGAAGAGAATGTTGAAGTTCACGGGATTGAATGTATAACTATTTTTAGTGAAGATTACATAAATGGTGATCCAGGACTTCGCATTCCACTTGATAGTTTTGCCCCCAACATTAGAGATGATGTTTGATTTGCTTATATACGAATGGGTGCAACTCAACCAACTAGTTGCACTTTCCCCCCAAATAGAGATGGAAGATGCTTCCGGCCACAATGGTATAAGGACTTTGATTGGTTGGAATATAGTGTAACAAAGCATAAGGCTTATTGCTTCTGTTGTTATCTTTTTAAGCATGGCCGAATGGATGATAAATTTGGGCATGATGTCTTCTCCACATTGGGTTTTGACTATTGGAAAAATGCGGTTGCAGCATGTTGTAAACATGTTGGTGGGCCATGTAGCATCCACAATATTTCAAAAACAACATGTGATAATTTTAAAAATCAAGGAGCAAGTGTGAAAAGTAAAGTTACAACTTACAGCCAAGATTCACTAGTCAAGTATGAAACTCATGTGGATACATCTTTGAGCATTGTAAGTTATCTAGCATTGCAAGTTGAACCATTTCGTGGACACGATGAATCCAGTTCTTCTTTAAACAAGGGGAATTTTTTAGAGTTGCTTGATTGGGTCAAAGAAATAATTCCAGAAGTGAAGGTTGCATTTGATAAGCTATGTCCTAAAAATACAAAATGACTTCCGGGACAATTCAAAAAGACCTTGTCAAACATTGTGCAAATGCAGTCACCAAAGTAATCAAAGAAGAGATGGGCGACTGTCTTTTCTCTGTTCTTATTGATGAGTGTCGTGATATATCGGTGAAAGAACAAATGGCCGTGGTTGGCCGGTACGTATTGAAGTATGTTAAGTGTCTATGTGTTTTTTTCCTTTTGTTATATGTAGAGTGGGTTAACTAATTATATGACTGTCTACTTCTATAGGTATTTGAGCAAAAAAGGAGAGACCGTTGAAAGATTTTTAGCTATTAAGCATGTCCCAGACACAACATCTGCTTCTTTGAAGAAGGCATTGTTGGAGGTTTTTGCTAAACATGGTCTAGTTGTTGCAAGGGGCAAGGATATGATGGGGCTTACAATTTAATTTCCTTTAGCTATTAAGCATGTTGAAGCAAAGCCCAGAGATCCTTTCTTGACTCCCTGCGAGAAAGCAATCCCGGAGCTTACAATTTAATTAACATGAATCCAGTTCAAGTAGTAATAGATCGGGATACAACACTGAGCATCCTGTTACCGTGGACACGGCTATTCGAATAGATAACTTCCCTGCAGGGGTGCACTACTGTTACCCAACACGCTCAATTAACTCTGGCCGGACACACTTTTATCGGGTCGCCCGGCCTCGGCTGATCGACACACCGCAGCCCTACCTAGAGCTCAGCAGAGAGGTCCCCGCCGGTCTACAACCTAAGTGCTCAGGGTTCTTGGGCCCATCCCCCCTTGCACTCCGGGTCGTTGCGCACATGGTTAGATCCAGGCAGCACCTCTGTCATGGATGATGCCGATCCTGCCATGCCACGATGCTGAACTGGACGTCTGACAAAGCTTTAGGCTGATACATACGGTGCAGAGGGCCCCATTAATCCATTATCCCGCGTGGTGGTAGTGCGTATAGGCCAGTGGCCAACTCAGATCAATACCCATATCCGTTAGTGACTTATTAGGAGCTCGCGGTGACGATCAGTACTCCTGTCATCCCGTCTCGAGGAAGTGCAACAAGGGCCAGGCCCATCCCTCTCTAGGGCGGTCTCTGCCTGCCCGGCTGTGCCTCGTAATTATCTCACGGGTACCCTCACGGTCAACCCGACTACACAACTCTCGCGGGTACCCCTCGGGGCCTACCCAACTTTACCCATTATCTGTAGTAAGGTCAAGTAACCGTGTGTTCATATCATCAAGAGGGAATCCGAGGAATCACCCTCGATGGAGTCCTACTCGATGTATCCGTTAAGGAGAACCAGGAGGAATCACCCTCGATGGTTCCCACTTAAAGGGGTTGCACGACAGAGTCATCATCGGGAAGGGGAGAGTGAGGAATCACCCTCGGCAATCACCACCGATGTGATATACTACAGAGATATCATCGGGAGTGCAATATGAGGTATCACCCTCGGCACTCGATAGTAGCCCTGCAGAGTCGTACAACTAAGGGGTTGTGCGGTGCTGTGTCGGTCTCGGCACATCGATCACAGAGATCGAGGCACTAGTAATAAAGCGGGGCAACCGGGACAAGGGTGAGGGGTCACTGATGGAACAATAACCAACCTATTCTAAGCAATTTAGGATAATAGGTAAGGTAACAACGGAAGTTACAATAAACAGGATATGCATCAGAATAGGATAAAACAATAGCAGCAGCAAATTCTAATGCAAGCAGGAGGGAGAAAGAATAGGTGATATAGGCATGCATCAAGGGGGTTTTGCTTGCCTGGAAGCTCTGCTGAAAAGGAGGAAGGGTCGTCGGCGACGTCGTCGTACACGGCAGTGTCGTCGGCGGTCTCGGGGCTATCGGGAGAGAAGGAGAGGGAAGAAACAATAAATACACGGAAATAATGCAACAGGGATGCATGACATGGCAATATATAGTGCTAGGTGTGACCTAACGCAGTACTACGCGATACGGTGAAGGGGGAAGACATCCGGGAATGTTTTCCCGAAGTTTGGCGTTTTTCGGTCAGATGAAATGGAGGGGGCTGTTCCATGTTCGCTATGATAGAGGCACGTGACAGATGAACGGAGTGCATATTCGGAATCGTCATATTTTCAGATCGTTTTACATATATAAATTATTTTAATCCGAGTTACGGTTTATTTTATATGATTTTTCAAAGTTTTATTGATTTTCTGGAATTATTTAATTACTTAAATTAGAATTATCCGAAACAGTACATGCTGACTTCAGCATGACGTCACTGTGACGTCAGCAGTCAACTCTGACTGGTCATAGTCAACCTGACATGCGGGTCCCACGTGTCAGCGTCTAATTAGGCTAATTAGGGTTTAATTAATCTAATTACAGATTAATTAGGTTAATTCCTAATTAGTTTAATTAAACAGAATTAATTAAGTTAATTAATTAATTAAGTTAATTAATTATTATTTATTTATTTATTTTAATTCCTTTATTATTATTATTATTATTATTCTTTTCATTTTCGTTTTTATTTTTAAACAGGGGCGGGCCCCAGCAGTCAGTGGGCCAGGCCGGACATGTCCGCGCCGTGCCTGTTCGGGGGCCGGACATGTCCTCGCATCGCGTGCGCGCGCGAGCACAGAGAGGCCGGACGCGTCCGGGCGCGCCGAGGACGGCGTGGCTGCGCGCGGCGGCGGGCGACGGTGGCAGCGGCGGGCGAGCGCGAGGAGAAGCGCAGGTGGCCACGCGCGAGCGTTAGTGGGGCGGCGAGCTGCAACGGCGAGCGAGGCGCGGGCGAGCGGAGGCGGGCGCGGCGGCTACAGAGAGGGGGAGGAGGAGAGACGGGGTCCGGCCGCGGGACGCACCCCGTTGCAGAGAAGAGGGGGCGGCGAGGCTCGATGGAGCCGACGAGGGGGAGGTGGGGAGGCGATGCCGGCGAGGTGGCGGCGACGACGACGACGGGGTCGGGCGACGGGCGGCGGCGAGCGGGAGAGAGATAGGATCGGGGGAGAGGGTTAGGGTTTCCAGGGGGGCCTAAATAGGCCAGGGGCGAGCAAGTGGGCCGGCTGGGCCGGCCGGTTGGCCAGCTGGGCCGTGGCCCGGGGGGGGGGTCCCTTTTCTTTTGGTCCTTTTTATTTTCTGTTTTCTCCCATTCTCTTATTTGCAAAATGTTTAGCAACCACAACACTTTTGAAAAATGTGCAAATTGGCCATTTAAATATGTTGCAATAAATGACAGTGGAATAAAAAGGTTTGGGAGGAATATAATTTCAATTGAATTTTGGATTAAATAAAGTGGATTAAATGGTGCTGTTTCCTTACTGTTTCTTGCTGTTAGAGTCTCTTAACTAAGTCAATTAATGTTGGTTACAATTTTATAATTGCCTCTGGATTAATTGCAATATTATGAACATTCTAGTTTTCAAATTTGAACAACTTTTATTTTCACTTTAAATTTGAATTTCAATTTGAATTGGAATTTGAAATGAGATATGATGCAACGGTGATCAAGAACTGTTCAATATGATGACTACGCATGATTAAGAGGTGATCACTGTGCTTAATGCATGGGGATGTCACAACCCGGGGGCCATAGTTTTCACTAGAGGCATCTCTCTCAAAAGCATGGCATACGGTGGGTAGACAAATTACTGTTGGGCAATTGATAGAAAATCACATAGTTATGACGTTATTCATGGTATGATCATGTATATAGGCATTACGTCCGTGACAAGTAGACCGACTCCTGCCAGCATCTACTACTATTACTCCACCAATCGACCGACTCCTGCCTGCATCTATGGTATTAAGTTCATGACAAACAGAGTAAAGCTTTAAGCAAGATGACATAATGTAGACAGAATAAAACCAATCAATATGATTAAACCCCATCGTTTTACCCTTAGTTGCAACAATACAAATATGTGCCTCGCTACCCCTACTGTCACTAGGTGAGGACACCACAAGATTGAACCTACTACTATGCACCACTTCCACTGAAGATCTACTCATCAACTTGGCGAAAGATAACTCATAGATCGAAAATCATTACATAGCTATTAAAACCATACATAATAGAATTCATAATTGACTCAATTACTTTCAATGAATAATTTGATCATAAACCCACAATTCATCGGATCCCAACAAACACACCGCACAAAAGAATTACATCGGATAGAACTCCGGGGAGAACATTGTATTGAAGATCATAATGAGAGAGAGAAGCATCTAGCTAATCACTATGGACCCGTAGGTCCTGTAGGAACTACTCACACATCGTCGGAGAGGCAGCAAGGTTGATGTAGAAGCCCTTCGTGCTTGATTCCCCCTCTGGCAGATTACCGGCGGGGGCGTCCAGATGAGATCGCGGAAGAACAGAGGCTTGTGGCGGCGGAAGAATTGTCTCGGGGCTCTTTTTGGTGGTTTTGGTATTTATGGGAATTTATAGAAGTGGAATTAGGTCAAAAGGACTGACGAGGGCCCCACAAGCTCAGGTGGCGCGCCCCCAAGGGCGCGCTGTGTGAGCTTGTCGCTCTCTCGTATGTCTTCTGGACTCCTCCCTTGGTTCCCTGGGTGTCTTCTGGTCCAGAAAAAATCACCGTAAAGTTTGATCAGGTTTGGACTTCGTTTGGTATAGTTTTTCCCTGAAACAATAAAATAGGCAAAAACAGGAACTCGCACCGGGCTCTCGGTTAATACGTTAGTTCCCAAAAATGATATAAAATTGCATATAAAGTATGTAAGATTGATAAAATAATAGCATGAAACAATAAAAAATTATAGATACGTCGGAGACGTATCAGTCCCCGCTCATAAACATGCACTAATCATACACGCAGCATGCACGCTCATGAGGGAGACTCAACAGGTAGTACCACAACACAACTCTACGACCAAAGCATGTTTATGAGCTTCCATGTTACGTGTATGATTAGTGCACGTTTATGAGCGGGGGCGCGACAACTGGCACACCAAGTCATGCAGTTACAACAGATGACAAAAAATATGGAATTCCTTGCTCTCATGCCATTGCATGCTGTAGGAATGAGAGAGTTGATCTCCTGCAACTGGTAGATCCATGCTACTCAGTGCAAATGTTCAAAAGGCATACAACAATACAATCTATCCTTGTAGAGACAAGACAGTGGGAGAAGTTGAATGGGCCACCAATTGAACCACCATTCTACCAGAAACAAGTTGGACATTACTGCAGGAATGCCTAGCTGTGGTGGGCGGCAAAAGCCCAGTAGTGGCGGGCGAGACTCTCAGGGGCACCCGCCACTTCTAACATGGTATCAGTGGCGGGCGCACGCCCGCCTCTGGTAGAAACTCTGTAGTGGCGGGCACACATAGATGCCCTCCACTGGTGAAAGTTGTAGCAGTGGCGTGCGAACTGGAGTGCCCGTCACTGAAAGCTTAGGAATGCAAATTAAAATTTTTGCAGCCACGACAACATTTTGCTGCTATGGATGCATTTTGCATAAAACCCATATCAGAAATTGCAATACGCCACGACATTACAGTGATTGCGAGAAGAAATTATGATACATTGCAGCATGCGTTAACCACTAGCTAATTGTTATCAAGCATGACTAAAAATGCACCAACTAATTGTTATCATCCTAGCTAGCTAGCTAGCTACCCAGCACATAGTAGTCAAAACATGATCAACGGTACAAACATCCACTAGTTAATTAGTACCGATCATGACAAGTACTAGGACATACTCCTCTCTTTTAGGAAAAATTGAAAATAATAGGAAAACCCCTGCATCTGCATGGTGGGGCACAGAGATCCACCGGTCTCCAATTTCTGGTCTCCGCTCATTCAATATTTGCCTCAATCCACCAATTTTGAGGCGTCCATCTGGTAGGGCTGCAGTCGAATATGTGCCTTTGAAATTGGTCTTCTCATGGAAAATAATTGTCATATCACCTTGCACATCCATCACCGCAGGCACAACAATTCTTGGGAGATTATGTTGAAGAACATAATAGTAACATAGTAAGCAGTGTAGTTTATTTAAGTAGAATGTATGAAAAATATCTACTAGTGGCACAATAGTAAAAAATCTTACCATGCATTTTCTACGAATGTTGGCATTGCTCAAGGTGTGAACTAGTGGCACGTATCTAGTAGTATTTCGTCCAGCTCTGTAAGTGCCCTTAAACGATTGAACATCATTAACAAAGGAGACAAGATAATTCTTCTCCTCCCTAGTAAGCTCTGAGACAGCAGTGTAATAGGTGTCATCTACTCTATTCCATGGTTTTCTTGGAGATAGAAAATAAGCTATCAATTTTAAATAAACAAGTTAAGTTAGGGGTGAATAACAACTATTTTTAAATAAGCAATATAGATTCTTTAACAATTTTTTTTAATAAACTCACACGGAGGAAAAATTGGAATCATGTCCAGATCCACCCAAATGTCTTGTTCATATTGAGGAAAGGTGACTTGATTAGATTGAGTAACGATGCCAGTATCAAAGGTTATACTCATACCCACCTCAAATCCGTACGCCTTGCATAATCCTCTCCAATTTGCACAAGCAAAATATGTGTGATCTACATGATTGTAGATCGTTAACTTGGAAAACGAAACCATGTTTTGTCTTAAGGTAAGCTGTCCTCTCAGCCACCTCATCCATGTCTTCGAAATAGAGCTTCTCTTGGACATAATGCCTTGCATAGCAAGGGATGCACTAGTCGAATTATAAAAAACAGAAATTACTCGTTAAAGCAAAAATCTTAAGACATGCTTAATTAAGAAGGAAATATGTGCAGAAATTATTAAAACTAGTTACCGTATAATATTTGTAGCCCTCTTTAAGTGTCAGGGAGAAGCACCTATCGTTTTCCAAGTGAGGATTGTCGCACATACCCCCTTGTCGGAACAGTCGGGGCACTCAGGGATCCCATCCTCGTAATCCATATGTTGTGTTCATAATTGAAAGATTAAAAATCGACGGAAAAAAATGTCATCATGGTGAGGTACGATCACACACTACCAACACTGCTAGAACTAGCTAGTCCGATGATACATATAAGCAGGTTTATCAAGTTTATAGAATTAGGTTCTACAATGCTAATGACATAGTGCAGCATAGCAACTTCCATAGTTTCAACAGTACTACAATAATAGTTCAAACATCTCTAGCACACAGTGACACGACTAGCTACGGTGGAGAGAGAAACTCCTAATCGAAGTCAACGTCAGAGCTGAAGTCATCATCCTCGTCAGAGGACTCGAGGCCTCGGTCCCAGTCTATCGGGTCATCCTCGGCCTCCTTCTTGTCGTGTGCGGCCTTCAGCAATACCTCGTTCAAGGCGTAGAGCTGCGGATCCTCCCTGAGAAAATGCTCCACCAAGGAATCACTGCTTTGCCATTGTCGGTCCCTCATCAGCGCCTCGGCCTTGAGGTGCTCCTACTCCTCGGCCTTGGATACTACCCTCATGTTGGGAGGCGCTAGCCGACTCGCGCGCCAGGCATCCTGGGGAAAGTTGAGCTGGGCCCTTGGCCCCTAGTACTACAGCGCCATGACATCATAAGCGCGCGCCGCCTCCTCGGCGATGTCGAACGTGCCGAGCCATTGATTCTTGCCCGTGTGGGGGTTTTGAATCTGGTCCACCCACTTGCCCCAAGCCCTCCAGAAAACACTACGGTACCTGCCGTTGTCCGCCATTTCCAACAAAAAAAGTGCCCTAGAACATGCACATATATAAATTAAAAAATGTACATAAATTTTTGACATGACCTATGCTTAATAACGGACATATTAAGTGCTATAAATTTGGAAAAATGGAATTCAATCAATGTTTTGCCAAAACATTAGCGCTTACTATGAATCCCTGTAAAAAATTGAAGACATGTACTACAACACAATATGAATCACAAACTGAATGAAATCTTAAACATGAAGTTATATATATTTTAAAATGTACGAAAATTTTTGGCATGACCTTTTTTTAATATTGGACATATTAAGTGCCAGAAATTTGGTGAAATAGAAATCAATCAACGTTTCTCCAAAACATTGGCACTTAGCATATGATTCCCTGAAAAACTTGAAGCCAAGTGCATGTTCATTCTACAAGCATTTATATCTAATTCTTAACTTCTAGCTTCATTGTAGTGAATTCTAGTGAAGCAAATTCTAAAATTCAACAAACTTTTAGTGTACATAGGTAACAAGTACAACTGAAGCAAATTCACCAAGTCTAGTAACTATTGTTCTGAAGCAAATTCCAAAATTTCACAAATTAACAAATCATTCTAAAATTCAACCTCAAACAAATCACATTCATCTGCATGAAGCTAAAATAAATTAAATCTACTATCCTAACTACTCAAGCTCAAGCTCAAACAAAATAACATTTCAACCCTATCACTAGCTACTGCCCTAACCCTAGCTAGTAATCACAAATGTGGGTGGCAGTGGGTGTGGGTGGTGGCCGCAGACGGCGAGGGCGAGGGCGAAGGGGAAGGTGGAATGAGAGGGGCGGGGTGCTTACCGGGGCGGACGGTGAGGGCGACGGGGATGGCCAGGTTGACGGCGGCTACGGACGACAAGGAGGATGTCGAGGCCGACGGGGAGGGCAAGGACGATGGCGACGGTGCTCTACGAGAGGGATGGGGGAGAGTGAGAGTGACTGTTTGTGGATATGGTCGAATGGGACCAAGCATTTTCTTTTATAGAAAAGAAATGATTTTAATTCTCAAAGGAAAATATTTTGGGGTGTTACACTTTTAGACCATGGATATTTTTCCACGATTAATGCACACCATTGGAAACCCCATGCTCAAATTTTGTCACTTTTTTAGATAGTTTGCTATTTTCGAAGCGTTAAATGTTTTTCCGGTCATTAATACGGAAAAATGCTCATTGGCAGAAAATAGCATGCAAACGAGCTCCGAAAGGGATGAAACTTGGCATGGTGTCTTCATTGGAACCCTGTTGGGCGTGGTAAAAAATTTAGAGTGTTACGACAAAAACTTGATGCACCTCATGTACAAACTGGGCACTATCTGCCAAAGTGTGAGGGTTTCGAACGGAAACCGCCACCTTCCACATAAAAATAATTTTTTAAGGCATTTGAACTTCAATATTTTTCCATGATTAATGCAAACAATTGGAAGCGCCATGCTCAAATTTTGCCATTGTTTGAGTTGATTTTCTATTTTTGAAGCCTTAACTGTTTTTCTGGCCAATAAAAAGGGATAAACGAGCTTTAAATGTGCTAATGAACTCGGAAAGGGATGAAACTTGCCATGGTGTGTTTACAGGAACCATGTAGGGTGTGCTAAAAATTTGAGAGAGTTATGGCAAAAACTTGATGCAGCTCGTGTACAAACAGAACATTTTTCACCGAACTGTCGTTGTTTCGAACAGAAAACCACAGTCTGCCACAATGAAGTCATTTTTTGTAATCATTTGAAATTCAAACTTTTTCTATGATTAATACACACCATCCAAAATCACATGCTCAAATTTGGCAACTTTTCGAGTTGGTATACTATTTACGAGACATTACGTTATTTTCTGGTCACTAAAAAGGCCAAAAACTTTGGGCATGCAAATGAGCTCAGAAATGGATCAAACCTGACATGGTATCTTTATAATACCCCTACATGATGTGGTAAAAAAAAAAGAGCATTACGGTAAAAATTTGATGGACCTTGTGTACAAACCAGACACTCTCCCCCGAAGTCTCAGGGTTTCGAACAGAAACCACTGCCTTACACACACAACTCTCTTTTTCATAATCATTTGGCTTCAAACATTTTCTATGATGAATACACAACATCTAAAGCCCCATTCTCAAATTTCAAACTATTCTACATTTAGTAAATATTATTTTTCCAAAAAAAATCAGGCATAATATACGAGTGGCGGGTGTTGACTATTGCCCGCCACTGCAAACTTTTTGAAATTTTGAAAAAGGTAGGCACGGGTTGCCGAAATACTGCTGTGGCGGGCATTATCGAGAGCCCGCCACTGGTGCAAAACTAACCAGTGGCGGGCAGTATATGAGCGCCCGCCACTGCTTGCTTTCATACTGCGGCCCAATTTGGAGGAGTATAGATATGGCAGGTATTATATTTCACCCACCACTGCTGTGGTAATTACAGTGACGAGCGTTTTTATTTACCCGGCACTGCAATTTTCCTAAAAGAGCAGTGACAGGTCCTAGGCAATGCCCACCACTGATTTGAGGCCACCTATAAGCCTTTTCACAGTAGTGGGAAGACCATGTAAGAGCAGAAGAAAAGCACATGGAGAAGTTGTTTGCAGCAGTGGCGGCAAGAAGATGTCCAGGCATGGTGTCATCATGCATTGCAAGTACCGTGGGGAGCTAGACCAGAACATAAAGGGCTGCAAATACTTGAAGCCTGGTGTTGGAAATATGCCCTAGAGGCAATAATAATTGTATTATTTATTTCCATGTTTATAATTAGATGTTTATATTCTATGATATAACTGCTATGGTTCTTGAATATGTGATTCAGTGGAAAACCCCATAAGCACGTGTAGAGTAATAAACAGTAAAACCTGATTCCTAGTCTTGCCTCTAGGATTAGCTCAAGTGTTGCATGATGGTTATGTTTTCCAGATCATAGGCATAAGTTAAGAGTAACAAGGATGTCAGCAACTTTGAGAGTATGATGTTAGAAGAATGATCATATTGAATTGACCCAACTTGTTTATTATACTTCGAGATGGCATTATCGCAATTTTGTAGTCTATAACACAGAGAGTTAACATATGCTCAGTTCCTTAGACCATGAGAGTATCAAGTCACTTCATACCGGACGATGCACTTTGGTGTTGTTTTAACATTATCCGTAATAGGGTAATCATAACGGCAACTTCAGGTTCATCGGAAAGTATGAGAAGGGGCAAGATAGCTCAAGAATTGGACTTGCCCCTCCAACAATGGAGAGATATTCTTAGGTACCTCTCGGTGTGACGACATCCATCATCATCTAGCAAGACACGGGTGAATTACTCACAGGGATGCCGAAACATGATAACGAGAAAGAAGAACAAAACCGGTAACGAGGAGACCGGTATAGTGACCATGAGAATGACTCAAGAGGATGCCGATATGTCTCACCTCAAGTTTTGTAAAGTATCATGAAGCAAAAGGAATTGCGTACGATAACTAACGGTTCACTCGAATATCATTCGTGTAAGTACAGGGATCAATATGGATGACCACGGTTCCGCTGTTCGTCATTGAACGAACGGTGTTTTCGTTCATGTCTATATTTTACTGAACCTACAGGATCACATGCTTAAGGGAATTACAATCTGTTGAGTTCTATTGGAGTGAAGAATATGATAAAATATTGCTGGAATCATTTCGGGAATAAAATAAATAGTTTCAAGAGAAATCGGAAGCATTTTGGAGTTATCAGAAGAGTTTCGGAGAATACCGGGTAATGATATATAGGCGGAAAAAGTTTCCAGGGACCTAATATAAATAATAGAGGAATCCAATCTTGATTGAGAGGCCCCTAGGATTTATTTAGGGGCTATGGGCTAAAGAAAATAGCTAAAGGCCTATAAGGGAAAAGATAATGGGCCTAAGAGGCCCGATAGAGGGAGGTGCCCCCCTTAGCTTTTTGGAGAAGCTAGGGAGTCCGAATTGGATTGGGAGAGGGACTCCCTCTCCCCTTGGGGGCTCACCAAGGGGAGGATCCCTCCCCAAGTCAGCCACCTCTCCTCCCCTCCACCTATATATATATACAGAAGGGCCCCCCCACTAGAGGACACACAAGTCCTTTGCCTCGGGCACCCCCTCTCTAGTTCTCTCTTTCTCTAGTTCTAGTCTTGATTTAGACTTGATCTAGTTCTAGTTTTCTCTAGTTCCTCATGATAGAGAAGCCCCATGAGGTTCTCTTGTCCCTCCTATTGTTCTTCGGTGATGTCAAGCTCTGGACGGCAAAGCACTGCCGAATAGTGATGCCCATACGCGTGCAATCCATAGTTAGGTCGTGCTTTCGGTCTTCAGTTCGAGGGATCGTTTGCGAACAGAGTCGAGGGACTTCATCAACGATCTACACAAACGCTTCTTCCGCTGCAACTCAAAGTTGGTAACGATCCGATCTAACCTTGTAAGCATCTTTGTAGTGTTCCTGGGATCTTGATCGTAGGCCGAATTTTTTTGTTTTCTACTTCGTTTCCCAACAGTGGCATCATGAGCGGTTTTATGAGTAGATGCAGGTTACGATCTAGATCACATGTGATTCTGAGGGTATTGCATAAAGTTTTTATTAATGAATTTGATCAATTGCTAAAAGGAATTGAGTACTAGTTGAGTTCTAGATCTTAATAAAATTGTGCGAGTAGAAGATATGATCTATTGTGTTAGATGCAATCTTTTACTCGATGTTCTTGTTTGCTTATCTCGAGTTTTGACTCTTTTCTGTTCTTGGCGGCATGGTGTAGCTTTGTTACAAAGTTCTGGCAATCGGCGATTCTGGCTACCAACAATTTGCTATCTCAATTCTTTGGGCTACACCTTAGTCAAGAAAGTAGAATCGTCGCAAAAACAAGAGGGCATGTAGATTTTGAACTACACAGGGGCCGCTCGTATTGACGAAGTTTAGTTTGGGGCTAGAGATTTTTAATTGAGTCTCTTCCCTAGCACACCTCGCAAAGTTAATCTGGTAGCAAGAATAATCATATTTAATGGTCGACATAGGTAGCTAGTGTTCTTCGAAACCCTAGAAGCCACGTAAACTACAATTTTGCTAAACCGATTAGAGGATGTCTAACTTGGTTTTGCAGGGAGCATGTGATGTGGTATAGCCTTCGTCATGATAATGAGTTTATGTCTGAGATGGTTATATGATGTAATTATTACGTGACCTGCGCGTCACAGTACGGCATGATGGTTAGAGCCACAGGATTATCACTTTTATGACCTGAGTGTCCACTTCATAGTAATAGATAGATTACAGATGGCGGTGACAAGCTTGCAACGAAGGACCCCGACACGAGGAGGCTGTACCAGGCGCAGGAGGAAGACGGGCTAAAAATGTTGCCACGGCAGCAGTTCTCAAAATTGCTGCCACAGCACCGTTTTCGGCTGAAATTTCATGGAGACCATGAAGACTTCCCGGCGCCCAGGGCTATACCATATCATGCTATTATGAATTGCCTGAGATGTTTATCCCTTTTTTTTTGCACCCTTTTAATTGCGCACCAGACATTTTTATTAGGGTGATATCTCACATAAAAATATCAAGTTGATAGTGTTCTCCCTAATGTAGCACCATCTATAAACACGTAGCTTTTTGGGTACGACATGTACACATGAGTACGAACGAACGGTGAGGTGTAAGGCAGGTGAAGGTCAAACCTCTCAGCAGGATCACTAGGTTGTCTTGACATTCTAGCAGGATAGTGCTGAGCTCTGAATACACGCATCAAAAGATGATCAAGAGTCACATGGCGATGTGATTGGCAAGTTGACCTACCGATTGAAGTCACCGTCATCACTGATGCAGACATCAATGACGGTGAATAAAATATGGATCTTGAATCACTCAATATCAATTATGAGGGATATTGGTTTGAGTGGGAGAGCACTTAAGAATTAAATAAGTTTAATCACTAGTGCAATTAATTATGAACATTGTCTAAGTGTAGATTGCATTATAGTTGAAGAATAATGGCTCACGGTTCCACCTTCCTTGTTGAAATTGATTAGCTGTTTTTAAATTGTCCGGTTCAATATTTATGATTGGTAAACGTAATGTGAGGATTGTCCTCAAGAGTGCCAAGGACTTTTCTTCTATTGCATGCTTACAATAGTCTCCCGCTGATGCTGTGGATGATGTGACTCACGTCCTTCAATCCAAAAGGCTAGAATTCTATCACGGTCAAGTGCAGTATGCTTTCTTCCATGAAACCCAAACTTCAAAATGTTTGGGATCGTTATGTGATATTCTTGGAACTGGAAATTGATTTCAGAAACAAACAGAGGCTAAAAGATATGTGATATCTAAAGAAGTGTTTGCTTGCAAGTTCAAGTGATTGTTCACTATGTTTAAGACTGAAATGAGTAGGATACAGAAGAACACCAGTCATGTGATGATGGTGAATAAAGAGACAACTTAAAGAGAAAAGACAAGTCTGAAGGGTATAATGAGACTTACACACCTAGGAAGTTCGGGGTTCACGCCACTCTTGAAGTTGGGTGCTTCTTCTATGAGTAGGAGAAATATTGGAAGTAAAACTATTAGAAGTAATAATGCAGAAGAAAGAAGACTGTAATGTCCAGCTCAGGTATGAATTTCATACAAGTTATAGATGTAGAGAAAGTTGGTCAAGTAAATGTAATTCTTGGGAATTGTGATTAAAATTGTTAATCGCTAATTCTTCGGTATTGCGGTTAAATGTTGATCCCAAAGGATACCGATTCGATTGCATAATGTTGCAACTAGATGCAAGAACCACTACGGCCTAAATGACTAGCGAATAATGAGGTTAAGATATGTGATGGAAACTTTGTAAAAGTTACAATACTTCCCATCAGTGTATTACCACTGTGTTTATTTTCCTAATTCATTCTAGAGTTTTGTATACTCTAGCCTATTGAATAATATTTGTTGCAAAAGGGGTTGTTCATAAAAGAATAATTGTTGTTCGTTGTTATGAATAACTAAAGGGCCATACTCTTATTTTGAATAGGAGGTATGTTATGAATATTGACAATATAATTAAGACATCTATAACACTGACACTAAATGTTGCAAGACTAAAATAATACCACATATGTGTGGCACTGCATTTTGTCACATTGGAGAAACCTGCATGGAGAAATTCCATACTGATGGATTTTGAAGTCATCTGATTATGAATCACCTCACACTTGCAACTTTCGACCAAATGGTGAAGTAACTAAAATACCGTTCACATGCCATAAAGAACGAGCAACAAAAACATTGGAAACATACATACTGATGTGTGTACTCCAATAAGTGTTATTGCGAGCAGTGGATTTATCTATCTTCAAGGATGACTCAAGTAGATATTTGTATTTACTTAATGAGACATAAGTCTGGATCTTTTGTTTCAATAGGTTTTCAGAATGAAGTAGAAATTATTGTGACAAGAAACTTATGTTTCTACAATTAGATTGCAGAAAGAAATATTTGAGTTACAAGTTTAGTGAATGTCTGATGAGTTGTGAATAGAGTTTCATAACTTGCACCTCCCGGAACACCACTAAGAGCGGTGTGTCCGAGAAGATGTAATCAAATCATGTGTGATATGGTGAGATCAAAGATGACATTAATCAATTTGCCATTATACTTTTTAAAATGTGATGCTTTAGAGACTGCATCTTTTACACTCAAAAGAGCACCATCAAATATGTTGAAATGACGCTATAAAGATATGGAATGGATGCCAAAACATTTAGTCTTTTCTTAACATTTGGGAATATGAGACATATGTAAAAGTGTTTACAAGCTTAAATCCCAAATTAGATAAGTGCTACTTTGTAGGTTATCCCAAAAGGATGAATATTCCTCTATCACTACGCCGAAGCAAAGTGTTTTTCCTAGAGTGTGGTAAATTTTGAAGAAAATGTTTTCTGCAAATGAGTGAGTGGGACGATAGTGCAAATCGACGAGATTATAGAATCTTCGTCATCAGATCAAAGGAAAGAAATGCTGGAAGTAGTTCCAGAATTTCCTACTGTGACTCATACAGAAGCCTCTACATGAGATATAGAGACTTCGGTCGAACTTGCAGGTGAACTATATAGGTTAGGCAAAACTCGTGCAGACGAGATATTGTTGTGAGACAAACAATGCACCTATAATATACAAAGAAGCATTGATGGGCCCTGACTCCGGAAATGGTTATATGCCAAAGTAATCTGAGATAGTATCCATATTCATGATTCGAGTTTAGAACTTGATGAACCCTCCGAAAGACTTAGAGTCTAACATAGAGTAATGGATCTATAAACTGACGAACATAAAAAGGTTTTACAATGCTCGACTTGTTGTAAATAAGTTTATAAACAAGTTCAAGGAGTTGCTACGGTGACATTGTCTCATCGTAGCAATGCTTAAAGTCAGTTTGGGTTAAACTCGGAATTACAACATATTTCAATTATGAGATATAAAATATGGATGGCAAAAGGATTTCGATGAGATGGAAATAGAACCAAGGTTGTATATATGATACTGTCCAAGGTAATTTTGTCAATCTAGAGGATGCTAGTAAATATCCGAATTTCAGAGGTCCTAGAATGGACTGAAGCAAGCATAGTGGAGTTGGAATCTTCGTTCTGGTGAAATGGTCAAAAATTTGATTTCATCGAGGAAGGCGATGATACTTGTGTTTACAAGAAAGTAAGTGGGAGCATGATAATATTTCTATCACTGTGTGTGCATGACATCTTGTTATTTGGAAATAATATTAATTTCTTGACATGAATTAGGACATCATTAAAAATAGTTTTTGGATGAAGTACTTAGGCAAGATAGCCTTGGTATTAGGCATGATAATCTATGGAGATAGTAGTGCCTAATAGGGCTTAGCCAAAATACATTTTGACAAAATACTAAAGTGGTTTAGCATGAAAACCGCCAAGAAGAGTTTCTTACCGAGGTCACATGGAAAGAGTTTTAAAGAAAGAACCAGTATCTTCAAATACTGATGAGGAAAATACATGATTGAGATTTAACTCACACCTGTGTTTTGAATTAATCTTGTATTCTATGGTATGTAAACAACCAGATATGTCCAGTACTCCAAATAAGTTGTGAGTAAGTTACTAAAGTAATCAAGGTGTGGAACATAGGACAACAGTGAAAATGTTGTTAAAGTAAGAAAGATGACATGTTTCTCGCAGACGGAGAAAATGAAGAGATTGTTGTAAGGAGTTACATCAATACAGGCTAGTTGTAAGTTGTTACATCGATAAAACTTCATCAGTACTCCAAGCGATTTTCGATTTCAATTAAAGGATTTGTGTTACACATTAAATGGTGGCACATCATGTTGGAATTGGTCCAAGAAAGTTACTTTGGCAAATTCTATAACGAAGGCTGAGTATGTTGTCGCTTTAGAAGGAATAATTGAGGGTGATGGATCAAATAAATTGGTATGGTTTCTAGAAGGCTTGTGACAATGGAACATTGTTCTATATAGTGGTTCCATAGCTCAGTCTAAGGAATCAAAGGTCCTGCCAAGTGATTCAATAAATACAAAGCCAGTTCCACACGAATTATGATTTTTTGTGGATGAATAGAAATACACACGGATCTGAACTTGTCAGATCTGATAGGACGAAGTCTGTACCACAAGAAAAGCAAGAACAAATATCGGATTGCCATTGGTGTAAAAGAAGTTATGCAAACTAGATTATTGACTCTAGAGCAAATGGGAGACTGTTGGAAATATGCCCTAGAGGCAATAATAATTGTATTATTTATTTCCACGTTTATAATTAGATGTTTATATTCTATGCTATATGTGATTCAGAGGAAAATCCATAAGCACGTGTAGAGTAATAAACGGTAAAACATGATTCCTATTATTGCCTCTAGGACTAGCTCTAGTGTTGCATGATGGTTATGTTTTTCTAATCATAGGCCTAAGTTAAGTGTAACAAGCATGCCAGCAACTTTGAAAGTATGATGTTAGAAGAACGATCACATTGAATTAACCCAACTAGTTTGTTATACTTAGAGATGGCATCGTCGCAAGTCTATAGTCTATAACACGGAGAGTTAACGTATGCTCGGTTCCTTAGACCAATAGAGTATCAAGTCACTTCATACTGGACGATCCACTTTGGTTTTGTTCTAACGTTATCCGTAAAAGGGTAATCAGAACAACATCTTTAGGTTCATCGGAACGTATGACAAGGGGCAAGATAGCTCAGGAGTGGGATTTGCCCCTCCGACGATGGAGAGATATTCTTAGGGCCCTCTCGGTGTGATGGCATCCATCATCGTCTAGCTAGACACAGGTGAATTACTCACAGGGATGCCGACACATGATAACAAGAAAGAGGAACAAAACCGGTAACTAGGAGACCGGTATAGTGAGCATTAGAATGACTCAAGAGGATACCGATATATCGCACCTCACGTTTTGTAAAGTATCACGAAGCAAAAGGAATAGCATATGATAACCAATGGTTTACTCGAATATCATTCATGTAAGTATAGGTATCAATAAGGATGTCCACGGTTCCGCTGTTGATCATTGAACGAAAGGTGTTTTCGTTCATGTCTATATTTTAGTGAACCTGGAGGGTCACACGCTTAAGGGAATTATGATCTATTGAGTTCTATTGGAGTGAGGAATATGAGAAAATATTGCCGGAATAGTTTCGGGAATAAAAGAAATAGTTTCAAGAGACACCGGAAGCGTTTCGGAGTTACCGGAAGAATTTCGGAGAATACCGGGTAATGATATATAGGCGAAACAAAGTTTCCAGGGACCTAATATAAATAATAGAGGGATCCAATATTGATTGAGAGGCCCCTAGGATTTATTTAGGGGCTATGGGCTAAAGAAAATAGCTAAAGGCCTATTAGGGAAAAGTTAATGGGCCTAAGAGGCCCAATAGGGGGAGGCGCCCCCCTTAGCTTCTTGGAGAAGTTAGGAGGGCCCAATTGGATTGGGAGAGGGACTCCCTCTCCCTTGGGGGCAAACCAAGGGGAGGATCCCTCCCCAAGTTGGCCACCTCTCCTCCCCTCCACCTATATATATACATGAGGGGGCGCCCCCTAGAGGACACACAAGTCCCTTGCCTCGGGCGCCCCCTCTCTATTTCTCTCTTTCTCTAGTTCTAGTCTTGATCTAGACTTGATCTAGTTCTAGTTTTCTCTAGTTCCTCATAATAGAGAAGCCCCGCGAGGTTCTCTTCTCCTTCCTCTAGTTCTCCGGTGATGTCGAGCTCTAGACGGCGAAGCGCTGCCAGATCATGAAGCCCGTACGCGTGCAATCCGTTGAGAGGCCGTGCTTTCGGTCTACAGTTCGAGGGATCATTCGTGAATGGATTCGAGCGACTTAATCAATGATCTACACCAACTCTTCTTTCGCTGCAACTTGAAGATGGTAACGTTCCGATCAAACCTTGTATGCATCTTCATAGTGTTCCTGGGATCCTGATCGTAGGCTGATTTTTTTGTTTTCTACTTCGTTTCCCAATAGCTGGTCAGCCACTTCCTAATGCACAAGCTAAAGTCAATGAGAAAGAAGCTGCAGAAGATCCACAACCAGGAGCAGCTATTGTGGAAGAAGCCAATGACGATCTTGAACCTGTCATAACCCAGGTAACAATTTGACTTATTTTTGCTTACATAATTTGCTGCAAACTAGATGAAGTACTTGAAAATGTTGACTGAATAGACATATGTGACATAAACAGGAGCACCACCTACAGAAAACACTACTACAGTTGAAAATCGTCTGGTGAATCAGATGATTGAGCGAGTACTTCACTTTTCAACATAACTTTGAACTGCAAACATAACCAAGATAGACTTTGACGTTGTTTGTCCATTTGCATATGCCACAACCAAGAGTGGGGGAACCAAGGCATGTGCCAGACTCAACATTCATCACTGCAACCCAGAGCATGCCCAATCCATCCCAGGGGAGCACAAGTATGATCAGGCAAGGATACTTGGCTAAGAAGTTGCTAGCCTTGAAGAAACAGAGAGACAAGGAATTAGAAGACAAGAAAGAAGCTATACTTGGAGCAAGGAGGGAAGCTGATATGAAGAAAGTAAAGGAGGCTGCTAGAGAGCGACATGAGGTCGATCTGAAGAAATCACAAGAGGCAGAAAGAAAGAGACAAGCAGCAGCTGAGAAGAGGGAGAAGAGACAAGAATTAGCAGCAATCGACAAGCAAGTACAAGCAGAGACTAGACCAAAATATTAGAGACAATGAAGGTTGTAGCTGCTAAAAAGAAGGCGAAGCTTGATGCTAAGAGAAAAGCTGCTACTTCAAAGAAAGAAGAAGAGAAAAGGCAGTTGTTGCAAAGAGGCAAGCAGACATACAAGCTGAGAGACAAGCAGCTGCTGCAAAGAAGGAGGAAGAGAGAAAGCAAGCAACTGCAATGGGACAAGCAGAGAGATAGAGCAAGAATCAGTTGATGATGGAGTGATGCAAAAGAAAGCCAAGAGAACATCTATGTTTGATATTTTTAGGGACTAGGAGGACATGTTCTTTGTGATGTGACTTTGGATGTTGAACTATGTTCCTATTTTGTTTGCACTGTCATGCTTATACTTTGGATACTTAAATGATGATGTATTAAATGCGGAAATGATGATGATGATACTTTACTCATGTTACAATTTTCAATGTTACAGTTTGTGCTTTCCTCATGTATGAAATGATCATGCTTCCATGCATGTTATTGTTGATCACTGATAGCATTATCATGAAGCATGTTGTTGTTGATCTATGCAACAATGATGCATGTTGTTGTTTAACTTTGACAACATGAAGCTTAGAAACATGCATGCAATTGTTCACACTCAAACTTTGATAGCATGATGTTTTGATCTTTCACATTGGCATCACAACATCAAGCTTAGATTCATATTGGCTTCACAACATCATGCTTTCACATTGGCATCATAGCATCACAACATGAAGCTCTTTTGTCAACTTTGGAGTCATAGTATGAAGCTTACATTCACCAAACTTGTGCACTCTCAAACTATGATCTTTGAACTAGCCATTAAGCAAATAAACATGAATTTCATACAACAAACTTGACAAAACAGCTCATACAACAACTTCACATAATAAACTTCAACTTCAAGCCTAAACATGTCTTACACCAGGTTCATACTTGCCAAACACCCACTTGCCACTAAAACTACATTGTCTTAGCAAAAGACACTTAAACATCACTTGCCACCAAAACAAACAAATCACTTGCAACAACACAACTACATAGTCTTAGCAAAAGACTGATGCCATTATCACTTGCCACATATCACTAACTGATGACCCACAAGTATAGGGGATCGCAACAGTCTTCGAGGGAAGTATTTAACCCAAATTTATTGATTCGACACAAGGGGAGCCAAAGAATATTTATAAGCCTTAGCAGTTGAGTTGTCAATTCAACCACACCTGAGAAATCACTTCCTTGCAGCAATTTATTAGTAGCATAGTAATATGATAGCAGCGGTAGCAAAGTATCAGTAGTAGTAACAGCAATAGTAGCAGATTTGCAACCAGTAGAGTAATAGTAACTTGAGCAAATGCAATAGTATTAAAGCGTAGGCATGGAGTAGCGATGGATATTCAGATGAGATTCAATATGTAACTGTCACAACCTAGGGCGACACAGAACTAGCTCCAATTCGTCAATGATATGTAGGCATGTATTCCGTATATAGTCATACGTGCATACGGTAAGAACTTGCATGACATCTTTTGTCCTACCCTCCCGTGGCAGCGGGGTCCTAATGGAAACTAAGGGTAATTAAGGCGCTCCTTTTAATAGAGAACCGAAACAAAACATTAACACATGGTGAATACATGAACTCCTCAAATTACAGTCATCCCCAGAGAGTATCCCAACTATTGCCACTTTGGGGTCTACGGTTCAGAACAATAACAGGTGCATATAACTTGTAGATAGGATCAAGAACACAAATATATTTGTGAAAACATAACATGTTCAGATCTGAAATCAAGGCACTTGGGCCATAGTGACAAGCATTAAGCGTAACAAAGTCATAGCAACATCAATCTCAGAACACAATGGATACTAGGGATCAAGCCCTAACAAATTGACATGATTACATATGAAATCTCATCCAACTCCATCTACCTCTAGTGTGCCTACAAGGGAATTACTCACACATGATTGTGAGCATCATGAAATTGTTGATGAAGAAGGTTTGGTACCAAGTTACCTCAACTTGAATAGGTATGGTCCCAATCATAATAGTTTGATATTTATTTTCTGGAACCGGAAGAGGAAATTCAAAGTCTCCAATAGTGTTAGTCATAATTTTTTCAATAGAATTGAGACTGTTTATTTGATTTGGCTTCCTCGGGAAATAAACCGAATGCTCATTGCCATTGACATGAAAAGTAACCTTGCTTTTATTGTAATCAATAACAACCCCTGCAGTATTAAGAAAAGGTCTTCCAAGGATGACAGACATGTTGTCATCCTCAGGCATATCAAGTATAACACAGTCCGTTAAGATAGTAACATTAGCAACCACAACCGGAACGTCCTCACAAATACCAATAGGAATGGCAGTAGACTTGTCAGCCATTTGCAGAGAAATTTCAGTGGGTATTAACTTACTCAAGTCAAGTCTTTTATAAAGAGAGAAGGGCATCACACTAACACCAGCTCCCAGATCACACAAAGCAGTTTTAACATAGATATTTCTAATAGAGAATGGTATGGTAGGTATCCCTGGATCTCCTAGTTTTTCAGGTATTTTACATTTGAAAGAATAATTAGCAAGCATTGTAGAAATTTCAGCCTCAGGGATTTTTCTCTTATTAGTAACAATATCTTTCATATATTTAGCATAAGGAGGCATTTTCATAGCATCAATCAAATGAACTTGCAAGAATAGAGGACTAAGCAATTCAACAAAGCGATTAAAAGCATCCTCATCTTTATATTTCAAAGCTTTACTAGGAAAAGGCATGGGTTTCGGTACCCATGGTTCTCTTTCTTTACCATGCTTCCGAGCAACAAAATCCTCATCACATATTTTAGTTTTAGGACGTGGGTCATCTAGCTCAACTTCAGGTTCTATTTCTATCTCCTTATCAGGTTCATTATTAGCATTAGGTGGAGCATTATTATGATTATTATTATCAGTATCATCATCAATAGGTTCATGCTCATCACCAGATTGAGTTTCAGCATCAAAAACAGAAACATCATTAGGATTCTCAACAGATTTTTTTATGACAGGTTCACTAGAAACGTGCATAGTTTTATTCCTATTCTTCTTCTTTTTCTTCTTAGGTGAACTAGGTGCACTATCATTAACTCTCTGAGAATCTTGTTCTATTCTCTTAGGATGACCTTCAGGGTATAAAGGGTCCTGAGTAAATTTGCCTCCTCTAGTCTCTATCCAATAAGCATACTTGTCATATTTATTTTGCATGTCCCTAAACAAATCATCTTGTGATTTAGAAACTTGTTCAAGCTGAGTGCGAACCATAGAAAAGTGTTTACATAAACCTTTAACATCATTAGAAATTCTAACTAGCACATCAATCAACTTTTCAATAATTCTAGCATTTTGTTTCAATTGCTCACTTATTTGCATATTAAAGTTTTGCTGTTTAACGACAAAATTATCAAATCCATTCAGGCATTAGGTAGGAGACTTATTATAAGGAATATCACCTTCATCAAATTTATAAAAGGAATGTACCTCTACTACCTGTTTCGGAGTGTCGAGTCCATGTATTTTCTCAATAGGTGGTAGATTCTTAACTTCTTTAGCTTTAATACCGTTTTCCTTCATAGATTTCTTGGCTTCTTGCATATCTTCAGGACTGAGGAATAGAATACCTCTCTTCTTCGGAGTTGGCATAGGAGGTGGTTCGGGAAGTGTCCAATCATTGGCATTTTTCAAAAACTTATTCAATAATTCTTGAGCCTGTTCCATATTTCTTTCCCTGAAAACACAACTAGCACAACTATCTAGGTAGTCCCTAGACTCATCGGTTAGTCCATTATAGAAAATATCAAGGATTTCATTATTTTTAAGAGGATGATCAGGTAAAGCATTCAGTAATTGGATAAGCCTCCCTCAAGCTTGAGGGAGACATTCTTCCTCAAGTTGCTTGAAATTAAATATTTCCTATAAGGCAGCTTGTTTCATATGAGCAGGAAAATATTTTTCGGAAAAATAGTAATTCATGTCTTGGGGACTACGCACACAACTAGGAGCAAGATTATTAAACCTTATCTTTGCATCACCCTTTAATGAGAAGGGAAATAACTTAAGGATATAATAATAGCGAATCTTTTCCTCTTAAGCAAATAGGGTAGCAATATCATTTAATTTAGTAAGGTGTGCAACAACCTTTTTAGATTCATAACCATGGAAAGGATCAGATTCTACCAAAGTAATAAGTTCAGGATCAACAGAGAATTCATAGTCCTTATCATCAACAGAAATTGGAGAAGTTGAAAACATAGGGTCATGTTTCATTATTTTATTCATGGCCTTTTCTTTAAGTATAGTAATAAAACCTTCTATGCCTTTATTAGTATCATAAGCCATAAACTCTCTAGTAATCTCCTCATCAAAAGAGTACCCCTCAGGAACATCATGTATTTTAGTTCTAACAGGAGTACTAGGAGTAACAGGAGATTCATAATTTTTAGTAGTTTCAAATTCTTTAGCTTTAGCAATATGAGCATCAAGTAATTCACCAAGTGGCACAGTATTTTTAAACAAAGTAGAAACATCATCATGAGTATCGTCAATAACAGAAGCAATGCCTACTGAGTGTGACATACCAGTTTGTAAAGCAGGTGATGGTGTCACAAGTTGACTCAAAATAGTAGGTGAATCAAGAGTAGAGCTAGTTGGTAGTTCCATACCTCCTCTAGTCTTAGAGGGCATAATCTCAGTTCTAGAATCCTTGAGGTTCATCATAGTAGAGATAAATTGCAGCAAATAAATAACTCCCAAGTGAACTTAATAAATAGAGATATGCTCCACGGCAACGGTGCCAGAAAATAGTCTTGATGACCCACAAATATAGGGGATTGCAACAGTCTTTGAGGGTAGTATTTCACCCAAATTAATTGATTCGACACAAGGGGAGCCAAAGAATATTTATAAGCCTTAGCAGTCAAGTTGTCAATTCAACCACACCTGAGAGATCACTTCCTTGCAGAAATTTATTAGTAGCACAGTAATATCATAGCAGCGGTAGCAAAGTAACAGTAGTAGTAACAGCAATAGTAGCAGATTTGTAACCAGCAGAGTAATAGTAACTTGAGCAAATGCAATAGTATTAAAGCGTAGGCATGGAGTAGCGATATATATTCAGATGAGATTCAATATGTAACTATCACAACCTAAAGCGACACAGAACTAGCTCCAATTCGTCAATCATATGTAGGCATGTATTCCGTATATAGTCATACGTGCTTGCGGTAAGAACTTGCATGACATCTTTTGTCCTACCCTTCCGTGGCAGCGGGGTGCTAATGGAAACTAAGGGTAATTAAGGCGCTCCTTTTAATAGAGATCCAGAACAAAGCATTAACACATGGTGAATACATGAACTCCTCAAATTACAGTCTTCCCCGGAGAGTATCCCAACTATTGTCACTTTGGGGTCTACGGTTCAGAACAATAATAGGTGCATATAACTTGTAGATAGGTTCAAGAACACAAATATATTTGTGAAAACATAACATGTTCAGATCTGAAATCAAGGCACTCGGGCCATAGTGACAAGCATTAAGCATAACAAAGTCATAGCAACATCAATCTCAGAACACAATTGATACTTGGGATCAAGCCCTAACAAATTGACATGATTACATATGAAATCTCATCCAACTCCATCTACCTCCAGTATGCCTATAAGGGAATTACTCACACATGATTGTGAGCATCATGAAATTGTTGATGGAGTAGGGTTGGTGATGAATGTCGGTGCTAAAATCGGTGGATCTTGGGTAGGGGGTCCCGAGCTATAGGTCTAGGAACGATGGTAACAGGGGGACGAAGGGACACGATGTTTACCCAGGTTCGGGCCCTCTCAAAGAGGTAAAACCCTACGCCGTGCTTTGATTATATTGATGTGATGGAGTCGAAAGTACAGATGATCTACCTCGAGATCGTATGATTGTGTTCTGAACTCTAAGGCTGGTAATCATGCCTCTAAAGACTAAACTCCACAGCTTATATATGCACCTGGGGTACCTAGGTTGTACACACGGCCAGTTGTCGATATGCCGGCAACAAAGTAATCCTTGAAATACACGCCAAGTCTTTGGAGGTCTCCATCTTGATTACGCCGAGGTTCGTAGCATTGGTAGTCCTTCCTTCCGATGATTGGTGGGCCACCAGCCCGACCCCATGGACTGTGGGCCTTACAGGTTAGTACCCCTTAGTCCAGGACACCGTCAGTAGCCCCTAAACTGGTCTTCGAAGCCAAAGACTGCAACTTTTCTCCTTGGACCGGCCTCTTCGGTTAATGTCTTTGGCTTGGCAGGTGAGTTCCTTCTTTATCAGTTTATGCTTGAATCCGAAGACTAGGATCACTTGTAAATCCTTTGGTCTCCTTTTATAGTCGACTTTAACGACCATGTGTTTTAAACCTCCATCCTCGGCAGGGAGGGTACAGGGACCTTTTCTACAAAGGCACTCACCTACATCCGAGGTCTCGAGTTAACTTAGTCTTGAAGACTTGCCAAGTGGGTATAACCAGTGAGAGGGTTCAAACCCTGACAGCTTTGTTGATCCATCTTCACTTATCGTGGGGTGAAATCAATTATCACGGAAATGTTCTGTGACCCAAGGTTGCCTTTATTGGCATGTCCCATCAATACAGAGATTGTGCCCCGGTTTTCAAGGGATATCATCAAACAAATTGATTTATTGATGCGCGTATAACGGCACGAAGGGTTTGTAAGCGATTTATCTAGTGCCGCGAGGGGACTCTTGGTCTTTTACTAACCTATAAAAGTAAAGGGGCAGTAAATCATTTCCCCCATGCTTCCATCCCCAGCTCCATTGCTCCCAAAGCTGTCCAAGCTCTGGCGCCCTCAGATCCATTTCCAAGCTCTCATCCTCTTCCCGCACTCTCCCCCGCATTAGCGATGGCCGGTAGGGGAAATGACGCCGCGTCCTCTGACGCTGATATGAAGGGACTGTGGGTGCCCTCAAACGTCATACTGGGCACCATCGAGGAGCTCCGGTCTGTGGGGTACATCCCCGCAGTTGCTAAGTGCCGGGCTCTAGCATCGGGCGAGGTCGGCATCTCCGCCCCCGCCATCTCTACTCCCAAGGAAGGGGAGAGGGTGGTCTTCGTCCCCCACCTCGGCTGAGGATTGGGGTTTCCTCTTCACCCCTTCATGAGGGGGCTGCTGTTCTTCTATGGGTTAGACTTCCACCACCTGGCCCCGAACTCCATCTTGCATATAGCCACATTCATCACTATTTGCCATGTGTTCCTGCGCGTCCAACCGCACTTCGGCCTGTGGCTGAAGATCTTTAGCGTCAAGCCAAAGACTAGTGGCTCCCAGCTCGCTGAATGCGGCGGGGCCATGATAAGCAAACTCCCAAAGGTGCTCTGGCCAGAGGCCGTCTTTGTGGAGACAGTTAAGATGTGGCAGCGAGAGTGGTTCTACATAAATGAGCCACTCTCCAAAGGCCAAGTGGAGACCCCTGCCTTCACGGCCGAGCCCCCGAAGAGGCTTGTCTCCTGGACGAAGAAGGGCCTTGACTGGGGAAACCCAGACGAGGTCAAGACGCTCCAGAAGAGGCTCAAAGCGGTGATCGGCCAATTTGTCAAGCTAGTGGATCTGGTCCACGTCATTCTCCACCGCCACCTCCTACCTCTTCAACTCAGGGCTAACCCGATGTGGCGCTACAAACCTGAGGACGAGGCGACCGTGCGGCACTTCTTCCGTACCATCCTTGACGGGATGTGGACATCGCTTTTCAAGCCGTCCAAGAACTCCTTCCCCGAAGAGAAAGGAGACATCGGTTACCATGCCGAGAATGGCCCAACCGAGGTATGGACGATTTTACTTGGGTAGCTATCCTTTTAGTATTCTTCGACTTTCAATAAAATGATCGGCTAGAGATCAGATGATCAGACTTGGTGCGACAAGGCCAAGAAGATGGGCTCTCCGGCGCCGCTACCCGAGGAGGCCAGGACCCCCCAGCTGGAGGAGCTGCTGGTCGAGGTGCCCTACGTCATCCCCATCAAGGAGAAGGGGGAGGCAAAGAAGAAGAAGGCACTACGCAGCCAGAGAGCCTCTTCGGAGGCTAGGTCCGAGAGCACCCATGGCTCCTCCATTCATGAGGAGGAGAAGGAAAAAGAGCAGGAGGAAGCGGAGGAGGGCGAGGTCTCCTCCCCTAAAGGGGGTAAGTGGGCAATGTCCGGGGACGCCGAGGAGGATGATTCTCCTCGGCCATATAAAAGGTTTTGGAAGGCGAATGCCTCCCAGCCTAGCCAGTCCTCGTCAACTGCCGAGGACACCCTTTCAGGCTCCTCCGGGGACATACTCCCCGCGCCGCGAAGAGAGAAACCGCGGCCGAGAAGGTAGTTTGTTTAATGCATTGTATATGACAAGTTTTAACTGCCACGTTATTGATTTTGCCGCATTGCTTACTTTTACAGCCCGTGACGCCACCTTCCCGGAGAGTGCGCATCGAACAATGAGGTCCCTCCGCCCGAGCTGGCGGAGAGTACTTCGGACGCCGGCATCCATTCCTCCCTTGCTCATGAAGAGCGGGGTGAGGTTGCTTCGCATTCGGAGCCCCCTGTCTTAACCACAGAGGGTGGCGCCGATGTGGCCATGGCCGAGGTTCATACCACGGGCGCCAAATACCAAGGGGTAGAGGCCCCCTTGGTTGTAGAAGAAACGGTGCTTGACCGCCCGGAGTCCTCGGCCCCAACGGCTCCAGCGCCACCAAGCCGCTCGAAGGTGGCCGCCTCCTCTCCAGCGAGGGACGAGGCCGAGGATGCACAGCCACCCACTGTAGGGCTGCATAAGGAGATAGAGGCAGCTCTTCAGAGCTCCTCGATTCTTCCCGAGCACCATGCCATTCTTGGCACGGCTTATAACCAGTTCCGGTCTGCAGAGGCCAGAATTGTGGAGGCCTTCATGGGCCTTGCAAAAGGTTTCGCGGTATGTTGTTTCATTGTTTGTCAGCCACAACTGCAACGTTTTTGAGTTAAGGCTCTATACACCCAATAGCCCTTTAAGGACAAGTTTTGAAGAAAAAGTTGTCCAAAGACTTATCTACAAAAATTATGTAGAATTTAATCTATGCTTTTAAGAGCATATATACAGTAGCCCCCGAGCCCTAAGCTAGTTTGATAAACTGACTTGGGGGTCAACTTTTTAATTTGAAAGTTGTATTTAAAGTGAATATGCAGTAGCTCCCGGGACTCTTGTCGAACTTAAATGTCCGACGAGAGGATCGATTGCGCTCTTCGGAGTCTAATAAAAATTTTGCAAGCCTCCGCCTCATTTTCGGCGTCCAACTCGAAAGAGTTGGAAGAGCTGAATCACAACCTTGCGCGGTCTGAGGAGCACATCAATCAGCTAAAGAAGCAGATGGATAAAGCGCAAGGTAAAATATAGAGACTGGCACCATAGCTTTATTCGTTGTTAAAACAACTCAAGTACTAATGTATGTGCGTTGATCGTGGCCAGCTGCCGCAACAGAGATGGAGGCACTTCGTGCCGAGCTGAAGAAAGCTCAGGCAGAAGCCGACCACCAAAGGGCTGCGGCTGAGAAGAGCTTCACCGAGCTCGCCGAGGTGCGGGATGCTCGGAAGAAAGACCAGGCTCGGATCCTGGAGGTGGGGCAGGACTTGAAGCCGACAAGGAGAAGGATCCAGCCGAGCTCAAGAGGCTCAAGCTAGCGCGCCAAGAGGCCCAGGTCCAGGCAAGGTCAGACCGGGAAGAGCTCCGGCAGGTATCGGAGATAGCTGCCTGTTGTCACCTGCCAGATTTTTCCCAAATCTGATATGTAAAAAAAATTCATAGGGAATTAAAATTTTCTAGGAAATAGCCATGACTGCCTAGGATTTGATTGTGAACAACCTTGATTTGCTTGATTGTTGCCTAGGAGGATGAAAATCCAAGTGCCACTAGTAGAAACCCTAGCAATCCTTGATAGAAACCCAACTACTTTGAAGATATTATCTAGGCAAAAGAATTCTTAATAAGTCCCAAGTAATAATCAAAGCCAAATGATTTTTCCCGAAAGGAATGAGTTGGATTCATTTTGAAATCAATTAAAAACAAAAGGGAATTATTCTAAAATGGCTTTGCAAATTATTTGGCAGGAAATGATATTTCATAAGCCCAAATAATATTCTAGACCCTCTGCCATTTTTCTAAATAGAATTTGGAACACATTTGGTTTTGGAAGCAAATTAAAATTCAAAATGAAAATGCAAGTGCAGAAGTTTCAGGTGCATTTTGTCCAAACAAAATGTTCAAACATTCCTAAATATTCCTTTTGAAGTTTAGGAAATGTCCTCTGTTGAAACAAAATTCAAATTCAAAATCATTTGAAAAAGACAGAACAGATACAGAAGGGAAATAGGAAAACAGAAAAAAAATAAAAAAAATAGAAAGAGAAGGCCCAGCTAGCCAGGCCGGCCCAGCCAAACCAGCCAAGCCAGCCCAGCCAGCGCGCCCACCTTTCTCCCTCTCGCTCTCGCTGAGCAGCCGACCCCACTCGCAGGCCATGTCGTCCCCAACCTCCCGCACGCACGCACGGACGCGCCCATGATCGAGGCCACGTCGTGCACGTCGCCCATGCCCGCACGCTGTCCGGCCAGTCCAGCCCCGGCCACCGCGCATATAAAACCCCCTCGAGCCCCTCTCTCAAACCCCTCTCCCTCCGCTTGACATCGCCGTCAGGCTGTCGCCGGCGAGACCCCCGACCTCCGCTTCTGCCCTAGCTCAACGCCAGCCAAATTCCGGCGAGGCAGCTCTCCGCCACTGTGCAAACACCGGCGAGCTTGCTCCGGCCATCTCCGCCATCCCCGATCGCGCCCAAGGCCACCGCTGACCTCGCCATGCTCCCCCGCGTCGACCCGTGCCCTCCGCAGAGCCCAGGACTCACTGGAACGGCCGGTCTGTCCACTCACGAGTCATGCTGCCATCCGCTCCGGTGACCTAGCTCTCCGGTCACTCTCCGGTGACCTAGCTCCGGTGAGCACCCCCCCTCTAATCTCGTCCGTCGATCTCAGATCCAACGCACCACATCAATCCACTTAAAACCCCAAAATGTTTTCTGTTAATATTTGGCTGTCCACCACTTAGCACTCGCAGTGGACACCCCTCAGCCAACCACAGCATGCCACATGTCCTGCCTTATCCGTTTAGTCATTCTGTAATTTGAATTAAATGGCACTTTTGCAGAAAAGTCCCTAAACTTCAAATAGCCATAACTAATAATCTATAAATCCAAATCTAGTGATTCTTTTTGCAAAATGATCCTTATGAAATCTAGTTTCACCCATTATAGAAACATTTGATGTTTGAATAGTTTAAAATTCAAATTCAAACAGAATGGATTCAAACTTAAATTTGACATAACTTGCACATAATAAATCCAAATCAAATGATTCCTTTTGCAAATTGAACCTAGTAAAATATATTTTCACCTCAGAACACATTGTTTAATTTTTGAATAATTTAAAAATACACTTTAAATAGAATACAGAAAGGGCCATAATTCAAATAGAAATTAGACCTAATTTGGTTTAATTTGAAATAAAAATGGCTTAATAAAACAATTATGATGCAAATAAATTTACAAACTATAAATGAACTTTAGTAATTATTTTTGGATTATTATTTGAATTTAGGTAATTCAAATAATATTTGAATTTAATTCAAACCTAGTATGAATATATCTTGAAACCCTAGATTTGATTTAAATAAGAACAAATGCAATATGGTTTAATAAAATGAATTAAACCTAGTAAATAATGTTTGGAGTTAATGTTGGACTTTAGGGAAAGATGAGCTCAAATTAAATTAAGTAGAATTCGAAAACTGTTGCACATAGCAAATCATTGGGTTTGGTATGTGACATAGATCAAATCAAATAGATGGACCTTAGTGGACCATATTGGATTTATAATTGACTTTAGTTCAAACCAAAAAATCAGATTAATTGAATGAACACAGTAACCTTATTGGATTATGTTTGACTTTAGTTTGAAATTGAAGTGAACAAATACACATTAGTAATTATTTTGGATTGTTACTTGACTATAGGGAAAGCATTTAAACTATAGAACCAACTCAGTTGATTAATAAATCAATCACAATCCAATTTGAGTTAGTGGAACCTAATCAAATTGGGAACTCAATTCAAATGGATTCATGTGAGATGAACCCTAATCCAAATCCAACTTGAATAGGAAGCCAGACCAAGTCATCATTTTCAGAACCGTAGTGTATTCAAACTCATGAAAGCTCAACAAGTTTGAATTGTTATTCAAATTTGAACATGAACTTGGCTATCCAAGATTCATAGACCATGATTCTGTTGTCAACATTCCTTGCCAGAATGTGACAACCACAACTTGACATCACATACTTCTTATGTAATGAACCTTTATTTGGTACTTGCGTGTGAACCCGTACGTCACATGTATTCGAATGACAACAACTATGTTGTTTCCAAACTCTTATGAGTTAACCCTGACACATGATCTCACAGCACAATGACACTGACGCGATACACAAGACTTGTTGTATGTTTGATTGTATTGTATGGTTGTTTATGATTGCTCTTTACTTATATTAGATTGTACGGAGAGCAAAGAGTAACATGATCAAGATTGTGAGATTGAAGAATCGTCAATACAGGCAAGTGGAACCTTTGATCATAACCTATGTTTTCATGCATTGTCGTTGTTTCCAACTAGGAACCCCCTATAGGATTTTTACTTTATGCTTGACAGACGCCAGTAGAATGATATAGGTCCCTTATACCCTGACCTTGTAACCAATGAGTAGTTGCTTAGCTGCTATATCGTAGATTGGGAAACACCTATATTATTCCACCATACAACCACATGGTTGACTACTTAACTACTACTTAATTAATGAATCATCTGGGTGGTGCTTCGGTATTGCTTTGGTGGCCGCGTGTTTTGTGGGCGACCACCCAGGCTCAAACGGATTGTATGAGTTCAAAGTTGAGTAGCTTCCATGTGTAACCGTGAGACAATATGGGCTCTGTCTGGACCAAGTAAGTTGCGGGAACCCTCCCGCGGCAGACCAGCAGATGTAGTTGCATGTAGAATGGATTGGGTCTGTCATTTCTGAGAGGCTACTGCTTCCCAAAAGTCTCGTCTTGGTCTCCCTGGCTACTTCACAAGTGAAGTTTAGTGGGTTAAGGGTGTGATCGGGAATCACGGGTAAAGTACACAAACCTCTGCAGACTGTATAAAACTAATCATGATTAGCCGTCTCCCCAGTTATAGACAACTTTTGAGCAACTCGTCGGAGAATTGTCAGTTGATCTCATCATCTCTTCTTAATTAAAATCAATGGGTTGAACCAAAGGGGGAGTGTGGACCAACCCAGGATCCTAGGGTTTCCGACAGCTTCTTCTGGGAAGGTTGGGGCAACCGGGGGCTATCGGGGAACCCACATGCTCAAATGCCTATAGACTACGACCGGGGTTTGCCGGAAGTGACATGTTATACATAGAGTAGACCACTACTAAATGAGGTAGGGATACTGTTTTCGCGCAAAGGAAAATCAGCCGCACCACTTTGCATGTTTACTTTTCCAACAAGCCAATCCTGGTGAAGCTTGCCAATACATTCGATGTATTGACCCTTGTGGCTGCAACGTAACATGTTGCAGGTTTACCGTATCGAGTGGAAGGTACGAAGTAGGGTTATGATGCTATACTCAACTTCTGCCTGTGAGTGCATGGACGCCACAGGAGTAGAATGATATCTCCGCTACATGATTTTATTGTAAGCTAGCCTATGAGCTAAGCAGGTGTGTATTGTATAAGCACTGGATCTGCGATGTAATACTTGACACATGTTGTATTCTCGGTATTCCATCATCGACTGTACGTGCCAGCTATTGATCCAGGGACTGACACAGTAAGCGCAGAGATTCATGTCCCATTCAGGAACCGGGTCGTGACAGTTGGTATCAAAGCACATGTTGTCTATAGGACGTGACCCTAGGAAATGGAAAGACCATTGGACAAAACCTATTTGGTAGATAGATAGTCTTGTACAACCTTATCTTATTCAATTCTGATTCTCTTCTTTTCAAAATGTAGATGGCCACAATCACGGACCCTGTCAACGAGATTCCAATGCTGAGCATGACCTGGAAGGGAGACACTGACTTTCCAAGAGCACTGAAGTATATCATGCTAGGCATGGGATTGCATGCAGAAGCCGTGTACAAAGGATTCACCATGTGTCATGAAGGAAGGAATTGTTGGTTTGTGCAACTGCACATGTATGCTCATCAAGGAGACAACCCTGAGGCTAGAGGACTACATGTGATCACCAACCCAACAATCCAAGCTACGTTCTTCGAAGCTGCAAGAGATGCTGCATGGGAAGCAGTCAAGAAGATGGGAACGAGACTTCGA
This sequence comes from Elymus sibiricus, assembly GCA_039707655.1. Lineage (NCBI taxonomy): Eukaryota > Viridiplantae > Streptophyta > Magnoliopsida > Poales > Poaceae > Elymus > Elymus sibiricus. The sequence goes on along the minus strand of CM077664.1, from coordinate 18,232,696 downwards.
ATCAGACTATATTGCACTCAAGATCACCTTAACAGAGTTGAGGATGAACTGAGCTCAGTCAAAGCAGAACTCGCAAGGGAGAAGAACAAGAACAACCCAAGAGTGAAGCAATCCAGGGAAGAAGGATCAACCACTTGGATCAAGAAGCAGGAAAACTGAAGCAGAAGTGAAACTTAGACTTGACAACCACTACTATGTTAACCTGAAGTAGAACGTTTCGCATTACTACTACTATGTCAACCTAACGTAGTGCTGTACAGTAGTTGGACGAGATCATGCTGGATGCAGTATGACCTTACTTAGGTTTGATTTGAACCTTGTTGCTTGCGTGAACTGATTGTCAGGATTGTTGAATAAAATCTATTTGCTTTCAATCATGTGAAGTGTGAACTACTACGTAAATAGAAGCCTACCAATTGTGACAAAGTCAGAAGAACGCCACTGAGGAGTTAAGATGAGAACAGTGGAAACATAGGAAGCTTCGAAAGAAGTGAGAACATAGTACTAGACTACGAATATACCTTAGGTATGAACGCATCTATGAACTATACTAACAGCCATACAAGGCTATAACTACTAAGGCCATATAAGGCTATATATATAATGCTAATGGGATTAGCATAAGGGTATCCATCTCTCTCACCTATTCTCTCGACCCTAACCCAGACCACCCAATACCCCAGAATTGACACCATGGACCCCGAGAGACTGATTTTGTCCGGACCAGCAACCAGAGCAGAGATCAACGATTGGATCGCCGCAGTTGAACAAGAGATGGTGAAGCACAAGATTAGAGGCAGAGACAAGATTCATTATTCCCAGTCATACCTAGCAGCCAACGCGCTCAATTGGTACCGAGAGCGTGCAGCAACGGAAAGAGCAGGAGAACTGTGCACATGGGGGAAGTTTAAGAAGGAGATTAGAAGAGCGGTTTGACTCATAAGATTGGAGGATAAGCCAAAACCTGGAGGAGATGATCTAGATAGAAAGTCAGACCGTAAGGATGGCAAAGGTGATTTTGAGAGCCTTACGTTCTCTGGGTCAGTTACCCAGTCAGAAGCAGAACAGTGGATCCAGGAGATGGAAGAGCACATGAGGACCAGTGCCATTGAAGAAAAGGATATGGTACGCTATGCCATGATGCACTTGACTGAGGAAGCAGCAACTTGGTGGGAAATGCATCAGATGATTGATGAGAAGCAGAAGAACCTTACTTGGGAGGAATTTGGAGCAGTTTTGTTGAGATCCCAACTTGTTGCACCGGCACCTAAGATGACGGAGCAAGAAGAAGGGAAGTTGGATGTCTGCGTTATTTGTGGAGAAATTGGACACACCCAAGAAGGACATCAGGATGAATGCCCTTGTTGTGAAGAGAGCCATCCAGAAGGAGAGTGCCCTACGACGGAAGTGACATGTTTCCAATGTGAGGGAACAGATCATGTTCTAGCACATTGTGAGATTTATCCAGACATACTGTTGGCAGCACAACAGCACAGGAAAATCTTGGAAGAAGCCCTTGAAACCAGGAAGAAGTCGAAGGAGTCAATACAAAATCAAGACAAAACCCTAGCAACAGCACATGATGCCAAGGAAAAGGAAGCAAGATTGAAAGATCAGGAACTCGAATACCAGGTAGAAGAAGAACTTGAAGAAGGAGAAATAGCACCAGAACAGCGTGAAGGAGTTGCCACACCCACTGAAGAAGAAGAAGCATCGACCCCAGAAGAGACGGCACCAGATAAAAGAAAGGAGAAAGTGCAGACCCCTGAAGAGGAAGATCCATATTGTGATTGTGCAATATTTGGAGGAGAAACATCACTGTTCAAGAGATTTAAGAGGAAGCAAAGAGATCTGCAAGATATTGAGACTGTAGAGATTGACCCCCAAGAAATGGAGGCCATGTTGACAGAATGGGAAGCCAAGAAGAAGAAGATCAAACCGTGGAGAGACATGAGTTTGGTTGAATGCTTTAGTTGCAAGGAATGTGGACATTTCGCAAAGGACTGCCCATAGACGAGAACGGCCCGTATACAGAGAGCAAACCGGAGGAAACCCCATATAGTACCCAGGATGCATAAGGAGACCAGCATTCAGAGTTGCCTACGAGGAAGTGTTTCGACCAGAATCAGAGAGCAACCAGATCTGTGAGAAAGACTTAGTCAGCAATGCAGGAACCCAGCAATGAGAACCCGATTGGGCCTCACGCTCAGAGACAGAACCAGGAACAGCGAACACTCCAGAGGAGGAAGGACCTGAAGTCATGAATAACACCCAGCACCATTGGAAACCATTTAGCGAGAGGATGTGTAGTTGTAGAAACATCCTTAGACTTGTATTAAAGAAGTCGTAGCCATGATGTAATGGGAGAATGATCGGTTATGTATCAGCACAACTATCAGGGAATGAAAGTCTTGTTGACCCCAATTTTTTTTTTGCATTGCCATACACCGTAACCGAGACAAGAAAGGCTGAATTAGACACCTCGGCTAGCAGGAAACGAAAACACTGACTGGAAGGTATCAGACACCTAGTAACCCTACCCTACCGTGATGTAAACCGAAGGGCAAAACCAATTGGAACCCTGACCAGAGAAGTATTGATGTTTCCAGTACGAAGGATGGAGTTAGTGAGAAACTAGAAGTTTAGGCTGTTAGAAGTCCCCGTTATGAATTTTTAAGGACTGTTTAAGGGATAAAATCTCTCAGGATATTATCTTACCCTGGAGGAAAGAGGCCTAATAGGAGTACAGAACCCCCACTACCCAAAGAGAATGACTGAATGGAACAGATGATATAGTGACCGAATCACCATGCCACAGATACCAGAATCCAGATGGACATGACAGTTTTGTAAGGAAAGGATGGAATAAGTGTGACTGAATTGGAATAATGTGACCCTAAGGATGACAGAACAGGTTTGTCACATCAGGGAGCAGGATCGCTAACGAAAATGCTAGTTGATAGCTAACGCTATAGGACCTTACCATATGAGACAGTTGTGAGTTAACGTTAGACTATGTCGACAGAAGACCGAAGAAGTTTCAGGAGATCCAGACTCGAAGCATGAAGCAGGAAGGACTTCAAGAACGCTTGTGAGGAAGACCGAGTGTTAGGATTATGAAGATTTCCAAACCCCATTGTTGGTAATGATTTGGGTACGCCATGAGTTGATCGCCATGACGTCTACTCTTGTCATTCGCCTTACTGTGAGGAGCGGATAGTCTTGAGCGAGACACCCATAATTGAGAAACGATGTAAGCCAAGAACCTAGATGGAATAGTATGTGACCCCGTACAGGCAACCGTTGCCAAACGTAGGTCAAACGGTGAGATAGAGCTCGACCGAACGACCAGGAAGGATCCATATATCGGAGAACCACTACCTGCTAAGGAATTTAGAGACTCAGGAGTGTATGTAAGGACAGTAATGATCACCCAGTATCGCAGATGGTATTGGAAATTGATTGTTGGAATTTACCCATGACTCAGATGAATAGCCTAGGATGGCAGTAAGTGACTGGATGGTAGTATGTTGACAGGATGGATACAGGATGGTACTTGCCTAAGGATCATGAGGAAAAAGATAGGCCAGTATCCGAGAGAATGATGGGATGTTATCTTTTAAGGATGGTACATACACGAAACTACCATAAATGATGGTTCGAGCACAACCGGATTTGCAAGGACAGTTGAACCATTGAGACAGGAGACAGGAGGCTTATCAGACCGGTAGATGATATCATAATTATAGAATCTGAAGAGACCCCGGCATCAACACCCAAGGAGTAAGAAGCTACAGGAGACCCCAACCTTAATCTCTTTTAAGGGTGGTAGCAACCTGGAACGTAAGAGACCAAAAAGTAAGGATAGTTCCGGGAGGCAACGCACACCCAACCAGACCCCGTAACCAGGAAGCCTTGAGAAATAGAGCTACCAGCCACAGAATTACCTTGAACGCAGTATGGACTGCTAAGGATTGGAGAACCAAGGACCCAAGGATACGAGTGATATTATATCTGCCCAGACAAAAGACCCTTGACTTGGAGATGGAATTTAAGAGAAACCCCCAACCCTAACTTTTCTTTCAAGCCTCTCTAGATCTCGGGACGAGATCTCTTTTAAGGGTGGTAGTCTGTCACATCCCAGATTTTTCCCAATTCTAGTACATAAAAAAAAATCATAGGGAATTAAAAGTTTCTTGGAAATAGCCATGACTACCTAGGATTTGATTGTGAATAACCTTGATTTGCTTGATTGTTACCTAGGAGGATGAAAATCCAAGTGCCACTAGTAGAAACCGTAGCAATCCTTGATAGAAACCGAACTGTTTTGAAGATATTATTTGGGCAAAAGTATTCTTAATAAGTGCCAAGTAATAATCAAAGCCAAATGATTTTTCCTAAAAGGAATGAGTTGGATTCAATTTGAAATCAATTCAAATCAAAAGAGAATTATTCAAAAATGGCTTTGCAAATTATTTGGCAGGAAATAATATTTCATAAGCCCAAATAATATTCTTGACCCTGTGCCATTTTTATAAAAAGAATTTGGAACACATTTGGTTTTGGAACCAAATTCAAATTCAAAATTAAAATGCAAGTGCAGAAGTTTCAGGTGCATTTTGTCCAAACAAAATGTTCAAACATTCCTAAATATTCCATTTGGAATTTAGGAAATGTCCTCTGTTAAAACAAAATTCAAATTCTAAATCATTTGAAAAAGACAGAACAGAAACAGAAGGGAAATAGGAAAATAGAAAACAAATCAAAAAAAAGAAAGAGAAGGCCCAGCTAGCCAGGCCGGCCCAGCTAAACCAGCCGAGCCAGCCCAGCCAGCGTGCCCACCTCTGTCCCTCTCTCTCTTGCAGACCAGCCGACCCCACTCGCAGGCCATGTCGTCCCCAACCTCCCGCACGCACGCACGCACGCGCCCACGACCGAGCCCACGTCATGCACGTCGCCCATGCCCGCACGCTCTCCGGCCACTCCAGCCCCGGCCACCGCGCCTATAAAACCCCGGCGAGCCCCTCTCTCAAACCCCTCTCCCTCCGCTCGACATCGCCGTCAGGCTGTCACCAGCGAGACCCCCGACCTCTGCTTCTGACCTAGCTCAATGCCGGCCAAATTCCGACGATGCATCTCTCCCCGAGGCTAGTGGCTTTCACCACTAGATCCACCACTTCACGGCGCACCCCCAAATATCTTCAATGCACCCGAAGCCCCCTGTACGCCCAACTCCAATGTTGGCCGGAGCCCTCCGTCGCCCCGTTGTCGTCTCCGGCGAGGTGAGCCCGCGTCCGAGCTTCTCTCCATGCCCATTCGACTCCACGTGTTCGTGCACGTCCACTGACCATTTTGTTTCGCCCAGACGAGCTCGATTTCGAGCAACGCAACCGCAGCCAAAGCTCTCCGCCGCTGTGCAAACACCGGCGACCGAGCTCTGGCTATCTCCGCCATCCCCGACCGCGCCTGAGGCCACCGTTGACCTCGCCGTGCTCCCCCACGTCGACCCGTGCCCTCCGCTGAGCCCAGGACCCCTTGGAATGGCCGGTCCATCCTCTCCCGAGCCACGCCGCCATCCGCCACCGTCTCCGGCCACTCTCCAGTGACCTAGCTCCGGTGAGCACCCCCCCTCTAATCTCGTCCGTCGATCTCAGATCCAACGCACCACATCAATCCACTTAAAACCCCAAAACATTTTCTGTTAAGTTTCGGCCGTCTATCACTTAGCACTCGCAGCGGACACCCCTCAGCCAACCATAGCGCGCCACGTGTCCAGCCTTATCCGTTCAGGTTTTCTGTAATTTCAATTAAATGGCACTTTTGCAGAAAAGTCCCTGAACTTCAAATAGCCATAAATAATTATCTACAGATCCAAATCTAGTGATTCTTTTTGCAAAATGATCCTTATGAAATCTAGTTTCACCCTGTCTAGAAACATTTCATGTTTGAATAGTTTAAAATTCAAATTCAAACAGAATGGATTCAAGTTTAAATTTGACATAACTTGCACATAATAAATCCAAATCAAATGATTCCTTTTGCAAATTGAACCTAGTAAAATATACTTTCACCTCAGAACACTTTGGTTAATTTTTGAATAATTTAAAAATACACATTAAACAGAATACAGAAAGGGCCATAATTCAAATAGAAATTAGACCTAATTTGGTTTAATTTGAAATAAAAATTATTTAATAAAACAATTATGATGCAAATAACGTCAGAAACTATAATTGAACTTTAGTAATAATTTTTGCATTATTATTTGACTTTAAATAATGTTTGAATATAACTTGAAACCCTAGGTTTGATTTAAATAAGAACAAATGCAATATGGTTTAATAAAATGAATTAAACCTAGTAAATAATGTTTGGAGTTAATGTTGGACTTTAGGGAAAGATGAGCTCAAATTAAATTAAGTAGAATTTGAAAACTATTGCACATAGCAAATCATTGGGTTTGGTATGTGACATAGATCAAATCAAATAGATGCACCTTAGTGGACCATATTGGATTTATAATTGACTTTAGTTCAAGCAAAAAAATCAGATTAACTGAATGAACATAGTAACCTTATTGGATTATGTTTGACTTTAGTTTGAAATTGAAGTGAACAAATACACATTAGTAATTATTTTTTATTGTTACTTGACAATAGGGAAAGCATTTAAACTATAGAACCAACTCAGTTGATTAATAAATCAATTACAATCCAATTTGACTTAGTGGAACCTAATCAAATTGGGAACTCAATTCAAATGGATTCATGTGAGATGAACCCTAATCCAAATCCAACTTGAATAGGAAGCCAGACCAAGTCATCATTTTAAGAACCTTAGTGTATTCAAACTCATGAAAGGTCAACAAGTTTGAATAGTTATTCAAACTTGAACATGAACTTGGCTATCCAACATTCATAGACCATGATTCTGTTGTCAACATTCCTTTCCAGAATGTGACAACCACAACTTGACATCACATACTTCTTATGTGATGAACCTTTATTTGGTACTTCCATGTGAACCCTTATGTCACATGTATTCCAATGACAACCACTATGTTGTTTCAAAATTCTTATGAGTTAACCCTGACACATGATCTCACAGCACAATGGCACTGACACGATACTCAACACTTGTTGTATGTTTGATCGTATTGTATGGTTGTTTATGATTGCTCTTTACTTACGATAGATTGTACGGAGAGCGAAGAGTAACATGATCAAGATTGTGATATTGAAGAATCATCAATATAGGCAAGTGGGACCTTTGATCATAACCTATGTTTTCATGCATTGCAGTTGTTTCCAACTGGGATCCCCCTATAGGATTTTTAATTTATGCTTGACAGTAGCCAGTAGAATGATATAGGTCCCTTATACCCTGACCTTGTAACCAACGAGTAGTTGCTTAGCTGCTATATCGTGGATTGGGAAACACCTATATTATTCCACCATACAACCGCATGGTTGACTACTTAACTACTACTTAATTAATGAATCATCTGGGCGGTGCTTCGGTATTGCTTTGGTGGCCGCGTGTTTTGTGGGCGACCACCCAGGCTCAAAGGGATTGTATGAGTTCAAAGTTGAGTAGCTTCCATGTGTAACCATGAGACAATATGGGCTCTGTCTGGACCAAGTATGTTGTGGGAACCCTCCAGCGGCAGACCAGCAGATGTAGTTACATGTAGAATGGACTAGGTCTGTCATTTCTGAGAGGCTACTGCTTCCCAAAAGTCTCGTCTTGGTCTAACTGGCTACTTCACAAGTGAAGTTTAGTGGCTTAAGGGTGTGATCGGGAATCACGGGTAAAGTACACAAACCTCTGTAGAGTGTATAAAACTGATCATGATTAGCCGTGTCCCTGGTTATGGACAAGTTTTGAGCAACTCATCGGAGAATTGTCAGTTTATCTCATCACCCCTTCTTAATTAAAATCAATGGGTTGAACCAAAGGGGGAGTGTGGACCAACCCAGGATCCCGGGGTTTCTGGCAATTTCTTCTGGGAAGGTTGGTGCAACCGGGGGCTACCGGGGAACCCACATGCTCAAATGCCTATAGACTACGACCGGGGTTTGCCGGAAGTGTCATATTATACTTAGAGTAGACCACTACTAAATGAGGTAGGGAAATTGTTTTCGCGCAAAGCAAAATCAGCCGCACCACTTTGCATGTTTACTTTTCCAACAAGCCAATCCTGGTTAAGCTTGCCAATACATTTGATGTATTGACCCTTGTGGCTGCAACGTATCTTGTTGCAGGTTTACCGTATTGAGTGGAAGGTACAAAGTAGGGTTACGACGCTATACTCAACTTCTGCATGTCAGTGGGTGGATTCCATAAGACTAGAATGATATCTCCGCTGCATTATTTTATTGTAAGTTACCCTATGAGCTAAGCAGGTGTGTATTGTATAAGCACTGGATCTGCGATGTAATACTTGACACATGTTGTATTCTCAGTATTCCATCATCGACTGTGTGTGTCAGCTATTGATCCAGGGACTGACACAGTAAGCACAGAGATTCAGGTCCTATTCAGGAACCGGGTCATGACACTGGTAAGCCATTTTTGTTGCAGTGCGTCTTCAGTGGTGGCCGTTTTGCCGAGCTGACGCAAATCTGGCGTGTATCAGGTGCCTTTATGGACCTACCGAGGAGTGTAGTGGCCGCGCGCCAGTACTTCAACGGCGCGAAGATGCTACCGATCAGAAGGCATTCTAGCCACAATTTCAAGTGCCATCGCATCCGCCACTCCTTGGTAAGCAAATGAATCAGTTGATGGAGCTGCACCACATTGCCAGGCCTGCCATGGAGGACCTCTACATTGTTCTATGGCATGTTGAGCCGCTGCCGAGCAGTTACTTTGGTTTAATCCAAAGGCTTTAGAGCGCCACCACCCACTTCCAACTTTGGTAGCATTCGGCTTGCTTGGAGGGTGCTCGGCGAGCGTATGCATCTGTCAAGACGCACTACCTAGTCATCAAGGCGGAGGAGATGGTAAAAGGCGGCCCCGAGGGGAAGAAGCGTGTGCCCGAGCAGTACTTTGCCGATGTCATGCCGGGTGCACGTATATCTAAGGCTAAGTGTCGCAAGGACACCATATTTGATGATGTTGAATAGACCTTCCTCGGTATGCCGGGGAGTATTATGTAAAAAGTCAAGTTTCATTTTGATATGAATGAATCCTTTATGCTTAATGCGTTATTTTGACTCCCTTGCAACTGTTTACGATCTGAAAGTGGCAAGTCGTCGGCTTCTGCCCCTTCGTAGATGCTACGTAGGGTGTTTCCATGCTAACAGTGCAACCCTTAGCTGACGTCTCGGTGCCCAGAGGCGGTTGTGTTAGTGGAAACAAGGCAATCAGACAGTACGGCTTTATAACTTTCACTTTTTCATAGGAGTTTTAGGCTTGGGGGCAAGTTACTAGCCCTCGGTGAGTGTTCGGTGTCAGCCGAGGTCAAGCCTTTAACACTTCGGCCATTGCTAAAAATGGCCCATCGTTTTACACGAAGTAACCTCTAACGATTTGTAGTTTGACACAATCATCGGATCGCTGACCAGTTTACCCTTATTGTGATAGTCAGCTTTTGGCTTTCTCCACAGAGGTACTTGACCAGTTAAACCGAAAGTAGCAATCGCAGTGGTGCTCCCTTTACCCCCTAGCCGAACAATCGGGAACATAAGGGGTAAGCACAGGAGCAAGGAAACCCTGCTATTGACCAAAGACACAATTCAAAACCGATGCATATAAAGCAATATCCGAGAATGCAAAGCCGAGGTCTTTTATAAGAGTACCATGGCAGGTAGGTGGGCATGGTTGTAATCCTAGCCTCCGGTCTAAAGCCGTCTACTTCTAGAAGTATGTAGAATTCGTATCGTAAAAAGTTGCCTTCGGTACGTATGTTAAGAGAGAAAAAATAGGTATCACACATAAAAGGGAAACCGACCCCGTAGGTCTTCTCTTAATTTATTGATAGGGTCAAGCCGAACAATTTTGGCTACCGAAGGAACTACTAAAGATACATAAAAAATATAAAAGGAGGAAGGTTTACGCAGTGCATCCGTTGGGTTTAACATCTTGTCCTAGCTCTGCTGCACATCTGCGCCTTCCTGCCGTGTACCAGCTAGGCCTTGTCCAATCCAAGGTGTTGTCATTTTTGCCTGCTACGACCCTGTTGCTATGCTTGAGAAGCATTCGAGCAGTGGATCCTTTGAAGAGGTCATACTAAGCAGCGATGGTTTTCGGCTTAATGCCGTTGTCTATAAGCTCCTGGTGAGCCTTTGACAGTGCCCTTGAAGCAGCCAGGATATGGTTTGGCCACTGTTTGGTCAAGCTGAAATAGTTAGCCCTTGACATTATTGCTCCACAACCTCCCATGGTATTTTAAGTGGAAAGTTATGTATCCGAGACACATAGTCCTAGGTTAAGTATGGGGAGCCATGGAGCGCGTACCCGTATTTGAGGTTGTCGCTGGATTGCGTGGAGGTGAACGTAACCCCTCGGAACTGCTTGAAGGAGCTCCGTGTGTTTGTTGTCTTGATGGACCTTGATGCCTCCTTGGCGGCTTGAACTTTGGCTGCGGGAGCCGCAGTCTGCTCCTCTGCATGAAGAGAGAGTTCGGTATTGCCGTTAACTGTTATAACGCGCTTGAGCCCCGGCATTTTTAGCTTTTGATAAGTTTAATGCGCGACGGCATTGAATCGGGCGAAAGCAGTTCGCCCGAGCAGTGCGTGATAGCCACTGTAGAAAGGAACGATGTCAAACATCAAGTCCTCGCTCAGGAAGTTCTCAGGAGATCCGAAGACTACCTCAAGAGTAATAGTCCCAGAGCATTGCGCCTCAACACCTGGTATTATACCCTTAAAAGTGGTGTTGCTGGGTTTAATCCTTGACGGATCGATGCCCATCTTCCTGACTGTGTCAGCGTAGATTAGGTTGAGGCTGCTGCCCCATCCATGAGGGCCAGGGTTAGATGAAAACCGTCTACTATGGGATCAAGCACCAAAGCCGTAGTTCCTCCATGATGGATACTGGTTTGATGGTCTTCTTCGGTCGAAAGTGATCGGGCAAGCCGACCATGGGTTGTACTTCAGCGCTACGGGCTCTAATGTGTAAACATCACGTAGCGCGCACTTTTTCTTCTTCTTAGGGATGTGGGTGACATAGATCATGTTCACATCCTTTATGGTGGGAGGGAACTGTTTTTGTCCTCCATTGCCTGTCCTAGGGGGTTCATCCTCGTCCTCGCTACGAGGCTGGCTCTTGCCCGGGTTCTCGGCTATGATCTTACCGGCCTGCTTGATGACCCAGCAGTTCCGGTTTGAGTAATTGGCAGGCTTGTCCGAGGTGCCATGAATTTGGCAGGACTTGTCAAGGATCTTGTCCAGTGTGGACGGGCCGTCTCTGTTCCCTTTAACGGGATTCTTCTTCTAGCTAGAGCGTTGATTGCTGAATCCAGCGTTGATGGTTGCCTCATCGGCATCACTGCCGTTGCCTTTATGGCGACGTTTGTTTTTATTATGCCACGGCTTCCCATTGCCGTTGCGCACTTCCGAGGTACTCGGGTCGCTGTTGTGACTGGTGCTACGGGCCAACCAGCTATCCTCTCCTATGCAGAACCGGGTCATGAGAGAGGTGAGGGCCGCCATGGTCCTCAGCTTGTCCTGTCTGAGCTGTCATGCCAGCCATTCATCATGAATGCTGTGCCGAAAAGCGGCGATTGCTTCCGCATCAGGAAAGTCAATGATTTGGTTCTTCTTGGTCAAAAACCGATTCCAAAATTTCCTAGCAGACTCACCAGGCTGTTGGATGACGTGAGTAAGGTCATCGGCATACGGGGGCCGAACATAGGTGCCCTGAAAGTTAGCTCGAAAGGCTTCTTCCAGCTCTTCCCAGCTTCTGATAGAGTTCTCGGGCAAGCTATTGAGTCAGTGCCTCGCTAGTCTGTTAAGCTTTAATGGTAGATATTTAATGGCGTGGAGATCATCTCCACAAGCCATATGAATGAGGAGAAGGAAATCTTCAATCCACACAGCATGGTCAGTTGTTCTGTCGTATTATTCGATGTTGACGGGTTTGAACCCCTCTGGGAACTGATGCTACATGACCTCGTCTGTAAAACACAACGGGTGTGCAGCTCCTCTGACCTGAGCTACGGCTTGTCGGACGTCTGTTGTTGTCCGAACACGGGCGTCATCTCGATCCCAGTCATGCTTATCGAGCCATGCCTGATATCCGGCCTGAGCAGCTTGGACATGGTCCCTGGATCCATAGATGGATCACGATGGAGCAGGCTGTGCGGTCAATTTTTCCCGCAAATCATACGGCGGAGAAGAGACGGGATCGGATCCTTGCCTTCACGGCGAGGTATTGCAGGGGGGTCTCGAAGTCCTCCCTTTGGTCTATCCCGACCCCGAGGAGGGCGGTCGGGCTGATCGGTTCGATCATGCTTATAGAGCAGATTGTCGTCAACTTCGTCATTGAATTGCCGGAAGCAGACGCCGTCGTGGGTAGGATTTGGTTTGGTCCGCGAGCCTTTGCTTGAGGTCTTGCTCGGCTGCGAGGACCTCCACCCACTTATCATTGAGCGTGTCTTGATCGGCCTTAAGCTTCTCACGCCCTCTTTTTATACTTCGGGCGGAACTAATGAGCCACCGTCTGAAGTTTTCCAGATCGAGGAAGTCCTCGGGGACGTTGAACTCCTCGGGTCCAAGACTTATGTCCTCCTATGATTCCGGCATGTAATTTGTGTCATTAGGATCATCGAGGTCCTCCATCCCTGTGGCGCCATCGATATGACCGGATGCATCATCATCTGCTTTGTCCTGGTCCTCGGCGCCATCTGGGGTGGTATTGTTGTTGCTGGCGCTCCCCTTATCGGCGCGTTTAGAGCGATTCCCGCCCCGTCGGTGTTTGGGATTCTTTTTCTCGTCCCCCTTGTCGTGCTTGGGAGTATCCTTTTCATCCTCCTCCTCGTTGTCCTTGGGGGTATCTACCATGTAGACATCGTAGGTGGAGGTCGCCGTCCAGTTGCTGGTGTTTGAGGTAGCAACGGGCGATGCAGCACCAGATGGGCCATCGTCATCTTCATCCATGTCGGTTGCCTCTTCGGAGGCATAATCAAGTACGTCGGTTAAATCCTCGACCATAGCGACTAGGTGGGTGGTGGGTGGGATGTAAATTTTCCTATCATCGGCTCTACATCTGATCTGGTCATAAACCGAGGACTGACCGTCTGAAATCCCGAGGTTCTGGATTCGGTCTAGCATCTCATTCAGAAGCGAGAGGTCTGCCGGTCCCATCTCTTGATAGTAGGCAGGGCTAACTTGCAGTATGCTCGACGAAGTCTGTGACACGGCTTCGGAGCACGGATCAGCTAGGGCAAGGGCCTGGTCTGATGAAAAAGTGATCGAATACAAACTCGAGGTTGGTTCTGAGGTGAGACCTAACCCGAGGTCTAGATCTAACGAGGAAGTAATCGGATCCAAACTTGAGGTTGGTTCCAAGGTGACCCCTGATCCGAGGTTTGGATCTAAGGTTGGATCCGGGGTTGAGGCCACGGTGTCCGTGGGGTTCTCAAGCCGATCTGGCCTCCAGCCAAAGAGGGTGAGATCGCCACGGGAGTCAGCAGTATACTCCAAACTCCCAAATCTGATGATCTGATCCGGGGTGAAGCTTTTGACACGGCGGAGGTGGCCGGCTGGGTCGGCGTGAAGGACGATGCTGCCGAACGCAAAAAGTTGGCCGGGGACAAAGATCTCACCGCAGCCGATGTCGCTATTGATCTGAAGGTGAGCCATTGATCCTTTTTGACCACACAGCGGGACCTGTATGGGCCACCAATGTCGGTGCTAAAACTGGCGGATCTCAGGTATGGGGTCCCGAATTGTAGATCTAGGAACGATGGTAACAGCGGACAAAGGGAGACGATGTTTACCCAGGTTCGGGACCTCTCGAAGAGGTAAAACCCTACGTCATGCTTTGATTATATTGATGTGATGGAGTACAAAGTACAGATGATCTACCTCGAGATCGTATGATTGTGTTCTAAACCCCAAGGCTGGTAATCGTGCCTCTAAAGACTAAACCCCTCGGCTTATATATGCACCGGGTGTACCTAGGTTGTACACATGGTCGGCTGTCGATATGCTAGCCACAAAGTAATCCTTGAAGTACACGCCAAGTCTTCGGAGGTCTCCATCTTGATTACGCCAAGGTTCGTAGCTTTGGTAGTCCTTCTTCCGATGATTGGTGGGCCACCAGCCCGAGCCCATGGACTGTGGTCCGTACAGGTTAGTACCACTTAGTCCAGGACACCGTCAATGACGGCGATGATTCTCTCTCTCCGGAGCTCCGAACGGACTCCAGATTAGGGCTCCCGATGAAGAACTGAGGGTGGCAGCGGCTCAGTATCGTAAAATGCGATGAAACTTTTTCTCTGATTTTTTTAACGGGAAGATGGAATATATAGCGCTGGAATTAGGTCAGACGAAGGTCCACGGGGCCCACATGGCTGCCCGGCACGCCCTAGGGGGTGGGCGCGCCCCTGGCCGTGTGGGGCCCTGGTGGCTCCCCTCCAGTGGGTCTTGGCTCCAGTATTTTTTATTTATTCCAAAATTTTCGTCCAATTCTGAGAACTTTTTATTTCTGCACAAAAAATAACACCATGGCAGTTCAGCTGAAAATAGCATCAGTCCGGTTTAGTTTCATTGAAATCATGCAAATTAGAGGCCAAAACAAGAGCAAAAGTGTTTGGAAAAGTAGATACGATGGAGACGTATTACTATCCTCTTACAACCAGAACATCGTTTTTTTCAGAAGTAAGATAGAACATAGAACACACAGAAGCATGACACTTGCCATCGTCAACTTCATCACCACCAGCATTTCTCTCCCTAAACCTAACAATGTACCTACTTGGTGCTTGGTCATGGTACTTGCATTCCACCACCAGCATTTCTATCCCTAAACATAACAATGCACCTGCTTGGTGCTTGGACATGGTACCTTCATTCCTTCCCCTCACATCCCTTGGAGCTCCATTTCTTCTGCTGGTACCAACATTCCTTACCCTCTCATCCCTTGCACGCTCAAGATCTTCTCTTCTGCCATGTACCGCGCCAAGTGCATCCACCATAGCATTACCAACGACGATATGGTGATCAAGAAGATAACCCACATACTCCAACTCCCAGTGCCAGAAGTCACATGGGTTCTATCAACCAAAAAATAAAAAAATGTCAAATTTCCTGTAGGATATGGACCAAATTTCTTGAAATTAAACATAGCTAATCGCCATGGAATTACACTGTCACAACCCTAGCTAATGGTATTGTAATTAGCTTAATACATGAGCATAGCATGTCATCATGTTTAATTAATAGAAAAGTGAAAATGAGGAGAATTCAAACCCTCAAGTTTCCTAAAGGGAAAAAATCTTAAATCTTGTCAATGTACCAAAATGCCCTTCTCAAACACTAGGAATTTGGCAAGAGCCTCCTCTTGTTCATGTGGGCTCTCCCTAAAAAAATTAAGGTTTAAAAGGGATCAATTTTAGAAGTTTTCTTAAACCAAAAAACCTAGCTAAGTGGGTATATACTTATAGAAATAGAAATATAAACACAAAATTCTTGGAATAATTTATGTAGACTTGGAAGGGTCCAGTGGTGCCACATAAAAATTCTCAGAAGATTTGGAGTTCTTTTGAATTTTCAATCAATTCAAAAATAGTAGGAAATGGTTAAAAACAGAAATAAGAAAAAAAACGGGCATCACTCTACCTATTTGGCCGGCCCAGTAGCAGCTGCAGCACGGCCATCCCAGCCCAGCCCGTAGCATCGTCTTCCTCCTCCGTCTCCAGGTGTCAGCACCCCATGCTCGCCATGGCCGCCGGATGGCCGACGCGTCGCCCTTCCTATGCCGTGGAAGGGGATAATACCGCACCGGCCACCTCGCCTCATCACCATCGTCCTTATCCCCTCATCTGTCCCTCTCTCATGCACTATCTCTTGCTCTCCTAAACACGCCGGATGCTCACCCTCGCTATGGCCGTCGACGCCACCGTGGCCAACGTCCAACCCGCTGCTTGAGACCGTGTCCCCGAGTTTCCCCGAGACGTCTTCTTCCTCTCCACCGATGGAATCACCCAGGACTCCCCGCGTTCGAGCACTTTGACCTCGTCTTCCCTGACCATGGCCGCGGAGCGCCATCGCCGATCCCTGCTGTTCCCGAGCACCCCGACCTCCCCGTGCTCACCATCCGCTCCAGGATGGGCTCCTCCTATGCGTTTCCCCTCAGGCTCCCCCATCAAATAGCTCCTTTTGCGACCTCCCGGCCGTAGTCGTGATCACCCTATCGCCGACGTGTATCCTGCCGCCAATGCATACCACCCCCGGCCTAGCTGAGTGATTACGTTTGATCTTTTTTTGAATGTAGTAATAGCCTTCTTCCCTAGAGACCTAGGACTTATCGAATCCAGGAAGTGATTAAGCTTGGCAAGGAGACTTCTGGAAGTCTTTGTTATCGCATAATGTTTCTGTTCCCCGGACCAACACAAATAATCGCAGTGGTTGTAAACAATAAAAGAAATATGTGAGAGCAGAGTTTTCACCTGCAGCTATGCACACACGCTTGGGATTATAAGATAAACAATAAGCATCGGTATGAAATAATAGCATATATAATTTGTCAAAAAATAAGTGGACGATGCGTCCTTATGACATCACGACCGACTGCCGCCGAATCAAGGATTGGATTGTCCAACCTTGGTCCTATTCCATCTCGCGGGGTTGCCTCGGTTATTAAGGATATACCGGACCAATGCATTAGCGTTTGATGACTGCATCATTGTCTCCCCCGGGGAATTGGTTCTGGCTACCATATTGGCCTTTCTATCACCAGCCTTCAGCGTAGCCTTCAACTCTCCCCTGCTCATTGCCTCTCCTTGTAGCAATCTTCGGTGCCTCAGGTACTGGCAAGTCCTAGGATCGAGGTAGAGACAAGGGACAAATAGTTGTGCAAATATATAAAGAAAAAGCATACCATTAATCCCAGCTTGGGCGTACACGGGGTTGCGAGGCTATGCCTCAGCCCTTAGCCCAAAGGAATGACTCACACATCATGATCGAATCACAAGCAGATAACATTGTGTAAAGGTTTACATGAAGATGAATGATCGATAGTCTTACAAGGTCGTTGATCGAGATGGAACCTTGATTAGAAGTAATTGAATCTAATGGAGATGGTGGCTATGGTGATGGACATGTGAAGCGAGGATGATGACGGCTGGTGAGGGTGAATGTCGAACGTGATTGTCTCTCCCTTCTGGGAGTCCTCGTTCTCCTTTACATAGTGCACACGGGCAGAATAGGATTTTGGGGTCCTTCTCTTGTGAATTGGACTGTGCCCATTCACGAAAGTTGTTCAGGATGACGTCATGGAGGCGACGCCGGGCGGTATGACCACTGGTATGAGCGGTCGCACTTGTACCACGCGTCGTCTTCTCTTCTGCTGACTCGTGTGCACCCCATTTTATATGGAAATGATCCTCTTCTTAAGTACATTCCATATATGCTTTCATTTTCTACCTAAAAATGTCCATATCTGCAAGGAATAGAATAAACAAGGACATTTGCACATCTTTGCATTTTTTAGTGCTTAACGGGCAAGTTGAAGGGATAAACATAGAAAATATCTAAGAATATCCAGTTTAAACGAGGGTAAAAATGAGTGTAAAAACCACTCATCACTGAGCACGGGCTCGTGCTCCTAGAGCTCCGAGGGTGCCCCCTGGCCAGTCCATGGGCTCCCCCGTGCCCCGTAGCAACGTCTCGGTCAACCCCGTGCGGGCGCCGCCGCTGGACCTCAATGCTGGCATGATTCTAGCCACCCCTGTGAATCCTACCACCACCCATCGACACACCCGAGACTCAGCTACACATAGGACATAGCAGCGCGCAAAATGGTCGCCGGCGCAGGCCTCCGGAGCTCCCCCACTGTACCATATGGTCGCCGGCAACGCTGCCGCCGGTCTGGGTTGTGAAAGGTGGGCCCAGGCTATTCAAGCTAATTACTTGTTAATTAGGCTAGTGTGTGATTGACCTTTGGGCCTGGATCCTGTAGCATTTAGATTAGTGCTAATTAGGGTCTGAGTCAATGACTGGTGGGCCCTCTTGTTGCTAATAGTGCAATTAGGATTAATTACCCTTTTTAGCATCTGATCAGCACCCAGAGGACCCATATGTCAGAGTAGCTGTACCTTAGTTGACTTTGACCCCGGCCCCACATGTCATTGACTGTGGCTATCTCCTGGCTGAGTGAGAAAAGTATTTTCTAGATTTTTATTAATCAGAAATGATTTTTGAATTTCCAGAAAATCCTTTAAACTTAGAAAATTCATAACTAAATAACCATAGCTCAGAAAAATATGTATAATAACAAAAATTTCAAAAAAAATGCATACAATATGTTTATGAAATGATCATGCATGTTAATAACCCTAAATATTATGTTTAGGATAAAACAAGATTAAACCCTTTTCTTTTAATTGTTGGAGTTAGGGAAATGCTAGATTTAGTCCATTTCCACTTCAATTAAAATGACTTATGATGCATTAGGTCAATTCAGCACCACCTTATGCCATGACATGCATTCATCCTTGAGCATTGCAATGACTGCTTAATTAAATGTTGCTCCCCTTATTTTCTGGTGTTTGCTTCTTATCGTTAGAAGCAGAGCCTACTGTAGAGTACACTGACATCACCGATGAGCAGTACCCGGCTACTAAGTAGCAAGGCAAGCAAAACCCCCCTGATCATGTTGATGAATCCTACTTTTACTGCTTCTTCCTTATTCTTGTGCGTTAGAGTATCGATTCAACCATTGTTCTTCGTTAGCTAGATGGTACCTATCATGTGCATGGCCTATCCTTGTAACCTTATATGGCTTTTACTTTTGATCCTACCATCGTTAGGATTTGCTTGATGTTAGCCCTACTATGAGTCCTTCATGGCCGTGCTTAGTGTTGTGCTAGTCTTGATCCATCTGGGCGATGAATCACAGTTCGTAGATGAACATGAAAAGTGGGATGTGGTCTATTTCTGGAGATAAATGGGTTAAACATGACTAAATGTGAAGGTGAGAGGCTGTGTTGGAGAACATGGTGGGTTGTCTCACTTAAGCCTCTCTTAGGACTCGAGTTCTCGATTTATTGATCCAAGACTGAGCATAGTACCAAACGACGGAAAACAGACCCCCTCTCGACCTACTAACTTGCCTCAGACCGGTCCAGGAGGCACATAGTTTGGGATTTCCATTTGGCATATGCATAGAAAAAGCGTCGTTGTTGTTGGCATGATATGGTAGGATTGTGGCACGGCTCATCAAGTGCGAGAACTATCCTGCGGGGTGGACTTGGGGCCCTGCACACAACAGTTGAGTCTGTATCGGAGCTTTGGTCGGACTCATGATTACGGGTAGAACGCAGATGAATGATTCCCTAGACTAGAATCAAGTGCAAGGTAAGAGTCATGGTCGATCACCCTATGTCAGCACGGAATGTGAAGGATGTCATGTGGCGCTAAGAGACGATCTGACACATGTGGGTAAAATAGTACACCCCTGCAGGGTTAAATCTATTTGAATAGCCGTGTCCGCGGTTATGGACTACTTGGTTATCTAAGCTTGAACTAGACAACTTTAACGGTTACTTTAAAATTGGCAAGATAAGTGTGAGTGCCTTGGATTGCTTCCTCATGGGGTTAGTCGAGGGAGGATTCGTGGTGGTCTATTGTTGTGGTGGTTAAGCTAGATGTACTGGTGTGCGCTCCCTTATCCCCTGGTTACAAATTCTGGTAGTCTTACTTAAGTAGTCTTCAAGGGCAAAACTGGCATTTATGCAAAACAAGTCCACATATACCCCTTCCTTTGATACTGATACATGTGTAGCTAGTTGTGATATAAGTCTTGCGGAGTACATTTGTACTCACACTTTCTTATGATAATAACTTGTTGCAGAGGAGGCCATCGATCCCGATGGAGGTCACTATGTGGATGTCGACGCCGACGATTAGTTTGGAGGTCCCAAACAGCAGTCTGTGCCTTTGGGAGGGTCGTTGTTCTATTGTTTAAGCCTCTTAAGATTTTCTTAAACTTGTCTTGTACTCAGACATATTTTTCTTTCGCTAGTGCTTGTAGCAGTGTTGGGTCACGTGACCATTGTGTGTTTATAACTGCTATGTTTGCTCTCTTAAGAGCCTTTGTAATATATATGATTTCAATTGTAGAGTTATGTTGTGTTACCTATTGTTTCACACACACGACGTGCATGATGCGTGTATGGATATAAAGTGCATGTTGTGTGTAGGGTCTTGGAATCTTTATTATACATTTGCTAGCAGAGGATCAAATACAGAGTGAAGCGACTCGTTTAACTGAGAGCTTGTGAGCTATATCACTCTACTCCAACCGTGTACTCATTTACCTGTTGTGGCTGGTTATGGGTTGATGCTCCAGCTTAATTACATCGAGTGAGGGAACATTTGGACTGCCCCATTTGGACGAGGTTTCCCGGTGTGGGGGCAATGACTCGAATGTTCCGGGCTCTCCGAGAATATATGTCACTTATCGGCTAGTCCAGGTGGCTGTTGTTGTCCAAGCGAGAATCTCGGCTTTCTGTATGATCCTCTACAGCTAGATTTGTATAACTGTGATCCTGGGTCCCGACAGTGTTGGTATCAGAGCAGGACTATTTCAAGGATCATCAAGCCTTGGTCGATGTCGAGTCTAGATCTATAAAACTATGTGCTAGATAAAAGGGTGGTTAGTAAGTAAGTAGGATTCTTTTTATTCCTTTCCCCCTTTCGATCTGAGTTCTGAGCCACCTTGTCTCCTCTAGGTTGTATGTTTTACTCGCTCTTCTGTCAGCTTCAAAACTTTAGGATCTCGGGGTTGGGTTGTTTCCTAGACTTTTAGGAGGTTGCTTGTTTTCTCAGGAATCCTTGTTTTCATAAATTGTGTGGAAATGTTGTCCGAGTTATCTAGAGTTTCTTCATAATCTGATGCATTTGCAATTCTTTCTTCCGTTACAGATGCCTTCTAGACAAGTTTTGCACCTGACCAGGTGTGTTGGTGTGCCTGGTCACACAACTATGCTGATTGAGGCCCTGGCGTACACTGGCTATCACTGGTACCCTGAGTACGTGGTGTATGAGGAGTTCCAGGACTTTAACCAGCAGCAGTATCACGATGTGGTCCTGATCTATCCTGGAGAGGAAGAGTCCACTGAGCCGCTGCACCGTGCGCTTGGTGTAGGGGTGACTATTAACATGGCTGTGCAGGATACTGCCTATGTTGGTCTGACACGTATTTGCAAGGAGCACTCACTTCTGGCTCAGTCCCATTTCCGGTACATTCCGGCAGCTTGTGAGGGAGAAGAGGGCTACCTCACTGGCCTCTACTCCCACTCCTATTTCGAGTCCCTTAATATGCAGGTTTTAGCTCAACGTGCAGAGAATGAAGATCGTACCATGCGCGCCCTTTGTTACGAGTTGTACATCACTCGTGCACGTATGTGGGCCACACTTGTGCAGTTGATCCCTTCCGTTAGGTCCAGGCGCCTTCCATTCCCATGCATGGTGAAGGCTTGTCGACCACAAATCTGACTAATAATATCCAGGAACTCACAAGTCACATGCATGGGGAAGGCTTGTCGACCACAAAATATGACCTGATAGTAATGTTCGGGCATAAACTCCCGGCAAACACATCTAGCAAATAAAACAGATACACCATTATCACATTATGTGAAGGGTCAGACACAAAAATCTGGTCCATCTTGAACATGGTCCAAGTGTTAACGTAGCCAAATAAAAAATGCCTTTCCACACAAACGTTGGCGTCCACATACTATCCTCGTCGTCCATTTCTTTGACATTGGTGCAAAAAAATTGCAACACACACCTTCAACTCCATCAACATATTTCTCATTGTCCAGCCCCTCCGATTTTTCACAATAAACCTCAAATCCTTTACTCATCTCATTCTCCATCCCTCTCTTTTTACATCATCGCAAACCCAACTTTAATGCATATCTTTTTTACATTTCATTTCTTTAATTAGGTTGAGCATATAGATGAATCAAATTTCTGGTATTACGTTTCTAAACATTTCACCTCAAAATTAAACCATTAGTTCTTCACATAATTAGCCATGGTCAAACAAAATTTCGATGCATATTTCATGGACCCAAATCATCCGGGTCATGAGAAATATTACGATCATTTTTTCATGGTCAAACAAAAATTCGAGCCATATTTTTCGAACATTTCATCACCAAAACGAAACAGTTAATTTCATCATCCGTACATGAACTGGTGCATGAATCTTGAACAAAAACTTTGTATCAAAAACATTTTATCAATTCTTGAACCAAAAAATTACATCAGAATAATTTCTAACATGAACAACTCCAGCTATAGTTGATGGATGAAAAATATATTTTTCTCTTTTTTTGTAGGATAGTTGTTTCTTTCATGAAAAAATGGCATATTGTGATTGCGGGACCAATTTGTCTTTCACGGTAGAAAACGGAAGATCAAGTTTCAAAATGAGACCGGTGGTCTAAGAGGCATGATGGAGAACACGGCCCGTGAATTCATGACGAGGCGACGACTAACCGTTATACGGCGCTCCGCAGTGGCTTGCTTGACCACAGACCTCACAGGTCAGCACCTGTGGCAGACATTTACCTACATCGTCCGTCGCTTCAAGGAATTTGGAAACCCCGCCAGGCCACAGGTCAGCACCACACGGGATGGCGCCAACCTACTGCAGGGTGCGTCCCCCTCCCCCTCTCTTGGTGGGTTTTGATTCAATTCCAATCCTTTGGAACCGAGTGAACACCTATTCAAACTCCGCCCTAGAGGCCTAATTCAAATAGAGGGATACAACTATGTTTTTGTACACACAACTCTATTGTGATTTTGATCAACATAGAAGAGAGAGCTTCAACCCTATATCATTATCTACTTTGCGTCTACGACTCGTTATTGCCAGCATAACTTATGTGAGAGCGACCTGCACTACATCAACCAGTCGTCTCGATTCCTACCGTCATCGAATTAACTACACAGATTAGACGGTACGCAGTTGCTCTAGTCTCTCCCTCTTATCTAGATTGGTTTAATCTTGCATGAGATTTCTCCCTACTATATGCAAAATTTCTCTTAACTATCGCGTAGTTGATCGGCACTCGCTGGCCCAATGTCGATGCACAGTTAACGAAACCAGGAGATTGATGATTGTAGCCGAAGCGAAAGTGGTGTTACTGGGGTGATATTGGTGGCCTATTGCATCCGTCGTTCATTTTTCATCCAATGGTTACTTAATTGTTTTACTGTTACAACCTCCAGTTTTACCACAACTCACCCACATCTCTCCTGCGTTTTGATTTTCGGTTTGTGTTTTTTTTCGTCCTTGGCCGAAATGGCCGAATTTTGGGAATTTCAAAAATTTCGGCAAAATCTCGGACGAAATTGCAAAATCAAAATTTTAAAATTTGGTCAAAATTTGAAAATTTGGTCAAAATTTGACCGAAATTTGACCGAAATTCGGCCGAAATTTGAACAAAATTTGAAATAAAACAGAGCAAAACATATCAGCGCAACAACCATCATGAGAGATCATATAAACTTTAACAAATAAGCTCTAGGGATTAATAAAATTGCATCTGACCAACATAACAGGCAGGCATTAGCTATAATGTTGCCTCCGACATAACAGTTAACAGTCCAACATAACAGACACACATTAGTTATAAAATTGCCTCCAAATAACCCTTAACAGTCCAACATAACAGGCACACATTAGTTATAAAGTTGCCTCCAACGTAACCCTTAACAGTCCAACATCAGTTCAACCATCATAGCGTAGTTCAAAGTTTAAATAGTCCGGTACAGCCAAAAGACTTCAAAGGATTAAACATAGAAACAACATCTCCAAAAGACAACCATCAAAGCATGACATTGAAACAGCAGCTCCAAGCTTCCCTACATCCAAAAGCTTCTTGATATCCTTTGTTATTCTTCACGTGCCATTTCTGGTTTAGAGAAAACAGAGGAAGGGTCAGGATGGAGGTAGTTCTTCATGGCAATTTTCTTCTGCCACTTGGTGCATAAAAAAATAAAATGGACTAACAAGACAAGTAGCTAGTACAATAATAGTCAAATGTTATGCATGCTCATGAATCAAATATACCTATGAAACACCAGCTCCAAGCTTGCATACATCCAAAAGCGTCTTGATATGCTTGGTTCTTCATGTGGCATTTCTGGTTTAGAGAAAACAGAGAAAATGTCACAATACAGATTGCATACATCTAAGTAACTAGTAGTTCCAAGAAACTAAAACACTAAAAAGGAGACTTACCATCAGATTTTGTTAATTATATTAGTTTCTTTGGGAAACAGCAGGGTAGAGGTTGTTGACGTCCTTGATCTTCTTGACAAGCATAGTAATACCTTAACAAGATCTATGGGAACCACTTGCATTTGCATCGTGGTTGCCACTGTCACGCCTATTTGCAGTTCCATTACCTGAAAATCACATGACAAAAGAATAACAGTCAGTTATGAAGAGTAGGCAACTAAGGAAGCAAACCTTGCTTACTAGGGTGTCCTGATATGAATGAGGAACAAAAACAGTACAGCCAGATTCTCTAGTTTAGATACTAAGGAATAAATAATTTATATACAAGCTGATGCTCTTGTTTGCCAAACGACAAGTCACAAACTATAATATATTCTTGAGAAGGATACTTTGAAGATTAGTTCTAGAACCACCACTTAATGGTACCGCTGGAGGCTGGACATTGAAATTAATCATTGGTCAACATCTACTTAGTTAACTACAGAACTAATTTTTTTGTTGGACGTGTTGTAGATCTAAGTAAAAGATCGATTCAAACATGGGATGCTTCTGCAAATATATAAGCCAGTGGTTGGATGTGATAAAAAAAACTATAATATTGCGCACAAGCATCATCTCAAAGACTCAAACTGTACCTAATGAAACTGCAGCAGTTTCTGTTCTTGTGCAAGTAGGAAATGTCAGGCAAATATATATGGTGCACTCTCGCCATGATGCCAACTGTTTTGCTCTCAGTAAGCAGGTTTATTCAGGTTCTATATATCCAGTTCAACAAGGAAGCTGCTATCTTGGACTAGACAAAGTCAGAGGGCACAAAATCTTTGATTCCCATAAACCTGAATGTCACTACTGTGTTCAACTCATCAAAACTGAATTTTTCCTACTGCATCTAGTACCAGATGCATGTGTATTTCAGATTAATAACCCCACTACCAGATGCATATGCATTTGCCCAGCCATTTACCAGGGGCCGCTTATTAATCTAAAGCAGCACAACTACATCAGAGTACAGATTATAACTAAGAAACAAAGCAACATCGATCTGAAATTGCTGAAGAACTGAAACTGCATCAAGGAAGATATAAAGCCATCAAGAATATGCGTACATTCCCAATCAAGAGGACGCCCTCTAGGCTGCTGCCGCTGCCCTTTGCTAGTGCCTCCGTTGCACTGGTCAGCTCACGCACCATTAGCTCCGTTGCCGCAGCCGCCGAGCGCCATGCCGTAGTCTTGGAGAAGAAAAGGACAGAAATTGGAGGGGTGGAGGCGAGGGGATGTCGAGGAGGGAAGGAGTGGAGTGAGCGCCCTTGGCCGGACGCCGGAGAAGCCGCGCTCGCGTGAGGTGTTTCCTGTGCGCAGCGGCGGCGCCGCACACAGGAGGAGCGAGAGGAAAGAATGATTTCTAGGGTTAGGGCGCTCGGGTTCGCGGTTTTGTTTCACCAGGACCGTAACATGAAGGCTCTAGAAGCTGGGCCGGGCAGAAAAATTTCAAAATGGGCCGAATTTTTTGGCCGAGAGGCCCATATATCGGGCCCTGACGAGATGACCGAAATTCGGCCGGAATTTAATTTTTTCGGCCGAAAATCAAAACCGTGCATCTCTCTTTCCACCCACCAATGCATTTTAATTTGATTTAAAAATTTGAATCACCTTTATGTTTAATTTGAAACAAAGATCGGTCCATTTGAATATTTGTGTTCCTGGTGACAGGATCTTCAAAACAAGATAAATCTTCAATACGTTTTGACCATGTTTGGAATTTGAATTTTGAAACTGTAATAAAACCTCTACGAAACTATTTTGTCATGTTTGACTTGTTTCATGTCATTTTGACACATGGTTCTCATAAATAGAGGTTTCTTGAATATTTCATCATTTTTTTTGGTGGTACCACTTATATTTTGCTGAAATTTCATAATGTTATATGGAGATTCACATGTGTAAAGAGTTTCGCTAATGTTTCAATCGATTTAACCTTTCTGAAACCGAGATTAAACTCGTCAATGGTAATTAAGCACATGAAAAACTTCTCCAAACCGAGATTAAACCCATTGAAGATAATTAAACGAAAACCTAAAAGAAACTCTAGTTAAACCTTTTGAAACCCAAATAAAACTCCAATGAAAACTAATCAAAATTGCTAAACCTCTTTGAAATTGAGATTGAACCTGCGAATGACAATTAAACCGAAACCAAAAACCTAAATGAAACTTCAGTTAAACCTTTTGAAACTCACTAAAACCCAATGAACCTACAATCATTTGATAAATTATTTTGATTTTTAACTAATCTAATATCCTAATTAAAGAATTCATTTTTTTTAATTCGCATGGAATTATTTAGATTAACTCATGTCTTGAAGAATGTAGAGTTGGGTCTAAGTTTCCCAACACATGAGGCACTATTTTATAAAACAGGAGGGCTGCACACAATGAGAAATGAATAGAGTGGAAGATGTGTATTGCAAAAGTTATGCATGGATCTTAAATAAATGGATGGTCAATGCGTTAGGTGGAAGCCCCATTTGGTAATGAAATGATTTCCCGGTCATCAGATCTGTCGATTCTTCACTGCTAGCTGATCAGACCATCAGTCCCGGTTCGAGCGGCCAGGACGCCGGTCGGGCCTCGGCAGGCACAAGTCCCGGTTCAGCTGGGACCTTTAGTCCCGGTTCCAGCCACCAACCGGGACTAAAGGGCCTCGCTCCTGGCGCAACCCCTTTAGTCCCGGTTGGTGTCTGGAACCAAGACTAAAGGTCAGTCTTCAGTCCCGGTTCTAGCCACGAACTGGGACTAAAGAGATGCCTATATATATGCTCTCCCCTGCCCGCTCACTCCTCTGTTTTTTGGCCGGCCGGTGTGGGAGGTGTGTGCTGCTCTGCTCTCACCTCCTATGCACATGAGGTGTTCGATGAAATGCCCGAGTCACACTTAAGCTTTCTCCTCTGCAAGCTCGACCTCCCAGCTCCATTTTTCCCAAGATTTGTCTAGGTTTGGCGGTGCACCAACTACACAAGTGTTCTAAAAGGTTAGCAACTTCATCGTTTCATCTGTCACTACTAGTTTAGCTCATTTCAAATGCTGTAGAAGCAGAGTGGTTTGTGCGTTTTAGTGGAGGAGTGTATGTGGGAGTTCTTTTGATTTAGATGCACAATTTGAGCTGAAATTAACTTAGAGTCTGCACATGTGTAGGGTGCCGTCCCCGTCCCCGTCCTCACCGCCGTCGATCGCCCGCGCCGATCTCGTCGCCGGCACCACCGTGGTGATCCTCTTGTTCTTATCTTCTTTTTAAAAGAAAAAAATTCTTACTTGTATGATTTAGATAGATACTTGTATAATTTTCTTACTTTTATTATTGTTTGTTATTATATAGTGCCATGACTTTGGTATCCGCCCCCGTCGGCCCTCGTCCTGTCTATGATTCGGATGTGGTATATTATCTTTTATTATGATTTGTTTCATTTAGTGTTTATGACAATTATGCCGACCAACATGACATAGATGTTTTTATCTAGGAGGTATGTGAACCGGAAATTCCAACCGACCCTCTTGTCGAGAGGTTAAATTTAGTTGAAAAAGAAAACAATTACTTGAAGAAAAAATTGAAAAGAATTGAGGAGGACAAGATGGAATTGGAGTTGCATGTTGCCGATGTCGTCGATGATCACAAGATCAAGATGGATGCAATGCGCTTGAAGATTAGAAAGATTAGAAAATATGCCATTCATAATGAGGCTTGGTATCATTATGCCGTTGGATCAATTGTTACCTTAGTTGCGATTATGATCGCATTTGTTGTTGTTTTTCATAGTTTCAATGTATGCTTTAATTAGATGCTCTAGAGAGCTATATGTTGTTCTATGAGAAATATATATGTATGAACTTTATGTATTTATTTTTTCAGTAATAACATTTGATCACTACTGTACTTTGGTTTTAATGTGATGATGAACTTGTATTAATTTAGTCACTTCTCTATTCATGATGTTCTGTAATGGTTTTTGATACACTTAATTATATAATGCACGCAGATGAACCGGCAATGGATGTACGGTGACCGACGCACCTCCGAGTATCTTGAGGGCCTACATAAATTTATCGAAGTGGCTGAGGCAAACAAGCAGAATGGTTTTATGTATTGTCCATGCCTTGTCTATGAGAATACGAAGGATTACTCTAACTTGAAAACCCTTCACGTCCACCTGTTTGAGAAGGCTTTCATGCCACACTATAATGTTTGGACCAAGCACGGAGAAAGAGGGGTTATGATGGAAGACAACGAAGAAGAAGAGGATGATGACAACTATCCCCCTGAATACGGTGATACTGCAACGGGGGAAGCTGAAGATCAAGAGGAACCAGACGATGTGCCCGATGATGATCTTCGTCGGGTCATTGTTGATGCAAAGAGACAATGCCAAAGTGAAAGGGAGAAGTTGAAGTTCGATCGCATGTTAGAGGATCACAAAAAAGGGTTGTACCCAAATTGTGAAGATGACAACACAAAGCTCGGTACCACACTGGAATTGCTGCAATGGAAGACAGACAATGGTGTATCTGACAACGGATTTGGGAAGCTACTGAAAATAATGAAGAAGAAGCTTCCAAAGGATAACGAATTGCCCGACAGTACGTACGAAGCAAAGAAGGTTCTATGCCCTCTAGGATTGGAGATGCAGAAGATACATGCATGCCCTAATGACTGCATCCTCTACCACGGTGAGTACGAGGATTTGAACGCATGCCCGGTATGCGGTGCATTGCGGTATAAGATCAGACGAGATGACCCTGGTGATGTTGAGGGCGAGCGCCCTAGGAAGAGGGTTCCTGCAAAGGTGATGTGGTATGCTCCTATAATACCACGGCTGAAACGTCTGTTCAGAAACAAAGAGCATGCCAAGTTGATGCGATGGCACAAAGAAGACCGTAAGAAATACGGGAAGTTGAGAGCACCCGCTGACGGGTCGCAGTGGAGAAAAATTGAGAGAAGGTGGGGGGACTTTGCAGGTGACGCAAGGAATGTATGGTTTGGTTTAAGTGCAGATGGCATTAATCCTTTTGGGGAGCAGAGCAGCAATCATAGCACCTGGCCCGTTACTCTATGTATCTATAACCTTCCTCCTTGGTTGTGCATGAAGCGGAAGTTCATTATGATGCCAGTGCTCATCCAAGGCCCTAAGCAACCCGGCAACGACATTGATGTGTACCTATGGCCATTAGTTGAAGAACTTTTACAGTTGTGGAATGGAGAAGGTGTACGTGTGTGGGATGAGCACAAACAGGAGGAATTTGACCTACATGCGTTGTTGTTTGTAAGCATCAATGATTGGCCTGCTCTTAGTAACCTTTCAGGGCAGACAAACAAGGGATACCACGCATGAACGCGCTGTTTAGATGATACCGAAAGTATATATTTGGACAAATGCAGGAAGAATGTGTACCTGGGACATCGTCGATTTCTTTCGACCAACCATCTCTTAAGAAAGAAAGGCAAGCATTTCAAAGGTGAGGCAGATCACCGGAAGAAGCCCGCCCTCCGTACTAGTGATGCCATACTTGATATGGTCAAGGATTTACAAGTAATCTATGGAAAGGGTCCTGGCGGACAATCTATATTTTGGGACCTACCCTATTGGAAAGACCTAGAGGTCCGGTCTGCAATCGACGTGATGCACGTGATGAAGAATATTTGCGTGAACCTGCTAGGCTTCTTGGGCGTGTATGGGAAGACAAAACATACACCGGAGGCACGCACTACTAGAAAAAGGCCTATTAGTGGCGCACCTGTTTTCGTTAGTAGTGGCGCACTATAGGTGCGCCACTATTAACACGCCACTAGTAACAAATAGTAATGGCGCACCTCTGGTGCGCCATTAGTAATCCAGATAGTAATGGCGCACCTCTGGTGCGCCACTAGTAACCCTTAGGTGCTCCACTAGTATTCCCTCTAGGTGCGCCACTAATAGCCTTATAGGTGCGCCACTAGTAATAAAGGAAGGTGCGCCACTAATAAGGGCTGAAATGCGCCACTAGTAATGTATTTGGAAAACAAAAAAAAATCCAAATTTACAGAAAACAACCTATAAGGAAAAATAATTTAAAAACAAAAAATGAAATAGAATCATAATTTTTATTATAGTAGGAATATTACAATGTCTTTACAAGTATCCAATAAAAGAAAAATTACAAGAAAAATTACAATGTTATACCCTCAGTAACAACACAAGCCAAGAAGAGCCAGCCAGCAAGACTTTCTTGAATCCTGGGAGGCGTCACATTGTTATACCCTTCACATCCTGGGAGGCGTCAAGGCTCTGCCGGGCCACCTCAACCGAAGGGTCTCCCATCTGCCAAAGAAAGTCGACACGCTTTAGTGCACACCAATCCGGACAAGGGCTAAGAACCGATAGATACTACTATGTTGAGAAAGTAATCGCGGGCGAGAACATCAAGTTACTATGTGACTGGACAGTGAAGAACTAGACTACAGCACGACAATGAGGTGCGATAAACTGAAAAGCATCATTTTGGTTAATAAAAGCAAAGCCGTCACGAATCTACCAAAAGATGCGAACTAAAACTTCAGACCAGAGAAAACACAACATACTATTCAAAATCACTAGTTGCAGCGCTACTTGCGTCTCGTGTCAGCAAAATCATGGGATTTGACCAACTATAAATAGAAGAAATAAGGATGTAGCCTACAATAGCACCCAGCATACAACAGATGGATGATCCATAACAACAATGAATGATTTCGCCCCCTATAGCCTACAGCAGCGCCTATATCATCTCTTCTTAACTTCAGACTGGTTGGAAAGGAAGTACCTCTAGGACAACAACAATATAGTCTACAACAACACCTATATATACACACAATCATAACATGATGTTGCAATTCGAATTGACCCAGAGCATGAATGATCAACCAACCAATCAACAGATTGAAAATGGATTAAGCTGAAGATGGAGCGAACCTGTAAGGGGTCTCACCGCCAAACTTTTTCTGGTCCTGCTCATGGTTGACCGAAAACTGCAGCAGCAGGGTCCTCTCCTTGTTGCTGAAATCCGGGTAATGCGCCAAGATGGCGTAGAACCTGCAGTCCGCCAACAAACAGAACAAACAGAGTAACTCAGTTCCATTTGCCGCACAATAGAATAGAACAAAACAAAATCCAGCGATGACCCAAAAATGTTATGCTATATTGATTACATATGTCTGCAGCGTGTCTCTTATTCTATAACCAGGAGTGGTTTGTTAATTCTTAACATGGAGTGCTGAAAAACACATAGAACACTGCATTCCCACCAACGGAAGTTGGCAATATCATTCAGCATTGGGCCTCATTCAATTCCAATTTCCAAGACAGGAACCACATCTTAAAATGACAAGAAAACACAACAGATTGGTTGGGTTGAGATACTGTACATGTGTTAAAACTAACCAGACCAGAAAATTGGTTGGTGGAGGAAAAAACAAAGTTGTTCGATTATAAAAATCAGTGTTAAGAGAATTGAGAAGGTTCTTCCAAGTAGCATGTCACCTTAGCATTTCAATAATACAAAGATTATAAACTTAATTAATGTTGCAGGTGAAGAGAGAACAAAAGAAAGAAAAAGAATACTCCCTCCGTTCGGAATTACTTGACTTCATCAACAACCATTTTAAGAGTGGATCAGGGTTAAGGCATATAACCCATTTCCGTAGCACGCAATAACTATCAGTTCCTAGCCAGTACACAATGGTAACTAACGATGCCATAAGTAGCTGAACTAGGTGAAACATCACTATAAGCCAAGGCATGAAATACAGAAATTACGGACTGTACAAATAAATCTGGGGAAGGGACACTTTTGGCATTCTTTTTATTGTTGTGCACAAGAATTAAGGTCTGATGACCAATAAACTTGTTCAAAAAAAAATCCATCCAGTAATAAACTATCAAGATAAAATATCAAGCCTCACTTTCGCCTCTCTTATTATTAGTGTCATGTCAGCATGTGAGTATAGTGAACGCTTGCCACTGCCAGCAATCCCAGGATCGAACATGCCCATTTTGAACACCAAAAAATCTCATATCTTATAAACCCTCTGTTCCTAAATATAAGATGATTTGGCAGTTCAGGCAGTTCAATTTAAACTGCCAAAACGTCTTACATTTAGAAACAGAGGTAGTACAATTCACACAAGTAAATCTTATTTTTCGAATGAGAATTCAAAGTATCTTATTTTGGGCATGAGAATTCAAACAAGTTTAGCTTATTTTCTGCATGAAAAATTCAAACAAGTGTAGTTTATTTTGGGTTTAACTGAAAAATTATCCCATTTAAAGAACGGGAACTACAAGTCCACATTGTTGAAGTGTATATGTGGATTGCCTAGCAGTTAATTTCCATCAGTTCGGACTTTTGGTTGCGTTGACTAGTGCATGAAGCTTAACACACATGACTACGAGAGAACTCAGTGCACATATAAGATACTTGATCAAACTCACAGAACTGGTAGACAGCAAAACGTATCCAGCCTATATAAAATTGTCGACCAGAAGCTCATGGCTAATTATTACCTTCTTGCTGCCTTTTTTCCAGCCTCTCCTTTTCCAACTGTAATTTTGCAGGGTCTATTTGCTGCCCCTGAGAAAGAGATCAAAACAGCCCATCAGCCAGAACTGCAAGTGCAGCAGAAAACTTGCCGACTAAATAGCATAGTTTTGCAATGCTAATGTACAAATTTTAGTATGTATATTACAGAAAATTACATGGTCCAGAAGTGCCTTCTGCTGTGCCTTCACAATCGTTCCAGCAAAACGTCTCTTAAGCATTGCTGCACGAAGGGCCTTGGTTGGTGACAAAGGTTCAGCATGTAAATAACTTCCGTCTCCTGAGATTCACATCACAACATGCATTGCATTAGCAACAAAATATATAGCAACAAGATTGTGCCGAGTTCCTAACTATTATGTTATCACCACAGATAAAGAATTAAACAATAATTAGATGAACAAAGATATGATAAAAGAGGGCAAGCTGATAGAACCTTGTCCATAGGAAGAAAGAGGCGAAGTTGAAGTATCACTGCAAGACCTTGATTCATTTCCTAAGATAGCAAATAGAAGCATTAACAAAACAGATGACCTGGGATACAATTAGATGGAATTCATCAACATACAAATCTACTGAACTCTGTGCTCACTTGACTGGACCTTAGTTGTGTTAGCGCTCTCCTAAAGATAGAATACAAGTCTTAGGAGGGACAACTGAGAAGTTGCTTCACTAATGAGATCCCCAACCCATTAGCCCTAGAATCATAGATCGGACCCTCGTGGCGTGTGCAAGAGAGAAAAAAGAACCAACCTGAGCGCATCTTCGCCGGCGCGGAGGGCAGCCCCCCTGGAAGCACCCTCGGAATCCTTGGCCCCGGAGGGGGATGCCTCCGCTAGCGTCGTAGAGAGCCGGAGGCGTGCACGCGCGCAGAGGCTAGGGTTTCGGCCCGGGCTCCGCGGCGCGCGGCCTCTGCGTCGAGGCAGGCCGTCGGGGGCGGGCGGTGGAATATTCCGGCGGGGGAGCGGCGGGAAAGAGAGGCCGGAGGATGGGGCCGGCGGGAGGCGGCGCTGCAGGAGGGGAATTTGGGCGCGGGGGGCGGGGAGCGGTGGCTGGTCGGAGTCGGGGGCAGAGGAGCGGCGGAAGGGCGTCGGGGGCGTGCGGTGGGAGTGGATGCGGAGGCGGGAAGAGGGAGCCGCCGGGAGGCGGCGGGGATGCGGGGAGCGGCGGCGCTGGAGGAACCCTAGCGCGAGAGCCTTTTTTTTTCTTTCTGTGCGAGAGAGGGAGGGGGGAGGCTGCTCGGGGAGATCGAGAAGGGCCGGCTCGTTTCGTAGTAATGGCGCACTGTGGAAGAGGTGCGCCATTACTAGTTAAAACTAGTAATGGCGCACCAAACTCTGGTGCGCCACTGGTAAGTTTGGGGAGGGGGTGTGCCCAGGAGAAACTTAGTAGTGGCGCACCACACACAAGGTGCGCCATTAGTAATATAAACATTAGTGGCGCACCCATGTGTGGTGCGCCACTGCTATTTAGCAGTGGCGCACCACATACATAGTGCGCCACTAATGTCTATATTAGCTATAGCCCTTTTTCTAGTAGTGACGGGAGGAACAGCAAAGTGTGCACGAAAAAGACGGCATGCATCCAAAGCAGTATGAATGTCCTGCCATCTACGCTCTTACCAAAGAAGAGAAGGAAATCTTCTTTGAATGTCTGCTCAGTATGAAGGTCCCGTCTGGCTTCTCATCGAATATAAAGGGAATAATAAATATGGCAGAGAAAAAGTTCCGAAACCTAAAGTCTCATGACTGCCACGTGATTATGACGCAACTGCTTCCGGTTGCATTGAGGGGGCATCTACCGGAAAACGTTCGACTAGCCATTGTGAAGCTATGTGCATTCCTCAATGCAATCTCTCAGAAGGTAATCGATCCAGATATCCTACCAAGGTTAAAGAATGATTTGGTGCAATGTCTTGTCAGTTTCGAGCTGGTGTTCCCACCATCCTTCTTCAATATCATGACGCACGTCCTAGTTCATCGAGTCGACGAGATTGCCATTCTGGGTCCTGTATTTCTACACAATATGTTCCCCTTTGAGAGGTTCATGGGAGTCTTAAAGAAATATGTCCGTAACCGTGCTAGGCCAGAAGGAAGCATCTCCATGGGCCATCAAACAGAGGAGGTCATTGGGTGTGACGCCCCCGACTTAATCGTGCACTAATCATACACGCAAATGCACACGATCAAGCCTAGGGACTCACTTGAAGATATCACAACACAACTCTAGACACAAATAAAATAATACAAGCTTATTAATACAAGCCAGGGGCCTCGAGGGCTCGAATACATAAGCTCTATGTCATACAAGCATCAGTGGAAGCAAAAGTATCTGAGTACAGACACAAAGTTAAACAAGATGCCTTAAGAAGGCTAGCACAAACATAGATAACTGATCGAAAGAGGCGAGGCCTCCTGCCTGGGAACCTCCTAACTACTCCTGAGCGTCGGCGGTCTCCACGTAGTAGTAAGCTCCATCGGCGGTGTAGTAGCCGTCTCCAGCGAACTCCATCTCCGGGGCTCCAACCTCTGAACGCAGCAACGTATCGAAGGGGAAAAAGGGGAGCAAAGCAGCATGAGTACTCATCCAAAGTACTCGCAAGACTTACATCAGAACTAAGCTAGATATGCATCATTCTCAAAGAAAGGGGGTATCTCTGGACTGACTGCAGAAAGCAAGAATAGGGAGAAGGCCTAGTCCTATCGAAGACTAGCATCTTCAACATCTTGCAGCATGAGAAGAGAGTAGACCTGCAGCTCATGCATATATCATATTGTTGAGCAATTTTAATTAAGTAACACGCCCAGAGATCCTTCCTCGACTTCCCCGCGAGGAAGCAATCCCGGAGCCACAATTCATTTTAAGTTAAATTATGATTAAAGTTGTATGAGGTCATGGCACCTTTCCAAGTCGTCCTGTTACCGTGGACACGGCTATTCGAATAGATATTTCATCCCTGCAGGGGTGCACCACATATTCCCCAACGCGCCTGAGTCACCTCTGACCGGACACACTTTCCTGGGTCATGCCCGGCCTCGGGATATCAGCACGTCGTCGCCCCACCTAGACTCATCGCAGAGGCCAGCCCGCCGGTCTAAATCCTATGCGCTCAGGGGTCATGGGCCCAATCACCCTTTGCACACCTGCACGGTGCGTACGCGGCCGGAAACAGACCTAGTACACTCCACTCCAGAGCTGTACGTTCCAGCCCAATCCGTCGCGCGCCGCTCCATTGCTGACGTCCGAAGAGCTTCGGCTGATACAACGACGCTGAGTGCCCATAACTACCCCACGCGAAGGTTAGTGCGTATTAAGGCCAATGACCTAACTCAGATCCAGCACCCAACCCATTAGCAATTTATTAGGTGCGGGGCAAGCTCGAACATATTGCAGCTCGTCGCCCCGCCAAGAACACTCGAGTGCCTTCCGGCGCACCCCACCAAGTCTCCGGATGCCTTGCGGCGCATCCCACCAATATCTCTCGCGGGTACCCTTGGGGCCGACCCGTCTTTAACATAATCAGTAACCCGGTCATAGTAACTGTGTGGTTATACGCCAAGTGGAGATCCGAGGAATCACCCTCGATGGATCCCGCTCGCGATAAGAGTAAGACAAGAGTCGTTACCGGTAAATGGAAAGGAGGAATCACCCTCGATACCCATTACCGATAACTACGCTACAGAATTAACATCGGGAGTGCTAAGTGAGGTATCACCCTCGGCACTCGATGGTAGCTCTGCAGTGCCCTACTAAAGGGGTGTGCAGTGATGTGAGGGGTCTGGCTCGTCGGTCAGTTGACCGAGTCTTCTGTCGTCAAGTCCTCGGTGTCGTCGATGATCAAGCAGAGGCAACGGGGACTCAGGGGGTCTCAAGGGTTCACTGATCCACCTATACTAGGCAGTTGATATAATCAACAAATACAGTAGCAGTTCATCAAAATCAGGCTATGCATCAGAATAGGAGCTATCTAATACAGTAGCAAAATTCTAATGCATGAATAAGAGGGAGAGAGATGGGTGATATCGGAATGCTCAAGGGGGTTTTGCTTGCCTTGCTGCTCTGCGGCAAAAGGCTGGTCGTCAAGTGCGTAGTCGTACCCGGCAGCTCCGTCAGCCTCGGGGTCTACCGAAGAGAAGAGGGGGAAGAAACAATAAATACAATGCACACAGATGCAACACGATGCATGACATGGCAAAATGTTTAGCTAGGCATGCACGGTACCGAGAAGGGGGGAACCCATCCGGGAATGTTTTCCCGGTTCCGGACATGTGTCAGACAGATGACCGGAGGGGGCAATGTTCCAGGCTGCGATGTTGTAAGCATGGGACAGCTAGGATGCAGCGCAGGGTTGATATACTGCCTATCTAAGTGCTCTAGTCAATTTAGGAATTTAACCGGAATTATTTTATTAAAGTCATGCACTATTCATTTGCCAGAAACAGACGAAAAGTTACAGGTGTGCTATGCTAGGGACATCTGACAGACTAACGGACAGGGTAACCGGATTCGTCTCGTCGTTCTGAGCAACTTTCATGTTCAAAGTTTTTCGATCCGGGCTACGGTTTATTTTATATTAATTATTAAAGATTAAACATTTTCTGAATTTCATTTAATTATTTAATCCGAATTATCTAAAACAGTATTTACTGTTTAACCAAATCAATTAATTAACAGATTAATCAATTATTCTAATTAACCTTAAACATTTAATTAACTTAATTAATTACCTAATTAATTAAATCACTAATTATTTAATCTAATTAATTAATCATTAATATTAATATTTATTTATTTATTTACTTTCTAATTTCAATTTTATTTTAAACACTTTTATTTTTATTTTGTTATTAGTATATACGTGTATGTGTGTACGTATATACGTATATCCATACGTATATACATACACACACAACACAACACACACGCACGCTACATGCACACACATATTTCACACACATCCACACACGCACACACGCACACGCACGCGGGCAGGGCCGCGGCCGGTGGCCGGCGGCGGCACGGGTCGCGCGGGGGGGGGGGGGGGGGCGAGAGCTCACCGGGGGAGGGGCGTGGCCGGCGGTGGCCGGCGGTGCGCCGGCGGCGAGGAGGGCCGCGGGCGACGGGGCAGAGCAGGAGGCGACGGGCCGGCCGGTGCGGGGGCGAGGCGGCCGGGGGCGGCGAGCCGCGGCCACGGGGCGACGCGGGGGTGGCGGGGCCGGCGACGGCGGGCCGTGCGGGGCCGACCGGCGGCGGAGCAGGCGGGCGGCGCACGCGGCGGGGGCGAGCGGCGGGCGCGGTCGGGGGGGAGGACGGGGCGCGGGCCGCCGGGGCCGAGCCGACCAGGCGCGGGGGCGCAGGGCGCCGGCGGGGGCTGGCGACCGGGGCGGCGGCGCGGGGCCGCGCGGCCGGTGCGGGGCAGGCGCGGGCGAGCGCCCGAGCGGCGGCGCGCGGGGATAAATGGGACGGCTAGAGTTAGGGTTCGTCCACGTTTCGTATATATATAGTGTGCGAACGGGCCATCGAATTTCGACCCGGTTAGGTCCAATTTTCCCACCGTTTCAAAATTCGTTTGAAATACTTTTGGGGCTCAAATTAAATTCCAAAATTACCGATTTCAATTTTATAAAATATTACGAGATATTTCCAACCCATCCAACATTTTTAATTTCGGTTTTGAACAACTTTATCATCCGCCTTTTTCGGAGGATTTAAATTGCAATGAAAATTAACGGGGTTTGCACGGACGCGAGTTCAACAACAGTGATCGCGGCAACAGTGATCGCGGTGATGTGGCATCACTAACGTAGGATTACTGTAGCTTAATTTCCGAAATTACTGTAGCCTAATTATCCGGGCGTCACAATTCTCCTCGTCTAAGAAGAATTCTCGTCCCGAGAATTTAGAGGTAGAGCAAGGGGGAAAAGGTTCGGCCACGTAATTCTAACGAGTCTTCTTGTTCTTGTTGATCTCATCGAAGAGGTTGATCCCTTCGTTGATGTCTTCAATTCTTGGTTCCGGATCATCCTGATGAAGCCGTTATCCTCTCTTCGAGATTTTCATCGTCCTACGAATGCGATGGGAGGGAAAACTCTAGAAGAACGCATCTCTACCAAGTTGGGCGTTTGACGATGAACCCAGGGAAAGTCATGATTCATCTCTCGAGTTGCAATTCGGATAATTCATCGAGAGCAATAAGCGATGGTTCAAAGTTTCAAACGGGTAGGCAATCATTCGATGCCCAATCAAAAGGTGGAAGGGTTCAGAGCAACAAATTAAATATTGCGTCTGATACAACAATAGATCATCCCTTGGGCGATGGCTCGGAAATTACGTACGAAGCCAAGCGCAAAGGATACTTTGGAATCAAAGTGATACAGGAGAGTCAGGTTTCGATCCTGTGGAACTATGGGTTATGGGCCGAACATTTGGCAAGAGCAGATGAGCGGTGACATCTTGTACGGCCACGGTAACAAGACATGTCAGAGGATAGTCTGTCAACTATGTCGGCAACAGCATCGGTAACGAGGGCGGGGGACGAAGAGAACCATCTTCCTGCTCGTTGAAACGAGGCGGACCAATAGGCAAAGTTCTCGTCCACCGGCGGTTACCGGAATGTTAACAATAATAGTAACAGGGTCTTACTGACAGAGTTGTACACCGAGGTGTTTACCTAAGCAGGGAACTATCACTGCTCAGATCAAATAATTCTCAAGAAAGGCTAAACAGACCAATGGACAGGAAAATGTGAATATCACATTAAACAGACCAATGGAAAGGAAAATGTGCATACACGAGCATCGGGTGTATATCCTTTCCAAGAGCAAGCAGAGCGGATTAATCATGATAAGGCTCCAGGTATGTAACCATTTAGTCAAGGGGCATGGAATTTATGATGTTTATCCATACAACGATGTTTGGATAATTGATCAAGAAACAATGTGCATCGAGCTTACATTATTCCTTTTGATGATCGATGTACCACATCCATGCTTCGGGATAGCCATGATATGGTGTTTCGAATAAAGGATGGAGTTTGGATACACAAGGATCCAGTAGGGACAACTTATAAGATAAATCTTACAATTCCCCCATGAAAGAATGGCAACCCTGCTGAGCAAGATACTGTAACATTAGTTGCTCCGGACATGTGTGCTAACCATAACATCACCTTATCGTGTAACGGGGGTCAATGTTACATTTCCTGATAATGTTACAACCATCATATCTGAATGAGATTCAGATCTGGCTGAGTTTACAGGTACTTCAGATGCTTGGTTCTACAACAACGGGGATGCGAGATCCACGGAGATGTGGATGTGGACGCGGTTACTTTTTATTGCGAGGAGGTGGGGTGTGGAGGTACTTGATCCTTATCTGCGTGAGGACGAGACGGTAAACTCTATCCATACACCGACCCATGCGTCAGGTGAAGAGTTTCACTATGTGCGCCATTGTTGCTTGCATGGCACGGAGGGTCCATGCGTGGCTGGCTTCTCACGTGGAGGGACACGCGTGACACGTACCGTACCGGCGTATGTATGGACAGACTGACCTGACTGTGTTTAACCGTGGCGCCTCTCCACTTTGGACAAGAATAGCTGGGAGGTCACCGTGGACGATAGACCTGGGATTGATCACCGAACGACCAGAACATATGGCACGTGGCCATGGATGGAGGTCTCTGCAAGACGGGACACTGTTACGCGCGAAAGAGGTCAAGATCTCAGCGTCGGCTGCAGTACCAGATCCAGCAGGGACCTACGGGATGTATCTGTATGCCGTCTCCAGTATAAGACGAAGATGTTCAGCATGCTCTTCTTATTCATGGAGTAAACCAGGATATCGTCTAGATAAAACACGACGAATTTATCGAGGCAACCCATGAATATATAGTTCATCATTAAACCAAGGAGAGGATGAGAAGGTGGCTGATGGACTCAGCGACAATTCATCGAGAATTCCAAACGGATGGATTTCCACAATTATGTGAACAAGGTGATGACACTTGTCAGCTCAAATTATATAATGTTGTATGCTCGAGGAAAACATACATCATTAATCATTGGTTGAAAAGTGCGTCCAAATTATGACCTTAGGCAGCAAGATCAATGCTAGAGTGTCGATTCAATAACCAACAGCCTAAGAATGAACTATCGATCGTTATCTTCAAGGCAATAGGGTTGATAGAATTACAGAATCCAAGCAGCATCGCTTGTTGATGGTATCCCGGTTAGAATCAACACGGGGACCAAGAAAGAATGGTGATGGTGAGGAGTATCACTATGCCAAGAATTACTGAGAGGTGGAGCAATCCTCACAACATACTCAGCATAAAAGACAGTAATACTTCAAGGCAGAACACAATGCAAGCTGGAGAGCAAGTTGCATTCATAACGTGGACAAGTTCGCGATGAAAGGAAGTCAAGGATGTTGTCGATGATATCAAAATCATCGAGGCAAGGAGGGTATTCATCATCATGAATCAGCTGACGTCTCAGGAGAAGTCAAAATGTGATCGATGACCACGACACCATTTGTCGAGAGCTTTCAAGAGAACGCAATCGAACAGCGACGGCGTCAATTAGGGGAATGACGAAGTGGAAAGTTATAGAACAATATACAAGATGCAAGCTCGGAACCAAGGTTGCCTTTCAAGACAAGAAACATGATGTTGAAAACTCGACGTAAGTCGTGCTCATACTCTGAAGAATTGATGCACCAGAGAAGGACGAGGTGGCACAGTCAAAGATAGCTAGACAAAGGATGCAACCGATAGTCTAGGAATGACATGATTGAATTTAAATTCTC
Organism: Elymus sibiricus; assembly: GCA_039707655.1. Taxonomy (NCBI): domain Eukaryota; kingdom Viridiplantae; phylum Streptophyta; class Magnoliopsida; order Poales; family Poaceae; genus Elymus; species Elymus sibiricus. Next base: position 18,190,859 of record CM077664.1, on the reverse strand, counting down.
CCAGTAACAATTACTAGGGGTATTAAATTGCAGCGTGGAATAAATTTTCCAATCGGGGTTCTCGGTTGACAACAATCCCAGAACCCGTGGAGTCATTACGACAAGGAAAACTATTATTTCAACAAAGTTAGTAAGATGCCATGCAAAGGCATGATATCCTCGAGATACCAGAGGGTAAAACTCGAAGGCAGAACATGATAGAAGTAGAGCTGGGTCGTTGACCGACGACAGCAGATATTTTAGCCTTGTCAAAATTTTGACGAGGCACGGGAATGAATTTCTTTCAAACATTTTGAATAAGGACAGCATGGTCGGAACCATAACTACAAGGGATCAATTTAGTGATGCTGAAAGGATCATACAGCTGGATAATTATTTTGCAAGAAGCTTCCGAGACGGTCTACATCGTTTCCATGGGCATGAACACAAGTTCAAGGTCGACTCCCACTTCTCCAATGCATAACATTTCATTCACCTCTCGCTCTGATAAGCTGTAGTGTTGGAATTCTATCTGGTAGAACACCAGAAGGGTATGACTTGTGAAAACTTTCGGGTTCTCACGGATTAGGGGAAGGCATAGGTTCAACCCATCGGGGCATCATAGGAACATATACCAAAAGCTTCAAGAGTGAACAACACAAGCTCGAAGGTAGAGCATGGTTGGCAAAACAGAGGATACAATTCACCCAAGCTTTATGTATAAGGGAAAGAACTTGCAAGGTGATTGAAAACGAAGAACACTTTCGGATATTAATCCAACAATGGATCGGGTGATCCACAACGGAGCTGATATGAGTATCGGTACTCAATCAGAGAAAGAAAGAATGCAAAGGTATCGGATTCAGGAAACACCTGAATAGTCTGATGCTTAAATACCAAGGAATTATGATTTCCAAAATGAAGGATCAGGAGCAGACGCTCTGATCAAGGATGAATAAGTCAAAAAGACTTAGTTGGACAATCAACACAGGTTTGAATTGCCGAGAACCATCTCATGTCCGGAAGGACGTCTGAGTCAGAAAGATAATTTAAAAGGATTAGCTGATGACTGCGTGCATTTGCACACAGGCTGAATCAATATGATTAGAATGACAATCATGAGGGATTTTAACGAACATTGCTAGACATATGTAATTAACCATAATGCAAGCAGACAAGAATTTCAATAGCAACAAGCTGCAGAGGATCTTCGGAAGATCGAAAAGCATTCCGAAGAATTTTGTGAAACACATGAACAACTGAGAAGAACGGATCCTCGATAAATGTGAGGAATTAACCGTAAGGATTTTTATGCGGAACAAAACTGCAAGGCCGTAAACTCAAAGGATTCTCGGGTCAACGGAGAGTAATCCGGGGCATCTTGTAACAAGAAGAGCCACGAGAAATTATTGTATGAATGACAATCGCGAGTAGTCATCCATAGGGATATATCGGTGGTAGGGAATTGCAAAGCCGATAAGTTCAAAGTCTCGGAAAACATCAAAAGGGTATTGTCAGAACCTTCTGACGAAACAGGTGGTCTTCTGGTATGAGGGCTCTCCGGGAGAAGTAGTTACGAGAACCTAGAGTCAGAGCTTAGTAAAATCTTTAACCCGAAAAGAAGAGAGATCAGAGTCCCAGAATATAGAAGAGGAATAAAAGATCCTAATACCACCCAATGGCGACGTGGGCCCGTAAGCCACACAGCCAAGTTAGTAAAACAGTTTTCTTTGTCTAGACTCAACTTCGGCCAAGGAGTTGGAAAGGGGCTACCTACAGGCAGTCGGCTCTGATACCAACTTGTGACGCCCCCGACTTAATCGTGCACTAATCATACACGCAAATGCACACGATCAAGCCTAGGGACTCACTTGAAGATATCACAACACAACTCTAGACACAAATAAAATAATACAAGCTTATTAATACAAGCCAGGGGCCTCGAGGGCTCGAATACATAAGCTCTATGTCATACAAGCATCAGCGGAAGCAAAAGTATCTGAGTACAGACACAAAGTTAAACAAGATGCCTTAAGAAGGCTAGCACAAACATAGATAACTGATCGAAAGAGGCGAGGCCTCCTGCCTGGGAACCTCCTAACTACTCCTGAGCGTCGGCGGTCTCCACGTAGTAGTAAGCTCCATCGGCGGTGTAGTAGCCGTCTCCAGCGAACTCCATCTCCGGGGCTCCAACCTCTGAACGCAGCAACGTATCGAAGGGGAAAAAGGGGAGCAAAGCAGCATGAGTACTCATCCAAAGTACTCGCAAGACTTACATCAGAACTAAGCTAGATATGCATCATTCTCAAAGAAAGGGGGTATCTCTGGACTGACTGCAGAAAGCAAGAATAGGGAGAAGGCCTAGTCCTATCGAAGACTAGCATCTTCAACATCTTGCAGCATGAGAAGAGAGTAGACCTGCAGCTCATGCATATATCATATTGTTGAGCAATTTTAATTAAGTAACACGCCCAGAGATCCTTCCTCGACTTCCCCGCGAGGAAGCAATCCCGGAGCCACAATTCATTTTAAGTTAAATTATGATTAAAGTTGTATGAGGTCATGGCACCTTTCCAAGTCGTCCTGTTACCGTGGACACGGCTATTCGAATAGATATTTCATCCCTGCAGGGGTGCACCACATATTCCCCAACGCGCCTGAGTCACCTCTGGCCGGACACACTTTCCTGGGTCATGCCCGGCCTCGGGATATCAGCACGTCGTCGCCCCACCTAGACTCATCGCAGAGGCCAGCCCGCCGGTCTAAATCCTATGCGCTCAGGGGTCATGGGCCCAATCACCCTTTGCACACCTGCACGGTGCGTACGCGGCCGGAAACAGACCTAGTACACTCCACTCCAGAGCTGTACGTTCCAGCCCAATCCGTCGCGCGCCGCTCCATTGCTGACGTCCGAAGAGCTTCGGCTGATACAACGACGCTGAGTGCCCATAACTACCCCACGCGAAGGTTAGTGCGTATTAAGGCCAATGACCTAACTCAGATCCAGCACCCAACCCATTAGCAATTTATTAGGTGCGGGGCAAGCTCGAACATATTGCAGCTCGTCGCCCCGCCAAGAACACTCGAGTGCCTTCCGGCGCACCCCACCAAGTCTCCGGATGCCTTGCGGCGCATCCCACCAATATCTCTCGCGGGTACCCTTGGGGCCGACCCGTCTTTAACATAATCAGTAACCCGGTCATAGTAACTGTGTGGTTATACGCCAAGTGGAGATCCGAGGAATCACCCTCGATGGATCCCGCTCGCGATAAGAGTAAGACAAGAGTCGTTACCGGTAAATGGAAAGGAGGAATCACCCTCGATACCCATTACCGATAACTACGCTACAGAATTAACATCGGGAGTGCTAAGTGAGGTATCACCCTCGGCACTCGATGGTAGCTCTGCAGTGCCCTACTAAAGGGGTGTGCAGTGATGTGAGGGGTCTGGCTCGTCGGTCAGTTGACCGAGTCTTCTGTCGTCAAGTCCTCGGTGTCGTCGATGATCAAGCAGAGGCAACGGGGACTCAGGGGGTCTCAAGGGTTCACTGATCCACCTATACTAGGCAGTTGATATAATCAACAAATACAGTAGCAGTTCATCAAAATCAGGCTATGCATCAGAATAGGAGCTATCTAATACAGTAGCAAAATTCTAATGCATGAATAAGAGGGAGAGAGATGGGTGATATCGGAATGCTCAAGGGGGTTTTGCTTGCCTTGCTGCTCTGCGGCAAAAGGCTGGTCGTCAAGTGCGTAGTCGTACCCGGCAGCTCCGTCAGCCTCGGGGTCTACCGAAGAGAAGAGGGGGAAGAAACAATAAATACAATGCACACAGATGCAACACGATGCATGACATGGCAAAATGTTTAGCTAGGCATGCACGGTACCGAGAAGGGGGGAACCCATCCGGGAATGTTTTCCCGGTTCCGGACATGTGTCAGACAGATGACCGGAGGGGGCAATGTTCCAGGCTGCGATGTTGTAAGCATGGGACAGCTAGGATGCAGCGCAGGGTTGATATACTGCCTATCTAAGTGCTCTAGTCAATTTAGGAATTTAACCGGAATTATTTTATTAAAGTCATGCACTATTCATTTGCCAGAAACAGACGAAAAGTTACAGGTGTGCTATGCTAGGGACATCTGACAGACTAACGGACAGGGTAACCGGATTCGTCTCGTCGTTCTGAGCAACTTTCATGTTCAAAGTTTTTCGATCCGGGCTACGGTTTATTTTATATTAATTATTAAAGATTAAACATTTTCTGAATTTCATTTAATTATTTAATCCGAATTATCTAAAACAGTATTTACTGTTTAACCAAATCAATTAATTAACAGATTAATCAATTATTCTAATTAACCTTAAACATTTAATTAACTTAATTAATTACCTAATTAATTAAATCACTAATTATTTAATCTAATTAATTAATCATTAATATTAATATTTATTTATTTATTTACTTTCTAATTTCAATTTTATTTTAAACACTTTTATTTTTATTTTGTTATTAGTATATACGTGTATGTGTGTACGTATATACGTATATCCATACGTATATACATACACACACAACACAACACACACGCACGCTACATGCACACACATATTTCACACACATCCACACACGCACACACGCACACGCACACGGGGCAGGGCCGCGGCCGGTGGCCGGCGGCGGCACGGGTCGCGCGGGGGGGGGGGGGGGGGCGAGAGCTCACCGGGGGAGGGGCGTGGCCGGCGGTGGCCGGCGGTGCGCCGGCGGCGAGGAGGGCCGCGGGCGACGGGGCAGAGCAGGAGGCGACGGGCCGGCCGGTGCGGGGGCGAGGCGGCCGGGGGCGGCGAGCCGCGGCCACGGGGCGACGCGGGGGTGGCGGGGCCGGCGACGGCGGGCCGTGCGGGGCCGACCGGCGGCGGAGCAGGCGGGCGGCGCACGCGGCGGGGGCGAGCGGCGGGCGCGGTCGGGGGGGGAAGACGGGGCGCGGGCCGCCGGGGCCGAGCCGGCCGGGCGCGGGGGCGCAGGGCGCCGGCGGGGGCTGGCGACCGGGGCGGCGGCGCGGGGCCGCGCGGCCGGTGCTGGGCAGGCGCGGGCGAGCGCCCGAGCGGCGGCGCGCGGGGATAAATGGGACGGCTAGAGTTAGGGTTCGTCCACGTTTCGTATATATATAGTGTGCGAACGGGCCATCGAATTTCGACCCGGTTAGGTCCAATTTTCCCACCGTTTCAAAATTTGTTTGAAATACTTTTGGGGCTCAAATTAAATTCCAAAATTACCGATTTCAATTTTATAAAATATTACGAGATATTTCCAACCCATCCAACATTTTTAATTTCGGTTTTGAACAACTTTATCATCCGCCTTTTTCGGAGGATTTAAATTGCAATGAAAATTAACGGGGTTTGCACGGACGCGAGTTCAACAACAGTGATCGCGGCAACAGTGATCGCGGTGAGGTGGCATCACTAACGTAGGATTACTGTAGCTTAATTTCCGAAATTACTGTAGCCTAATTATCCGGGCGTCACATTGGGTTTTGTGTTGACTTTATTCCTGACCTTAAGCCGATTGGTCTCCCTCAATCGCGGTATGAGGGGAGACTGGCTGGAAAAGGCACGCTAGGGGCGGATGCAATAATATGTAGGGACGGCCATTCTTGGGATCAAGCACACTACACAGTTCTACAGAATTCTACCTTGGTGACCCCGTATGTTAATGAACACAAGAATTTTCTGCGCTCCAAACACCCGGAGCAGTCTGACGACTGGATTACATGTGAACACATCAGGACTTTCGGCAGTTGGTTGCAAACACATCTCATGGGTAACAACATTGTTGGAGATGAGCTGTACTCGTTGGCCAGGGGACCATCTTCGACTGTATTGACTTACCAAGGGTACGAGATAAATGGGAATACATTTTACATGATCGCCCAAGATCAAAAGAGCACTAACCAAAACAGTGGTGTCCGCTTTGATGCAGCAACCAACGGGGGAAAGGACACATATTATGGTTACATAGTGGACATATGGGAACTTGACTATGGACATGATTTTAAGGTCCCTTTGTTTCGGTGCAAATGGTTCAATCTCTCAGGAGGCGGGGTACAGGTAGACCCGCAGTACGGAATGACAACAGTGGATCTGAACAATCTTGGGTACACAGATGAACCATTCGTCCTAGCCAATGATGTGGCGCAGGTTTTCTATGTGAAGGACATGTCTACCAAACCGAGAAAAAGAAAAGATAAGGAAGCGAATACATCATACGATGAGCCAAAGCGCCACATAGTTCTTTTAGGGAAAAGAGACATCGTGGGAGTGGAGGGCAAGACAGACATGTCTGAAGATTATGAAAAGTTTCATGAAATTCCTCCCTTCAAAGTGAAGGCTGACCCAAGCACCTTGTTAAACAATGAAGATTATCCATGGTTACGTCGCAATAAGCAAGTGACACACGCGAAGAAAAAGTGAAGACTTTCTCTCCACAACTATTCTGATGATGACTTTGATCTAGAATATCACTGCAGTTACATGTCAAGAAATGAAATGCCTTTTGTAACATATGAGTTTTCGTCCGAAACCGTGATACTTCGAAAGAGATTGTCCATTTTGTACACGAAGTGCATCCAGTTTTTCCCGTAACCCTCTCAACTTTTTAGCACATGCTATGTGGGTGAAATGATGATACCATGCCAACTTTCAACCTTTTCAGAGTTCATTTGTACTGCTTTTCAATTTCACGGTCATTTAGCTCAAAAAAATCAGTAAATGCATGAAAAATAGCAAATGAAGTCAGAAAGGGTTGAAAATTGATGATGTGGATTTGAATGGTGCATGTTGAACGCACAAAAAGTCTGGAGTTGAAATAAGGTAAAAAAATGAAATGCCTTTGTAACATATGAGTTTTCGTCCGAAACCGTGATGCTTCGAAAGAGATTGTCCATTTTGTACACGAAGTGCATCCAGTTTTTGCCGTAACCCTCTCAACTTTTTAGCACATGCTATGTGGGTGAAATGATGATACCATGCCAACTTTCAACCTTTTCAGAGTTCATTTGTAGTGCTTTTCAATTTCAGGGTCATTTAGCTCAAAAAAAAGATTAAATGCATGAAAAATAGCAAATGAAGTCAGAAAGGGTTGAAAATTGATGATGTGGCTTTGAATGGTGCATATTGAATGCACAAAAAGTCTGGAGTTCAAATAAGTTTAAAAAATATGAAATGCCTTCGTAACACATGAGTTTTCGTCCGAAACCCTGATACTTCGAAAGAGATTGTCCAGTTTGTACACGAAGTGCATCCAGTTTTTCCCGTAACCCTCTCAACTTTTTAGCACATGCTATGTGGGTGAAATGATGATACCATGCCAAGTATTTTTTGTTCAAAACTTTAATAGCAAAAAGAATTTTCATAAATTATTTTTTGTTAGAAACTTTAATAGCAAACTAAAATAACAAAATCTGTTTTTGATTAAAACACCCATTTAAAATAACCTAAAAATTACCAAATTGAATATAATGATAAAACACACTAATATTAAACAGCAGGAAAAAGAATCACTCAAAAATCTATTTTTAAAGTAAAGTTATTCACAAACTAGTGATTCACACAAATTTCAAAGAATTCAAATTTAAACTATTCAAATTTGAAAACTACTGGCACTAACAGAAAGTTTATAATTTTTGTGACCTAAAGCAAAAAGAATCACTCAAAAACTCTAAGTATTTAGCTGTAAGTAGAAAGAAAAGAAAATAAATAAAGCAAAAAACAAAACTAAAATACTGGAAAAGACCTTTAGTCCCGGTTGCTACCACAAACCGGGACTAAAAAGTAAAAAATTTTAAAAAATGCCGCCTACTGGGCCACCACGGCCTGCATACGACTAGAAATCCAATCCGCTAGTTGGGCCAGGATGCAGGCCCGCAGCAGGCCCAGAAGGCCCACACGCAGAGAGAGTACGTTTAGGCCCGTAGGCCTAAATAAGAGAGGAGCTCGAGAGGGTTGGCGCAGCCGCGCTTATAAACCACTCTCGACGCCTGTCAGCTTGTGAGGTGGGACTAAACATCCACCCGCCCGACGCCGTGCCAGCCGCAGCCCTTTAGTCCCGGTTGGTGGCACCGACCGGGACTAAAGGACCCCCTTTAGTCCCGGTCCGAGCCACCAACCGGGACTAAAGGGCTCTGCTTCCCGCACTTTGCGCTGCTGAAAATGACCTTTAGTCCCGGTTGGTGGCTGCAACCGGGACTAAAGGGGGGCCTTTAGTCCCGGTTGGAGCCACCAACCGGGATTAAAGGTCTTTGTATATAACCGCGCACTTAGAAAATTTTCAGCACAATTCACTTCGATCCTCCTCTCCCCCGACGGCGCCGACGACCACCTCGACGCCGCCAGGCTGCCGGACCTCGCCGTCGACGCCCTGCCCTGCCCCGACGCCCCTGCCCTGCCCCGACGCCGCCGCGCCCCTGCCCTTCCCCGACGCCGCCGCGCCCCTGCCCTGCCCTCGACGCCGCCGCTCCACAGCTAGCCGGCCGGCCAGGTACTCCCTGCTCCCTCCCACCCCTCTCCTCCCTCCTGCCTCCTTGTATGTATAAAGTTTTCAGAGAGTTGCAAGATTTCATAGAGTTTGTTGAAATGTGTTTGCCATGTCCACAAGGTGTTTGTTGAAATGCTAGGGCTAGCTAGGGAACTTTGTTGTATGTGAAACTTGGCAGGATGATGTCTCCTTGGATGTTAGAGATGATGGTCAAGTTGGTTTGATAAAAGGAAAAACTTGTTAGTGCAAGTTTTATTAGAATTTAGTTCTGGACAGAAACTACAGGGAATTGCAAGATGAAATTGGGGCTGACCTTCTGGACTTAAGGGTTTAGTTGGAAGGATTATAAGATGCAAAAAATTCAGAATTATTTGAGCAAGGAAAAATAGGGTTGTAGTTCAGTGCCAAGATTGGACCAAAATTCAAAAATGGAAGTTGTGCTCAAAATTTTCAAATGACCAAAGTGGCTTTTTGCATAAAAATGATCTATAGGCATCAGAGGACTTCTCAAAAAATTTGTGGCATTTGAAAAGAATTATTTGAAATAGTTCTAGTGCAACAGGGTCATTCTAGAGTTTGAAAATACTAATAAAAGAATTTTTTTTGAGGCCAAATCATTATGAAAATAATCACTACTGATGTTTATAATATAATTAAAAGGACTGGGAGAAAATTTTAAAACCCACATTAAAAGGATTGGTGGCAAATATACATGGTCAATATTTTGTCTTTAGAGTTGATTTAGAGTTCATTTTGATGTTCATTGTGATGTATGAAAACTTGGTTAATATTTTGTCTTTAGAGTTTATTTAGAGTTCATTTTGATGTATGAAAACTTGGTCAATATTTTGTATTGTGGATGCCATGCCATGCTATTTTTCTCTAAGTTTGAAACTTGCTTTCAAATTGGTATCTAGCTAGCTACAATTTTTTTTTATCAGGTTGTGGTGTTACATTCATGTCATGCCATTTGTTGCCATGCTAATTTTCACTCTCGGTGGAATTACATGTTGTGGTGTTGCATCTCCGTGGAGTTGGTCACTTATCGTCCCTCCGCTGTTCAACAAAAGGTGTCCATTTGTTGTATATATGTTGAGTTTTGTTCATAGGATGATGGTTGGTTCATTTGTTGAGCTGTGTATTCATCTTGTGTATAAATCTTGTATTCATCTTGTGTATAAAGCTTGTATTCATCTTGTCGTTAAACCATGAGAGAGGGGGTCGTTAAAACATAACCCCGATAACTTTGATTTTCTCTCGAATGTGAAGCAAGTCTTTTTTTGCCATGTCAAGTGTTGTATTTGCAGAAACTATGGACAGAGACTTAGAAAAAGAAGATTTGTTGGGGGATATAATCCTTCAAGGAGGTGATATCACCATGTCATTTCTCAACGACACCGATGGTGAGGAAGGAGATCATGACGGCTTCGGTGATCCAATGGAGGAGGAAGGAGATCATGACGGCTCCGGTGACCGAATGGAGGAGGAAGGAGATCATGACGTCTCCGGTGACCGAACGGAGGAGGGAGCCTTAACTGTTGCAAAGTCCTAGAGGTATATATACATATATTAATTAAGCCGTTGCTGACTTGATGCAATAATTGTTTTGTATGTACATATATTAACGCTTCTTTCTTCTTTTAATTAGCCCTCCGGATCGAGCCAAACTTCCGTAAGGAGACGAGGCCCGAAGAAAAGGTTGCGCCAGGATGAAAGGTTCACGATCGAAGAAGTCGGTCGAGATGGCCAACCGATTGCTCCCAAGCGGAGCAGGGACACATTTATACATCAGTGCGGAGTGGTTGTTAGGGACATCGTCCCGATCAGCATCCAAGAATGGAATAAGAAGAAGCACCCTGAAGTTTCTTATGTCCAGGATAGACAGAAAGATCATCTTTGGACCTTGCTGATGACAAATTTCAGCCTACCACCAGAGGCGGATCCGAATAAGGTCAAGGCGTTTGCTCTTAAGAAGATGGCAGAACTATTCAAGAACTGGAAGAAAGATTTGAACAAAAAGTTTGTCGAGAAAGACAAGACTCCAGAATTCACCGGTGCATATGAGAAGATGAAAGATCACTGGCCCGCATTTGTGGCCTACAAGAAATCGGACAAGGGCAAGCAAAGGTCAGCGAAAAATAAGCTAAATGCTGCAAAGAAGAAGTATCACCATGTTACGGGGTCAGGTGGCTACAGCAAAGCCCGGCCTACGTGGGACAAAGCTGAGCAAGACCTGCTTGCTAAAGGGGTCCAACCAGCGACATTGCACTGGTCAGATCGGTCAAGGACTTGGTTCTTCGGGGTTGGGGGAACTTTGGACCCAGACACAGGGGAGTGTGTTTGGACGAAAGCTCAACTTGCAATACCCGTCAAGAAGCTTGAGGAAGCAATCCAGGCAGCGCAGGAAGGGAGGTTACATCCCGACAGAGAGAATGACGAGCTGACATAGGCCCTTGGGAATCCTGAACACCCTGGACGAACACGAGGCACATCAGGCTCCGTTCCGTGGGTGTATGGGTTTCCCGACAGCGCTGGTTATAGAAGCCGAGAGAGAAAGAAGAAAGCGGAAGCAAGCGAAATGCAGAAGATCAATGCAAGATTAGCGAAACTAGAGGAACTTGAGAGCCAGCGAGCTACCGGTCAACCATCTCAGCGGCACGAAGATCCTTCCTTCGACACTGCCCCAGAAGCTACCCCACCATCTCAGCGGAGAAGCAGCGTGGCTTCCACGGAGCTCCTTCAGCCTGATATCACGGCTCCTTGCTACCCCGTGGATAGTATCACGCATGCTGAACATTGTGTGCTAATGGCGAAATGCCAGAACCTGACCTTGAAGGCGGTGGTCGGCTCTGTTTTACCTCCTCGAACTGAGGGAACTTTCCATTGCCGTCCGATTCCACATGGCTATGCTATTGTCACGGTGGATGAGATAATGGCGGGTTTTGAGGGGCTGGAGCTTGACTACCCTACAGGTGAAGGGGAGGATCTTCTGGAAAATGCATTAAGGAGTACCTGCCTATGGAGAAAGGAGTACATCAAGCTTCCAAACTGGACGCCGCCTCAGCAGACGCAGCCGGATCCTCAGCAGACTCCTCCTCACAGTCCAGTTGTGCTATCTCCGCTGCCTGGGTCGTCTCCGGCGCGTCATCCGTCTCCGCCGCCTCAGCGGACTCTAACGGGGGAGGCCCCTCAGCAGAATCCTCCTCCGCCTCAGCTATCTCCGGCGCGTCAGCCGTCTCCGCCGCCGCAGCTGTCTCCGGCGCATCAGCGGTCTCCGCCGCCTCAGCGGGCTCCGGCGTGTCAGCAACAGCAGAAGAGAGCCGCCGCCGCTCCGGCGGCTAGTAGTACAAAAGGCGGGAAGAAATTCAAATATGGTCCAAGCCTCAGGGTTCCTCCAAAGTTACCATATGAGAGGACTGACGAGGAAAACAAGGACTTCAGTGCTGCCGAAGTGCAGGCCCATTTTGAACGGAAACGTCCACCTCCGAAGGAAACAATAGATCCGGTGAAAGCGAAGCGCACTCTGGATGCCCTTAAGCGACCACCACCGCCTCCGCCGCAATCCAACTATGACCGCTGTATTGAAAAGACATATGATGAAGCGCGGCGGTCGGGAAGTACTGCCAGTGCTTCAAGACGAAGAAGTGGGAAAACAATTCCCCAGCTCAGCGAACAGGAGAAGCAATCGTGCCCCCCGCTCAAGGTGTCTAGCGATATCGCTAATCATCCGGGGCTACTGCCCGGTACCACTCTTGGTGATTACGTGGGCGATGATGTACAGTTTGAAACGGCTGAGGTAGTAAAGATCTTTAGATACGATCACGGGAAGCCTCTCGTCAAACCTGATCATCCTCCTCTAACAACGATGATGCGAAGATTGCATGAGTGGTACTTGGAAAGCTGCAGGAAGAATGGGTCCGATAGTTTGATGGTGAGAATTAAAGATGAGCACGACCTCATTGGAGTCGACCTGATGCCTGTTGAATTTGTGGAGTTATTTCAGTTATTCAATCAAGAGGCCCTCGACAAACAAATCATGACTTGCTACTGTCTGTAAGTATTACTTCTGTAATTAAGTCTCTAGCTCAGCTCGTTCATTGCATGTATATATAATTATCCTCACTATATTATGCAGATTGAAGATCGTCGAATGCCCAAAAAGACAAATCTATGACATTGGGTTCATTAGCCCAAATACCGTAAATGAATGGACGGTACAAAACAATGTTAATGAAACCGAGGAAAACTTGCTAAAAGCGTTCCTTCGACATCAAAACAAAAGGGAAATACTCTTTCCTTACAACTTCAAGTGAGTGTTACTGTCTTCTGCATATTCGGTTTCGCTTACTTGAGGTTAAATACTGTAATTGATGAGTTATGCGTGCGCAGGTTCCACTATATTCTGCTATCCATTACGCTTGACGGGGGAGTAGTAACTATCTTAGACTCGAGACGTAAAGATCCCAAGGATTATGCGGACATGACTGCAATGCTCCAGAAGTAAGTTCAATCAATACCGGGACCATATCGGCAACTTTCGTTCATTTCCTGATATCAAGTAATCATTTTCTTTGCCTGGCAGGGTTTGGAAACAGTTCACCGGACAGGTTCCGGGTCTGAAGAACGAGCTGCGATTTACACACCCCAAAGTAAGTAGTACTAGCTAGTTCCGCGCATCTCTCATTGATTCTAGTTTCATCAATACCATTATCGTGCTTGATTATCAGTTTGATTGAACTCTATTCTCGTAAAGTTCTTGTGGCAGGAACCCGGGAATAATTTATGTGGATACTACGTTTGCGAGTACATTCGCCACAGGACCTCTGAGCGGGGCAGATCTGAAGAACAATTTGAAGTATGTAAACAATATTCACAATTTTATTTTATTACCATCAATTGTGTTGAGTTTCATTCATATATATGTATTGACCCCCTTCTTTAAATTAGATCTGGCAGATGCGGGATGAACTCCTACCACATGATCGCATACGAGCAATTCAAGAGGAATTGGCGGGATTCTTTCTTGACCACGTCATACATGAAAAGGGAGAATACCATACGGAAATTCAATGCGAGTTTGGCGCTTGATGATGTCAGGGATGTGATATTGTATATATGTAGTAGCGTCGGATAGATATACGAAAACTTGTTGTTCGACCAAGCACGGAGAAAGAGAGGTCACTTCTCTCTGTATATGTTCATGACGATCTTGAGTAATTAATGGTTTCCTTCATTTGCTTACTAGCTGGCGTCGAGTTCTCTCTATATGTAGTAGCTAGCGTCGACCAAGAACGGAGAAAGAGAGGTCACTTCTCTCTATTAGCTAGCTAACACCATATGAAACCCCTAAACCTTCCAAAACCCCTAAACCCCCCCCCCCCCCCCCCTTCAAAAAAAAAAAAAAACCAGCGCCTGCGAGCTGCTGACGCGTGGCTGCCTTTTGGTCCCGGTTGGTGTTACCAACCGGGACTAAAGGTCCTCCTGCCTGAGTGCTGCGCAGCGGCCACGTGGAGACCCTTTAGTCCCGGTTGGTGTTACCAACCGGGACTAAAGGTCCTCCTGCCTGGGCGCCCCACAGCGGCCACGTGGAGCACCTTTGGTCCCGGTTCGTAGGCCAACCGGGACTAAAGGTTTTAGGCATTAGTCCCGATCGTTTTGTCCCGGTTCCAGAACCGGGACTAAAGGCCCTTTTTCTACTAGTGCATGAGGCACTATTTTATAAAACAGGAGGGCTGCACACAATGAGAAATGAATAGAGTGGAAGATGTGTATTGCAAAAGTTATGCATGGATCTTAAATAAATGGATGGTGAATGCGTTAGGTGGAAGCCCCATTTGGTAATGAAATGATTTCGCGGTCATCAGATCTGTCGATTCTTCACTGCTAGCTGAAGCTAAGATGGATGACAGGAAGACAAGTCCAAGGTTGTAGAGGTTCGTTGCAGCGAACGATATCCTGAAGCAACAACTAACGAAATGGATATTATGTTCACTAAGAATGTATGTATTCTTTGAGCCAAGCTGGAATTGCATATTTATTTATGGCATGTTCTTCTTTTGTGTCATCCGTATCCGGACACATGCTTGCGTGCTAGGAGCAGTTGAAGGGAATGTTCATGGAAGATTGGATTCTCCCTTCTTTTGTGTCATCTGTATCCAAGCGCTGCCCCACGCACTTCAGCATGGCCAGCGTTCTGTGCCGTTCATGTCGCCGCCGTCTTCTTCTCCCGGCGCCGCAATGCCTTTGCCTTTGGCAGCCACTCCGACGATGCCAGCCCCTTCGTCTAATCTTGACGATGACCACCACCACAACAACGCGGCATGGATGAAGGCCGTTGCGGCGAATGCGGAGCTGCCAGAGTTTCAGAGGGCGCTCCAGCTACTCAAGGCCAACAGCCTCCAGCTAGTCTCAGGCTCTCTCAGCTGCCACCGAACCGCCTGCCTGAACTAGTGGCTTGAATACATCTTCAATCTTATCTCAAAATTACACATTCATTATATATATATATAATCCTTTCAATCTCAAGTACATTCATGAAGCTCCTTATCTTGGCCAGTTTAATTACCACTGCTAGTACAGTACGAATGTACGACCACCATACTAATCACTGTTGGTTCAGAAGCTTGTACGTGCTTGCTACTTGATGCCTTCCAAGGGAAAGAAGTAGCTCCATTCCAATCGAATATTCATGTCTGGATAATCGATCTTGCAAACTGACGCGAAAACACGTGGAAGACACACACGTTGGCGAGAAGATTTTCCAAGCGTTCAACCTGCTCTTTTCGTTGGTTTTCTCTTCGTTTATATACAATCCGGACCTGTTACAATTACAATACAATCCGGTTTACAAGACTCTTTCCTAAACAGAATTCAAAACTGAAAGCTGACAACTAGGACTCAAACTTGAAGCAATCTAAAACATGATTGATTCGGATACAAGCTGACAATTTTATTTTATTTTTGCGAGAAAGCTGACAACTAGGTTACTTGCAACATCCACTACTTCATATTGTATCGTGCTCCAAACATAACTTGTAGAACGGACGAGCTAGTGGAGGTAGTTGATGGGTCGCTGGCGGCAGGCGGTGAGCGGCGCGCCGCAGAGGCACTTGTTGTGGAGGAAACTGTAGCTATCAAACCTCGCCAGGCTCCCGCCGGCGGGCACCTCGCCGCACATCCTGTTGTAGCTCACGTTGAACAGCTGCAGGTTCGTCAGGTTCGCCACCTGCGTCAGGACGCTGCCGCCAATGGTGTTGTGGCTGAGGTCGGCATAGGTGAGCTGCTCCGGGAACTCCACGCCGGACCGGTTGAAGCTCAAGGCATTGCGGGACACGTCGAGGTCCTCGAGGGGCTTGCCGGCGCCGAAGAGGCAAGTGGCGTCGCCGGTGAGGGCGTTGCGGGAGAGGTCGACGTGGGAGAAGTTGACGGCGGCGAACTCGGCCGGGATGGTGCCGGAGAGGTTGTTGTGGCAGAGCCAGAGGTAGGTGCTGCCGGGGGACTTGGAGAGGAGTCGCAGGATGGTGCCGGAGAGGCGGTTGCGGCGGAGGTTGATGCTGGAGAGGTTGGTGAGGTCGGCGAGGGACGGTGGGATGGCACCGGTGAGGGAGTTCTAGGAGAGGTCGAGGAGGGTGAGTGCGGTGAGCGCGCCGAGGAAGGAGGGGATCGGGCCGGACACCCCGGTGTATGAGATGGTGAGCTGCGAGAGGTTGGAGAGAGCGGCAAAAGTGTCCGGGATGGCACCGGAGATGGCTGGCAGGTGGTGGAGGTTGTGGGTCTCAAGATAGGTGAGGTTGGCAATGGCGTCCGGGATGGTGCCGGACATGTTGGCATCCTGGAAGACACGGAGACCAATGATGCGACCCGTGTCGGCATCACAGTTGACGTCATACCAGTCGCAGCAGGCAGTGTCGGGCGTCTAGGACGCGAAGTGGTAGGGGCTGCCCAGGGCGGCGTGGTCGTCGTCGTGGCTTTGGTCCGCCACCATTGTCGAGGGAAGGAGGAGGCCATGGAGCAAGGAGGAGAGCAGGAGGAGAAGAGGGGAGGCGGCCATCTTGTGTCCAAGTGAGCTCTTTGCGGTGTGTGGTTGTTACTAAGCTTACTGAGCTGATCCTTCATGAGTGAAGCTGCAAGGTGTTGGGTAGTGTACTAAGCCACTGGGATTAAACATATGTGAAAGTGCAGACTAATGGGCAACAGAAATGCATGCCTTGGCAGCGACTTGTCACTCACTTGGCTCAGATGTGTCAAAGTGAGCTCTTGCTGTGTGTGTCACTAGCTTACTGAGTTGGTCGTTGATGAATGAAGTTGCATGGTGTTGAGTAGTGTATTTATAGTGATGTAAAGTTGCGAGTCTGGAGCGGCTGCACTAACCATCTGGGATTAAACATTGCAAAAGTGCAGCCTGGCAGCGACTTGTCACTCAGATATTTTCACCACACCTACATAAAATCGTCTCTTCTTACTGACATGGATGGCGGAAATCCCTTTTGGTGACCGAGCTCCAATGAGGCCTCCAAATTCAAAATTCAAATTTCATCAAAATTCATATTTTTACGTTTCAAACAATTCTGAAAAAAAAAACACAGATATACACAAAATCCATTCACACGCACGGAGAAGGCTTGTCGACCACAAATCTGACTAATAGTCTCCAGGCACTGACAAATCACATGCATCGGGAAGGCTTGTCGACCACAAAATATGACTAGCTAATAGTGTCCAGCCAAATGCTCCCAAACACTTCTAGCAAATAAAATAGACACACCATTATCATATTATGTAAAGGGTTGGTCAGACACAAAAAACTGTTCCATCTTCAACATGGTCCAAGTGTTAACGTAGAGATTTGTGCAAAAAAAATTGCAACACACACCTTTAACTCCATCTACATACACTTAAAAAAGCACTTCAAAAAATCGACGCATATTTCAAGGACCCAAATCGTTCCGATCATGAGAAATATTACGATCATTTTTTCATGGTCAGACAAAATTCAAGAGTCATATTTTTTGAACATTTCATCACCAAAACGAAACAATTAAGCTTTTTTCACCACCTGTACATGAACTGGAGCATGAATCTTGAACAAAGATTTTGTATCAATTTTTTTTTATCGATTCTTGAACCAAAAAAATTGCATCAGAACAATTTCTAACATGAACAACCAAGCATTTCAGCATTGTATCACATGAACAACTCTAGCTATAGTTGAAGGAGGAAAAATATATTTTTCTTATTTCTTTTTAGGATAGTTGTTTCTTCCACGAAAAATAAATGGTACCTTGTGATTGCAGGACTAATTTGTTTTTCACGGTTGAAAATGGAAGATCAAGTTTCGAAACAGGACCAGTAGTCTAAGAGACAGCATGGAGAACACGGCCCCATGAATCTGGGACGAGACAATGACTAAGCGTGATGCAGCGCTCCTCAGTGGCATGCGTGGCCACAGACCTCGCATATCTTCACATGTGGCAGACACACGCACCTACATCGTCCACAGCTTCATGGAATTTGGAAACCCCGTGTGGGGCGGCAGGTCGGCACAACACGAGATGGCGCCGACATACTGCAGGGTGCGCCCCCTCCCCATTTCTTCGTGGGTTTTGATTCAATTCCAATACTTTGGAACCCAGTGAACAACTATTGGGACTCCTCCCTGGAGGCCTAATACAAATAGAGGGGTACGGCTATGGCACTGCACTGCTCGCACGAAGACCCGATTGTGCAAAGATAGGTCTAATGCATCACGTCGGCATGCACAGAAAATCGATCTGTAGATGTCCACCGCATGCAACTGCATGCACTACTACAGAACATGCCTATTAACAGGGGCGGAGCCAGTCTGAAAATTACCCGGTGTCCACATAGAAGAACACAATGCCTACATGTCAAACAATTCAATGACCTACACACTAAATCAATGGATTACATTAAGCAAGTGCAAAATGGACCCGGTGCCAGTGACACCAGCTAGCTCTACCTAGCTCCGCCCCTGCCTATTAACATCCCTAATCGCACACGGTCTGTCTGTGTTGTGTAATACATTGCACATGTTTTAACCTTAACCTCCATGTGTGATGTGCCTAGGCATTATATATGACCTCCTTACTTCAGAAACCCTAACCCTATCTCTCATTTTTTCCACACACACCCCCCGATTTGGATAAGACGGCGGCGGCTCCCTCTCTCTTTCACACATACACACACCTTTCTCTGTCTCTCACAACCCCTCTGACGAGATGGCACGACACAGTGTGGGAGGAGTTGGCGCTTGCTCCTCTCCTGCCCAGCTAGATCTGGTGCCGAGCAGAAGTAGGCTGGGTGACACGTCAGCACAGTCTAGAGGAGATGAGGTAGGCAAGGCACCGGTGTAGGACGAGGAGGAGGCCACGCGAGGTGTTGGCCTGGGAAGAGAGGAGGAGGAGGCCGAGCGACGCGACGGCGCACACGCGAGGAGAGGTGGAGGGCATGGCGCCGGTGAGAGTTGGGGGAGAGGAGGAAGAGGCTGGGCGACGCCGCTACGTGGGGCGAGAGAAAGACGATGAGCCGGCGCCGGTGCCGGTGGCAGAGGAGCCCCCATCTCATCGCGGCCCGATCCAGAGGAGCAGAGGAATACGATGGCCACTTAGCCCGCACTCACAATGTCAACGCCGACACCGAGCCACCTCCCGCAGACCCCAATCGAGACATAACCCCTTGTGGTACCGGCATTCCTGCCGATGATCTTGCATGTGAACTGGCCATTGTGCCATGATTGCCACTGTTAAAATGAACTATGGTTTGTATGGTAAGTAGTTAAATTTATCTGATGCCACTGTTAACATTACTGCAGGAAGTTTTATCAGTGACGGGTGCAAAATGGCTACCAGTGATGAGCAGGGGTGACTGTCACTGGAAACTCGTCATTTGTAAGGAAATACCAGTGATGGGCGCCACACCCGTCACTACTAATGCATACAGTAATAAAAAAACTGCGCAGCGGGCCGGGCCAAGCCCGCACCAGCGGTTTCGCCGCCATCTGTGCACTGTCTGCTCTACCGACATCGTCCATGCCGCTGCCGCCATAGCCCGCCATCCGCGCACTCTCCGCACCACCAACTTCCGTCCATGCCACGTCCGATGCCGAGGGTCCCGCGGCTACCGAGCACACGCGACCGCGGTCGGATGTCCCACGCCATGGACCGCTGCCGAGCACGACGAAGTTGTCGAAGGCGAGCACCTGGGGTACTCCCAGATATGCCACCACACCTCATCTCCATCACCGCCAGGGCGTGGGTGTGGTACGAGGAGACCGTGTTGGCGCCGTGGATGTGGCAGAGCCCCGCGGCTTCTTCTCGGTCGATGTAGGGGCCTGGGTTGGAGGAGCTTGGTCACCGCGCGCTTCTTACTGGCCAACGCAGGGGCCCTCGCAACCAGCGGTAGGTGCCGCTCGCCCACCACTGGAGCAGCTGCTCCTCGCTACCGGAAGGATAGAGGGTGGGGCGCCTCCATCCCCTCCACCGCCGCCATCGCGCTGTCCGTCTTCACCACCGCCAGCCCCTCCACCGCCACCAGCGCGCGGTCCGGATTCACCGCCTCTTGCGCGTGCTCCACCACCTCCACCGAGAGGGGACCAGAGAGAGGCAAGGGAAGAGGGGAGAGATGCGCCACCAGGTTGAGAGAATGGGAGGGGAAGAGATATGACTAGGGTTTGGGGTGGGTAATTTATACTCGCGTATTGAGATGTGGGCTTCTGGGCCCATTAAGAACCAGTGACGGGCCAAAATACACAGCTTGCGACCGGTATTTTGATACCAGTGACGAGCCCTGAGTTCGTGCCCATCACTACTACAATATTACCAGTGACGGGCGCAACATAGCCGCCCATGACTGGTAATGTATTACCAGTGACGAGCACGAATTTGGGCCCGTCACTGGTAAATTTCTCAAGTTCTAGTGACGCGTTTTTTCCTGCCCGTCATTGGTGAGGGTGCGGCTATAAGAGTTTCTGCAGTAGTGTAAAATGAACTATGGTTAGTAGTTAAATTCAACTAATGCCATTGTTAAATTTTTCTATGTTTAGTAGTTAAATTCAACTAATGCCACCGCTAAAATGAACTATGGTTAGTAGTTAAATTCAACTAATGCCACTGTTAAATTTCACTATGGTTAGTAGTTTAATTCAATTAATGTCACTGTTAAAATAAACTTATGGTACTGTTTTGCTATGATTAGTAATTTTACTATGGTTATTTATGAAATTTTGTTATGGTTAATAGTTAAATTCCACTCATGCCACTGTTAAAATGAACTTATACTACTGTTTTGCAATGATTAGTAAAAATATGTTTATTTATTAAATTTTGCTATGATTAGTAGTTAAATTCAACTAATGCCACTTTTAAATTTTGCTATGGTTAGTAGTTAAATTCAACTAATGCCACTGTCAAATTTTACTATGGTTAGTAGTTAAATTCAACTAATACCACTGTTAAAATGGACTTATGCTACTGTTTTCCAATGGTTAGTAATTTATCCGGGATAACCGTGTTCCTTGAGCTACTGTGATGCCACCTACCTACCTTCTTCCCCGCCACGGGTGGCGGCATGCGCTGGAAAGTGGCGCGGCTCGCAGCAGCGCCGTGCGCCTCGTCCGCGGTGTTGTTCCTTCTTGCTGCACCTGTGACCGTGGCACTCGTCGGATGGTTGTATACTTTTGGGTGATGGTAGCATCGTTCGTCTCAGAGGCGGAGACAAGGGGGTGCGAGCAGGGGTCAGACACCCCCCATCGCCTCGCCCCCCTATGCGTTTTGGTTACCAGGTACTAGTACCATTAGCCTGTATGTATACGTATAGTGCAGACCTGTTATACTCTCATGTCTATTTAATTAATTTTATTAATGCGAACCAATCTGTGGTTGGATGGTTAGGACGACTGTGGTATCGCCAGCCCACTAGAGTTCAAGTGCTAGACTTGACACTGGTGCTCGCATTTTCCTGGATTTATTCCAGGCCTTCCGGTGATGTGCGTTCAGTGGGAGGAGACGTTCCAGTCGACTATGAAGGCGTCTGTGTCGACTTCGTCAATCTCAAGATGATGTGCCGGCTCAGTCTATCAGAGGTGCTCATAGGGGTAGGGTGTGCGTGTGTGCGTTCATAGGGGTGAGTGTGTCTATGAGCGTCTGCGTCTGTACTGTGTTCAAAAAAAAAGTTAATTTTATTAATGGCCTAACACGACAACTTTCCAGCCCAAAGGCCCAACGTGAGAAAGCATGGGCATCGTGGCTTCTGGGTCTGGTGGCTCCGCACACATCAGAAAAAGGGATAGCATTGCGTGCAACCATGAGATCTGGCAGTTAGTTTCCCTATCACTAGTAGAAAACAGACCTTTCGTCCAATCCTTTAGTCTCGGTTTGATTACGGCCCGGGACTAATGTGACCATTAGTCCCGGTTCCAACGGCTAGGAGCGGTCTGGGGCACGGGCACTCATTAGTCCCGGTTCATTTTCTACCTATAGTCCCGGTTTGTGATACAAACCAGGACTAAAGGGGTGGTGGCAGGCTGGTGTCAGGCTGGGCCCCACGATCACCTTTAGTCCCGGTTTGTATCACAAACCGGGACTAGAGGTGGACCTTTAGTCCCGGTTTGTATAACCAACCAGGACTAAAGACGTCCCTATATAAACCCTTCGTCCAACCCAAGCCCATTCTCTCTGTTTTCCCCTTTCTCTCCTCTGTTCTTCCCCTTGCTCTTGAGCTCATCCTCCATTTTTGCCAAAGATTTGTCAAGATTTGAAGGCACCCCATCTATCCAAGTGTTCACAAAGGTTAGCAACTTTGTCCTTTCATCTCTCATTGCTAGATTAGCTCATGCAATGCTCTATAAGTATAGTGATTTGTGGGTTTTAGTTTGGGAGTAATTATGTGGGAGTTTATTTGATTTATATGCAATTTGAGCACAAATTAACTTCTTAGTTTGCATATGTGTAGGTGTGGTTTACTTAGTGTCTTCCCGTCCCCGTCCTAACCACCGTCGATCGCCCGCACCGTCCCGTTGCCGGCACCACCTTGGTGAGCCTCTTGTTCTTATCCTTTTTATAAAAAAAAATCTTATTTGTATGATTTAGATAGTTAATTGTATAATTTTCTTACATGTATGATTGTTTGTTATACATAGTGCCATGACTTTGATATCCGTCCCCGTCGGCCCTCGTCCGGTTTATGATTCGGATGTGGTATATATATTCTCTTTTATAACTATTCGTTGCATTTAGTGTTTATGACAATTATGCCCATCAAGTTGACATAGATATTTTTATCTAGGAGGTATGTGAACCGGAAATTGCAACCGACCCTCTTGTCGAGAAGTTAAATTTAGTTGAAAAAGAAAACGAGTATTTGAAAGAAAAATTGAAAAGAATTGAAGAAGAGAAGATGAAATTGGAGTTGTATGTTGCCGATGTCCTCGATGATCACAAGATCAAGATGGATGCAATGCGCTTGAAGATTAGAAAGATTAGAAACTATGCCGTTAATAAAGAGGCTTGGTATCATTATGCTGTTGGATCAATTATTACCTTAGTTGCGATTTTGATCGCATTTGTTGTTGCATTTAAATGCTTTAGCTAGATAGTTTTATGTTGTTTTATGAGAATAAGTGTGTATGAACTTTATGTATGAACTTGTATTAATTTGGTTTTTTCGGTGTTGTGTAATGAAGATGAGTCGTCAATGGATGTACGATGACCGACGCTCTCCCCAGTTCATTAATGGAATGCATAGTTTTCTGCGTGCGGCTGAGGCAAACAAGCGGAATGGTTTTATGTGTTGTCCATGTGGTGTCTGTAAGAATGATAGGAATTACTCTAGCTCAAAAGTCATTCACGTCCACCTGTTTACGTCCGGTTTCATGTCCGGATATAACTGTTGGACCAAGCACGAAGAAAGAGGGGTTCTAAGGGAAGAGAATGAAGAAGAAGAGGATGATGACAACTATGCTGGGTTCCCTGAATACGATGGTACTACAATGGGGTAAGAGAATGAAGAAAAAGAAGCTGAAGAAGAGGCATCAGATGAGCCCGCTGATGATCTTGGTTGGGCCATTGCTGATGCAAAGAGAAACTCCGAAAGTGAAAAGGAGAAGTTGAAGTTGGAGCGCATGTTAGAGGATCACAAAAAATTGTTGTACCCAAATTGCGAAGATGACAAGAAAAAACTGGGTACCATACTGGAATTGCTGCAATGGAAGGCAGAGAATGGTGTAGCTGACAAGGGATTTGAAAAGTTGCTGAAAATGTTAAAGAAGATGCTTCCAAAGGACAACGAATTGCCCGACAGTACGTACGAAGAAAAGAGGGCTGTCTGCCCTCTAGGATTAGAGGTGCAGAAGATACATGCATGCCCTAATGACTGCATCCTCTACCGCGGTGAGGAGTACGAGAATCTGAATGCATGCCCGGTATGCGGTGCATTGCGCTATAAGATCAGCCGCGATGACCCTGGTGATGATGTTGAGGGCGAGCGCCCCAAGAAGAGGATTCCTGCCAAGGTGATGTGGTATGCTCCTATAATACCACGGTTGAAACGTTTGTTCCAAAACAAAGAGCATGCCAAGTTGATGCGATGGCACAAAGAAGACCGTAAGAAAGACGGGAAGTTGAGAGTACCCGCTGACGGGTCGCAGTGGAGAAAAATCGAGAGAAAGTGGCGAGACTTTGTAGATGACGCAAGGAACGTATGGTTTGGTTTAAGTGCAGATGACATTAATCCTTTTGGGGAGCAGAGCAGCAATCATAGCACCTCGCCTGTGACTCTATGTATCTATAACTTTCCTCCTTGGTTGTGCATGAAGCGGAAGTTCATTATGATGCCAGTGCTCATCCAAGGCCCCAAGCAACCCGGCAACGACATTGATGTGTACCTAAGGCCATTAGTTGAAGAACTTTTACAGCTGTGGGACATAAAAGGTGTACGTGTGTGGGATGAGCACAAACAGCAGGAATTTGACCTACGAGCGTTGCTGTTTGTAACCATGATTGGCCTGCTCTTAATAACCTTTCAGGACAGACAAACAAGGGATACCACGCATGCACGCACTGTTTAGATGAGACCGAAAGTATATATTTGGATAAATGTAAGAAGAATGTGTACCTGGGACATCGTCGATTTCTTCCGATCAAGCATCTCTTAAGAAAGAAAGGCAAGCATTTCAAAGGTGAGGCAGATCACTGGAAGAAGTCTCGCCACCGTACTGGTGATGATATACTTGATATGGTCAAGGATTTAAAAGTAATCTTTGGAAAGGGTCCTGGCGGACAATCTGTTCCGAATGACGCTGACGGACACACACCCATGTGGAAGAAGAAATCTATATTTTGGGACCTACCCTATTGGAAAGACCTATAGGTCTGCTCTGCAATCGACGTGATGCACGTGACGAAGAATCTTTGCGTGAACCTGCTAGGCTTCTTGGGCGTGTATGGGAAGACAAAAGATACACCGGAGGCGCGGGAGGACCAGCAACGTATGCACGGAAAAGACGGCATGCATCCAAAGCAGTATCAAGGTCCTGCCAGCTACGCTCTTACCAAAGAAGAGAAGGAAATCTTCTTTTAATGCCTGCTCAGTATGAAGGTCCCGTCTGGCTTCTCGTCAAATATAAAGGGAATAATAAATATGGCAGAGAAAAAGTTCCAGAACCTAAAGTCTCATGACTGCCACGTGATTATGACGCAATTGCTTCCGGTTGCATTGAGGGGGCTTTTACCGGACAACGTTCGATTAGCCATTGTGAAGCTATGTGCATTCCTCAATGCAATCTCTCAGAAGGTAATCGATCCAGAAATCCTACCAAGGTTACAGAATGATTTGGTGCAATGTCTTGTCAGTTTCGAGTTGATGTTCCCACAACCCTTCTTCAATATCATGACGCAGGTCCTAGTTCACCTAGTCGACGAGACTGCCATTCTGGGTCCTGTATTTCTACACAATATGTTCCCCTTTGAAAGGTTCATGGGAGTCTTAAAGAAATACGTTCATAACCGTGCTAGGACAGAAGGAAGCATCTCCAAGGGCCATGAAACAGAGGAGGTTATTGAGTTTTGTGTTGACTTTATTCCTGACCTTAAGCCGATTGGTGTTCCCGAATCGCGGCATGAGGGCAGACTGGGTAGAAAAGGCACGCTAGGAAAGGATTCAGTAATATGTATGGACGGGCATTCTTGGGCACAAGCACACTACACAGTTCTACAAAATTCCAGCTTGGTGGCTCCGTATATCGAGGAACACCTGGATAGTGTACGCTCCAAGAACCCGGAGCAGTCTGAGCCCTGGATCTAACGTACACATATGGCGTCATTGGGCAGTTGGTTGCAAACACGTCTCATGCATGACAACACTGTTGGAGATGAGCTGTACTTGCTGGCCAAGTCACCATCTTCGACTATATCGACTTTCACAGGGTACGAGATAAATGGGAATACATTTTACACGATCGCCCAAGATAAAAAGAGCACCAACCAAAACAGTGGTGTCCGCTTTGATGCAGCAAACACCAATAGGCCAAAGGACACATATTATGGTTACATAGAGGAGATATGGGAACTTGACTATGGACGTGATTTGAAGATCCCTTTGTTTCGGTGCAAATAGGTGAATCTAACTGGAGGCGGGGTAAAGGAAGACCTGCGGTACGGAATGACAACAGTGGATCTCAACAATCTTGGGTACACAGACGAACCATTCGTCCTAGCCAATGATGTGGCGCAGGTTTTTTATGTGCAGGATATGTCTACCAAGCCGAGAAAAAGAAAAGATAAGGAAGCAAATACATCATACGATGAGCCAAAGCGCCACATAGTTCTTTCAGGGAAAAGAAACATCATGGGAGTGGAGGACAAGACAGACATGTCAGAAGATTATGAAAAGTTTCATGAAATTGCTCCCTTCACAGTGAAGACTGACCCAAGCATCCTGTTAAATGATGAAGATTGTCCGTGGTTACGGCGCAAAGGGACACACGCGAAGAAAAAGTTTTATACCCCAATATCCCACTCTAGGATGTGACCGGCTTCACCGTCATCACTTTCTTCTCTAGTGAGTTTCCGGACTTATCTGGAAAGTCCCACTTCGGACAAACCGGAGGGAATCTTTGTAATAGTTAGGGTATATATATGTGTTTTGGCATTTGAAAAGCGAAGGAACGCTATTTTTCATGCATTTATTGATTTTTTTGAGCTAAATGAGCCTGAAATTGAAAAGCACTACAAATGAACTCTGAAAAGGCTGAAACTTGGCATGGTATCATCATTTCACCCACATAGAATGTGCTAAAAAGTTGAGAGGGTTACGGCAAAAACTGGATGCACTTCGTGTACAAACTGGACAATCTCTTTCGAGGTATCAGGGTTTCGGACGAAAACTCATCTGTTACAAAAGGCATTTCATTTTTTTAAACTTATTTTAACTCCAAACTTTTTGTGCGATCAATATGCACCATTCAAAGCCACGTCATCAATTTTCAAACCTTTCTGACTTCATTTGCTATTTTTCATGCATTTATTTATTTTTTTGAGCTAAATGACCCTGAAATTGAAAAGCACTACAAATGAACTCTGAAAAGATTGAAACTCGGCATGGTATCATCATTTCACCCACATAGCATGTGCTAAAAAGCTGAGAGGGTTACGGAAAAAACTGGATGCACTTCGTGTACAAACTGGACAATCTCTTTCAAAGTATCAGGGTTTCGGACGAAAACTAATCTGTTACAAAGGCATTTCATTTTTTTAAACTTATTTTAACTCCAGACTTTTTGTGCATTCAACATGCACCATTCAAAGCCACATCATAAATTTTCAACCCTTTCTGACTTCATTCGCTATTTTTCATGCATTTAATGATTTTTTAGAGCTATAAAACTAAAAGAGCTAAATAGAACCTGTTTTTGATTAAAACACCTATTTAAATAACCTAAAAATTACCAAATTGAACATACTAATAAAACACACTAATATTAAACAGCAGGAAAAAGAATCACTCAAAAATCTATTTTTAAAGTAAAGTTATTCACAAACTAGTGATTCACACAAATTTCAAAGAATTCAAATTTAAACTATTCAAGTTTGAAAACTACTGGCACTAACAGAAAGTTTATAATTTTTGTGACCTAAACCAAAAAGATTCACTCAAAAACTCTAAATGTTTGGCTGTAAGTAGAAACAAAAGAAAAAAAATAAAGCAAAAAACAAAAAAAACTGGAAAAGACCTTTAGTCCCGATTGGATCCACCAACCGGGACTAAAAAGTTGACATAACATATGCAAAAAAGAAAAAAATACCCGCCTACTAGGCCACCACGGCCTGCATACGACTAGAAACCCAACTATATATGGGCCAGGATGCAGGCCCGCAAGGCAAGCAGTGCCCACAGGGGCAGGGCGAACGTTAGGCATGTACTGCCTGCTTTAGAGAGGAGCTCGAGACGGCTATCGCAGCGGGGCTTATAAACAGGTGAGAGTGCCTCTCGCTTGGCGAGGTGGGACTAAACTTCCACCACGCCAGGACCAACCATTTAGTCCCGGTTGGAGCCACCAACCGGGACTAAAGGCCCCCCTTTAGTCCCGGTTCGAGCCACCAACCGAGACTAAAGGCCTGGGCTTCCCGCCGCTTGGCCTGGTGAAATTCACCTTTAGTCCCGGTTGGTGGCACCAACCGGGACTAAAGGTCTCTGTATATAGGCGGCACTTGCGAAATTTTCCAAAAGCCATCTAGTTTCCCCCGACGGCGCCGAAGATCACGACGCTGCCAGGCTGCTGCACTTCGACGTCGCCGTCCGGCCGCTCTGCTCCCAAGCGCCGCCCGAGCCCACGCCGGCGCCGCCACGCTGCCCGCCGCCGCCGCTCCTCCGCGCGCACCTGCCTCGCGATCGACGACCGCTCCTCTACAAGCCGCCGCGGCCCGAGCCCGCGCCGGCGCCGCTCCTCCGTCTCCGGCGTCCTCCCCGCCTCCCTCCGCCCCGACGATCCTGGCCGATGAGCCTCTCCCTCCTTAATTTTGTTCATCTTTTTTTTTCATAGATTGTTTTTTTTTCACTAGATGTTGTAGATGCTTAGTATATGTATGTATGTATACAATGTATGTATGTATGTAGATGAACGGTGGAATTTGCATAGAAAAAAGTTGCATAGAAAAAAGTTGACCATGTATTAAAAATATTGTAATGTTGTATCTTAAAAATATTGATCAAAAACATGTTAATATCTTATTTGGAAAATGTTAATATCTTAATGTTGTATTTGCAAAAGTTTGTCATGTATTTGCAAAATCAAGTGAACAAGAATTACAAAAATCATAATCAAGCATTTAAAAAATATTAAATTTGCATAGAAACATTTTTGGTGTCGACGATAGGCCTGGCCCGCATCCTCGTCGTCGACTCAGTGGCGACAACCTGCTTGAGAGGCGCCATGTCCGGGACTGGGCTCCGCTGGGCTGGCACTGGGAGGTGCTACCTTCCAGGGCGCGCAGCTCGGTGAGGAACCGGGCTCCCATCGTCGACCCGGAGCTTCTTTGGTGGCGGTCGCGTGGGCCGCTATCGGTGCGGAGGCACCCGGCCCCCGAGGAGGTGGTACGTCGCCGTGTCAGGGAGGAGGACGAGCACGTCCGTCGCTACATGGTTGCGTTGGACGTCAGGTTCTCCAATACCTCGCAGGTTCTTCAGGGATCTCACCCGAGCTATGATCATGTGATGGTTCCTTCTCTTTGGGTGTCCACCACCCGCGCCTCAGGAACCGCGAGTCAACTGGATTATTCGATAGTATTCGATCTGTATTAGCTAGTGATGTTATATGATAATATTCGAGATGTATTAGTGATAATACTCGAGATGTATTCGAGATTAGATTCGATAATATTCGATGATGCATTAGTGATAATATTCAAGATGTATTCGAGATAATATTCGAGATGTATTAGTGATAATATTCGAGATGTATTCGTGATAATATTCGAGATGTATTCGAGATTATATTCGATAATATTCGATGATGCATTAGCTGGATTATTCGAGATGTATTAGTGATATTATTCGAGATGCATTCTAATTTGAATACTAAATTGTTTTATCTTTCTTCTGGATTAGTTAAGCTATGGACGCTAGCGGCAGAGACGACCATGATCAAGAGCATATCATGTTCGACATGATCCGAAACCCAGAGGGTGAACCTGAAGATGACGGCTCACAATATCTGAATGACGCCGGTGAGGGAATATTTGAGGAAGAACCAACAGACGAAGGGCACACAAACAATGATGGCGAAGGAAATGATCTTCAATTAATAAAGACCGGCGAGGTATATATAAGGCCTCTGGTGATCATTACATGTATTAATTGATTTGTATATATATATATATATATATATATATATATATATATATATATATATATATATATATATATATATATATATATATATATATATTAACGAATCTTTCTTCTTTTAGCCCTCCGGATCGAGCAAATCTTCTACAAGCAGGGCAGTACGAGGCCTGGCCAAAAAGTTGCCGCCTGGCATAAAGTACAACATCGATGAGATCAAACCAAATGGCGAACCGCTTGCTCCTAAAAAGAATGCGGACAAATTTACTCGTCAATACGGAGTTATTGTCAGGGACCAAATCCCGATCTCCGTTCAAGAATGGAATAAGCCAAAGGGAGATCGAGAAGTTAGTTTTGTCGACGAAAGAGCAAAAGATCTGCTTTGGGAAACGCTCATGTCACATTTCACCCTACCAGAGCATTTAATAGATGTAGAACGGGAGAAAGTCAAGAAGAGTGCTCTTCAGAAGATGGCCACACAATTCCGCAACCACAAGAAAAGATTATGGGCCTGCTACGTCGAAGCAGGAAAGCAGACTCCAGAATTCACTGGAGCACTGGAGAAGGCAAAAGATCACTGGGACTTATTTGTGGAGTTCAAGGAATCGGAAGCAGCTAAGGAACGGTCGAGGATAAACAAGATCAATGCTGAGAAGAAACAGTTTCACCATGTTCTGGGGCCACGTGGCTACAAGACTGGCCGGCCTAAGTGGGATGAATCTAAGGAAAAGATGATTGCTGCAGAGGTCACTCCAGCAACATTGGGTTGGCCCGACAGGTGCATGACTTGGTTTTATGCGCATGGGGGAAAGTTGGACCCAAAGACAGGGGAGATTATGGTGCAGGCAAGTCTTAAAGAAGCCTCGGACGCTTTACTTGGTGCAATACAAGCGGCTCGGACGGGGGCGTTCCAGCCCGAGAGAGAGAACGACGAGCTTACACGCACCCTCAGGAATCCTGAACACCCGGGACGAACACGAGGCAAAGGCGTTGTTCCGTGGGTTGAGGGGTTTGCGGACTGGAACGTCAGTTACAGAAGCCGTGCGAGAAAGAAGAAGCAGGAGGAAGACAAGAAGAAGCAGGATGCAGACCGGCTTCAACAGATAGAATCAAAGCACGCGGAGTTGGAATGCGCTTTCATGCAGCAGCAGGAGCAGATCGACACACTTAGCCTGGAAAGGGCGTCTCAGCGGCAGCAGCAAGCAGATCCAGCACTGGATTGCACCGTCCTATCTATGCCGAAAAGCAGCGTGGGTTCCAAGGGGGTCCCGGCCGATGATGCACTGCTGGCTCGCTACCCTGTGGATGATATCAAAGAGACGACAAGTTGTGAGCTACACATGAAAGTGAAGAACATATCCATGAAGGTGGCGGACGGCTATGCTTTACCAAATCCCCCTGAAGCAACCTTCCACGGCAATCCGATTCCACCTAGCTATGCTCGTGTCGGGGTGGATGAAGTTCTGCCGGCATATGACTCACTACAGCTTGACTTTCCTGGAGGTCAAGGGGAGCAGACACTGGGAGAAGCCATACGTGGTATCATTGTATGGAGAAAGGATTGCATCGTCTTTCCAAACTCGACGCCAAGGGCACCGACTCCTCCAAGTTCGCCGCGTCAGCCGACTCCTCCTCCAAGTCCGCCGCGTCAACCGACTCCTCCTCCAAATCCGCCGCGTCAGCCGACTCCAGCCCACCCCGAGACGGAGCCCAGCGCGAGTTCGCAATATCGAACTCTGCACCGTCAGCGGACTCCCAAGCGGAAGAGAGCACCAAACAAGAAACCCGAGCCTCCTTCCAAAAAGAAGTTAGCTTACGAGATGACTGAGGAGGAAAACAAACGGGTCGTGGATGCCGAAGTGAAGGCCCATTTTGCACCGAAACCGCCCACGCCGCTGAAGGAGAAAATACCTGAGAAATTCATACAACACTTTGTGGATCTTGCTAAACCGGCTGTGGAGAAAAGTGATTCAGACTATGAGCACTCTATTAAGAAGTCATATCATGCACACACACACAAAAGGAGTCGAGCCTTACAACAGGTAGTAATAAAAGCGGGAAAACTGTTCCCCAGCTGGGAGAACAGGCAGTGCAATCGATCCCCCCGCTCAAGGTGAGTACCACCGATAAGCCAGTAATAACCGACGCTGCTAGACAGATGGCTAGAGAGGCCGGTGTCACTGTTGAACAACTCCTAGGCATCGAGGATCTTCCCACGAATATTGATGAGAAGGATCTAGCATGGAAATACGTCCCCGGGAACCCTCTGGTCAGGCCTGAGGAGGTCGAGCTTCTACCAACGCAGATGCGCAGATTGCATGACTGGTACCTGAGAGAAGTAAAGGCTGGGCGAGAGAGCCTCATGGTGAAAGTCAAGCCAGAGCATTACTTCCAAGGAAATGATGTGTGGATTGACTTGCCAGAACTTTTTTAGTTATACAATCAAGATGCACTGGACAAATCTTATATGTGTCACTTCAACTTTTTCACTATATTCTTTTGTGTGGTATTATGCAGAATGAAGATTTCTGAAATGAAAAGAGATGGAGTCTATGGCATTGGGTTCATTGACCCAAATACCATTTATGAAAAATTGTTAAAAGAAGAACCCAAAGACACAGAGGCCAACTTGCTAATGTTTTTGAAGGAACTAAATGCCAGACCAGAGATAGTATTTCCTTACAACTTCAAGTGAGTGTTACTGTCTTCTACTACAAATTCTATTTTGCTTACTCGATGTTAAGTGTAGTTGATGAGTTATGCATGCCCGCTTATACAAACGTGTGCGCAGTTTGCACTGGATCCTGCTAATCATTAGAGTTGACGAGGTAAAAGTTGAAGTACTGGACTCACTAACTAGAGACCCTAAAGAATACTACGACCTGAAGTTGATGCTCGACAGGTAATTTCAATCATTATCGCACTATGTCGGCCTCTTTAGTTCATTTCTTGATATCAAGTAATTAATAACTCCTTTATTCATTTTCTTTGCCGGGCAGGGTTTGGAAAAAGTTCATCAAAGAGGTTGTCGGTCCATGGAAACCAAGCCTGAAATGGTGGCGACCAAGAGTAATTAAGTAGTACTAGCTAGTTAGCTACGTCCACGCATCTCTTTAATTCTAATTTCAATTCCATTATCATGCTTGATTATTATCTGATTGAATTCTATTCTCGTAAAGTGCTTGAGGCAGGCACCGGGGAATAATTTATGTGCATACTACGTTTGCGAGAACATTCGCGTTATTATCAACGAAAGGAGTAGAGATGCAAGAAATCTTTGGGTACGTAAACACTATTCATAATTCTTTTTATCATTATCTAATATATATACACACAACTAATATATTCATATTGATCTCCTTCTTTAAAGATGCAAGAGATGCGGGATCAGTTCCTACCAACGGACCGCATACGAGCACTTCAAGAGGAAATGGCGGAATTTTTGCTTCAGAAGGTTATATCTCCCGACGGAGAATACCATTTCACCTGATGACTGCATGTAATGATCTGCAAGTTGTAGGAGAAACTATATATACCAAATTGTATATACCAAATTGTATATATATATGTGTATGCATGTTCGTACGAGAAATTCTATGATATATGATTGGTTCTATGAGAAATTCTATTATATATGCATAACGTGTACAGTATGTAGTAGCGTAAAATATGTTTGAAATATGATTGGTCCTACGAGAAATTCTATTATATATGCATAACGTTTACAGTATGTAGTAGCGTAAAATATGTTTGAAATGAAAAAGAATTAAATGGAAAACACAAAATGCATGAAAAGAAAAAATAAACAATAAACCGTAAACCCCTAAACCTTTAGTCCCGGTTGGTGTCACCAACCGGGACTAAAGGTCCTCCAGCCCCCGACGCGCGCTCGCGTGCACGTGAAGCGACTTTAGTCCCGGGTCGTGGCCAACCGGGACTAAAGGGTGGGGGCCTTTAGTCCCGATTTATTAGTTCTGGTTGGTGAACCGGGACTAAAGGTCCTTCCCAACCGGGACTAAAGGCCGTTTCTCCACTAGTGTATTCTTCCTGTAATTTCGTTCATGGGCACGTGTCTTCTGGGTCTGTACCGTCGCCATCGCCTCTCGGCTCTCGCTGCTTCCGCCGTTGTGGCTCAGGGCCGAGGGCACTCGATCCACTCCAGCCAGGATTGAATCCATGATAGAGGCTATATGACAGTTTGTTTCCTTCACCGGCATCATGCATCACAAAACAAACTTCAAGGAATCGAGGTACGTACTGCTAAATATTAATGTTTGTGAATTAGTACAATTCCTTTGAAGACGGTAGTTTTGTAATTTAAGAATCTAATTTTACTCCTCGTTTAATGTTTCAATGACTGAAGTATGAAGAGAGAAAATACAACAAAAAATTCGTTTCTCAAGCCCATTGCTTCTAGGTTAAATATTACCGAAAATGTAAATCCACCTAAGGAGCAACCGGTAGATGATAATTCGAACCCAAATCCAGTTGATATGCAACTGATAGAAATGTTATTTTTTTATATATATTATTAGACATATGTTTTCACACATTCATATCAATTACACTTTTGATACTATGTTCTAGTGTTGTGCGTTTCAGACAATTATTATCTTCCTCGCCCCCTCCCCCCCTTTCATGTCTAAATCCTGGCCCCGCCCCTGGTTCGTCTCCCCGACTCCTGCGCCTTCGGATGGCGGCCCGACAGTGAGGGGGCCTGGACTTCTCGGCTTGTCGTCCGGCTGCCGTCACCCATCCAGGAGCTCCGCCATGCCTTCTTCACGCGATGCGACCGAACCAGCACCGCCGTCGGTGCCAGTGGGAGGGAGCGAGCTTCACCTCCACTCTCCGTTTGTGGAAGAGAGTTTCCGCGGCCGTGGCCCATCGCTCCTGTCCCCCGTTCACTAGTACTAATATTAGGCTTAATTATCCGACCATTAGCAAGGATATGTGCTACGCTCCTAGTGTCAAGCCCAAAACGATTTTGCAAGAACGTAACATGGGCCAAGGCTGCACGTACGCATCCACCATCGGCTGGACATCACGTACTCTGTAATCGATCAATGCACACACACGCACTTACGCGTTGAGACGACTTCCAAAATCTTTCCTCTGCGCCGATGCTGCGCGCGACGCGCTAGGGCTTTGTTTTCGCCGGGCTGCCAGGCGTCGCGCGGTCGCCCCTCGGTATTTAGCGAAGCCGCCTCTTGCCGCGCATCAAATCTGAGTAAGATTCTACTCCCTCCGTCCGGAAAAGCTTGTCACGCGCACAGTACACTGGTTTTTTTGCAAAAAAACCTCGTCATTTTAAAACAGCAACAAACAGGTCCCTGACCCCTTCTTCTTCCTCTGTCTGTCGCCCGCGCGTCACCAGTGGCCGTCGCCATGGGATTCCGCCGCCGTGCTCCGGCGCTCGCACCGCTCCCGCGACCACCCGCCGCTGCCCACCCGCCACCAGCTGCCCGCCTCCGCCGCCCACAACCGCGACCACGGAGGCGAGTTGGTCTTCAATCCGCTAGGACCAGTCGGCGCCCAACTACGCAATTCCACCGCCCAGCTGCCACCCACCGGCACGACCAGCCACCGCGGTGCCGCCCACCAGCGAAACTGCGCCGCCCACCTCCACCGCCCACCTACGGCTGCTCCGCCGCAGCGAACCTGCTCCGCCGTTGTGAACCTGCGCCGCACGGAGGCGAGCTGCCCCGCCGCCCACCTGCGGCTGCTCCTCCAAGGCGACCACCTCGACGGGCGCCTCCTCCTCGTCGCCCTGCTCGCGTCCCCGGCCGGTTCCTCGCACCCGCGGCAACCCCAGCCGCCGCTGCCAACCTCGGTGGCCACTCCTCTCTCTGCTGACTTCGGCAGGCAGGGCCTCGCGGATCTTCCCCGGCAGCGAAACGACCACCCAGACCTCTGCTGCTGCTGCTGTCCCCGCCCTGCTCCTGCTGATCGCCTCTGCTGCTGCTGTTGACGACTGCAGGTAATTGACAGATCAAACAATTCAGTTAGCAAACTGAAAAGTGTGTTCAATTGGATTGGCAATTGGATTGACAGATCATAGTACAGATCATAGGAGTAGTACAGAATTCAATCAAGAAATTAGTTAATTGATCATGATGATATGCTATGGTTTTGATCTGTAATTTGGCCACAACAAAAAAAAATTCAAGGTAGGAGTATGTAGCTCCATATGATAGGAGTAATTTGGCTCCATATGATAGGAGTATGTAGCTCCATATGATAGGAGTAATTTGGCCACAACAAGAACAAGGTACTGTAATTGCATGAAATTGCTCATTGCTCATTGATGTTTGAATACCAATATATGCCTTTTATTCCTGGAATTGCTGGAGTATAAGTGATGCCAGACACAGTTCAGTCAATAGATTTTCTGTGAATTTTCTCAACAAGTGATAAATGCACTCAAAAGTTTACTGAGAAAATGTAGATGCTACTCACTTGTTACTGAAAGTTTTCTGGAGTGATAAATGCACTCAAAAGTTTACTCAAATTAATTACTGTATAGAGTTGCTTCCAAGTGTTTTTACTGTACAAATTTGCTGTGTGTGTGATGGCTTGTTGCTCCTAGCTTCAGAAAATTCAGTTAGCAGTGAGCAGTGAAGACAGACATCACTTTTTAAACACTAAGCTTCTAGAGTTTTGTACAGGCAGTAATCAGTTTGATAATATAAAAACAAATGCATATGCTAGGAGCTTACTGTTCTCTAAGATAATAATGCCAGTGATCCTCTAAACTGTATAATGTTGGAATTTATTGGAATTTGGGTTATTTGAATTAATTTTTAATCTGCTCCTAGATGATGATCTAGAATACTCCCTACTCCTTAGTTGAATAATCACACTTTGGTTTTTGGTTTACACCAGGTCAAATGGTCAAAAAATTGCTTTGGTTTTTTATTTTACCAAACTGATTACTGCCTGTACACAACTCTGTCAATGCACAACATTCAGTGTCAATTGCATTTTACTTGCAAACACTTGATTCTATTTAAAGACCAACATAGAGTACTGTATTATTGGTAATTCTCAATCTTCATGGAAATGTTTCAGAAATGGTGCCATGGCAGTCATTCATCTTTTGTCATTATAGTACTAACCACATTCATCTTTTGTCATTTGTCATTGAACCAGGGAATGGATCTAAACTTGACTCCTCCTGAGGAAGAAGATGAAGGTCTTAATCTGAACTTGACTCCTCCTGAGGAAGAAGATGAAAATCTTGAATTGAATTGGCTTCCTGAAGAGGAAGAAGCTCAAGAGGCTCAAGAAGATGCAGAACATGAAGAAGCTCAAGAAGCTAATGCACAAGGTAATTCAAAAAGGAAGGACCTGTCAGACAAGGAGAGGTTTGGTGTTTACTTTGCTTTGCGAGTAATCGAGCTAAGAGATGGAGAGGTTCACCTGTATGACAAGGTGCTCATTGCGACTATGTTGGATGTTTACCTGCGAACAGTTACAAGAATATGGAATCTAGCCAAAGAACAACTTGCCTTAGGCCAAGAAGTTGATGTTTTAAGCAAGAAGAAGGGGAACAGTGGTAGGAAGAGGAAAGAGCTAGATCTGTCAAGAACGGCCACAATCCCTTTGAACAGAAGAAGAACAATCCGTTCTCTCGCAAGGTGTTTAGGTGTTCTCCGCTCAACCCTACACGTCAGATTTCAGTTGCAAGAGTTGAAACGCATCACAAGCACCATCAAGCCCACCCTCAAGCCACATAACAAGATGGCGAGACTAAAGTTCTGCATATCCATGATGGATGAGCGATGGATATCAACTCCTTGGCCTAGTTTCAAGCCAATGACCAATATGGTGCACATAGATGAGAAATGGTACGACATGAGTGAAGAGTAGCTACTATGTACTGCCTGGAGAAGCAGAACCAAATCGCACCGTGTGACGCCCCCGACTTAATCGTGCACTAATCATACACGCAAACGTGCACGATCAAGCATAGGGACTCACGGGAAGATATCACAACACAACTCTAAACTCAAATGAAAGCATAAGTCATCATATTACAAGCCAGGGGCCGCGAGGACCCGAATACATAAGTCATACACACAAACGATATCTGAGTACAGACATAGTTAGTCAAGTTTTGCCTTAAGAAGGCTAGCACAAACCGCGATACAGATCGAAAGGCGAAGGCCTCCTGCCTAGGGCCTCCTAACTACTCCTGGTCGGCTGGCTCGATCCAGTAGTAAGTGTCGTCGGGACCCTCCTGGTAGTAAGCTCCTGCAGTGGCGTCTGGCACCTGGTCTCCATCGTCTGATGTATCATCAAATGGATATGGGGGAAAAAGAATAGCAGAGCAACCGTGAGTACTCATCCAAAGTACTCGCAAGACTGACATCAGAACTATACTAATTATGCACTGGTATCAAAGGAATGGGGCTATATCTTTGGGCTGAACTGCACAATGCCAGAATAGAGGGGGAGAAGCCTAGCCTATCGAAGACTAGCATCTTCAAGCAATCTTGCAGCATCAGAAGAGAGTAGAATATAGTGTTGGAAATATGCCCTAGAGGCAATAATAAATTGGTTATTATCATATTTCCTTGTTCATGATAATCGTTTATTATCCATGCTATAATTGTATTGATTGGAAACTCAAATACATGTGTGGGTACATAGACAACACTGTGTCCCTAGTATGCCTCTAGTTAACTAGCTCGTTGATCAAAAGATGGTGAAGGTTTCCTAGCCATGGACATGAGATGTCATTTGATAACGGGATCACATCATTAGGAGAATGATGTGATGGACAAGACCCAAACTGTAAACGTAGCATATGATCGTGTCAGTTTATTGCTATTGTTTTCTGCATGTCAAGTATCTGTTCCTATGACCATGAGATCATGAAACTCCCTGACATCGGAGGAGTACCTTGTGTGTATCAAACATCGCAACGTAACTGGGTGACTATAAAGGTACTCTACAGGTATCTCCGAGGATGTCTGTTGGGTTGGCATGGATCAAGACTGGGATTTGTTACTCCGTGTGACGGAGAGGTATCTCAGGGCCCACTCGGTAATACAACATCACAATGAGCCTTGCAAGCAATGTGACTAAAGTGTTAGCCACGAGATCTTGTATTACGGAACGAGTAAAGAGACTTGCCGGTAACGAGATTGAACTAGGTATAGAGATACCGACGATCGAATCTCGGGCAAGTAACATACCGAAGAACAAAGGGAACAGCATACGGGATTAACTGAATCCTTGACATAGAGGTTCGACCGATAAAGATCTTCGTAGAATATGTAGGAGCCAATATGGGCATCCAGGTCCCGCTATTGGTTATTGACCGTAGAGGTGTCTCGGTCATGTCTACATAGTTCTCGAACCCGCAGGGTCTACACACTTAACGTTTGGTGACGATATAAGTATAGTTGAGTTGTTATGTTGGTGACCGAAAGTTGTTCGGAGTCCCGGATGAGATCCCGGACATGACGAGGAGCTCTGGAATAGTCCGGAGGTAAAGATTGATATATGGGATAATAGTGTTTGGTCTCCGGAAGGGTTCCGGAATTCACCGGAAGGAGTTTCGGATGTTTCCCGAAATGTTCGGGTACGAGAACACTTTATTTGGGCCAAGGGGTAAAGCCCACGAGGCTTTAGGAAGGTGCAAAAGGAAGTTTTGCAGAGGCCAGGGGCCAGACGCCAGGGACCCTGGCGGCTGGGGCCAGACGCCGAGGACCCTGGCGTCTGGTCCTGGAGTCCGAGCAGGACTCTTGCCTTGCGGGCTAAACCGACTTTGAGGAGGCTCTTTCTCCAAGTTTCGACCCCAGGGCTCAACATATAAATAGAGGGGCAGGGCTAGCACCCGGAACACATCAAGATTTCCCCAAGCCGTGTGCGGCAACCCTAACCCTCTAGTTCCTCCGTCATAATCTCCGTAGCGCTTGGCGAAGCCCTACAGAGATTGTTCCTCACCACCATCACCACGCCGTCGTGCTGCCGGAACTCATCTACTACTTCACCATCGCTCGCTGGATCGAGGAGGTGAAGGCGTCATCAAGCCGTACGTGTGTTGAACGCGGAGGTGCCGTCCGTTCGGCACTAGTTCGTGATCGGATCGAGGGACGACTTGCGATTTGGATCGCGAAGACGTTCGACTACATCAACCGCGTTTCTTAAACGCTTCCGCTTAGCGATCTACAAGGGTATGTAGATTCACTCTCCCTCTCGTAGATGCTCATCACCATGGATAGATCTTGTGTGTGCGTAGGAAAATTTTTGTTTCCCATGCTACGTTTCCCAACATATAGTAGCATATAATAGTGGTTGTATAGCAGCAACTCCCTGAGATCCTTTCTCGACTATCCCGCGAGTAAGTAATCCCGAGAGCAGTAGTAACAGTTTAATATGTATCATCATCAGTTTGTAGTTGTCATAGATCCGGATACAACTCTGAGCGTCCTGTTACCGTGGACACAACTATTCGAATAGATAACTTCCCTGCAGGGGTGCACTACTGTTACCCAACACGCTCGATTACCTCTGGCCGGACACACTGGCTGGGTAATACCCGGCCTCGGGTGATCGACACGACGCAGTCCTACCTAGGCTCAGCAGAGAGGTCAACAAGCCGGTCTAAATCCTAAGTGCGAAGGGGTCTTGGGCCCATCACCCTTTGCACTCCTGCACGTTGCGTGACTGGACGGGGAGCAGGCGCGACACTGAATACACCAGTGACGTAACCAGCCCAACCCCGACGATCAGCCCGCATTTCCATGATCCTCACCCAGAGTGATCACGGCCCGGTAACAAGCATGGCATACGGACAAGGCGAAGGGCCAAAGATGGAACAACAGCATAGCTAACTAGGCATCATGGGATAACAGGTAATGTATCAGTAGCAGACGACAAAATCAGGCTATGCATCAGAATAGGTTAAAGCATGGCAGCAGCAATTTCTAATGCAAGCAGGAGGGAGAAAGAATAGGAGATAACGGCATGCGTCAAGGGGGGGATTGCTTGCCTGGAAGCTCTGCAGAGAGGGGCTGATCGTCAGTCGGCTGCTCGTCGGGGGTGTAGTCGAACTCTGCTGCAACGGCGTCGGTCTCGGCGTCTATCGAGAGAGAAGGAGGGGGAAGAAACAATAAATTCACGGCAAAATGCAACAACGATGCATGACAAGCCTAGAATGATATGCAGATGTGTTTTACTGCCTAACTAAAAGATTTAGTTAATTAAGGAATTTATTTGGATTTATTTTATTAAGGTTGAGCACTATTCATTTATCGAAAACAGTCAAAATGTTCCATGTTCACCTAGCTAGGAGTGTTAGACAGGTATTTTGATCA
This sequence comes from Elymus sibiricus, assembly GCA_039707655.1. Taxonomy (NCBI): domain Eukaryota; kingdom Viridiplantae; phylum Streptophyta; class Magnoliopsida; order Poales; family Poaceae; genus Elymus; species Elymus sibiricus. The sequence continues at coordinate 18,149,661 of CM077664.1, read as the reverse complement.
CATATTCAAAATCTTCATATTTTTCTGATCATTTTACATATATAAATTATTTTCATCCGAGTTACGGTTTAAAAGATATGATTTTTCAAAGTTTTAAATATTTTCTGGAATAAATTTAATTATTTAAATTAGAATTATCCGAAACAGTAGGGGATGACGTCATCATAACGTAGTGCTGACGTCAGCGGTCAACAGTGGCGGTGGACTAGTCAAACCTGACCTGCGGGACCCACCTGTCATAGACAGTGGGCTAACTAAACTTTTAACAGAGTAATTAGCTATGTGGGGCCCTTTAGTCAGCGACTAATTAGCTAATTAATTTAATTAACAATTTAATTAACGTTTTATTCATTTTTAAAAATCGTTTAAATTGGGCGGGACCCACATGTCAGCGACAGTGGCCCGCGCTGACTCGGTCAACGGGGCCCGCGGGGCCCGCTGTCAGCCACTCAGAGGCGGGGCCCAGCCGGCCACGTCGGACGCCAGCTGGACACCGGCACCGGAGTGCTCCGGCGAGCCGGCGCGACGGCGACAACTCCGGCGAGCTCGGAATCCGCCTACGGTGCATCTTTTCGCGCGTTTCTTGCGGCGTTCGAACGAGAAGAGCAAGCCGCGTCGATCTAGCCTATCGGCGCAAGGCGAGGCGGCCGGAGTCGAGCGCAACGACGGCGACGGCGGACGGCGGCTACGGGCGGTGGTCGGGATGGGTGTTACGGTGCGCGCGCGGGCGATCTAAATAGCGAGGCGAGGCCTACGTGCGCGCGCTGGCAAGATGGGCACAAGCCCGTGACCATTTGGTCGACGGAGCCTCGTCGGCGACGAGGACAGGCGGCGGCACGGTCGGACATCTCCAGCGCGGCGGCTACGGTGAAGAGGAAGCACGCGAGAGAGAGGGGAGAGATGCGTAGGCTCACCGGGAGGCTATGGAAAGCCGGTGATAGCTTAGTAGTGCAGGGGATCGCCGGAGATCGCCGGAGAAGAAGAGGTGGCCGAGGTCCGGGATGAGCTCGATTCGCCCAATGCCGAGCCTGTCGTTTCCAGTGGCTGGGCTCAGGCGACGCAGCGGAGGGCGGCGCAGCTTCTCGACATCTCGGCGAGGCCGAACGGTGACGGTGGGCGCGGGATCGATGATGGCGACGGCGGGTGTTTTCTGGCGAGGGGAAAATGAGAGAGGCGAGGCGCGTGGGGGCGAATGGGGGTAGCTAGGGTTTCGGGGGAGGGGAGAGCAGCTCGGGGAGGCACTTGACCTAGCCGGGAACCGGCGGATGGGCGACGCGCGGCGGCTGTCGCCGTGTCGGCGCGCGCGCGCGACAGCGCGCGGGAGGAGGACGACGGCCGGTTAACGGGCTGGGCCAGCTACTGTTCCACTAAGGCCCAGTCGCACAGTAAGTCGTTTCCCTTTTTCTTTTTCTATTTCTGTTTTCTGTTTTAATTATGTTTTGTAAAATGTTTGACCACTATTGGACTTTTATTAAATGTGTGACTTAGTTCAAATATTACAGTGCAATATTCTTTACCACCAAAAATTGGTTTGGGCAAAATATAATTTCATTTGTAATTCTATTAAATAAAATGGTGTTAAAATGTTGCTATTTGCTACTGTCTTAGGTTGATAGAGTCACTTAGGCATTTTTAGTGATGTTGTTTTCCTGAACATAATTAGTTATGAATTATTTACTATTAAATGAACATTTTAGTTTTCAATTTGGACAACTTTTATTTTCCACTTTATATTTGAATTGCAATTTGAATTAGAATTTAAATGAAGTATAATGCAAATGATGATCATTCACTGTTAATCATGATGACATGGCATTATCAAAAGGGTGATTACTGTAGCTATTACATGGGGACGTTACACACCGTGCACAATACTAATAGCATTGGGAAGGTAATGTTCCTAACAGCAGTGGCCAAGCCTCGATACAATGAAGATGGGGAGCTGACATTCGATGGAAAGATTGGCATTTGGCCGTTCGTGGTAGAGACCGAGGCACAACGAACCAGCCAAAACAGAGATAGAGGAATAATAGAGCTGAAACCCGTGAAAGTAACTAGACCTGTGTGCAGAGATTACCTGATCAATAAAGTTATCCCTGCAATCCAAGACAAATGGCCTGACGGTGATGAGGACACAACGATCTTCATACAACAAGATAATGCAACACCGCATGTCGTGCCTAATGATGCAGGTTTTTTGGAAGCTGTGGCACAGACAGATTTGGACATTCGATTATTACAGCAACCACCAAACAGCCCTGAGCTCAAAGTTTTAGACCTTTGTTTCCACTGCTCCCTCCAATCCCTAACCGACTATAGAGCACCTATGAACATCTAGGAATTGGTACAGGGTGTAGAAGAGGAGTTCGAGGATTATGATGCCCATAAGCTGTTCAAAAGCTTTATGACATTGCAACCAGTCATGGTCGAAGTGATGAAAGATCAAGGAGGAAACAACTACAAGATGCCGCATTTGCATAAGGATCGTCTACAGAATGCTGGAGAGGAAATAATCGGTGTATATTGCAGCGCTAAGCTAATTGCTGACACGAAGGCCATTATAGAACAAGGAAATGAGTAGATAGAAAAGGAAAAAGAAAGGGAAAAGGAAAGGGAAAGGAAAAGGAAAAGGAAAAGGAAAAGAAAGGATAGTAGTATGTCATGTGTATGTCTTGTGTATGTCATGTGTCCTGTGTATCTCTTGTGTATATGTGTATGTCATGTGTATGTCTTGTGTATGTCATGTGTCATGTGTCATGTGTATGTCATCTACAGAATTATTTGAATTAAGTTGGAATTATTTGGATTAAGTTGGAATTATTTGATTTAAGTTGGATTTATTTGGATTAAGTTGGAATTATTTGGATTTATTGGATTTATTTGAATTAAGTTGGAATTATTTGGATTAAGTTTGAATTATTTGGATTAAGTTGGAATTATTTGAATTAAGTTGGAATTATTTGAATTAATTTGGAATTATTTGAATTAGCTAGCATTGAGCCTAGGGAACAGTCTTGTTTTTTTTACTCGTCAATGGTAATTAAACCCGTGAAAAACTTCTCCAAACCGAGATTAAACCCATTAAAGATAATTAAACGAAAACCTAAAAGAAACTCCAGTTAAAACTTTTGAAACCCAAATAAAACTCCAATGAAAACTAATCAAAATTGCTAAACCTCTTTGAAATTGAGATTAAACCTGCGAATGACAATTAAACTGAAACCAAAAACCTAAATGAAACTTCAGTTAAACCTTTTGAAACTCACTAAAACCCAATGAACCTACAATCATTTGATAAATTATTTTTATTTTTAACTAATCTAATATCCTAATAAAAGAATTCATTTTTTTTTAATTCGCATGGAATTATTTAGATTAACTCATGTCTTGAAGAATGTAGAGTTGGGTCTAAGTTTCCCAACACATGAGGCACTATTTTATAAAACAGGAGGGCTGCACACAATGAGAAATGAATAGAGTGGAAGATGTGTATTGCAAAAGTTATGCATGGATCTTAAATAAATGGATGGTGAATGCGTTAGGTGGAAGCCCCATTTGGTAATGAAATGATTTCCTGGTCATCAGATCTGTCGATTCTTCACTGCTAGCTGAAGCTAAGATGGATGACAGGAAGACAAGTCCAAGGTTGTAGAAGTTCGTTGCAGCGAACGATATCCTGAAGCAACAACTAACGAAATGGATATTATGTTCACTAAGAATGTATGTATTCTTTGAGCCAAGCTGGAATTGCATATTTATTTATGGCATGTTCTTCTTTTGTGTCATCCGTATCCGGACACATGCTTGCGTGCTAGGGGCAGTTGAAGGGAATGTTCATGGAAGATTGGATTCTCCCTTCTTTTGTGTCATCTGTATCCAAGCGCTGCCCCACGCACTTCAGCATGGCCAGCGTTCTGTGCCGTTTGTTGGAAATAATCTTGACGTGCGTGCGGCCGAGTCGTCGCAGGGAGCCGTGCGCTCGGGTCGTGCCGCAGTGCCGGCCAAGTTAGCTAAATGCATGTGGTTTCGACTGGCTCGTGTGGTGGCCGTTGCGTGAGCTAGTTAGCTGCATGGACAGATGGTGCGGTCTGGCCGTTGAGGATAAGACTGCCCAGGAGTTGTGCATGGGCGTGCATGTAGTTAGCTGGTTAGTGGCCGGTGTGGTGTGTGCGTCAGTTAGTGGGGTGTGTGGCCGCTGGCCTGTGTGCGTGGGTCAGTTTATTTAATCAGAGCTGAGGGTTGTGAGGGCGGCCAAGGGGGCTAGAGATGTAGTCGCGTGTGTGCGTGTGTGTTCTCAGCCGGTTGGTTGCCGAGCCACAGTGTGAGAGTCAGAGATGAGATGTAGTCTCCGTCGGGACCGAGGTGTTCGCCCGGTCGACAGGAGAGAGAGCTCCTCTGGGTAGTACTGCGTGTGTGCGTGTGTACCTTCATGTATGTGTTCGAGTCGTTGTGAGAAATAAAGCCAAGATACAGGCGTTCGTGCGCCGCGGCGTTCGTCGCCGGGAAAATTATGGTGTCTCCTTCGTCTACCTCTGTCCGGCGTTTGTTTCGCCGGGAGGCCGCTCGGCGTTCGTTGCCTAGGAGGATTGGTCTGCCCCAACACCGGTTCATGTCGCCGCCGTCTTCTTCTCCCGGGGCCGCAATGCCTTTGCCTTTGGCAGCCACTGCGACGATGCCAGCCCCTTCTTCTAATCTTGACGATGACCACCACCACAACAACGCGGCATGGATGAAGGCCGTTGCGGCGAATGCGGAGCTGCCGGAGTTTCAGAGGGCGCTCCAGCTACTCAAGGCCAAGAGCCTCCAGCCAGTCTCAGGCTCTCTCAGCTGCCACCGAACCGCCTGCCTGAACTAGTGGCTTGAATACATCTTCAATCTTATCTCAAAATTACACATTCATTATGTATATATAATCCTTTCAATCTCAAGTACATTCATGAAGCTCCTTATCTTGGCTTAATTAGGGGCCAGTTTAATTACCACTGCTAGTACAGTACGAATGTACGACCACCATACTAATCACTGTTGGTTCAGAAGCTTGTACGTGCTTGCTACTTGATGCCTTCCAAGGGAAAGAAGTAGCTCCATTCCAATCGAATATTCATGTCTGGATAATCGATCTTGCAAACTGACGCGAAAACACGTGGAAGACACACACGTTGGCGAGAAGATTTTCCGAGCGTTCAACCTGCTCTTTTCGTTGGTTTTCTCTTCGTTTATATACAATCCGGACCTGTTACAATTACAATACAATCCGGTTTACAAGACTCTTTCCTAAACAGAATTCAAAACTGAAAGCTGACAACTAGGACTCAAACTTGAAGCAATCTAAAACATGATTGATTCGGATACAAGCTGACAATTTTATTTTATTTTTGCGGGAAAGCTGACAACTAGGTTACTTGCAACATCCACTACTTCATATTGTATCGTGCTCCAAACTTAACTTGTAGAACGGACGAGCTAGTGGAGGTAGTTGATGGGTCGCTGGCGGCAGGCGGTGAGCGGCGCGCCGCAGAGGCACTTGTTGTGGAGGTAGCTATAGCGGTCGAACCTCGCCATGCTCCCACCGGCGAGCACCTCGCCGCACATCCTGTTGTAGCTCACGTTGAACAGCTGCAGATTCGTCAGGTTCGCCACCTGCGCCGGGACGCTGCCGCCGATGGCGTTGTGGCTGAGGTCGGCGTAGGTGAGCTGCTCTGGGAACTCCACACCGGACAGGTTGAAGCTCAGGGCGTTGCGGGAAACGTCGACGTACTGGAGCTGCTTTCTCCTGCCAAATTGGCATGTCGCGTCACCGGTGAGGGCGTTGCGGGACACGTCGACGTACTGGAGCTGTTTCTCCCGGCCGAAGAGGCATGTTGCGTCACCGGTGAGCGCGTTGCGGGACAGGTCGACGTGCGCAAAGTTGACGGCGGCGAATTCGGTCGGGATGGCGCCGGAGAGGTTGTTGTAGGAGAGCCAGAGGTACGCCTGGTCGGGGGACTTGGAGAGAAGCAACAGCGGGATTGCGCCAGAGAGGCGGTTGCGGCGGAGGTTGATGCTGGAGAGGTTTGGGAGGCCGGCAAGGGAAGGTGGGATGGCGCCGGTGAGGGAGTTGTAGGAGAGGTCGACGAGGGTGAGTGCGGTGAGTGTGCCGAGGAAGGGCGGGACCGGGCCAGAGACGCCGGTGTAGGAGATGGTGAGCTGGGTGAGGTTGGCAAGCGCAGCGAGGGAGTCCGGGATGGCTCCGGTGATGGCGGGGAGGTGGTGGAGGGTGAGGGTCTGGAGGTAGGTGAGGTTGGCGATGGCGTCCGGGATGGTGCCGGAGATGTTGGCGTCCTGGAAGACACGGAGGCCGACGACGCGGCCCGTGGCGGCGTCACAGTCGACGTTGGACCAGTCGCAGCAGACGGAGTCGGGCGTCCAGGACCCGAAGTGGTAGGGGCTGCCTAGGGCGGTGTCGATGGCGATCAGGGCGGCGTGGTCGTCCTCGTGGCATTGGTCCACCGCCGCCGTCATGGCGAGGAGGGAGGAGAGCAGCAGCAGCAGGAGGAAGGCAGTCATCTTCTTGTGTCAAAGTGAGCTCTTGCCGTGTGTGCCACTAGCTTACTGAGCTGGTCGTTGATGAATGAAGTTGCATGGTCTTGAGTAGTGTATTTATAGTGATGTAAAGTTGCGAGTTTGGAGCGGCTGCACTAACCATCTGTGTTTAAACATTGCAAAAGTGCATCCTGGCAGCAACTTGTCACTCAGTTTGTCAGATATTTTCACCATACTTACATAAAATCGTCTCTTCTTACGTACATCCATTCACATGCATGGGGAAGGCATGTCGACCAGATATCTGACTAATAATCTCCAGGCACTCACAAATCACATGCAATAGGGAATGCTTGTCGACCACAAAATTTGACTAGCTAATGGCAAAAGCTCTCAAACATTCTAGAAATAAATCAGATACACCATTATCATACGGAAAACTTAACGTTAGCGCATTAGTCTCTGAGTGCTATGCAATCTGGTTCGTGCGATCTAAGCGCATGCAAAGGGTAGGAGATAGCTAGTGGTTGCATGCAAAAGCAAGTTGCCTTTTTTTCCGATAAAGGGCATTTTTAGTGACTCAAAATGTAGCATCAAGCGGATACAAAGCATGATGAGCAACACCCGGCGTCTACATAACTAAGATGCACACAGCCAAACACTAACAAACTGACAGAAGATAAAAAAAGCCGACATATCGGCAACAGTAGTCATATAGGACAGAAACTATGCCTACGTCGAAGGAGGTGGTGGACCGATCCGGAGATTATGCTGTCATCCATGTTGGGTAAAGACCTTCCTGGCCACCCGCTCCAACCGCATACACACCGCCTTGAACAGCAGTTGGTACTCCGTTCGGTGTAACAAAAAAGCAAGTTGCTAGGTGCACACAACAAGGGATAAGTGAAATTGCAAAGTGCACATGGAAAAAGACAAGCACGATGACAACATTTGATTAAAAACGGATTTCGCAAATAAAAAATAGTTTGTAGCCTAAACCATCTGGCTGATTAGATATCCGTTTTCACCGCTGTTTTCGTGTCGGAGAGGGCTTCAAAACTAAATCTCACATGGGTATGTTTCGATAAACATTTTTGTGCTCTTTTGTTACTTACCAGGCAGTAACGCATTAGTTGCCAACCTATTATGTAATCATTTACCACATGGTAACTTTAGTACTGGTACCGTGGCAACTTCATATTTCGTCGGGTGGTAGGGTTCACGATTTGAGAGTTGAGACATTTTCAAGTTTGAATTTGCAAAAGAATCTTGATGATGTCATTGTTCTTGTTTTGTTGGTGAATGCATGAATATGTGGTGCAGCTCCTTAGAGCATCTCTAGCCCTTCCACTAAAATAACATAACTCCCTAAAAGCTGAAATTTTAGAGAGTTATACTCATCTAACATTTCCCCTAAAATTCGTTAACTCCCTAAAAAATAAGGATATGTCCCAATAACCAACCCATTTCTACCCAAAAGTAGGGAAATCTCAACACTCACCAACTCTTCTCCCCGGTCGGTTGTTTTTTGGCGGGAAGAATTTTGGGAGCGCAACCGCCGACCGACGCCGCCGCGCAATATCGCCCCCGCCGGCCCCTTCGATGTGTGAACGGATCCCGACGCCCCCTCTGAGACCCCCGGCTCCCATGGCTCGACCAGCGATGGAGAAGCCACCGTCATCCCCGCCGCGGCGCCAGCAGGGCAAGGTCATACTGCCCGCCGCCATCGACGCCATGGCTCCGCCTCCCATGCTCGCCACCACAACTATGACCCTCCCTGCGCCTTCCACCACGCCCGGCCTACCTCCCATCCCACCGGCCACCGTGCGAAATCAACGCCGTGGCCCGCCCAAGCCGAAGGATGGCGTGGCGCCTCGACAGAAGACCGCGTCACCGTCCCCCTTTGCCACCCCCTCCAACGCCTCTGCTGGTGCAAGCCACCCCATAGCCCCTCCGCGGCCCCCTTTGGCGCCTGCACTGGACTCCAATGCCATCGAGGTCAATCCCACCTCTGAGGTGTTCGACCAAATGCCCGTGAGGTTTTTTTTTTCTTTTTCTTTTCTTTCTCAATTTCTTTGTGATGTATTGCAAATGTCTATTGTTGGTATTTGTTTGGAACTAGCAATGTTCAAGTTTGGTGATGAATTTTTGCACTTTCCCATTGTAGTGGTCAAAACCGAACCAGATGAGATGCAGAACTTCATGTCCATGTTGGATGACTCTAACACCACTGGACTAGAGGACATTGCATCCGCACTTGCGGATGATAGCCATGAAGTGCCAAATCATAGTCCCGAAGTGGAGGACAAAGAGCCACATCTCATGAAGAAGAAGCAATCAAAGTCGTCGAACTACAAGCCCGAGGAGGATGAGTGTTTGTGCTATCCTTGGATGAGCATCTCTCTTGACGCCATGGTTGGCCTCGATCAGACCAAGGCAACCTTTTCGAAGAGGATTGAGGAATGCTATGAAAGCAATGTCAAGATTCCCTCCAATCGAACACAAGGTTCTCTCGCACACCGTTGGAGTGTAATTCAAGATTGTTGCTACCGGTGGTCGGGATGTGTTGATCAAGTGAACAACGCCCCTCCAAGTAGAGTGCCAATTGAAGAGTATGGCTTCTACATCCAAGAGCTATACAAGCAAAAGAACAAGAGGAATGGGAACAAGCCCTTTACTTTGTTGCATTGTTACAAGGTTCTGAAAGGAAATGGGAAGTGGGCGAGGATTAGTTATAAAACAACACCAAGGAGGTCAAGATTGAGCAACTCATCCTCCATTGATCTCGAGGAGGATGGTGGGGATGATGAGAGGGGAGAAGCCCCACTCCTAGCTTGAAGCCGGATGGGAGAAAGCAAGAGAACGAGTGGACAAAGAATGGTGGAGTGGGTGCATCCAAATAAGAACTCAACGCGATGATAGAGAAAAAGACGGAGTTGGTGGCCAAATGCAAGCAAGAGAAGAGGGCAAGGTGGATGGAGCTCAAAGAGATTGAGGAGGAGAGGTGAGGGTGAAGGCTAGTGCCGAGGCATGCTTGATGGAGATTGAGGAGAGGAAAGTGAAGGTGGAGGAGCGTAGGATTGCTATCGAGAATGAGAGGTTAAAGATCGAGGCCGAGAAGGAGATGAACAAGAGGAAGGAGCAAAAGCAAAGGATCATATTCATGGATGCGAGAGGGACGGATGACATGGCAAGGAAATATTGGGAGCTCACTCGTGGAGAGATCTTGGCTTCCAAAATGCCAAGATCGATGTTCAATGGTAGTGGTAGTGGCAATGGTGGTGCGTGATTTATGTTGCATGTGGTGGATTTTGGATGAACTATGTTGTATGTGGTGGCTTTTGGATGAACTATTATCTATGTTGTTGCTTTTGGATATTCAATGTTGTTGCTTTTGGTTGAATTCGTATGTGGTTTGAATTTCAAATGTTGTTAGAATATGTGAATTTGAAATGTTGTTGAAATGTGTTCACTAGATATGTCAAGGTTTGAATTGTTTATAATGTTGAAATGTATTGGAAACGAGGTTTAAGTATGCAAATGGATGGGAGAAATAGCAAAGGGAAAAGTTTTGGGAGTTAAGTTCAGGGGTAGGACTAGGTGCAAGCCTCCTAAAACGGGGAGTTAAGTTTAGGGTGGTAGTATAGGGATTTAAATTTAAGGGAAGGGCTAGAGATGCTCTTAGGACTATTACGCATGCGTTCGCACATTATTGGTGTTCTTATCATATTATGTCAAGGACCAGACACAAAAAATCTGTTCCATCTTATCCATTCAAAATGGTCCAAGTGTTAACGTAGCCCAAATCAAACATGCCTTCCCACACCTACGTTGGCATCCACATACTATCATCACCATCTATTTCTTTGAGATTCGTGTTTTTTTACAACACGCACCTTCAACTCTACATATCTCATTGAGTGCGGATTTTTTTACCCCCAATAGCCCCTGTACCCCCTATTATGTGGGACATATCGCGTTTTGAGATTCGCATATTTTATATCTCTACACCATGCGTCATTGTACTCTCTCTGATGAACTAATTCATATTTTGTTTGTACAAATCCATTTGTGTGTATGTTAGGCGTTGCCTAGGGCCACGGCGCGGTCTTTGTTGTGGCTTTGGTCCGCTGCCGCGATGGCAGCGAGGAGGGAGGCAAGGAGAAGGAGAGGGAAGGCGGCCATCTTCTTGTGTCAAAATGAGCTCTTGCTGTGTGTATCACTAGCTTACTAAGCTAGTCGTTGATGAATATGTGAGTTTAATTTATTTTCTTGAAGATAAGATCAAAATATTCTTAAGTACATGGCGATGCATCAAGAAGTTGTTATGCAGACAATGTGGGAAGGTGCATTCAGGCTGTCAAGTTACAACCGACCAAGTGAGGAAATTCTAGATAGGCTTGTCAGATGCAATGTCGGTAAACAAAGGAACAAGAAGCCAATTTGGATTTGTTACCATTTTTTTAACAGGATTTTTTTTTGATTAACCATATCTGGATTATATTAGAAAGGAAACAACACAGTACGGAGGATACATACAGCTGTCCCTAATTGCAGAAAACACCCTATGAAAAACAGAAATTGCAAAAAAGACCCTGGGGCTTCTCTGCCACACCAAATCCACCGCCAACCATCTCCTCGCCGTCGCACCGCCGGAGCTGGAGAAGGGCAGAGAGCAAGATGGAGGCTGCTGAATCACCAGCTCAGGACTATAGGGGACCGAAGTCAAACCCGTTTGAATCGCCGCTTGAGTCACTCGCCGTTGCCGGCGAGATCTGGGCGCCGAGGAAGGCTCATCAGCAGGGGGCACACCCCGCCCTGAACTGGTAGCCGAGCTGGAGACGCCACCCGAAGACGGCAGAGCAGCTCACATGAGAACCGAAGACCAGGACAGCACCAAAAGACCGGCCGCTGTCAAATGCCGGCACAGCGGGCGACAAGCAAGCTCCTGTACAACCACCCAGACAAGCGCTGGGAGGGACCTCCACGAGCTCGCCGGCAACGACGGAGCCACCATCGCCGGAGCGGGGAAGAGCCGGGAGGACTTATTCCGAGACGAAGACGACGTCCCTGCCTCGCCGGCCTCGACAGGACACCAAACCCTACCACTAGGTACACCTACACCCCACCCGTCGACGAGGAGCCGTGGTCCGCCGCGGCTCAGGCAGCCATAAAGGTCACCTGAGCCGGAGCGGACCGCCGGACACGCCGACGGAGGGGAACGAGCTCGAAATCGCCTCTCGGTCGCCTTAGACACTGTAGCAGAGAGGGGAACGGGAAGCCAATTTGGATTTGTTACCATGTAGGTAAGCTAAAGTTGAGGTGTTAAAGAATAGTGTAGTAGCTTCGCTTGAGCTTTAATTTTTAAGTCGGTTTGCATAGATAAAGGTCGGTTCATGTAGCCTATAAAAGGACATGTATGATTCATTGTAACAATAAGCTTATAGTAACGTAAAGGAGCGGCTGTACTAAGCATCTGGGATTAAACATTGCAAAAGTGCAACTTGGCAGCGATTAGTCACTCAGTTTGTCAGATATTGACATGGATAGGCATTACTACGTGGATATCAGCAAGTGGTTGCTGCTGTAGTGGCCTTTCAGCTGACAATCCAATCCATTCACATGCATCGGGAAGGCTTGTTGACCACAAATCTTACTAATAATATCCAGGAACTCACAAGTCACAGGCATCGGGAAGGCTTGTCGACCACAAAATATGACCTGATTATAGTGTCCAGGCAAAAACTCCCAGCAAACACTTCTAGCAAATAAAACAGATACACCATTATCATATTATGTCAAGGGTCAGACAAAAAAATCTGTTCCATCTTCAACATGGTACAAGTGTTAACGTAGCCAAATAAAAATTGCTATCCACACCAACAGAGTTCAAGTGCTAGACTTGACACTGGTGCTCGCATTTTATTAATGCGAACCAATCTGTGGTTGGATGGTTAGGACGACTGTGGTATCGCCTGCCCACCAGAGTTCAAGTGCTAGACTTGACACTGGTGCTCGCATTTTCCTGGATTTATTCCAGGCCTTCCGGTGATGTGCGTTCAGTGGGAGTATACGTTCCAGTCGACTACTCTTGCAATTCAAGCACTTCATGATTCACTGCTCGGATAGGATCCTTGAAGCAGCGACGGAGTTGCGACACGTGAAAGACATCATGTACTTGAGAAAGGTTTGGCGGCAATTCCAATTGATATGCCACTTCTCCTCGACGGGCGAGAATACGAAAGGGGCCAATGTAGCGAGGAGCTAACTTGCCCTTGATCCCAAATCGGTGGGTGCCTTTCATCGGAGTGACGCGAAGGTACGCTTGCTCGCCAGGTTAATAGATCATTACCTGGTGCTTTCGATCATAGTTGCTCTTCTGACGAGACTGAGCAGTTTTCAAATGCTCACGGACAATACGGACTTGTTCTTCAGCTTGCTGAATAATGTCCGGTCCAACGAGTGACCGTTCCCCAGTTTCTGACCAATTCAGATGGGTTTGACACTTACGTCCATAAAGAACTTCAAACGGTGCCATCTTCAAACTAGCCTGATAGCTATTGTTATATGAGAACTCGGCATACGGGAGAGATTCTTCCCATTTCTTACCGAAGGAGATGACACATGCTCGAAGCATATCTTCAAGCACTTGATTGACTCGTTCAACTTGTCCCTGGGACTGGGGGTGAAAGGCGGTGCTGAAGGACAGATGAGTTCCCATAGCTTCTTGGAAACTGTTCCAAAATCTGGAGGTGAAAAGGCTGCCATGATCAGAACTGATCTCCAGTGGAATACCGTGAAGCGACAAGATTCTGGAAACGTATAAGTCTGCTAACTGACTAGCAGTGATTGTCTCCTTAACTGGCAGAAAGTGAGCAACCTTGGAGAAACGGTCGATGATGACAAAGATAGCATCATGACCTTTCTGCGATCTAGGAAAACCAGTAATGAAGTCCATTTCGACCTTGTCCAATTTCCATTCAGGAATTTCAAGTGGTTGAAGTAGTGCAGCAGGCCTTTGATGTTCTGCCTTGATGCGACGGCAAACGTCACATTCAGACACATAGCGAGCAATGTCATGCTTCATATCAGGCCACCAGTACCGTTGACGAATGTCTTGGTACATCTTGGTGCTACCGGGGTGAATTGACAAAGGGGTATCATGCGCTTCTTTCATAACATCCGAACGAGAGTCCAGATTATGCTTTCTGGGGACCACTAGGCGGCCCTTGAAGAACAAGGCAACATCATTACCAACATGGTAGAAAAAAGGATTTCCCTTGGAGGGGAACTTCTTAATCTTCTCGACTTCAGAGTCGTATTTCTGTCTCGTCTTGATGTTGCACTCGAGGTCTGGTTCAACCACCAGGGTATTGAGATAACCCTGTGGAACAATATGGAGATTCAACTTGCGGAGCTCTTCATAGAGATGAGGCTGTGCTTGCTGAACCATGAGGTTGTTGCAATACGACTTGCGGCTCAAAGCATCGGCCATTACGTTAGCCTTGCCAGGGGTATAAGAAATATCCATGTCATAATCAGCTATTGTCTCGAGTCATCTTTGTTGACGAAGGTTCAAATCTGGTTGAGTATACAGATACTTCAGACTTTGGTGGTCCGTGTATATCTCGCAATGATTACCAAGAAGGTAATGTCGCCACAGCTTCAAAGCATAGATAACTGCTGCTAACTCGAGATCATGAGTGGGATACTTATCTTCATGAGGACGCAACTGACGAGAGCCATAAGCAATCACTTTGCGCTCTTGCATTAGGACACAACCTAATCCTTGACGGGATGCGTCGCAGTATATCACAAAGTCCTTGCGAGAATCGGGGGGAGCTAGCACTGGGGCAGATGTCAACTTATCTTTAAGTGTCTGGAAACTTTCCTGACATTTTTCTGTCCACTCAAACTTAACGCCTTTGTGAAGCAGATCAATCAGTGGTTTAGCAATCTTGGAGAAGTTCTCGACGAATCGGCGGCAATAGCTAGCGAGACCGAGAAAACTTCTGACTTGCTTAATATTCTTCGGAGGAGTCCAGTCAAGAATAGCCTGAACTCGTTCTGGGTTAACGGCAATGCCATCTTTGGAAATCACGTGACCAAGATAGGTCACTTCGGATAACCACAATTCACACTTGGTGAATTTGGCATACAGTTGGTGTTCTCGAAGTCTCTCCAATACAAGCCGAAGATGTTCGGCGTGTTCTTCTTCATTCTTGGAGAATATAAGGATATCATCCAAATAAACCACGACGAACTTGTCGAGGTAGTCCATGAAGATATAGTTCATCAATCGAGAGAAAGTTGCTGGGGCATTAGTTAATCCGAAGGACATAACGGTGTACTCGTATGATCCATAGCGAGTAACGAAAGCGGTCTTCGGAATATCCTCTTTGCGAAATCGGATCTGATGGTAACCCAACCTTAAGTCGAGTTTAGAGAACACAGAGGATCCAGCAAGCTGATCATAAAGATCATTGTTCCGGGGGAGTGGGTACTTGTTCTGGATTGTTGCTTGGTTGATAGGCTGATAGTCCTGGACCAATCGGTTTGTTCCATCCTTCTTCTTAACGAAGAGGGAAGGTGCTCCCCAAGCAGAAGAACTGGGGCGGATGAAACCCTTTTTCAGTGACTTGTCGATTTCCTCCTTAAGTTCAAGGAGTTCATGCGGCGGCATCTTGTATGGGCGCTTAGCAATAGGAGTGGTGCCCGGTTTCAAGTCGATGACAAATTCAACGGCTCTAACAGGGGGTATTCCGGGAAGTTCTTCCGCAAAGACGTCCGGATATTCGCGGACGACTGGAATGCTCTCAATTCCTTCAAGGGGTGAAGCGTTCAATGCATTCAGAGCATATATTTGGGCTTCGGCATTCCGAGTAATGCGGGCGGTGTAATTTACTATCTCGTCGGAGGGGTGAAGGAGTTGGACGACTTTGGTGGCACAATTGATTGAAGCAGTATGAGCTTTCAAACAATCCATTCCCAGAATGAGGTCTATCATGGAAGACTTCAAGATGATAGGTGAAACAAGGAATTCGAGTCCCTTGATTTCAACAATGACATTGTGTGCCATCATGGAGGTGTGACAATGACCTCCAGGGGTGCGGACAACTACTGGTAGATTCATCTTTTCAAATGCAATGTCATGTTCTAATGCAAATGCTTCTGTCATGAATGAAAGCGATGCTCCTGAAGCAAATAATACAGAAGCAGGTATTGAGTTAACGAGAAGGGTACCCATCACAGTATCCGGTTGCTCCTGAACTTCTTCAATATCAACGTGGTAAGCTTGCCCACGTCCATAAGCAGCAGGCCCAGTATTATAGTTGCATGTCTGATTGTTGCCACGGCCATTGCGAGGAAAAGCCAATTGATTCTGAGTCTGGCGGCAGTCCTTGGCAAGGTGACCTGGTTTGCGACACTTGAAGCACAGACCATCTTCAGGACAAAGAGGAGCAGCACGTGGTGGAGCAGCTTGAGCTCTTGGCTGCCTCGGTGGTGGAGGAGGCAGGCGGGGTGCAGCATATGAGGGCCTTGGCGCAGGGGCAGTTGGACGATACATGCTATTGGGGATCCACATCTTACGCCTTTGACCTGAGCTCGAGGATGAGCCAACGTCACGATAGCGCTTCTGTGACTCCTTGTGTTCCATCTGAGCAGTCTCCATCCGGATAGCCTTGTTCACGAGAGTGGCAAAGTCAGTGAAGTCTTGAGCAGCAAGGGCGAGCTTAAGGTCTGGGTGGAGTCCATTGAGGAACTTCTCCTATCTACAAGCATCAGTGGCTATGTCTTCTTCAGCATAGCGGGATAAGTTAAGGAACTCCCGCTGATAGGCTTCGACAGTCTTGTTGCCCTGAGTGAGGTTGCGAAACTCGGTCTTCTTCCGGTCCATGATTCCCTGAGGAATGTAGCGAGCACGGAACACAGTCTGGAATTCGACCCAGGTGATGACTGTCCCCTCAGGTAGTGAATGCCTGTGGGTGGACCACCATTGAGCAGCGGTGCCCTTCAGAAAGTAGGTCGCGAAGGTGACATAGCTGTTAGGGGCGACACTGGCAGATTCCATCTCGTACGCGATGTCGCGAAGCCAGTCATCGGCATCCAGTGGCTGTTCAGAGTTGCGGTACGTGGTTGGGTTGAGACGCACAAACTCCTGCAGAGTTATTGCGGCAGGTTGCTGGTTCTGATTCTGGTTCTGATGCGGAACTGGGCCATGATGCCTTGTATGAATTGACGGTTCACTTCGAACTGTTGCATCATTGAGGCCATGTAGTCGGGCGGTGGTGGCTGCTCAGGGGCACGACCACGACCACGAGCACCTAGCCTAACCATCCTGCTAAAATTTCAACAGGGGGTAGTTTAGAAAAAGCACTTGCGAGTGTTTAAAGACAAGCTTAATGTAACACGACAATGAATAAGCAGTGCAATAGATACGTAACAGTAGTCAATTAAGACATACAGATCCATACACGGAGTCAGTTACATGCGGACAACATAACGGCGTAAAATTAAAGAAAAAGACATACTAGGCGGTGCGCAGGCACGCGGTGGAGGGATACAACAACGTGACACAACGATATGCTACATCAGCGTCGGAGAAAACCACTGAACCTAGGTAACTACAAGTGACGACGCCGGGCACCCTCGAGGTGAGGATCCTGTGCTCCGTGGACACTCTGGTGCAAAACCTGGTTCCGAACTGGAAGAAGAGGACCACGTGGAGGGGTAAAACCTCCAACAGCAGGCCAGTCAAGACTTGGTGGCATCTCCGTCCTGCGCGGATAAAGAATGTACTATGGGTGCATCCTTGCACTGACTGCTGGCAGCAACTGTGTCAGAGCGTCGTAAAGACGGGCACGAGTGGCGTGCAACTCAACAGCAAGAGCTCGAGCAGTGCGATCCAGAGTCTGAGTGTACTGAACCAAAACCTGCGGTTCATATCGACGCGACACGTAAGGGGTACAAACAGCAGTGTAGTATCCAGTCTCGTCCCCAGCAGGGGCATACAGAATGTATTTGAAGGCAGTATGCTCCAAGCGACTGCTGTACTCACCACGGAGACGGGCAATAGCAGTATAGGCAGCATCATGGACTGCCATGTCGACCGTCACTCTAACACCGTGAAAGGTGTGCAACTCGGTGACGGAGTCGTTCTGCCGATCGAAGATGCAAGCCTCAGCATGGTACTGCTCCTGGTTGAACTCGCGGTAATCCTCATAAACTGTGTACTCTGGATACCAGCGATATCCCAGCCTGGTCAACAGATCGACCAAGATGGCCGGGAACCCAGTCGCATCAACAGCCATGGTCAGACGGACAAGCTATCTTGCGGACGTGGCTAGAACAAACGATCCATCTGAAACAGAGGAAATTACAAGATTGTCAAATGACAGTGAGTGAATTTTGCATCGTGCATTCAAGAAGTAACTTGCAGATAATCAAAGCTCCGGGTGGATGTGACCATGAGAACCTAAAGTCAGAGTTAGTAAAATCATTTAACCCGAAAGGATGAGAAGTTCAGAGTCCCAGAGTAAGGAAGAGGAATAAAAGATCCTAATCCCATCCATGTGCATCGTGGACCCGTAAGCCACACAGCACTGTTAGTAAAATAGTTTTTCATTGTCTAGACTCAACTTCGACCAAGGAATTGGAAGGGGCTTCCTACAGGTAGTCGGCTCTGATACCAACTTGTGACGCCCCTGCTCGACACGTGCACTAATCATACACACAAACGTGCACGCTCGAGATCAGAGACTCACGGGAAGATATCACAACACAACTCTAAACTCAAATTAAAACATAAATCATCATATTACAACCCAGGGGTCACGAGAACCCGAATACATAAGTCATACAAACCAAATATCTGAGTACAGACATAGTTCGTCAAGTTTTGCCTTAAGAAGGCTAGCACAAACAACGACACGAATCGAAGAGGCGCAGGCCTCCTGCCTGGGAGCCTCCGAACTACTCCTGGTCGGCTGGCTCAACCCAGTAGAAGTGGCCTCCGGGACTCTCCTGGTAGTAGCAGTCTGTGGTGGCGTCTGGCTCCTGGGCTCCGTCATCTGGTCGCAAGTATCGGGTATGGGGGAAAAAGAATAGCAAAGCAACCGTGAGTACTCATCCAAAGTACTCGCAAGACTGACATCAGAACTATGCTAAATGCATTGTATCAAAGGAATGGGGCTTTATCTGTGGACTGTACTGCAGAAATGCTGGAATAAAGGGGAGAGGTCTAGCCTATCGAAGACTAGCTTCTTGAAGCAATCTTGCAGCATCAGAAGAGAGTAGAGCAAGATAATATATAGCAATCACAGTTTAGTAACTCCCTGAGATACTTTCTCGACTACTCTGCGAGAAAGTGATCCCGAGAGCATTAGTAGCAGTTTATTAATGTGACAGTTTTCATTTGTAGTTGTAGCAGATCAAGATACAACCCTGAGCGTCCTGTTACCGTGGACACGGCTATTCAAATAGATAACTTCCCTGCAGGGGTGCACTACTGTTACCCAACACGCTCGATTACATCTGGCCGGATACACTTGCTGGGTAATACCCGGCCTCGGGTAATCGACACGAAGCAGCGTCCTACCTAGGCTCAGCAGAGAGGTCAACACGCCGGTCTAAATCCTAAGCACGAAGGGGTCTTGGGCCATCGCCCTCCGCACTCCTGCACGTTGCGTGACTGGCCGGGGAGCAGGCGCGACACTGAATACACCAGTGACGTAACCAGCCCAACCCCAACAATCAGCCCGCATATCTGAGCTGTGATGTCTGAAGAGAAACGTACAACGTAGAGGGCCCCATTAAACCATTATCCCACGTGGTGGTAGTGCGTATAGGCACGTAGCCAACTCAGATCAAATACCCAAATCCGTTAAGCTCGATTAGTAACTCGCAGAGATGATCAGGGTTCCTGTCGCTCCGACTTGGTAAAACATGACGCGCGGGTACTCTTGGAGCCGACCCGTCTTTAATGATGTTCACTCGCGGGCACCCTTGGGGCCTGCCCGACTTTAACATTGGGAGTTGTCGGGACTCAGGTCCATCTCTGACTGGATGGTACCACCAGCCCTTCAGCCCTGTAACAGTAAATGAATGCAGTAATGTAAACATTTTCGTGATCCTCACCCAGAGTGATCACAGCCCGGTAACAAGCATGGCATATGGAAAAGGGTGATGGGCCACGGATGAAGCAGTAGCACAGCTAACTAAGTCTTGTGGGACAACAGATGGAGTATCAATAGCAGACTACAAAATCAGGCTATGCATCGGAATAGGTGCTAACGGAACAGTAGCAGGGGCAATTCTAATGCAAGAATAAGAGAGA
Organism: Elymus sibiricus; assembly: GCA_039707655.1. NCBI lineage: Eukaryota > Viridiplantae > Streptophyta > Magnoliopsida > Poales > Poaceae > Elymus > Elymus sibiricus. Next base: position 18,129,803 of record CM077664.1, on the reverse strand, counting down.
AGGGAATGGGTGATATCTGATGATCAAGGGGGTTTTGCTTGCCTGGAAGCTCTGCTGAAGGGACCTGATCGTCGGCGACGTTGTCGTACACGGCGGTGTCGTCGGCAGGCTCGGGGGCTATCGAAAGAGAAGGGGGAGAAGAAACAATAAATACACGGCAAAATGCAACAGCGATGCATGACATGTCTAAATGATATGCAGAGGTGTTTTACTGCCTAACTAAATGATTTAGTTAATTTAGGAATTTATTTGGATTTATTTTATTAAGGTAATGCACTATTCATTTATCAGATACGGGCAAAATGTTGCATGTTCAGTATGATAGAGGGGTGTGACAGGCATATGGATAGGTTATTCAGATTCTACACATTTTTCTGATAAATTTTCATATATAAATTATTTTAATCCGAGTTACGGTTTAAAAGATATGATTTTTCAAAGTTTTAATGATTTCCTGGATTTATTTAGACTATTTAAATTAACATTATCCGAAACAGTATTTGTGACGTCATCGTGACGTCAGCACGGCGTCAGCAGTCAACAGGTCCTCTGACCAGTCAACTCTGACCTGCGGGACCCACCTGTCATAGACAGTGGGCTAACTAATTTAGCTAACAGGGTAATTAGCTAGGTGGGACCCGTTAGTCAGTGTCTAATTAACTAATAATCTAATTAACTTTTTAACTAACAATTTTATTTATTTTTAAAACGTTAAAATGGCGGGGCCCGCCTGTCAGCGGGCCACGGTGCGCAGTCAGCGGCTGACCGGGGTCAACGGACCCACGGGGCCCGCGAGTCAGCGGCACAGAGGGTGGGGCCCAGCGGCCACGTCAGACGCCGGCGCCGGAACAGTCTCCGGCGAGCTCGCGCGACGGCGAGCAACTCCGGTGAGGTCGGGTTTCCACCACAGGGCATCATTTCGCGCGTTCTCTGCGGCGTTCGAACGAGTGGAGCAGCGCGCGTCGATCTAGCCTAGCGGCGCGAGGCGGGGCGGCCGGAATCGAGCGCTAGGACCTCGCCGGCGGACGGCGGTTTTGGGTGAGCTATGGGCTGGCGGCTACGGCGTGTTTTCGCGACCGCATTCGGTCGCATCCGAACGAGTGCGATGCGCCGCGTCGATCTAGGCTGCTAGCGCAGACTGCGGTGGTCGGAAGCGACGGCAACGGTGAGCTCGGGCGGCGGGCAGAACACGGCGAGGCGGCGAGCTCGCTCGAGCTCGAATTCGAGCCCGGGAAAAGGTGGGGAGGCAGGCGATGCTCACAGCGTTGCAGGGAGGAGCTCGGGCAGGCTGGTGCTGGTCGGAGACGGCTGATCGACGCGGTGGCAGCGGCGAACGTCGTCGGGGAAGAAGAGGTCGAGGCGGCGTCGATGGGGCCTCCCGGCTTGCGCTGGATGGGGCAGAGGACGTAGGCGACGATGGCGGTTCGATCCAGCACGGCGGCGAGGCAGTGCGGTGGTGGTGGCTGCGGAATCGAGCGATGGACGGCGGCGAGGTTTCGGGTGCTCGCGCGAGAGGAAGGAGGCGAGCGAGGGAGGGATCTCTGGTGGCGCTAGGGTCTCGGGGGGGAAGAGGGAGGCGACCAGGGGGTGCCTTATCGGCACGGGAGGCTCGGTGTCGACCGGGCGAGCAAGGGGGGCCGGCGCGGCGATCGCGGCAACGACCACAGCGCGCGTGCGTGTGCGTAGGGAGCTAGGGGACGACCTAGTTGGGCTGGGCCGGCTGACTTAGGCCCAGCAGCGCAGGCCTTTTTCTTCTCTGTTTTCTTTTTCTTTCTCTGTTTTGCAATTAGTTTAGGTTCAAATTGATTTTAGTAAAATATGTGACCTGACCCAATAATTAATACGCAATTGTAGCTAACACCAGAAATTGGTTTGAGCTAAATAGGATTTCATTTGCATTTTAATTAAATGAAAAGGTAATATAAGTTGCTGTTATTGATCTGTTTTAGGATGTAATGGTTATTTAACTAATTTAATAAATGTTGATCATACTTTTATAAATGCCTCTGGATTATTTACAACATTATGTACATTTTAGTTTCTGGATTTGAACAACTTTTATTTTCACTTTATATTTGAATTGCAATTTGAATTTGAATTTCAAATGAGATATGATGCTAATGATGCTCAAGCACTATTAGTCATGCTGACATGGCACTATCAACAGGGTGATTACTGTAGCTAATACATTGGGGTGTTACAAGCCCGAGCCCATTCTCTCTGTTTTCCCCTTTCTCTCCTCTGTTCTTCCCCTTGCTCTCGAACTCATCCTCCATTTTTGCCAAAGATTTGTCAAGATTTGAAGGCACCCCATCTATCCAAGTGTTCACAAAGGTTAGCAACTTTGTCCTTTCATCTCTCATTGCTAGATTAGCTCGTGCAATGCTCTATAAGTATAGTGATTTGTGGGTTCTAGTTTGGGAGTAATTATGTGGGAGTTTATTTGATTTATATGCAATTTGAGCTCAAATTAACTTCTTAGTTTGCATATGTGTAGGTGTGGTTTACTTAGTGCCTTCCCGTCCCCGTCCTAACCACCGTCGATCGCCCACACCGTCCCGTCGCTGGCACCACCTTGGTGAGCCTCTTGTTCTTATCCTTTTTATATAAAAAAAAACTTATTTGTATGATTTAGATAGTTAATTGTATAATTTTCTTACATGTATGATTGTTTGTTATACATAGTGCCATGACTTTGATATCCGTCCCCGTCGGCCCTCGTCCGGTTTATGATTCGGATGTGGTATATATATTCTCTTTTATAACTATTTGTTGCATTTCGCGGTTATGACAATTATGCCCATCAAGTTGACATAGATATTTTTATCTAGGACGTATGTGAACCGGAAATTGCAACCGATCCTCTTATCGAGAAGTTAAATTTAGTTGAAAAAGAAAACGAGTATTTGAAAGAAAAATTGAAAAGAATTGAAGAAGAGAAGATGAAATTGGAGTTGTATGTCGTCGATGTCGTCGATGATCACAAGATCAAGATGGATGCAATGCGCTTGAAGATTAGAAAGATTAGAAACTATGCCGTTAATAAAGAGGCTTGGCATCATTATGTTGTTGGATCAATTATTACCTTAGTTGTGATTTTGATCGCATTTGTTTTTGCATTTAAATGCTTTAGCTAGATAGTTTTATGTTGTTTTATGAGAATAAGTGTGTATGAACTTTATGTATGAACTTGTATTAATTTGGTCATTTTGGTGTTGTGTAATGAAGATGAGTCGGCAATGGATGTACGATGACCGACGCTCTCCCCAGTTCATTAATGGCGTGCATAGTTTTTTGCGTGCGGCTGAGGCAAACAAGCGGAATGGTTTTATGTGTTGTCCATGTGGTGTCTGTAAGAATGATAGGAATTACTCTAGCTCAAAAGTTATTCACGTCCACCTGTTTACGTCCGGTTTCATGTCCGGATATAACTGTTGGACCAAGCATGGAGAAAGAGGGGTTCTAATGGAAGAGAATGAAGAAGAAGAGGATGATGACAACTATGTTGGGTTCCCTGAATACAATGGTACTACAATGGGGGAAGAGAATGAAGAAAAAGAAGCTGAAGAAGAGGCATCAGATGAGCCCGCTGATGATCTTGGTCGGGCCATTGCTGATGCAAAGAGAAACTGCGAAAGTGAAAAGGAGAAGTTGAAGTTGCAGCGCATGTTAGAGGATCACAAAAAAATGTTGTACCCAAATTGCGAAGATGACAAGAAAAAACTGGGTACCACACTAGAATTGCTGCAATGGAAGGCAGAGAATGGTGTAGCTGACAAGGGATTTGAAAAGTTGCTAAAAATATTAAAGAAGATGCTTCCAAAGGACAACGAATTGCCCGACAGTACGTACGAAGCAAAGAAGGCTGTCTGCCCTCTAGGATTAGAGGTGCAGAAGATACATGCATGCCCTAATGACTGCATCCTCTACCGTGGTGCGGAATACGAGAATCTGAATGCATGCCCGGTATGCGGTGCATTGCACTATAAGATCAGCCGCGATGACCCTGGTGATGATGTTGAGGGAGAGCGCCCCAGGAAGAGGATTCCTGCCAAGGTGATGTGGTATGCTCCTATAATACCACGGTTGAAACGTTTGTTCCAAAACAAAGAGCATGCCAAGTTGATGCGATGGCACAAAGAAGACCGTAAGAAAGACGGGAAGTTGAGAGTACCCGCTGACGGGTCGCAGTGGAGAAAAATCGAGAGAAAGTGGCGGGACTTTGCAGATGACGCAAGGAACGTATGGTTTGGTTTAAGTGCAGATGGCATTAATCCTTTTGGGGAGCAGAGCAGCAATCATAGCACCTGGCCGGTGACTCTATGTATCTATAACCTTCCTCCTTGGTTGTGCATGAAGCGGAAGTTCGTTATGATGCCAGTGCTCATCCAAGGCCCCAACCAACCCGGCAACGACATTGATGTGTACCTAAGGCCATTAGTTGAAGAACTTTTACAGCTGTGGGACATAAAAGGTGTACGTGTGTGGGATGAGCACAAACAGCAGGAATTTGACCTACGAGCGTTGCTGTTTGTAACCATCAATGATTGGCCTGCTCTTAGTAACCTTTCAGGACAGACAAACAAGGGATACCACGCATGCACGCACTGTTTAGATGAGACCGAAAGTATATATTTGGATAAATGTAAGAAGAATGTGTACCTGGGAAATCGTCGATTTCTTCCGATCAAGCATCTCTTAAGAAAGAAAGGCAAACATTTCAAAGGTGAGGCAGATCACCAGAAGAAGCCTCGCCACCGTACTGGTGATGATATACTTGATATGGTCAAGGATTTAAAAGTAATCTTTGGAAAGGGTCCGGGCAGACAATCTGTTCCGAATGACGCTGACGGACACGCACCCATGTGGAAGAAGAAATCTATATTTTGGGACCTACCCTATTGGAAAGACCTAGAGGTCCGCTCTGCAATCGAGGTGATGCACGTGACGAAAAATCTTTGCGTGAACCTGCTAGGCTTCTTGGGCGTGTATGGAAAGACAAAAGATACACCGGAGGCACGGGAGGACCAGCAACGTATGCACGGAAAAGACGGCATGCATCCAAAGCAGTATCAAGGTCCTGCCAGCTACGCTCTTACCAAAGAAGAGAAGGAAATCTACGAGAGGGAAACAAAAAATTTCCTATGCACACGCAAGATCTATCCATGGTGATGAGCATCTACGAGAGGGAGAGTAAATCTACATACCCTTGTAGATCGCTAAGCGGAAGCGTTAAGAAACGCGGTTGATGTAGTTGAATGTCTTCGCGATCCAAATCGCAAGTCGTCCCTTGATCCAAACACGATCTAGCGCCGAACGGACGGCACCTCCGCATTCAACACACGTACGGCTTGATGACGCCTTCACCTCCTCGATCCAGCGAGCGATGGTGAAGTAGTGGATGAGTTCCGGCAGCATGACGGCGTGGTGATGGTGGTGAGGAACAATCTCTGCAGGGCTTCGCCAAGCACTACGGAGATTATGATGGGAGGAACTAGAGGGTTAGGGTCGCCGGCACACGGCTTGGGAAATCTTGATCTATCCCGTGTGTTAGCCCTGCCCCTCTATTTATATGTTGAGCCCTGGGGTCTAAACTTGGAGAGAAAGCCTCCACAAGGTCGGTTTTGCCCGCACAAGGTCGGTTTGGCCCGCACGGAAAGAGTCCCACTCGGATTCCAGCAGTACCGCGTACTAGCGGTAGTACCGCTCATGAGCGGTAGTACCGCTTGAGCGGTAGTACCGCTTCACACAAGTTGTCGTGGTTTTAACACGGCAGATGTCCGAAGACTTAGGTTCGAGGCCAGCGCCATGGTAGTGGACTCAAAGGGGTTGATCGGGACGAAGGACACGAGTTTACCCAGGTTCGGCCCCTCAAGTAGAGGTAAAAGCCTACGTCCTGCTTGTGCTGTATCGATTGGAGTATCGATTACAAGGGAGCGGATTGCTTGACCTAGTTCTCGATTACTTGGTTTCTTGTGTAAGCCGCCCTGGTGTCTAACCTTTATATATGAGGACAAGGCCCCGGGTTACACGAGTCATGAACCGACCCACACAACGTGTTCTACTCTGTCTCTAAGCCGCCTTACCATCGTAGGTAAGCCGCCTCCGGGCGGCTTAGCCACCCGGGTCTTCAAGCCCACTTCTGTCTCCGGACCTCTGTCAACGGCCCATCTGGTAAGCCGCCATGCGGCCTTGCCTTCATCTTCCGGCCCACCTTACAAGTCTTGGGCTCACGAGCCGCCTGGTGTGACCCGGCCCCGCCTGGGCGGGTCTTACCACGGGGTAAAATCCCCAACATTAGGCCCCAGGTTGATTTGAGCCAGCTCATGTCAATCTTCAATCTACTTGGCGGCGAGTCTTCATACGTCTGTCATCTGGAAAGACAATTTATAACCCGCCATGACGTCATATCGAATATTCTGAAAAAGATTCCGTGACGTCTGCAACGGATCTCCTCATTTGAAAGGCCATCCTAAAAATCGAGGCGCCACATTTGGTCAGTAATCACTGCGCCCCTCAATTCTCGCGCGCACTGTTGCCTCTCTGGCCCATAAATAGGGACACGTGGTCCCCTCTCTTCTTCCCTGCCGTCGCTGTCATCTTCCTCCTTGCTCGAAACCTCCTCTCTCCAGAGCTCCGCCGTGGCCAACTGGTCCTCGCCGTCGCCCTCGTCGCCGGCCGCAGCATCAGCCTGAATTGAACCAGAGCGTCTCCGGTTCCTCCGCATCCAGAAGGTAATCTCCCTTGGCTCTTGTTGAATCTGCATCTACCCTCATTAGGGTTTCTCGAGTTCTTCTGCGTTCTTGTGTTCATCGCTGTTCATCAGCGTCCATCATGGCATCGAGCACCACTCCATGCCCTATAGTACTGCCTATCTGTTGTGGGTACTCCTCCGAGGCCAATGCCCCATCTGTTTTAGGTCCATACAACACTTATCTCTGCGGGCAGATTGATCTGTCTTCCCACCGTTATTTTTAGGTCATGAATATTTTTCATTTTCCCTTCACCTGTAGATCTTGCAACTGAAATAACAATATGCAAAACCTATTTATCTGCACTTAGCCATTTTCTCAGTGTTGCCAAGTCCATGTAACCCGCCACAACATTGGCGACTATTGATTGATATGCTTTGGCGGCTTAACTCCCCGCCCTTATACCGACCATAGCTGCCTTATCCATTTACTATTTTCTAACCCGCCGTTGCCTTGGCTTTTCCGTAGCCTAACCCGCCATCATGTCAAGGGCTCCATCGTCCTGCGACTGGGTCAGCTCTGGAGTCACTGAAGAGCTTCTGCTTAACTTTGTTGAGTCCTGCTGCCGGCTAAAAATGTAATACACTGGCGGGTCCCAGGGCCAGAGAAGAGGCCTAAGCCCAAGGAAGGGGATATTATCATATTCACTGATCATATCCTCCGCGGGTTCTGCCCTCCAGGGTCAAAATTCTTTCGAGATGTTCTTCACTTCTTCAAGATCCACCCTCAAGACATAGGCCCAAATTCAGTCACCAACATTTGCCAGTTCCAAGTCTTAAGTGAAGTCTACCTGCAAGAAGAGCCGTCTGTTGACCTCTTCCATGACTATCATTATGCTAACCACCAAACTGAAATGGCGGCTGGGCCCAGTTTAGAGCTTGGGGGCATTACAATCCAGAGACGGAGAGATCTGCCATACCCCATAGCCATCTTGCCAAGTCATCCCAAAGACTGGAACAAGACCTGGTTTTATTGTAAAGACACCTCTCCTGAAGGTGAGAACTCCCTGCCGGGTTACCGTCCAACCCGGCTCTGCTATACAAATGACAACCCACTGCCAGCACGGATGACTGCTGCCGACCGAGCAAAGTATGCCCCGGCTTACGCCAAAGTCAAAGCCTTACTGGCGAACGGCTTGACTGGTGTCGACTTAACCCGTTGCTGGGTAAGTTGGAAAATCATGCCGCTGAGTCTTCGTGATCGGCTCATGTGCGAATATACGGGTGAACCCAATGACCCTCTTTGTTTCAAGAATACTCCCTTGTCTGACGAAGATATCAACACTGGCATCAAAGGACTCCTTGGCGGAAAACAGGAGGCTTGCAACAAAATTGGTCTTGAACCATTCTACGCCAAGAACCCGGCTCCAGACGTAAATCTCTCTTCCCTCAATTGTTCACATTTGTCCTGCACCTCTTAACCTTTGTTGTCGGCTTACACAGGCCGACTCCCCTTTTTGGAAAAAGAAGTATAATCCGCCAGTGAGGAAACCAAAGGTGAAAACTCCGGCTCAGAAGAAGAAGAAAGCCGCCACTCCAGAGCCGCTTGAATCTGACGACTCGGAGGTAAAACTTGACTCCCTTGGCCGTTCTCTTTAGGCAATTTACTGACAATAACTACTCACAGGATGAGACGGAGGCGAGCCACGCAAACGCCCCTGAGGTAATTGACATTTCTGACCCAGAGACCTTTCCCCAAGACAGAGTACGGTGGGTCGTCCGGAAAGTCCCCTTCTCTCATCCTCTTGCTCATTTAGACCCCAATTTTCTTTTGAAAAAGCAACAGCATACCTCCCGACGTCAGACCCGGAGCGCCGGCTCTGAAGATCTCGAGGCGGGGTTATCACATGCTCCGGCTCAACGGAAACGGCCAGCTGAGGTATTCTTTAACTGAAACGTAACTTTAATCAACCTTGCATTATAACCTTACTCTGTCTTGTATTGTTTTAACTGCCTTCAGGATTCTCCTCCTTCATCTGGCGACTCGACTTCTTCCAAGCTGCCTCCAATGAAGATCAACCCGGAGTGCGTACTTTTACTTTGCACCGAATGCTTTAATATTTCTGACATGTGTGTAACCATCATCTGCACCTTCCAGGGCCCAAGCGAAACGAAGGAAGACTGGCGGGTCTACTGCCGCCCCTACTGCCCAAGAGCCAGTATTTGCTAAGCCGGCCTCCCCTTCACTAGCTGCTTTTATTACGAAGGATGCATCTGAAGATACTCACAAGCCATCAGAGCCGGCGGGTTATGACACGGCCGCTGAAAGCCCTACAAGGGATGACCCTAAGCCGCCCAGCCCTTCAATGGTTGTTGAAGATACAGTTTTTCCAGATGTTGTTATAACTGAGGCGGGTCACCAAACTTCTGAGCCCCATGTACTGTCAAGGCACTCTGGCAAGGCTGAAGCTTCTTCGCCTGAGAAGTTTAACTTTGAACACCCTGTGCTGGAGAAGTTAACTGTTGACGAGCTTCACGCTGGGTTCTTGAACCGCCTGGAGTCAAGCCGGAATATGGAGCTGAAGCTCGTCAGCCTGATGAAGAAGAAATATGAGGTAATATTTTTACCAACTTTTCCCTTATATCCTTCCATTGCCGCCAAGAGCCGGATTAATATTTCAAATAATAAGCCGGGTCTTCCCTCTGCAACACACTTATAGCTTGAGCTGTAGCCCCCAAGTCCGGGTCACTATGAAATGATGAGCCAGAACTTTATTTGGATGAATTTGAAAACGCCATATGTAGCCCCCAAGTGCCGGCTTATGTTGAAAAAGATGAGCCGGGACTCTATGGTAGACTGAAAACACATTAGCCCCCAAGTGTCGAGTATATTGCTTGCAATCTGCTTGAGACTTGCAACGTAATTGCTTCATTAATAACTCATCCTGATGACTTAACTTTTTTCATGTGTTGTACGCCACAGGAAGTTTTGGAGGCGGCTGAATGTGAGATTACCCGCCTGAAGGATTATCTTGCTTCACAACAAACCGCCTGATCAGAGGCGGAAGATAAATATCGAACTGCTGTACAAGAACTTGAGAAGACGCAAGTTGACTTTGCGCTGTTCAAGAAAAACACTGAATCGGACCAAGCCGCCATGACCAAACGCGCAGAAGATGGTGAAGGGCGGCTTGCAGCTGTGGCAGAAGAATTGCAAACCCTCAAGCGCCACATCTCCAGGATGACTTCTGCTGTTTTTGGTAAGCTTCAAAAAACTTGGTCGGTTTCCTTGCTGTTGAAAATCTTGTGAGGGCGGCTTATAACGCCAAACTTTGTCTTGCAGGCCAGAGAAGCCACCAGTTTTCATCTGATATCTTGCTGAAATTGAAAGCAGTATACTCCTTAGCCGAACAACTCTACTGCGGGACTCTTCTTACCATCAAGGCAATGTTGACTGAGAAGAGCATCCCCAAGTACATTAAGGGAGTTATAGAACCGCTATCCACGCTGCCTAAGCAGGTTGAAGAGCTGAAACGATCAGCCGCCAGGCAGGGAGCTATAGCCGCGCTAAGCCGGTGCCTAGCCTTCGCTCCTGAGCTGACTGCTGAAGAGATGATGGACGGGTTCCCATCCAGGAAAGACGATGGTTCTGAATTCACAGCAGAAGACTATGCCCAATGCAGAAAAGCCTCCAGGGTGCTTGCCTCAAAGCTGGTGGAGGAACTTGATGTGTCAACTTACCAGGCGGCTTACAGCGAGGCTTCCAAGAAAGTGCGCTGTCCAACCTTTGAATGTAGAGACTTGACTCCTGCCCGCCGTAAGCATCTCTTCGCTCCTGAGACTGACCCGTCTCCTATCTTTGAAGACGCCCAGTTTGAAGCACTAACACACTGCAACTGGGACGTGGACAATCTTCAGATCGAAGAGGTCGAAGACCCGGCGCAGGATGACCCGCCAGCAAGCTGAACGTTGTAAATTTGATAACGCGGCCGTCTGAGCCGCCAAACTTAATATGTTGCCTTTTGGGCTCTCGTGGAGAGCTTTGTAATAGTCTTTAGAAAAACTTTAACTGTCTGAGCCGTGCCATCGTGCACGTATAAATCCTTGTATAGTTCTTATAGATAAAACCCTGCAAACAACAAACAAGACAGAACATGTTCTATACTGTTGTAAGGGCGGCTTAAAAAAGCCTAACCCGGAGACGTAAAATCTCATAACCTTGCCTTTCTTTCCGAATAGATAAGCCGGTTTTTCTGGGTAGTCTCACTACTTTGAACTCTTAACAACTGACAAGAGCGTAGTGAACCAGAAAGAGACGCAGCAGATGAGAGAGTTTGCCTCGCCGCTGTAAGAGGCCCTTGCAGGGGGTAAGTTTTAGAACACGCTACACCCCTGACAAAGCGCAGCTACTTACAGGCAGGTACAACCCGGCCTTGCAGATGTAAGGGTTTGCCTCGCCGCTGTAAGAGGCCTTTGCAGGGGGTAAGTTTTAGAACTCGCTGCACCCCTGACAAAGCGCAACTACTTACAGGCAGGTATAACCCGGCCTTGCAGATGTAAGGGTTTGCCTCGCCGCTGTAAGAGGCCTTTGCAGGGGGTAAGTTTTAGAACTCGCTGCACCCCTGACAAAGCGCAGCTACTTACAGGCAGGTATAACCCGGCCTTGCAGATGTAAGGGTTTGCCTCGCCGCTGTAAGAGGCCTTTGCAGGGGGTATGTTTTAGAACTCGCTGCACCCCTGACAAAGCACAACTACTTACAGGTAGGTATAACCCGGTTTTGCAGATCAGAAAAGGAGGTGAGTTCATATCTCGCTGCACTCCTAGTGATCTTTGTTGACGATATCAACTTACACACCATCTTGTAAGCCGCCGACTTGTAAGCCGCCGGTTGATAGTGCTATCTTGGCTGAAGAGCTTGATCAAGTGGGTTGAAGCTTAACCCGGCGGGTTAGAAGCCCCCAAGTGACCTTGTAATTTCGGCTGAAGAGCCTGACCAAGAAGGTTGAAGCTTAACCCGGCAGGTTGAAAGCCCCCAAATGATCGTATGATTGTATCCATCTTTGAGCCATGTGAGATACGTAAAACGGCAGAGGCCCCGGCTTGCAGGGATGCCAACTTTATTATATATATATATATATATGTGATATATACAATGATAATATTCCATGGGGGGGGGAGTCGATGACTCTTAAGTATAGTAAGGCCGTAGATGGGCAATATTCCACGGCCGGTAGGTCTCCTGCCCAGAAGTGCGTGATTCGTCCCGTACGTCGATGAGATAGTATGACCCATTCTTGAGATTTCTGCTAACCACAAAAGGCCCTTCCCATGGAGGAGACAGCTTGTGCGCGTCCGTCTTCTTGAATCAGGCGCAACACTAAGTCGCCTTCTTGGAACGTCCGGGTCTTGACCCGACGGCTGTGATAACGACGCAGGTCTTGCTGATAAATCGCTGATCGGGCTGCCGCCAGATCACGCTCTTCATCCAAAGCATCCAACGCGTCCTGACGCGCTGTCTCATTGTCTGCCTCAATGTAAGCCGCCACCCGTGGCGAGTCATGTCGTATGTCGCATGGTAATACGGCTTCTGCGCCGTAAACCATGAAGAAAGGCGTATAGCCTGTTGACCTGTTAGGAGTTGTATTGATGCTCCATAGAACTGATGGTAACTCCTCAACCCAACAACCCGGCGTTCTCTGTAGAGGAACCATAAGCCGGGGCTTGATAACTCTCAGGATCTCCTGGTTAGCACGCTCCGCCTGACCATTGGACTGTGGATGAGCCACAGCAGAAACGTCAAGCCGGATGTGTTCACTTTCACAGAAAGCTTGCATAGCCCCCTTGGATAGGTTTGTGCCATTATCTGTGATGATACTGTGGGGGTAACCAAAACGGTATATCAATTTTTTGACAAACTGAACCGCCGTAGCCGCGTCACACTTGCTGACTGGCTCAGCCTCTATCCACTTGGTAAACTTATCTACCGCCACCAAAAGGTGGGTCTTCTTATATTTGGACCTCTTGAAGGACCCGACCATATCAAGCCCCCGAACCGCGAACGGCTAGGTAATTGGGATCATGGGCAATTCCTCAGCCGGCACGTGAGCACGTCGCCCGCACTTCGTCCGACAGCCATCACACTTGAGGACCAAGTTTTCTGCATCCTTATGAGCCGTCAGCCAGAAGAAACCATGTCGAAAAGCCTTGGCCACCAGAGATTTTGAGCCGGCATGATGACCACAATCTCCGGCGTGGATTTCATTCAAGATCTCCTTGCCTTCTTCCGGAGAAACACAACGCTGGAAGACACCAGTGACGCTGCGCTTATGTAACTCGCCATTGATGATTGTCATGGACTTAGATCGTCTGATGATTTGTCTTGCCAAGGTCTCGTCCTCAGGTAACTCGCCGCGAGTTAGATACGCCAGATAAGGCAACGTCCAGTCAGGAATGGCATGCAGAGCCGCCACCAGCTGCCCCTCCGGGTCAGGTATAGCCAGATCCTCCTCCGAAGGTAGCTTAACTGACGGGTGATATAACACGTCCAAGAACACGTTAGGCGGCACCGGCTTACGCTGAGAGCCAAGCCTTGATAATGCATCAGCCGCCTCGTTCTTGCGACGGTCAATATGATCCACCTGATAACCTTTGAAGTAACCTGCAATGGTGTCAACCGCTTGACGATAAGCCGCCATCCGTGGGTCTTTGGAGTCCCACGTGCCTGAAACTTGCTGAGCCACAAGGTCTGAGTCGCCGAGGCATCTAACCCGGCTTATGTTCATCTCCTTGGCCACCCGGAGGCCATGAAGTAAAGCCTCATACTCAGCTGCATTGTTAGTACAAGGAAACATCAGCCTTAGCACATAACAGAACTTATCACCTTTAGGGGAAGTTAAGACAACTCCAGCCCCCGAGCCTTCCAACTGTCTAGACCCGTCAAAGTGAATCGTCCAGTAAGTGCTTTCCGGCTTCTCCTCTGGCGACTGACACTCCGTCCAGTCGTTTATAAAGTCCACCAAGGCTTGAGACTTGACAGCCGTGCGAGGCACATACTTCAGATTAAGAGGTCCAAGCTCCAATGCCCACTTAGCAATCCGGCCAGTGGCTTCTCTGTTTTGAATTATGTCTCCCAGCGGGGCAGAGCTAACCACTGTGATTGGGTGTCCCAGGAAATAGTGCTTCAGCTTTCGATTCGCCATAAATACCCCATAGATCAGTTTCTGCCAATGTGGGTATCGTTGCTTGGACTCAATCAAAAGTTCGCTGACGTAGTAAACCGGCCTTTGAACCGGATATTCCTTCCCTGCCTCCTTGCGCTCCACAACAACCGCAGCGCTGACTTCCCTGTTGTTAGCCGCCACATAGAGGAGTAAAGGTTCCTTCTCAGCCGGAGCGGCTAAGACTGGCGGCTCAGTCAGCTGCTTTTTGAGCGCCTCAAACGCCTCAATCGCCGCCTCGCTCCAGACGAAATAATCTGTTTTCTTCATCATCTGATATAAAGGGATTGCCTTCTCGCCCAGGCGGCTTATGAATCGGCTTAACGCAGCGATCCGACCCGCCAGGCGCTGGACGTCATTTATGCACGCCGGCTCAGACAAAGAAGTAATCGCTTTTATCTTGTCCGGGTTAGCTTCAATTCCACGCTCAGAGACCAGAAATCCCAAAAGCTTGCCTGCAGGAACTCCAAAAACACACTTGGCCGGGTTAAGCATCATCTTGTAAACCCGTAAGTTATCGAAAGTTTCCTTCAGGTCGTCCAGCAAAGCTTTCTTCTTCCTTGACTTGACCACAATATCATCCACATAAGCATGAACATTACGTCCAATTTGACGGTGAAGACAGTTCTGCACACAACGCTGATAAGTCGCTTGGGCACTCTTGAGCCCAAAAGGCATAGACACGTAGCAGAAAGCACCAAAAGGCGTGATGAAAGCCGTCTTCTCTTGGTCTTTGACTGCCATCTTGATCTGGTGATAACCTGAATAGGCGTCCAGGAAGCATAAACTTTGGCAACCCGCCGTTGCATCAATGATCTGATCAATCCGGGGGAGAGCAAACGGGTCAACTGGACAGTCTTTGTTAAGATCCGTGTAATCCACGATCGTCATGGGCTGCTTGCCCGTCCCTTTAAAATTTTTGATAAATTTCGCCTTCAAGTCGGCCCAGGACGTAACGGTGTTGGGTGGCAATCCCTTCAACCACGTGCGAGCCGGCCCTTCCAGCATCATGATGAAATACTTGGCACATACTGCATCACTAACATCCAACATCTCCATGGCCAGCTCATAGCTTTCGACCCAAGCTTCTGGAGGTAGGTCAGCTGTGTAATTGGGCACCTTGCGAGGGCCCTTGAAATCCTTCGGCAGGCGCTCATTCCGCAAAGCCGGTGCTAAGCACGGCACCCCCACAGCCCTGGAAGTTAACCCCGCTCCGGCTGAGATGGAGGCTGCGACTGTGGGTTCCTGATAAGCCGCCGCTGCCGCCAGAGCCACCGCCTCTAGCTGTGCCCTCGCTCGATCCACCAGTGCCTGAGCATCTAGAGCCGCCCGGTCAGCTCGTGGCGGGTTCCGATGTCGTTCACTGCTAGAAACCGCCGGCGACTCATAACGCCGGCTGTAGCTGCGACTGGGGATGGGGGTTGAGTGCACGCGACTCCGGCTGTAAGCATACTTCTCCTGCTGGGCCACCGCCGTTCGCAGGTATCCAACCGCGTTCCGCACCTCTTCCGCGAAAGGCGACTCGTCGGGGATCGGGATAGCAGCAAGCCGGGATGCCGCCACCACCATGTTCTCCGCCGGGTTAGAATAATGGCCCGGCGGTGTAGGAAAAGAAGTTGGCGTAACCTGGTTCGGCCGGGGCGGGTTAATCTGCTGATGTTGAACCGCCGCCCGGCTTCCAGGCACTTCCGCCGTCCGGGTTACGGCCAAAGGCACGTTCTGTCCCGTTCCAGGCGTGTTGAAAAGATTCCTTGCTTCATACTGATCCGGCAAGCGGGATTGATGCCTCATCCGCTGAACCGCCGCTGCTGATTGTTGTTCTAGCTCAAGACGGAAAGCGTCCGCCCTAAGGCGCTCCACCTCAGCATCCATCTGAGCCTTCAATTCATTAATCTCCTGCTGGACCTCAGTCATCTGGTTCTTCAACCTCGCGATCTCCGTATTACGGGCTGCTTGGTTTTCAGCCGTGACTTCAGTCGCCATCAGGGTTGTAAGCTCACCCATCAGATCCAGAAGAACCTGAGCCGGTGGCCTGCCAGCCCCAGACCCGGTTGCCTCGATGGCTGAGCTGCCATGAGCCGCCGCTGTACCCGCCATGAAGACGGCAGCGCGGTTCAACGGCTCATACTCCTCCGGCTCATGGAACTCCGACTCGAGGTAAGGCTCGACGTAGCCCCCGAGCCCGCCATTGTGGAGCTGGTAAATTGATTCCGTCTCTCCGCTCGAAGATCCATCCTCGGAGCAGATGAGAGTTTGCTCCTGCGACATGGACCCCTCGAGATCCATGCCCTGAGTGAAGCCGACGAAGACATGCTTCCTGCCCGGTTTAGCACGGGCGGGTTGCACGCGTCGGGCCGGCTCGACGATGTCGGTGCAGGTGTCCGGCCCGGGTTCAGATCCGCCGATCTTGCCGATGAAGACATGAATCCCGCCGAAGGGGACCCGGAAACCGTACTCAATGGAGTCAGCCTCGGGGCCCCAGCCGGCGTCGTCGATGTAGAGCCGGCCGCGGCGACTCTTGGTCATCCTGCCAACCGCGTACCCCTCGATCCCTGGGAGAGAGCCCTTTGAGAACTCAACACCACCGAGCGCTAGCCCCACGGTGGGCGCCAACTGTCGTGGTTTTAACATGGCAGATGTCCGAAGACTTAGGTTCGAGGCCAGCGCCATGGTAGTGGACTCAAAGGGGTTGATCGGGACGAAGGACACGACTTTACCCAGGTTCGGCCCCTCAAGTAGAGGTAAAAGCCTACGTCCTGCTTGTGCTGTATCGATTGGAGTATCGATTACAAGGGAGCGGATTGCTTGACCTAGTTCTCGATTACTTGGTTTCTTGTCTAAGCCGCCCCGGGGTCTAACCTTTATATATGAGGTCAAGGCCCCGGGTTACACGAGTCATGAACCGACCCACACAACGTGTTCTACTCTGTCTCTAAGCCGCCTTACCATCGTAGGTAAGCCGCCTCCGGGCGGCTTAGCCACCCGGGTCTTCAAGCCCACTTCTGTCTCCGGACCTCTGTCAACGGCCCATCTGGTAAGCCGCCATGCGGCCTTGCCTTCATCTTCCGGCCCACCTTACAGGTCTTGGGCTCACGAGCCTCCTAGTGTGACCCGGCCCCGCCTGGGCGGGTCTTACCACGGGGTTATATCCCCAACACAAGTGGTAGTACCGCTTACGCGGCAGTACTGCCTTACCAACGGTAGTACCGCTTAAGGCAGCAGCAAAACTTCCTTTTGCACTTTCCAATACCTCATGGGCTTTACCCCTTTGGTCCATATAAAGTGTTGCTGCACCCGAAGACTTCGGTAAACATCCGGAACCCCTTCCGGAGATCAAAACACTATTATCACATATATCAATCTATACCTCCGGACTCTTCCGGAGATTATCGTCATGTCCGGGATTTTATCCGGGACTCCGAACAACCTTCGGTCACCAACACAATAACTCAACTATACTAATCTTCACCAAACGTTAAGTGTGTAGACCCTGCGGGTTCGAGAACTATGTAGACATGACCGAGACACCTCTACGGTCAATAACCAATAGCGGGACCTGGATGCCCATATTGGTTCCTACATATTCTATGAAGATCTATATCGGTCGAACCTCTATGTTAAGGATTCAGTTAATCCCGTATGTTGTTCCCTTTGTTCTTCGGTATGTTACTTGCCCGAGATTCGATCGTCGGTATCTCTATACCTAGTTCAATCTCGTTATCGGCAAGTCTCTTTACTCGGTCCGTAATACAAGATCTCGTGGCTAACACTTTAGTCACATTGCTTGCAAGGCCCATTGTGATGTTGTATTACCGAGTGGGCCCTGAGATACCTCTCCGTTACATGGACTAACAAATCCCAGTCTTGATCCATGCCAACCCAACAGACACCCTCGGAGATACCTGTAGAGCATCTTTATAGTCACCCAGTTACGTTGCGATGTTTGATACACACAAGGTATTCCTCCGGTGTCAGTGAGTTGCATGATCTCATGGTCATAGGAACAGATACTTGACATGTAGAAAACAATAGCAATAAACTGACACGATCATATGCTACGTTTATAGTTTGGGTCTTGTCCATCACATCATTCTCCTAATGATGTGATCCCGTTATCAAATGACATCTCATGTCCATGGCTAGGAAACCTTCACCATCTTTTGATCAACGAGCTAGTTAACTAGAGGCTTACTAGGGACACAGTGTTGTCTATGTACCCACACATGTATTTGAGTTTCCAATCAATACAATTATCGCATAGATAATAAACGATTATCATGAACAAGGAAATATAATAATAACGAATTTATTATTGCCTCTAGGGCATATTTCCAACAGTCTCCCACTTGCACTAGAGTCAATAATCTAGTTCACATCACTATGTGATTTACATTGTAATGAATCGAACACCCATGCAGTTCTGGTGTTGTTCATGTTTAGCCCTTGGAAGAGGTTTAGTCATCGGATCTGCAACATTCAGATCCGTGTGTACTTTGCAAATATTTATGTCGTCCTCCTTGATGTAATCGTGGATGGAATTGAAACGTCGCTTTATGTGTCTGGTCCTCTTGTGAAATCTTGGTTCCTTGGCTAGAGCAATGGCACCAGTATTATCACAAAACAGAGTCATTGGGTTAAGCGCACTAGGCACTACTCCAAGATCTGTCATGAACTCCTTCGTCCAGACACCTTCCTTCGCCGCCTCCGAGGCAGCGATGTACTCCGCTTCGCATGTAGAATCAGCTATCACGCTTTGTTTGGAACTACACTAGCTAACCGCACCCCCATCAAGAATAAATACGTATTCGGTTTGCGACTTAGAGTCATCCGGATCAGCGTCAAAGCTTGCATCGACGTAACCCTTTACGACGAGCTCTTGATCACCTCCATAAACGAGAAACATGTCCTTAGTCCTTTTCAGGTACTTCAGGATATTCTTGACCGCCGTCCAGTGTTCCATTCCTGGATCACTTTGAAACCTTCCGACCATACTTATGGCAAGGCTGACATCGGGTCTTGTGCACAGCATTGCATACATGATAGAGCCTATGGCTGAAGCATAGGGGATGACACTCATCTTTTCTCTATCTTCTGCAGTCACTGGGCATTGAGTCTTACTCAACTTCACACCTTGCAAAACAGGCAAGAACCCCTTCTTGGACTGATCCATTTTGAACTTCTTCAAAATCTTATCAAGGTATGTGCTTTGTGAAAGTCCTATTAAACGTCTTGATCTATCTCTATAGATATTGATGCCTAATATGAAAGCAGCTTCTCCTAGGTACTTCATTGAAAAACTTTTGTTCAAATATTCCTTCACGCTTTCCAACATTTCTATATTGTTTCCAATCAGTAATATGTCATCCACATATAATATTAGAAACGCTATAGAGCTCCCACTCACTTTCTTGTAAATACAAGCTTCTCCGTAAACTTGTATAAACTCGAACGCTTTGATCACCTCATCAAAGCGAAGATTCCAACTCCGAGATGCTTGCACCAGTCCATAAATGGATCGCTGGAGTTTGCAAACTTTGTCAGCATTCTCTGGATCGACAAAACCTTCTGGTTGCATCATATACAACTCTTCCTTAAGGAAACCATTAAGGAACGCTGTTTTGACATCCATCTGCCAAATTTCATAATCGAAAAAGGCAGCTATTGCTAACATGATTCTGACGGACTTAAGCATCGCTACGGGTGAGAAGGTCTCATTGTAGTCAATTCCTTGAACTTGTGAAAAACCCTTTGCCACAAGCCGAGCTTTATAGACGGTGACATTACCGTCCGCGTCCGTCTTCCTCTTAAAGATCCATTTGTTCTGAATGGCCTTACGCCCTTCAGGTAATAGTTCCAAAGGCCACACTTTGTTTTCATACATGGATCCCATCTCGGATTTCATGGCCTCTAACCACATCTCGGAATCCGGGCCCGTCATCGCTTCTCCATAGCTCGTAGGTTCATCTATGTCCAACAACATGACCTCTAAGACAGGGTTGCCGTACCACTCAGGAGCAGTACGCGTCCTTATCGACCTACGAGGTTCGATAGCAACTTGATCCGAAGCTTTATGATCATCATCAACTTCCTCTTCAGCTGATGTAGGCTCTACAGAAACATCTTTCTGCGCTGCGCTACTCTCAGGTTGAAGTAAAGGTTCAACAACCTCATCAAGTTCTATCTTCCTCCCACTCAATTCTTTCGAGAGAAACTCTTTCTCAAGAAATGTTCCGTTTTTAGCGACAAACACTTTGCCTTCGGATCTAAGGTAGAAGGTATACCCAACTGTCTCTTTTGGGTATCCTATGAAGACGCATTTCTCCGCTTTGGGTTCCAGCTTTTCAGGCTGAAGCTTTTTGACATAAGCATCACATCCCCAAATTTTAAGAAACGACAGCTTTGGCTTCTTGCCAAACCAAAGTTCATATGGCGTTGTCTCAACGGATTTCGATGGTGCCCTATTTAAAGTGAATACAACTTCCTCTAATGCATAACCCCAAAATGATAGTGGCAAATCAGCAAGAGACATCATAGATCGCACCATATCTAATAAGGTTCGATTATGACGTTCGGACACACCATTACGCTGTGGTGTTCCAGGCGGTGTTAATTGTGAAACAATTCCACACTGTCTTAAGTGACTGCCAAACTCATAACTCAGATACTCTCCTCCTCGATCAGATCGTAGGAATTTAATCTTCTTGTTACGATGATTCTCAACTTCACTCTGAAACTGTTTGAACTTTTCAAACGTTTCAGACTTGTGTTTCATTAAGTAAATATACCCATATCTACTTAAGTCATCAGTGAAGGTGAGAAAGTAACGATAACCACCGCGCGCCTCAATGCTTATCGGACCGCACACATCAGTATGTATGATTGCCAACAAGTCACTTACCCGTTCCATTGTTCCAGAGAACGGCGTTTTAGTCATCTTGCCCATGAGGCATGGCTCGCATGTGTCAAGTGATTCAAAATCAAGTGACTCCAAAAGTCCATCAGCATGGAGCTTCCGCATGCGTTTTACACCAATATGACCTAAACGGCAGTGCCACAAGAAAGTGGTATTATCATTACCAATTCTACATCTTTTGGCATCAATGTTATGAACATGTGTATCATTACTATCGAGATTAAATAAGAATAAACCCCTCACTTCGTGTGCATGACCATAAAAGATATTACTCATATAAATAGAACAACCATTATTCTCTGATTTAATTGAGTAACCGTCTCGCAATAAACAAGATCCAGATATAATGTTCATGCTTAACGCAGGCACTAAATAACAATTATTCAGGTTCATCACTAATCCTGATGGTAATCGAAGAGCGAGCGTGCCGACGGCGATCACATCAACCTTGGAACCATTTCCCACGCGCATCGTCACTTCATCCTTTGCCAGCCTCCGTCTATTCCGCAGTTCCTGTTTAGAGTTGCAAATGTGAGCAACCGCACCGGTATCAAATACCCAGGCACAACAACGAGAGTTGGTAAGGTACACATCAATAACATGTATATCATATATACCTTGTTTGTTGTTGGCCGCCTTCTTGTCAGCCAAATACTTGGGGCAGTTCCGCTTCCAGTGTCTAGTTCCCTTGCAATGAAAGCACACAGTTTTTGGTTTGGGTCCAGTCTTGGGTTTCTTCACGGGAGGAGCAACTGCTTTGCCACTCTTCTTGGAGTTACCCTTCTTACCCTTGCCATTTTTCTTGAAACTAGTGGTTTTATTGACCATCAACACTTGATGCTCCTTCTGAATTTCAGACTCAGCGACTTTCAGCATTGCAAACAGCTCGGCGACTGACTTGTTCATCCCGTGCATGTTATAGTTCAACATGAAGCTCTTGTAGCTAGGTGGCAATGATTGAAGAACTCTGTCAGTGATAGCCTCTGGCGGAAGGGGCATCCCTAATTCAGCCAGACGGGTGGAGTACCCAGACATTCTGAGTATGTGATCACTAACAGACCCGTTCTCCTCCATCTTGCAAGTATAGAACTTATCGGAGGTCTCATACCTCTCGATCCGGGCATTCTTCTGAAAGATAAACCTCAACTCCTGGAACATCTCATATGCTCCATGACGTTCAAAACGTCTTTGAAGTCCCGGTTCTAAGCCATACCAAATTGCACATTGAACTATTGAGTAATCATCAGAGCGAGCCTGCCAGGCGTTCACAACGTCTAGAGACTCAACTGGAGCGGGTGGATCACCAAGCGGTGCATCAAGGACATAAGCCTTCTGGGAAGCCGTAAGGATAATCCTTAGATTACGGGCCCAGTCCACAAAGTTAATTCCATCATCTTTCAACTTAGCTTTCTCTAGGAACGCATTAAAATTCAGGGGTGCTACTGCGCGAGCCATTATCTACAACATAAATATAGCAAAGATAACTAAGACTATTGTTCAAGATAATGAGTTTAGTTAATCATATTACTTAAAAAACTCCCACTCAAATTGACATCCCTCCGGTCATTTGAGTGTCACATGATCCAAATCCACCAACTCAAGTCCGATCATCACGTGAGTTGAGGTGGTTTCAATGGTGAACATCTTCATGTTGATCATATCTACTATATGACTCATGTTCGACCTTTCGGTCTCGTGTGTTCCGAGGCCATGTCTGTACATGCTAGGCTCGTCAAGTTTAACCCGAGTGTTCCGCACGTGCAACACTGGCTTGCACCCGTTGTATGCGAACGTAGAGTCTATCACACCCGATCATCACGTGGTGTCTCGAAACGACGAACTTTCGCAACGGTGCACACTCGGGGAGAACACAATTTTATCTTGAAATTTAAGTGAGGGATCACCTTATAATGCTACTGTCGTCCTAAGCAAAATAAGATGCATAAAAGGATTAACATCACATGCAAATCATAAGTGACATGATATGGCCATGAACTTGTGCTTTTGATCTCCATCTCCAAAGCACCGGCATGATCTCCATCGTCACCGGCATGACACCATGATCTCCATCATCTTGATCTCCATCAACGTGTCGCCATGAGGTTGTCGCGCCGACTGTTGCTTCCACGACTTTTGCTAACTCAAAGCGATAAAGTAAAGCAAAACAGTGAAAATAATTAAAGACAACTCTATGGCTCCTGCCAGTTGCCGTACTCATCGACATGCAAGTCGTGATATTCTATACAACACATGATCATCTCATACATCACATATATCTCATCATGAAATTGGTCATAACACATCACAACATACCCTGCAAAAACAAGTTAGACGTCCTCTAATTGTTGTTGCAAGTTTTACGTGGCTGCTACGGGTATCTAGCAAGAACAATTCTTACCTACGCAAAAACCACAACGGTGATTCAAAAATTGCTTTTCAACCTTCTCAAGGACCGTCTTTGTCTAATCCGATCCGACTAAAGTAGGAGAGACAGACACCCGCCAGCCATCTTTATGGAACAAAGTTACATGTCAGTTGATGGAACCGGTCTCTCGTAAGCATACGAGTAATGTTGGTCCGAGCCGCTTCATCCCACAATACCGCCGAAACAAGAAAAGACCAAGGGAGGAAGCAATCTGAATATCAACGCCCACAAACTCCTTTGTGTTCGACTCGAGATCTCATATACACATAGACCTAGCTCTGATACCACTGTTGGGGAACGTCGCATGGGAAACAAAAAATTTCCTACACACACGCAAGATCTATCCATGGTGATGAGCATCTACGAGAGGGAGAGTAAATCTACATACCCTTGTAGATCGCTAAGCGGAAGCGTTAAGAAACGCGGTTGATGTAGTCGAACGTCTTCGCGATCCAAATCGCAAGTCGTCCCTCGATCCAAACACGATCTAGCGCCGAACGGACGGCACCTCCGCATTCAACACACGTACGGCTTGATGACGCCTTCACCTCCTCGATCCAGCGAGCGATGGTGAAGTAGTGGATGAGTTCCGGCAGCACGACGGCGTGGTGATGGTAGTGAGGAACAATCTCTGCAGGGCTTCGCCAAGCACTACGGAGATTATGACGGGAGGAACTAGAGGGTTAGGGTCGCCGGCACACGGCTTGGGAAATCTTGATCTATCCCGTGTGCTAGCCCTGCCCCTCTATTTATATGTTTAGCCCTGGGGTCTAAACTTGGAGAGAAAGCCTCCACAAGGTCGGTTTTGCCCGCACAAGGTCGGTTTGGCCCGCACGGAAAGAGTCCCACTCGGATTCCAGCAGTACCGCGTACAAGCGGTAGTACCGCTCATGAGCGGTAGTACCGCTTGAGCGGTAGTACCGCTTCATACAAGCGGTAGTACCGCTTACGCGGGAGTACTGCCTTACCAGCGGTAGTACCGCTTAAGGCAGCAGCAAAAGTTCCTTTTGCACTTTCGAATACCTCGTGGGCTTTACCCCTTTGGTCCATATAAAGTGTTGCTGCACCCGAACACTTCGGTAAACATCCGGAAGCCCTTCCGGTGAATTCCGGAACCCTTCCGGAGATCAAAACACTATTATCACATATATCAATCTTTACCTCCGGACTCTTCCGGAGATCCTCGTCATGTCCGGGATTTTATCCGGGACTCCGAACAACCTTCGGTCACCAACACAATAACTCAACTATACTAATCGTCACCAAACGTTAAGTGTGTAGACCCTGCGGGTTCGAGAACTATGTAGACAAGACCGATACACCTCTACGGTCAATAACCAATAGCGGGACCTGGATGCCCATATTGGTTCCTACATATTCTACGAGGATCTATATCGGTCGAACCTCTATGTCAAGGATTCAGTTAATCCCGTATGTTGTTCCCTTTGTTCTTCCGTATGTTACTTGCCCGAGATTCGATCGTCGGTATCTCTATACCTAGTTCAATCTCGTTATCGGCAAGTCTCTTTACTCGGTCCGTAATACAAGATCTCATGGCTAACACTTTAGTCACATTGCTTGCAAGGCTCATTGTGATGTTGTATTACCGAGTGGGCCCTGAGATACATCTCCGTTACATGGAGTAACAAATCCCAGTCTTGATCCATGCCAACCCAACAGACACCCTCGGAGATACCTGTAGAGCATCTTTATAGTCACCCAGTTACGTTGCGACGTTTGATACACACAAGGTATTCCTCCGGTGTCAGTGAGTTGCATGATCTCATGGTCATAGGAACAGATACTTGACATGCAGAAAACAATAGCAATAAACTGACACGATCATATGCTACGTTTATAGTTTGGGTCTTGTCCATCACATCATTCTCCTAATGATGTGATCCCGTTATCAAATGACATCTCATATCCATGGCTAGGAAACCTTCACCATCTTTTAATCAACGAGCTAGTTAACTAGAGGCTTACTAGGGACACAGTGTTGTCTATGTACCCACACATGTATTTGAGTTTCCAATCAATACAATTATAGCATAGATAATAAACGATTATCATGAACAAGGAAATATAATAATAACCAATTTATTATTGGCTCTAGGGCATATTTCCAACAGAAGAAGAGGTCGAGGCGGCGCCGATGGGGCCTCCCGGCTTGCGCTGGATGGGGCAGAGGACGTAGGCAACGATGGCGGTTCGATCCAGCACGGCGGCGAGGCAGTGCGGTGGTGGTGTTTGCGGAATCGAGCGATGGACGGCGGCGAGGTTTCGGGTGCTCGCGCGAGAGGAAGGAGGCGAGCAAGGGAGGGGTCTCTGGTGGCGCTAGGGTCTCGGGGGGGAAGAGGGAGGCGACCAGGGGGGGCCTTATCGGCACGGGAGGCTCGGTGTCGACCGGGCGAGCAGGGGGGGCCGGCGCGGGGATCGCGGCAACGACGACAGCGCGCGTGCGTGTGAGCAGGGAGCTAGGGGACGACCTAGTTGGGCTGGGCCGGCTGACTTAGGCCCAGCAGCGCAGGCCTTTTTCTTCTCTGTTTTCTTTTTCTTTCTCTGTTTTGCAATTAGTTTAGGTTCAAATTGATTTTAGTAAAATATGTGACCTGACCCAATAATTAATACGCAATTGTAGCAAACACCAGAAATTGGTTTGAGCTAAATAGGATTTCATTTGCATTTTAATTAAATGAAAAGGTAATATAAGTTGCTGTTATTGATCTGTTTTAGGATGTAATGGTTATTTAACTAATTTAATAAATGTTGATCATAATTTTATAAATGCCTCTAGATTATTTACAACATTATGTACATTTTAGTTTCTGGATTTGAACAACTTTTATTTTCACTTTATATTTGAATTGCAATTTGAATTTGAATTTCAAATGAGATATGATGCTAATGATGCTCAAGCACTATTAGTCATGCTGACATGGCACTATCAACAGGGTGATTACTGTAGCTAATACATTGGGGTGTTACAAGCCCGAGCCCATTCTCTCTGTTTTCCCCTTTCTCTCCTCTGTTCTTCCCCTTGCTCTCGAACTCATCCTCCATTTTTGCCAAAGATTTGTCAAGATTTGAAGGCACCCCATCTATCCAAGTGTTCACAAAGGTTAGCAACTTTGTCCTTTCATCTCTCATTGCTAGATTAGCTCGTGCAATGCTCTATAAGTATAGTGATTTGTGGGTTCTAGTTTGGGAGTAATTATGTGGGAGTTTATTTGATTTATATGCAATTTGAGCTCAAATTAACTTCTTAGTTTGCATATGTGTAGGTGTGGTTTACTTAGTGCCTTCCCGTCCCCGTCCTAACCACCGTCGATCGCCCACACCGTCCCGTCGCCGGCACCACCTTGGTGAGCCTCTTATTCTTATCCTTTTTATAAAAAAAACTTATTTGTATGATTTAGATAGTTAATTGTATAATTTTCTTACATGTATGATAGTTTGTTATACATAGTGCCATGACTTTGATATCCGTCCCCGTCGGCCTCGTCCGGTTTATGATTCGGATGTGGTATATATATTCTCTTTTATAACTATTTGTTGCATTTCGCGGTTATGACAATTATGCCCATCAAGTTGACATAGATATTTTTATCTAGGAGGTATGTGAACTGGAAATTGCAACCGATCTTCTTATCGAGAAGTTAAATTTAGTTGAAAAAGAAAATGAGTATTTGAAAGAAAAATTGAAAAGAATTGAAGAAGAGAAGATGAAATTGGAGTTGTATGTCGTCGATGTCGTCGATGATCACAAGATCAAGATGGATGCAATGCGCTTGAAGATTAGAAAGATTAGAAACTATGCCGTTAATAAAGAGGCTTGGCATGATTATGCTGTTGGATTAATTATTACCTTAGTTGTGATTTTGATCGCATTTGTTGTTGCATTTAAATGCTTTAGCTAGATAGTTTTATGTTGTTTTATGAGAATAAGTGTGTATGAACTTTATGTATGAACTTGTATTAATTTGGTCATTTTGGTGTTGTGTAATGAAGATGAGTCGGCAATGGATGTACGATGACCGACGCTCTCCCCAGTTCATTAATGGCGTGCATAGTTTTTTGCGTGCGGCTGAGGCAAACAAGCGGAATGGTTTTATGTGTTGTCCATGTGGTGTCTGTAAGAATGATAGGAATTACTCTAGCTCAAAAGTTATTCACGTCCACCTATTTACGTCTGGTTTCATGTCCGGATATAACTGTTGGACCAAGCACGGAGAAAGAGGGGTTCAATGGGAAGAGAATGAAGAAGAAGAGGATGATGACAACTATGTTGGGTTCCCTGAATACAATGGTACTACAATGGGGGAAGAGAATGAAGAAAAAGAAGCTGAAGAAGAGGCATCAGATGAGCCCGCTGATGATCTTGGTCGGGCCATTGCTGATGCAAAGAGAAACTGCGAAAGTGAAAAGGAGAAGTTGAAGTTGCAGCGCATGTTAGAGGATCACAAAAAAATGTTGTACCCAAATTGCGAAGATGACAAGAAAAAACTGGGTACCACACTGGAATTGCTGCAATGGAAGGCAGAGAATGGTGTAGCTGACAAGGGATTTGAAAAGTTGCTGAAAATATTAAAGAAGATGCTTCCAAAGGACAACGAATTGCCCGACAGTACGTACGAAACAAAGAAGGCTGTCTGCCCTCTAGGATTAGAGGTGCAGAAGATACATGCATGCCCTAATGACTGCATCCTCTACCGCGGTGAGGAATACGAGAATCTGAATGCATGCCCGGTATGTGGTGCATTGCACTATAAGATCAGCCGCGATGACCCTGGTGATGATGTTGAGGGAGAGAGCCCCAGGAAGAGGATTCCTGCCAAGGTGATGTGGTATGATCCTATAATACCACGGTTGAAACGTTTGTTCCAAAACAAAGAGCATGCCAAGTTGATGCGATGGCACAAAGAAGACCGTAAGAAAGATGGGAAGTTGAGAGTACCCGCTGACGGGTCGCAGTGGAGAAAAATCGAGAGAAAGTGGCGGGACTTTGCAGATGACGCAAGAAACGTATGGTTTGGTTTAAGTGCAGATGGCATTAATCCTTTTGGGGAGCAGAGCAGCAATCATAGCACCTGGCCTGTGACTCTATGTATCTATAACCTTCCTCCTTGGTTGTGCATGAAGCGGAAGTTCATTATGATGTTAGTGCTCATCCAAGGCCCCAAGCAACCCGGCAACGACATTGATGTGTACCTAAGGCCATTAGTTGAAGAACTTTTACAGCTGTGGGACATAAAAGGTGAACGTGTGTGGGATGAGCACAAACAGCAGGAATTTGATCTACGAGCGTTGCTGTTTGTAACCATCAATGATTGGCCTGCTCTTAGTAACCTTTCAGGACAAACAAACAAGCGATACCACGCATGCACGCACTATTTAGATGAGACCGAAAGTATATATTTGGATAAATGTAAGAAGAATGTGTACCTGGCAAATCGTCGATTTCTTCCGATCAAGCATCTCTTAAGAAAGAAAGGCAAACATTTCAAAGGTGAGGCAGATCACCAGAAGAAGCCTCGCCACCGTACTGGTGATGATATACTTGATATGGTCAAGGATTTAAAAGTAATCTTTGGAAAGGGTCCGGGCAGACAATCTGTTCCGAATGACGCTGACGGACACGCTCCCATGTGGAAGAAGAAATCTATATTTTGGGACCTACCCTATTGGAAAGACCTAGAGGTCCGCTCTGCAATCGACGTGATGCACGTGACGAAAAATCTTTGCGTGAACCCGATAGGCTTCTTGGGCGTGTATGGAAAGACAAAAGATACACCAGAGGCACGGGAGGACCAGCAACGTATGCACGGAAAAGACGGCATGCATCCAACGTATTATCAAGGTCCTGCCAGCTACGCTCTTACCAAAGAAGAGAAGGAAATCTACGAGAGGGAAACACAAATTTTCCTACGCACACGCAAGATCTATCCATGGTGATGAGCATCTACGAGAGGGAGAGTAAATCTACATACCCTTGTAGATCGCTAAGCGGAAGCGTTAAGAAATGCGGTTGATGTAGTCGAACGTCTTCGCGATCCAAATCGCAAGTGGTCCCTCGATCCAATCACGATCTAGCGCCGAACGGACGGCACCTCCACGTTCAACACACGTACGGCTTGATGACGCCTTCACCTCCTCGATCCAGCGAGCGATGGTGAAGTAGTGGATGAGTTCCGGCAGCACGATGGCGTGGTGATGGTGGTGAGGAACAATCTCTGCAGGGCTTTGCCAAGCACTACGGAGATTATGACGGGAGGAACTAGAGGGTTAGGGTCGCCGGCACACGGCTTGGGAAATCTTGATCTATCCCGTGTGCTAGCCCTGCCCCTCTATTTATATGTTGAGCCCTGGGGTCTAAACTTGGAGAGAAAGCCTCCACAAGGTCGGTTTTCCCCGCACAAGGTCGGTTCGGCCCGCACGGAAAGAGTCCCACTCGGATTCCAGCAGTACCGCGTACAAGCGGTAGTACCGCTCATGAGCGGTAGTTCCGCTTGAGCGGTAGTACCGCTTCACACAAGCGGTAGTACCGCTTACGCGGCAGTACTGCCTTACCAGCGGTAGTACCGCTTAAGGCAGCAGCAAAACTTCCTTTTCCACTTTCCAATACCTCGTGGGCTTTACCCCTTTGGTCCATATAAAGTGTTGCTGCACCCGAACACTTCGGTAAACATACGAAACCCCTTTCGGAGATCAAAACACTGTTATCACATATATCAATCTTTACCTCCGGACTCTTCCGGAGATCCTCGTCATGTCCGGGATTTTATCCGGGACTCCGAACAACCTTCGGTCACCAACACAATAACTCAACTATACTAATCGTCACCAAACATTAAGTGTGTAGACCCTGCGGGTTCGAGAACTATGTAGACATGACCGAGACACCTCTACGGTCAATAACCAATAGCGGGACCTGGATGCCCATATTGGTTCCTACACATTCTACGAAGATCTATATCGGTCGAACCTCTATGTCAAGGATTCAGTTAATCCCGTATGCTGTTCCCTTTGTTCTTCGGTATGTTACTTGCCCGAGATTCGATCGTCGGTATCTCTATACCTAGTTCAATCTCGTTATCGGCAAGTCTCTTTACTCGGTCCGTAATACAAGATCTCGTGGCTAACACTTTAGTCACATTGCTTGCAAGGCTCATTGTGATGTTGTATTACCGAGTGGGCACTGAGATACCTCTCCGTTACATGGAGTAACAAATCCCAGTCTTGATCCATGCCAACCCAACAGACACCCTCGGAGATACCTGTAGAGCATCTTTATAGTCACCCAGTTACGTTGCGATGTTTGATACACACAAGGTATTCCTCCGGTGTCAGTGAGTTGCATGATCTCATGGTCATAGGAACAGATACTTGACATGTAGAAAACAATAGCAATAAACTGACACGATCATATGCTACGTTTATAGTTTGGGTCTTGTCCATCACATCATTCTCCTAATGATGTGATCCCGTTATCAAATGACATCTCATGTCCATGGCTAGGAAACCTTCACCATCTTTTGATCAACGAGCTAGTTAACTAGAGGCTTACTAGGGACACAGTGTTGTCTATGTACCCACACATGTATTTGAGTTTCCAATCAATACAATTATAGCATAGATAATAAACGATAATCATGAACAAGGAAATATAATAATAACCAATTTATTATTGCCTCTAGGGCATATTTCCAACAGTCTCCCACTTGCACTAGAGTCAATAATCTAGTTCACATCACTATGTGATTTACATTGTAATGAATCGAACACCCATGCAGTTCTGGTGTTGTTCATGTTTAGCCCTTGGAAGAGGTTTAGTCATCGGATCTGCAACATTCAGATCCGTGTGTACTTTGCAAATATTTATGTCGTCCTCCTTGATGTAATCGTGGATGGAATTGAAACGTCGCTTTATGTGTCTGGTCCTCTTGTGAAATCTTGGTTCCTTGGCTAGAGCAATGGCACCAGTATTATCACAAAACAGAGTCATTGGGTTAAGCGCACTAGGCACTACTCTAAGATCTGTCATGAACTCCTTCGCCGCCTCCGAGGCAGCGATGTACTCTGCTTCGCATGTAGAATCAGCTACCACGCTTTGTTTGGAACTGCACCAGCTAACCGCACCCCCATTAAGAATAAATACGTATCCGGTTTGCGACTTAGAGTCATCTGGATCAGTGTCAAAGCTTGCATCGACGTAACCCTTTACGACGTGCTCTTGATCACCTCCATAAACGAGAAACATGTCCTTAGTCCTTTTCAGGTACTTCAGGATATTCTTGACCGCCGTCCAGTGTTCCATTCCTGGATCACTTTGAAACATTCCGACCATACTTATGGCAAGGCTGACATCGGGTCTTGTGCACAGCATTGCATACATGATAGAGCCTATGGCTGAAGCATAGGGGATGACACTCATCTTTTCTCTATCTTTTGCAGTCACTGGGCATTGAGTCTTACTCAACTTCACACCTTGCAAAACAGGCAAGAACCCCTTCTTGGACTGATGCATTTTCAACTTCTTCAAAATCTTATCAAGGTATGTGCTTTGTGAAAGTCCTATTAAACGTCTTGATCTATCTCTATAGATCTTGATGCCTAATATGAAAGCAGCTTCTCCTAGGTCCTTCATTGAAAAACTTTTGTTCAAATATTCCTTCACGCTTTCCAACATTTCTATATTGTTTCCAATCAGTAATATGTCATCCACATATATTATTAGAAACGCTATAGAGCTCCCACTCACTTTCTTGTAAATACAAGCTTCTCCGTAAACTTGTATAAACTCGAACGCTTTGATCACCTCATCAAAGCGAAGATTCCAACTCCGAGATGCTTGCACCAGTCCATAAATGGATCGCTGGAGTTTGCAAACTTTGTCAGCATTCTCTGGATCGACAAAACCTTCTGGTTGCATCATATACAACTCTTCCTTAAGGAAACCGTTAAGGAACGCTGTTTTGACATCCATCTGCCAAATTTCATAATCGAAAAAGGCAGCTATTGCTAACATGATTCTGACGGACTTAAGCATCGCTACGGGTGAGAAGGTCTCATTGTAGTCAATTCCTTGAACTTGTGAAAAACCCTTTGCCACAAGTCGAGCTTTATAGACGGTGACATTACCGTCCGCGTCCGTCTTCCTCTTAAAGATCCATTTGTTTTGAATGGCCTTACGCCCTTCAGGTAATACTTCCAAAGTCCACACTTTGTTTTCATACATGGATCCCATCTCGGATTTCATGGCCTCTAACCACATCTCGGAATCCGGGCCCATCACCGCTTCTCCATAGCTCGTAGGTTCATCGTTGTCCAACAACATGACCTCTAAGATAGGGTTGCCGTACCACTCAGGAGCAGTACGTGTCCTTGTCGACCTACGAGGTTCGATAGCAACTTGATCCGAAGCTTTATGATCATCATCAACTTCCTCTTCAGCTGATGTAGGCTCTACAGAAACATCTTTCTGCGCTGCGCTACTCTCAGGTTGAAGTAAAGGTTCAACAACCTCATCAAGTTCTATCTTCCTCCCACTCAATTCTTTCGGGAGAAACTCTTTCTCAAGAAATGTTCCGTTTTTAGCGACAAACACTTTGCCTTCGGATCTAAGGTAGAAGGTATACCCAACTGTCTCTTTTGGGTATCCTATGAAGACGCATTTCTCCGCTTTGGGTTCCAGCTTTTCAGGCTGAAGCTTTTTGACATAAGCATCACATCCCTAAATTTTAAGAAACGACAGCTCTGGCTTCTTGCCAAACCAAAGTTCATATGGCGTTGTCTCAACGGATTTCGATGGTGCCCTATTTAAAGTGAATACAGCTGTCTCTAATGCATAACCCCAAAACGATAGTGGCAAATCAGCAAGAGACATCATAGATCGCACCATATCTAATAAGGTTCGATTACGACGTTCGGACACACCATTACGCTGTGGTGTTCCAGGCGGTGTTAATTGTGAAACAATTCCACACTGTCTTAAGTGACTGCCATACTTATAACTCAGATACTCTCCTCCTCGATCAGATCATAGGAATTTAATCTTCTTGTTACGATGATTCTCAACTTCACTCTGAAATTGTTTGAACTTTTCAAACGTTTCAGACTTGTGTTTCATTAAGTAAATATACCCATATCTACTTAAGTCATCAGTGAAGGTGAGAAAGTAACGATAACCACCGCGCGCCTCAATGCTTATCGGACCGCACACATCAGTATGTATGATTTCCAACAAGTCACTTGCCCGTTCCATTGTTCCAAAGAACGGCGTTTTAGTCATCTTGCCCATGAGGCATGGCTCGCATGTGTCAAGTGATTCAAAATCAAGTGACTCCAAAAGTCCATCAGCATGGAGCTTCCTCATGCGTTTTACGCCAATATGACCTAAACGGCAGTGCCAGAAGAAAGTGGTATTATCATTACCAATTCTACATCTTTTGGCATCAATGTTATGAACATGTGTATCATTACTATCGAGATTAAATAAGAATAAACCCCTCACTTCGGGTGCATGACCATAAAAGATATTACTCATATAAATAGAACAACCATTATTCTCTGATTTAATTGAGTAACCGTCTCGCAATAAAAAAGATCCAGATATAATGTTCATGCTTAACACAGGAACTAAATAACAATTATTCAGGTTCATCACTAATCCCGATGGTAATCGAAGAGCGAGCGTGCCGACGGCGATCACATCAACCTTGGAACCATTTCCCACGCGCATCGTCACTTCATCCTTTGCCAGCCTCCGTCTATTCCGCAGTTCCTGTTTAGAGTTGCAAATGTGAGCAACCGCACCGGTATCAAATACCCAGGCACTACAACGAGAGTTGGTAAGGTACACATCAATAACATGTATATCATATATACCTTGTTTGTTGTTGGCCGCCTTCTTGTCAGCCAAATACTTGGGGCAGTTCCGCTTCCAGTGTCTAGTTCCCTTGCAATGAAAGCACACAGTTTCTGGTTTGGGTCCAGCCTTGGGTTTCTTCACGGGAGGAGCAACTGCTTTGCCACTCTTCTTGGAGTTACCCTTCTTACCCTTGCCATTTTTTGTGAAACTAGTGGTTTTATTGACCATCAACACTTGATGCTCCTTCTGAATTTCAGACTCAGCGACTTTCAGCATGGCAAACAGCGCGGCGACTGACTTGTTCATCCCGTGCATGTTATAGTTCAACACGAAGCTCTTGTAGCTAGGTGGCAATGATTGAAGAACTCTGTCAGTGATAGCCTCTGGCGGAACGGGCATCCCTAATTCAGCCAGACGGGTGGAGTACCCAGACATTCTGAGTATGTGATCACTAACAGACCCGTTCTCCTCCATCTTGCAAGTATAGAACTTATCGGAGGTCTCATACCTCTCGATCCGGGCATTCTTCTGAAAGATAAACCTCAACTCCTGGAACATCTCATATGCTCCATGACGTTCAAAATGTCTTTGAAGTACCGGTTCTAAGCCATACAAAATTGCACATTGAACTATTGAGTAATCATCAGAGCGAGCCTGTCAGGCGTTCACAACGTCTAGAGACTCAACTGGAGCGGGTGGATCACCAAGCGGTGCATCAAGGACATAAGCCTTCTGGGAAGCCGTAAGGATAATCCTTAGATTACGGGCCCAGTCCAGAAAGTTACTTCCATCATCTTTCAACTTAGCTTTCTCTAGGAACGCATTAAAATTCAGGGGTGCTACTGCGCGAGCCATGATCTACAACATAAATATAGCAAAGATAACTTAGACTATTGTTCAAGATAATGAGTTTAGTTAATCATATTACTTAAAAAACTCCCACTCAAATTGACATCCCTCGGGTCATTCGAGTGTCACATGATCCAAATCCACCAACTCAAGTCCGATCATCACGTGAGTTGAGGTGGTTTCAATGGTGAACATCTTCATGCTGATCATATCTACTATATGACTCATGTTCGACCTTTCGGTCTCTTGTGTTCCGAGGCTATGTCTGTATATGCTAGGCTCGTCAAGTTTAACCCGAGTGTTCCGCACGTGCAACACTGGCTTGCACCCGTTGTATGCGAACGTAGAGTCTATCACACCCGATCATCACGTGGTGTCTCGAAACGACGAACTTTCGCAACGGTGCACACTCGGGGAGAACACAATTTTATCTTGAAATTTAAGTGAGGGATCACCTTATAATGCTACCGTCGTCCTAAGCAAAATAAGATGCATAAAAGGATTAACATCACATGCAAATCATAAGTGACATGATATGGCCATGAACTTGTGCTTTTGATCTCCATCTCCAAAGCACCGGCATGATCTCCATCGTCATCGGCATGACACCATGATCTCCATCAACGTGTCGCCATGAGGTTGTCGCGCCGACTGTTGCTTCCACGACTTTTGCTAACTCAAAGCGATAAAGTAAAGCAAAACAGTGAAAATAATTAAAGACAACTCTATGGCTCCTGCCAGTTGCCGTACTCATCGACATGCAAGTCGTGATATTCTATACAACACATGATCATCTCATACATCACATATATCTCATCATGAAATTGGTCATAACACATCACAACATACCCTGCAAAAACAAGTTAGACGTCCTCTAATTGTTGTTGCAAGTTTTACGTGGCTGCTACGGGTATCTAGCAAGAACAATTCTTACCTACGCAAAAACCACAACGGTGATACAAAAATTGCTTTTCAACCTTCTCAAGGACCGTCTTTGTCAAATCCGATCTGACTAAAGTAGGAGAGACAGACACCCGCCAGCCATCTTTATGCAACAAAGTTACAGGTCAGTTGATGGAACCGGTCTCTCGTAAAAATACGAGTAATGTTGGTCCGAGCTGCTTCATCCCACAATACCGCCGAAACAAGAAAAGACCAAGGGGGGAAGCAATCTGAATATCAACGCCCACAAACTCCTTTGTGTTCTACTGGAGATCTCATCTACACATAGACCTAGCTCTGATCCCACTGTTGGGGAACGTCGCATGGGAAACAAAAATTTTCCTACGCACATGCAAGATCTATCCATGGTGATGAGCATCTACGAGAGGGAGAGTAAATCTACATACCCTTGTAGATCGCTAAGCGGAAGCGTTAAGAAACGCGGTTGATGTAGTTGAATGTCTTCGCGATCCAAATCGCAAGTCGTCCCTTGATCCAAACACGATCTAGCGCCGAACGGACGGCACCTCCGCATTCAACACACGTACGGCTTGATGACGCCTTCACCTCCTCGATCCAGCGAGCGATGGTGAAGTAGTGGATGAGTTCCGGCAGCACGACGGCGTGGTGATGGTGGTGAGGAACAATCTCTGCAGGGCTTCGCCAAGCACTACGGAGATTATGACGGGAGGAACTAGAGGGTTAGGGTCGCCGGCACACGGCTTGGGAAATCTTGATCTATCCCGTGTGCTAGCCCTGCCCCTCTATTTATATGTTGAGCCCTGGGGTCTAAACTTGGAGAGAAAGCCTCCACAAGGTCGGTTTTGTCCGCACAAGGTCGGTTTGGCCCGCACGGAAAGAGTCCCACTCGGATTCCAGCAGTACCGCGTACAAGCGGTAGTACCGCTCATGAGCGGTAGTACCGCTTGAGCGGTAGTACCGCTTCATACAAGCGGTAGTACCACTTACACGGCAGTACTGCCTTACCAGCGGTAGTACTGCTTAAGGCAGCAGCAAAACTTCCTTTTGCACTTTCGAATACCTCGTGGGCTTTACCCCTTTGGTCCATATAAAGTGTTGCTGCACCCGAACACTTCGGTAAACATCCGGAACCCCTTCCGGTGAATTCCGGAACCCTTCCGGAGATCAAAACACTATTATCACATATATCAATCTTTACCTCCGGACTCTTCCGGAGATCCTCGTCATGTCCGGGATTTTATCCGGGACTCCGAACAACCTTCGGTCACCAACACAATAACTCAACTATACTAATCGTCACCAAACGAGTGTGTAGACCCTGCGGGTTCGAGAACTATGTAGACATGACCGAGACACCTCTACGGTCAATAACCAATAGCGGGACCTGGATGCCCATATTGGTTCCTACATATTCTACGAAGATCTATATCGGCCGAACCTCTATGTCAAGGATTCAGTTAATCCCGTATGTTGTTCCCTTTGTTCTTCGGTATGTTACTTGCCCGAGATTCGATCGTCGGTATCTCTATACCTAGTTCAATCTCGTTATCGGCAAGTCTGTTTACTCGGTCCGTAATACAAGATCTCATGGCTAACACTTTAATCACATTGCTTGCAAGGCTCATTGTGACTGAGATACCTCTCCGTTACATGGAGTAACAAATCCCAGTCTTGATCCATGCCAACCCAACAGACACCCTCGGAGATACCTATAGAGCATCTTTATAGTCACCCAGTTACGTTGCGACGTTTGATACACACAAGGTATTCCTCCGGTGTCAGTGAGTTGCATGATCTCATGGTCATAGGAACAGATACTTGACATGCAGAAAAGAATAGCAATAAACTGACACGATCATATGCTACGTTTATAGTTTGGGTCTTGTCCATCACATCATTCTCCTAATGATGTGATCCCGTTATCAAATGACATCTCATGTCCATGGCTAGGAAACCTTCACCATCTTTTGATCAACGAGCTAGTTAACTAGAGGCTTACTAGGGACACAGTGTTGTCTATGTACCCACACATGTATTTGAGTTTCCAATCAATACAATTATAGCATAGATAATAAACGATTATCATGAACAAGGAAATATAATAATAACCAATTTATTATTGGCTCTAGGGCATATTTCCAACAGAAGAAGACGTCTAGGCGGCGTCGATGGGGGCTCCCGGCTTGCGCTGGATGGGGCAGAGGACGTAGACGACGATGGCGGTTCGATCCAGCACGGCGGTGAGGCAGTGCGGTGGTGGTAGTTGCGGAATCGAGCGATGGACGGCGGCGAGGTTTCGGGTGCTCGCGCGAGAGGAAGGAGGCGAGCAAGGGAGGGGTCTCTGGTGGC
This sequence comes from Elymus sibiricus, assembly GCA_039707655.1. Classification (NCBI taxonomy): domain Eukaryota; kingdom Viridiplantae; phylum Streptophyta; class Magnoliopsida; order Poales; family Poaceae; genus Elymus; species Elymus sibiricus. The sequence goes on along the minus strand of CM077664.1, from coordinate 18,091,564 downwards.
GCTAGGGTCTCGGGGGGGAAGAGGGAGGTGACCAGGGGGGGCCTTATCGGCACGGGAGGCTCGGTGTCGACCGGGCGAGCAGGGCGGGCCGGCGCGGCGATCGTGGCAACGACGACAGCGCGCTTTGCGTGTGAGCAGGGAGCTAGGGGACGACCTAGTTGGGCTGGGCCGGCTGACTTAGGCCCAGCAACGCAGGCCTTTTTCTTCTCTGTTTTCTTTTTCTTTCTCTGTTTTGCAATTAGTTTAGGTTCAAATTGATTTTAGTAAAATATGTGACCTGACCCAATAATTAATACGCAATTGTAGCTAACACCAGAAATTGGTTTGAGCTAAATAGGATTTCATTTGCATTTTAATTAAATGAAAAGGTAATATAAGTTGCTGTTATTGATCTGTTTTTGGATGTAATGGTATTTAACTAATTTAATAAATGTTGATCATACTTTTATAAATGCCTCTGGATTATTTACAACATTATGTACATTTTAGTTTCTGGATTTGAACAACTTTTTTTTCACTTTATATTTGAATTGCAATTTGAATTTGAATTTCAAATGAGATATGATGCTAATGATGCTTAAGCACTATTAGTCATGCTGACATGGCACTATCAACAGGGTGATTACTGTAGCTAATACATTGGGGTGTTACAAGCCCGAGCCCATTCTCTCTGTTTTCCCCTTTCTCTCCTCTGTTCTTCCCCTTGCTCTCGAACTCATCCTCCATTTTTGCCAAAGATTTGTCAAGATTTGAAGGCACCCCATCTATCCAAGTGTTCACAAAGGTTAGCAACTTTGTCCTTTCATCTCTCAGTGCTAGATTAGCTCGTGCAATGCTCTATAAGTATAGTGATTTGTGGGTTCTAGTTTGGGAGTAATTATGTGGGAGTTTATTTGATTTATATACAATTTGAGCTCAAATTAACTTCTTAGTTTGCATATGTGTAGGTGTGGTTTACTTAGTGCCTTCCCGTCCCCGTCCTAACCACCGTCGATCGCCCACACCGTCCCGTCGCCGGCACCACCTTGGTGAGCCTCTTGTTCTTATCCTTTTTATATAAAAAAAACTTATTTGTATGATTTAGATAGTTAATTGTATAATTTTCTTACATGTATGATTGTTTGTTATACATAGTGCCATGACTTTGATATCCGTCCCCGTCGGCCCTCGTCCGGTTTATGATTCGGATGTGGTATATATTTTCTCTTTTATAACTATTTGTTGCATTTCACGGTTATGACAATTATGCCCATCAAGTTGACATAGATATTTTTATCTAGGAGGTATGTGAACCGGAAATTGCAACCGATCCTCTTATCGAGAAGTTAAATTTAGTTGAAAAAGAAAACGAGTATTTGAAAGAAAAATTGAAAAGAATTGAAGAAGAGAAGATGAAATTGGAGTTGTATGTCGTCGATGATCACAAGATCAAGATGGATGCAATGCGCTTGAAGATTAGAAAGATTAGAAACTATGCCGTTAATAAAGAGGCTTGGCATCATTATGCTGTTGGATCAATTATTACCTTAGTTGTGATTTTGATCGCATTTGTTGTTGCATTTAAATGCTTTAGCTAGATAGTTTTATGTTGTTTTATGAGAATAAGTGTGTATGAACTTTATGTATGAACTTGTATTAATTTGGTCATTTTGGTGTTGTGTAACGAAGATGAGTCGGCAATGGATGTACGATGACCGACGCTCTCCCCAGTTCATTAATGGCATGCATAGTTTTTTGCGTGCGGCTGAGGCAAACAAGCGGAATGGTTTTATGTGTTGTCCATGTGGTGTCTGTAAGAATGATAGGAATTACTCTAGCTCAAAAGTTATTCACGTCCACCTGTTTACGTCCGGTTTCATGTCCGTATATAACTGTTGGACCAAGCACGGAGAAAGACGGGTTCTAATGGAAGAGAATGAAGAAGAAGAGGATGATGACAACTATGTTGGGTTCCCCGAATACGATGGTACTACAATGGGGGAAGAGAATGAAGAAAAAGAAGCTGAAGAAGAGGCATCAGATGAGCCCGCTGATGATCTTGGTCGGGCCATTGCTGATGCAAAGAGAAACTGCGAAAGTGAAAAGGAGAAGTTGAAGTTGCAGCGCATGTTAGAGGATCACAAAAAAATGTTGTACCCAAATTGCGAAGATGACAAGAAAAAACTGGGTACCACATTGGAATTGCTGCAATGGAAGGCAGAGAATGGTGTAGCTGACAAGGGATTTGAAAAGTTGCTGAAAATATTAAAGAAGGTGCTTCCAAAGGACAACGAATTGCCCGACAGTACGTACGAAACAAAGAAGGCTGTCTGCCCTCTAGGATTAGAGGTGCAGAAGATACATGCATGCCCTAATGACAGCATCCTCTACCGCGGTGAGGAATACGAGAATCTGAATGCATGCCCGGTATGCGGTGCATTGCACTATAAGATCAGCCGCGATGACCCTGGTGATGATGTTGAGGGAGAGAGCCCCAGGAAGAGGATTCCTGCCAAGGTGATGTGGTATGCTCCTATAATACCACGGTTGAAACGTTTGTTCCAAAACAAAGAGCATGCCAAGTTGATGCGATGGCACAAAGAAGACCGTAAGAAAGATGGGAAGTTGAGAGTACCCGCTGACGGGTCGCAGTGGAGAAAAATCGAGAGAAAGTGGCGAGACTTTGCAGATGACGCAAGGAACGTATGGTTTGGTTTAATTGCAGATGGCATTAATCCTTTTGGGGAGCAGAGCAGCAATCATAGCACCTGGCCTGTGACTCTATGTATCTATAACCTTCCTCCTTGGTTGTGCATGAAGCGGAAGTTCATTATGATGCCAGTGCTCATCCAAGGCCCCAAGAAACCCAGCAACGACATTGATGTGTACCTAAGGCCATTAGTTGAAGAACTTTTACAGCTGTGGGACATAAAAGGTGTACGTGTGTGGGATGAGCACAAACAGCAGGAATTTGACCTACAAGCGTTGCTGTTTGTAACCATCAATGATTGGCCTGCTCTTAGTAACCTTTCAGGACAGACAAACAAGGGATACCACGCATGCACACACTGTTTAGATGAGACCGAAAGTATATATTTGGATAAATGTAAGAAGAATGTGTACCTGGCAAATCGTCGATTTCTTCCGATCAAGCATCTCTTAAGAAAGAAAGGCAAACATTTCAAAGGTGAGGCAGATCACCAGAAGAAGCCTCGCCACCGTACTGGTGATGATATACTTGATATGGTCAAGGATTTAAAAGTAATCTTTGGAAAGGGTCTGGGCAGACAATCTGTTCCGAATGACGCTGACGGACACGCTCCCATGTGGAAGAAGAAATCTATATTTTGGGACCTACCCTATTGGAAAGACCTAGAGGTCCGCTCTGCAATCGACGTGATGCACGTGACGAAAAATCTTTGCGTGAACCTGCTAGGCTTGTTGGGCGTGTATGGAAAGACAAAAGATACACCAGAGGCACGGGAGGACCAGCAACATATGCACGGAAAAGACGGCATGCATCCAAAGCTGTATCAAGGTCCTGCCAGCTACGCTCTTACCAAAGAACAGAAGGAAATCTTCTTTGAATGCCTGCTCAGTATGAAGGTCCCGTCTGGCTTCTCATCGAATATAAAGGGAATAATAAATATGGCAGCGAAAAAGTTCCAGAACCTAAAGTCTCATGACTGCCACATGATTATGACGCAATTGCTTCCGGTTGCATTGAGGGGGCTTCTACCGGACAACGTTCGATTAGCCATTGTGAAGCTATGTGCATTCCTCAATGCAATCTCTCAGAAGGTAATCGATCAAGAAATCCTACCAAGGTTACAGAATGATTTGGTGCAATGTCTTGTCAGTTTCGAGTTGGTGTTCCCACCATCCTTCTTCAATATCATGACGCGCGTCCTAGTTCACCTAGTCGACGAGATTGCCATTCTGGGTCCTGTATTTCTACACAATATGTTCCTCTTTGAGAGGTTCATGGGAGTCTTAAAGAAATATGTTCATAACCGTGCTAGGCCAGAAGGAAGCATCTCCAAAGGCCATGAAACAGAGGAGGTCATTGAGTTTTGTGTTGACTTTATTCCTGACCTTAGGCCGATTGGTGTTCCCGAATCGCGCCATGAGGGCAGACTGGGTGGAAAAGGCACGCTAGAAAAGGATTCAGTAATATGTATGGACGGGCATTCTTGGGCGCAAGCACACTACACAGTTCTACAAAATTCCAGCTTGGTGGCTCCGTATATCGAGGAACACCTGGATAGTGTACGCTCCAAGAACCTGGAGCAGTCTGAGCCCTGGATCAAACGTACACACATGGCATAATTCGGCGGTTGGTTGCAAACACGTCTCATGCATGATGACACTGTTGGAGATGAGCTGTACTTGCTGGCCAAGTCACCATCTTCGACTATATCGACTTTCAAAGGGTACGAGATAAATGGGAATACATTTTACATGATCGCCCAAGATAAAAAGAGCACCAACCAAAACAGTGGTGTCCGCTTTGATGCAGCAAACACCAATAGGCCAAAGGACACATATTATGGTTACATAGAGGAGATATGGGAACTTGACTATGGACGTGATTTGAAGGTCCCTTTGTTTCGGTGCAAATGGGTCAATCTGACTAGAGGCGGGGTAAAGGGAGACCCGCGGTACGGAATGACAACAGTGGATCTCAACAATCTTGGGTACACAGACGAACCATTCGTCCTAGCCAATGATGTGGCGCAGGTTTTCTATGTGAAGGACATGTCTACCAAGCTGAGAAAAAGAAAAGATAAGGAAGCGAATACATCATACGATGAGCCAAAGCGCCACATAGTTCTTTCAGGGAAAACAAACATCGTGGGAGTGGAGGACAAGACAGACATGTCAGAAGATTATGAAAAGTTTCATGAAATTGCTCCCTTCACAGTGAAGATTGACCCAAGCATCCTGTTAAATGATGAAGATTGTCCATGGTTACGGCGCAAAGGGACACACGCGAAGAAAAAGTTTTATATCCCAATATCCCACTCTGGGATGTGACCGGCTTCACCGTCGTCACTTTCTTCTCTAGTGAGTTTCCGGACTTATCTGGAAAGTCCCACTTCGGACAAACCGGAGGGAATCTTTGTAATAGTTAGGGTATATATATGTGTTTTCGCATTTGAAACGCGAAGGAACGCTATTTTTCATGCATTTATTGATTTTTTTTTGAGCTAAATGACCCTGAAATTGAAAAGCACTACAAATGAACTCTGAAAAGGTTGAAACTTGGCATGGTATCATCATTTCACCCACATAGAATGTGCTAAAAAGTTGAGAGGGTTACGGCAAAAACTGGATGCACTTCGTGTACAAACTGGACAATCTCTTTCGAAGTATCAGGGTTTCGGACGAAAACTCAAGTGTTACAAAGGCATTTCATTTTTTTAAACTTATTTTAACTCCAGACTTTTTGTGCGCTCAATATGCACCACTCAAAGCCACCTCATCAATTTTCAACCCTTTCTGACTTCATTTGCTATTTTTCATGCATTTATTGATTTTTTTGAGCTAAATGACCCTGAAATTGAAAAGCACTACAAATGAACTCTGAAAAGATTGAAACTTGGCATGGTATCATCATTTCACCCACAAAGCATGTGCTAAAAAGTTGAGAGGGTTACGGCAAAAACTGGATGCACTTCGTGTACAAACTGGACAATCTCTTTTGAAGTATCAGTGTTTCGGACGAAAACTCATCAGTTACAATGGCATTTCATTTTTTTAAACTTATTTTAACTCCAGACTTTTCATGCATTCAACATGCACCATTCAAAGCCACATCATAAATTTTCAACCCTTTCTGACTTCATTCGCTATTTTTCATGCATTTAATGATTTTTTAGAGCTATAAAACTAAAAGAGCTAAACAGAATCTGTTTTTGATTAAAACACCTATTTAAATAACCTCAAAATTATCAAATTGAACATACTGATAAAACACACTAATATTAAACAGCAGGAAAAAGAATCACTCAAAAATCTATTTTTAAAGTAAAGTTATTCACAAACTAGTGATTCACACAAATTTCAAAGAATTCAAATTTGAAAACTACTAGCACTAACAGAAAGTTTATAATTTTTGTGACCTAAACCAAAAAGATTCACTCAAAAACTCTAAATATTTGGCTGTAAGTAGAAAAAAATAAAGCAAAAAACAAAAAAGACCTTTAGTCCCGGCTGGATCCACCAACCGGGACTAAAAAGTTGACATAACATATGCAAAAAAAAAATGCCCGCCTACTAGGCCACCACGGCCTGCATACGACTAGAAACCCAACTATATATGGGCCAGGATGCAGGCCCGCAGGGCAAGCAGGGCCCACAGGGGTAGGGCGAACGTTAGGCATGTACCGCCTGCTTTAGAGAGGAGCTCGAGACGGCTATCGCAACAGGGCTTATAAACAGGTGCGAGTGCCTCTCGCTTGGCGAGGTGGGACTAAACTTACACCACGCCAGAACTAACCCTTTAGTCCCGGTTGGAGCCACCAACCGGGACTAAAGGCCCCCCTTTAGTCCCGGTTCGAGCCACCAACCGGGACTAAAGGCCTGGGCTTCCTGCCGCTTGGCCTGGTGAAATTCACCTTTAGTCCCGGTTGGTGGCACCAACCGGGACTAAAGCCCCCCTTTAGTCCCGGTTTGAGCCACCAACCGGGACTAAAGGTCTCTGTATATAAGCGGCACTTGCGAAATTTTTCAAAAGTCATCTAGTTTCCCCCGACGGCGCCGAAGACCACGACGCCGCCAGGCTGCCGCAGCTCGACGTCGTCGTCCGGCCAATCTGCTCCCAAGCGCCGCCCAAGCCCACACCGGCGCTGCCACGCTTCCCGCCGCCGCCGCTCCTCCGCGCGTGCCCGCCTCGCGATCGACGACCGCTCCTCCACAAGCCGCTGCGGCCCGAGCCCGCGCCGGCGCCGCTCCTCCGTCTCCGACGTCCTCCCAGCCTCCCTCCGCCCCGACGATCCCGGCCGGTGAGCCTCTCCCTCCTTAATTTTGTTCATCTTTTTTTTTCATAGATTGTTTTTTTTTCACTAGATGTTGTATATGCTTAATTAGTATATGTATGTATGTATACAATGTATATATGTATGTAGATGAATGGTGGAATTTGCATAGAAAAAAGTTGCATAGAAAAAAGTTGACCATGTATTAAAAATATTTTAATGTTGTATCTTAAAAATATTGATCAAAAACATGTTAATATCTTATTTGGAAAATGTTAATATCTTAATGTTGTATTTGCAAAAGTTTGTCATGTATTTGCAAAATCAAGTGAACAAGAATTACAAAAATCATAAGCAAGCATTTAAAAAATGTTAAATTTGCATAGAAACATTTTTGGCTTCGACGATATGCCCGGCCCGCATCCTCGTCGTCGACTCGGTGGCGACAACCTGCTTGAGAGGCGCCATGTCCGTGACTGGGCTCCGCCGGGCTGGCACTGGGAGGTGCTACCTTCCGGGGCGCGCAGCTTGGTGAGGAACCGGGCTCCCATCGTCAACCCGGAGCTTCTTTGGTGGCGGTCGCGTGGGCCACTATCGGTGCGGAGGCAGCCGGCTCCCAAGGAGGTGGTACGTCGCCGTGTCAGGGAGGAGGACGAGCACGTCCGTCGCTACATGGTTGCGTTGGACGTCAGGTTCTCCAATACCTGGCAGGTTCTTCAGGGATCTCACCCGAGCTATGATCCTGTGATGGTTCCTTCTCTTTGGGTGTCCACCGCCCGCGCCTCTGGAACCGCGAGTCAACTGGATTATTCGATAGTATTCGATTTGTATTAGCTAGTGATGTTATATGATAATATTCGAGATGTATTAGTGATAATACTCGAGATGTATTCGAGATTAGATTCGATAATATTCGATGATGCATTAGTGATAATATTCGAGATGCATTCGAGATAATATTCGAGATGTATTAGTGATAACATTCGAGATGTATTCGTGATAATATTCGAGATGTATTCGAGATTATATTCGATAATATTCGATGATGCATTAACTGGATTATTCGAGATGTATTAGTGATATTATTCGAGATGCATTCTAATTTGAATACTAAATTGTTTTATCTTTCTTCTGGATTAGTTAAGCTATGGACGCTAGCGGCAGAGACGACCATGATCAAGAGCATATCATGTTCGACATGATCCGAAACCTAGAGGGTGAACCTGAAGATGACGGCTCACAATATCTGAACGACGCCGGTGAGGGAATATTTGAGGAAGAACCAACAGACGAAAGGCACACAAACAATGATGGCGAAGGAAATGATCTTCAATTAACAAAGACCGGCGAGGTATATATAAGGCCTCTGGTGATCATTACATGTATTAATTAATTTGTATATATATATATATACATATATATATTAACGAATCTTTATTCTTTTAGCCCTCCGGATCGAGCAAATCTTCTACAAGCAGGGCAGTATGAGGCCCGGCCAAAAAGTTGCCGCCTGACATAAAGTACAACATCGATGAGATCAAACCAAATGGCGAACCACTTGGTCCTAAAAAGAATGCGGACAAATTTACTCGTCAGTGCGGAGTTATTGTTAGGGACCAAATCCCGATCTCCGTTCAAGAATGGAATATGCCAAAGGGAGATCGAGAAGTTAGTTTTGTCGACGAAAGAGCAAAAGATCTGCTTTGGGAAACGCTCATGTCACATTTCACCCTACCAGAGCATTTAATAGATGTAGAACGGGAGAAAGTCAAGAAGAGTGCTCTTCAGAAGATGGCCACACAATTCCACAACCACAAGAAAAGATTATGGGCCTGCTACGTCGAAGCAGGAAAGCAGACTCCAGAATTCACTGGAGCACTGGAGAAGGCAAAAGATCACTGGGACTTATTTGTGGAGTTCAAGGAATCGGAAGCAGCTAAGGAACGGTCGAGGATAAACAAGATTAATGCTGAGAAGAAACACTTTCACCATGTTCTGGGGCCAGGTGGCTACAAGACTGGCTGGCCTATGTGGGATGAATCTGAGGAAAAGATGATTGCTGCAGGGGTCACTCCAGCAACATTGGATTGGCCCGACAGGTGCAGGACTTGGTTTTATGCGCATGGGGGGAAGTTGGACCCAAAGACATGGAAGATTATGGTGCAGGCAAGTCTTAAAGAAGCCTCGGACGCTTTACTTGGTGCAATAGAAGCGGCTCGAACGGGGGTGTTCCTGCCCGAGAGAGAGAACGACGAGCATACATGCGCCCTCGGGAATCCTGAACACCCAGGACGAACACGAGGCAAAGGCGTTGTTCCATGGGTTGAGGGGTTTGCGGACTGAAACGTCAATTACAGAAGCCGTGCGAGAAAGAAGAAGCAGGAGGAAGACAAGAAGAAGCAGGATGCATACCGGTTTCAACAGATGGAATCAAAGCACGCGGAGTTGGAACGCGCTTTCATGTGGCAGCAGGAGCAGATCGACACACTTAGCCAGGAAAGGGCATCTCAGCGGCAGCAGCAAGCAGATCCAGCATTGGATTGCACCGTCCCATCTATGCCGAAAAGCAGCGTGGGTTCCACGAGGGTCCCGGCCGATGATGCACTGCTGGCTCGCTACCCCGTGGATGATATCGAAGAGACGACAAGTTGTGAGCTACACATGAAAGTGAAGAACATATCCATGAAGGTGGCGGACGGCTATGCTTTACCAAATCCCCCTGAAGGAACCTTCCATGGCAATCCGATTCCACCTGGCTATGCTCGTGTCGGGGTGGATGAAGTTCTGTCGGCATATGACTCACTACAGCTTGACTTTCCTGGAGGTCAAGGGGAGCAGACACTGGGAGAAGCCATACGTGGTATCATTGTATGGAGAAAGGATTGCATCGTCTTTCCAAACTCGACGCCAAGGGCACCGACTCTGTTGGGGAACGTTGCATGGAAAATTAAAAAAATTCTACGCACACGCAAGATCTATCCATGGAGATGCATAGCTACGAGAGGGGGAGTGTGTCTACGTACCCTCGTAGACCGTAAGTGGAAGCGTTAGAACAACGCGGTTGATGTCGTCGAACAACTTCACGATCCAACCGACCGAGTACCGAACGTACAGCACCTCCGCGTTCAGCACACGTTCAGCTCGGTGACGTCCTCGACTCCTTGATCCAGCAAGACGGCGAGGTAGTGGATGAGTTCCGGCAGCACGATGGCGTGGTGACGGTGATGGTGATGCTATCTCCGCAGGGCTTCGCCCAAGCACTGCGAAAATATGACCAAGGGACGGGACTGTGGAGGGGGGCGCCGCACACGGCTAAGACAATGTTGTTTTGTTTGGGGCGCCCCCTCTCCTCTATTTATATATGTGTAGGGGCTTGGAGTAGAAGGAACAGTACCACGTGAATAGTACCACGTGAATAGTACACACGTGGACTTGGTCTCCAAAGTCCAATCCTATTCCTAGTAGGACTCTCCCTTTTTCCTTCCCTAGCTGCGTGGGCTTTTGAGGACTTGGTGCACCTGGCCCAATAAGGCCAGGGCGCCTCCCCTTAGCCCATGCCAGCCCTTGGGACGTGGTGGACCCACTTGTGGACTTCCGGACCCCTCCGGAATCCTCCGGAACCTTCTGGAAGCTTCCCGGTACAATACCGAAAAAACTGCACCTTTTTCCGGAACCCAAAATATGACTTCCCATATATAAATCTTTACCTCTCGACCATTCTGAGACTCCTCGTGACGTCCGGGATCTCATCCGGGACTCCGAACAATATTCGGTTACCAATTCACATAACTCATATAACACTATATCGTCAACGAACGTTAAGCGTGCAGACCCTACGGGTTCGGGAATGATGTAGACATGACTGAGACGCCTCTCCGGTCAATAACCAATAGCGGAACCTGGATGCTCATATTGGTTCCTACATATTCCACGAAGATCTTATCGGTCGAACCGCAATGACAACATACGTAATTCCCTTTGTCCGTCGGTATGTTACTTGCCCGAGATTCGATCGTCGGTATCTCAATACCTAGTTCAATCTCGTTACCGGCAAGTCTCTTTACTCGTTCCGTAATACATCATCCCGTAACTAACTCCTTAGTCACTTTGCTTGCAAGCTTCTTATGATGTGCATTACCGAGAGGGCCCAGAGATACCTCTCCGAAACACGGAGTGACAAATCCCAGTCTCGATCCATGCCAACTCAACAGACACCTTCGGAGATACCTGTAGAGCATCTTTATGATCACCCAGTTACGTTGTGACGTTTGATAGCACACAAGGTATTCCTCCGGTATCCGGGAGTTGCATGATCTCATGGTCGGAGGAACATGTATTTGACATTCAAGAAAGCAGTAGCAATAAACAGAACGATCATATGCTAAGCTAACAGATGGGTCTTGTCCATCACATCATTCTCCTAATGATGTGATCCCGTTATCAAATGACAACTCATGTCTATGGTTAGAAAACCTTAACCATCTTTGATCAACGGGCTAGTCTAGTAGAGGCTCACTAGGGACACGGTATTTGTTTATGTATTCACACATGTATTTAAGTTTCCGGTCAATACAATTCTAGCATGAATAATAAACCTTTTCATGAACAAGGAAATATAAAATAATAACAACTTTATTATTGCCTCTAGGGCATATTTCCATCAGACTCCTCCTCCAAGTCCGCCGCGTCAGCCGACTCCTCCAAGTCCGCCGCGTCAGCCGACTCCTCCTCCAAGTCCGCCGCGTCAGCCGACTCCTCCTCCAAATCCGCCGCGTCAGCCGACTCCAGCCCACCCCGAGACGGAGCCCAGCGCGAGTTCGCAATATCGAACTCTGCAGCGCCAGCGGACTCCCAAGCAGAAGGGAGCACCAAACAAGAAACCCGAGCCTCCTGCCAAAAAGAAGTTAGCTTACGAGATGACTGAGGAGGAAAACAAATGGGTCATGGATGCCGAAGTGAAGGCCCATTTTGCACCGAAACCGCCCCCACCGCCGAAGGAGAAAATGCCTGAGAAAGTCATACAACACTTTGTGGATCTTGCTAAACCGGCTGTGGAGAAAAGTGATTCAGACTATGAGCGCTCTATTAAGAAGTCATATCATGCACACAAAAAAAAGGAGTTGAGCCTTACAATAGGTAGTAATAAAAGCGGGAAAACTGTTCCCCAGCTGGGAGAACAGGCAGTGCAATCGACCCCCCCGCTCAAGGTGAGTACCACCGATAAGCCAGTAATAACCGACGCTGCTAGACAGATGGCTAGAGAGGCCGGTGTCACTGTTGAACAACTCCTAGGCATCGAGGATCTTCCCACGAATATTGATGAGAAGGATCTAGCATGGAAATACGTCCCCGGGAACCCTCTGGTCAGGCCTGAGGAGGTCGAGCTTCTACCAACGCAAATGCGCAGATTGCATGACTGGTACCTGAGAGAAGTAAAGGCCGGGCGAGAGAGCCTCATGGTGAAAGTCAAGCCAGAGCATTACTTCCATGGAAATGATGTGTGGATTGACTTGCCAGAACTTTTTCAGTTATACAATCAAGACGCACTGGACAAATCTCTCGTCAGTTGCTATTGTTTGTAAGTGATTTCTTTTTGTAATTGAAGTCTCTAGCTCAGCTCGTTCATTGCCTGTAATTATCCTCACTATATTCTTTTGTGTGGTATTATGCAGAATGAAGATTTCTGAAATGAAAAGAGATGGAGTCTATGGCATTGGGTTCATTGACCCAAATACCATTTATGAAAAAGTGTTAAAAGATGAACCCAAAGACACAGAGGCCAACTTGCTAATGTTTTTGAAGGAACTAAATGCCAGACCAGAGATAGTATTTCCTTACAACTTCAAGTGAGTGTTACTGTCTTGTACTATAAATTCTATTTTCCTTACTCGATGTTAAGTGTAGTTGATGAGTTATGCATGCCCGCTTATACAAACATGTGCGCAGTTTCCACTGGATCCTGCTAATCATTAGAGTTGACGAGGGAAAAGTTGAAGTACTGGACTCACTAACTAGAGACCCTAAAGAATACTACAACCTGAAGTTGATGCTCGACAGGTAATTTCAATCATTATCGCACTATGTCGGCCTCTTTAGTTCAATTCCTGATATCAAGTAATTAATAACTCATTTATTCATTTTTTTTGTCGGGCAGGGTTTGGAAAAAGTTCATCAAAGAGGTTGTCGGTCCATGGAAACCAAGCTTGAAATAGTGGCGACCAAGGGTAATTAAGTAGTACTAGCTAGCTAGCTACGTCCGCGCATCTCTTTAATTCTAGTTTCAATACCATTATCATGCTTGATTATTATCTGATTGAATTCTATTCTCGTAAAGTGCTTGAGGCAGGCACCGGGGAATAATTTATGTGCATACTACGTTTGCGAGAACATTCGCGTTATTATCAACGAAAGGAGCAGAGATGCAAGAAATCTTTGGGTACGTAAACACTATTCATAATTCTTTTTATCGTTATCTAATATATATACACACAACTAATATATTCATATTGATCTCCTTCTTTAAAGATGCAAGAGATGCGGAATCAGCTCCTACCAACGGACCGCATACGAGCACTTCAAGAGGAAATGGCGGGATTTTTTGCTTCAGGAGGTCATATCTCCCGACGGAGAATACCATTTCACCTGATGCCTGCATGTAATGATCTACAAGTTGTAGGAGAAACTATATATACCAAATTGTATATATATATATGTGTATGCATGGTCGTACGAGAAATTCTATGATATATGATTGGTTCTACGAGAAATTCTATTATATATGCATAACGTGTACAGTATGTAGTAGCGTAAAATATGTTTGAAATGAAAATGAATTAAATGGAAAACACAAAATGAAAAGAAAAAATAAACAATAAACCCTAAACCCCTAAACCCCTAAACCTTTAGTCCCGGTTGGTGTCACCAACCGGGACTAAAGGTCCTCCAGCCCCCGGCGCGCGCTCGCGGCCACGTGGAGGGACTTTAGTCCTGGGTCGTGGCCAACCGGGACTAAAGGGTGGGGGCCTTTCACTAGTAGAAAAAGGGCCATTTGTCCCGGTTCCAGAGGGCCATTAGCCCCGGTTCTGGAACCGGGACTAAAGGGTCGGGACTAATTCCCAAAACCTTTAGTCCCGGTTGCTTACGAACCGGGACCAAAGGCCCTCCATGTGGCGTTGCCTGGGGCGGGGGAGGGAGGACCTTTAGTCCCCGTTGGTGTTACCAACCGGGACTAAAGGCTTCACCTTCACGTGGAGGAATTGTTAGAAAAAAAAATTGAAATTTTTTTTAAAAAAAAAATTGAATATTTTTTGATTTGTTTTTAAGTTTTATTCCGATTTTCAAATCTTTGAATTATTTGACAATTTAATCTCTAATCACCGGTCCTCACTGCTCCAGCGTGGAGCACTCATTTCAAATCGTCTAACTTCCCGGCCGGTCACCCATCCTCTCACTACTCTAGCCCCAACACGTTTAACTTCCTGGTTCTATCGACCCTAGTTTCCAAGTCTGCACTTGTTGTTTTCCTGACAATAGTAAGCTATCAATCCTATTAACCCTTAGGTCTTGATGTCACATGATTTAATTATTTGAATTCGAAACAATTATTAAAATAAACAAAATAAGTAATAATAATATTGAATTTCAATGAAAATAAAATAAGTAATAATATTATTTTATTCATTTTTTTTGCCATTTATACATTTAATATGACATAATTAATATCTTTAAATCTGTAAATCGAAATTCGACAAATAATATATCCATTATTATCAGAAAAATGGGAGGAATCCAAATATGACATCATTTATTTATTTTTAAATAAACTTAATTTTTAAAATTATTAAAATTAATTTTTTTGATTTGAAATAACTTTTTTTACTTTTGGAATTTTGAAAATGTGAGAAAACTTCACCGGGTAAACTGCAGACGTCGTATATTAAACTTTTTTTGATTTTTCTCTAGTTTTTTTTATATATTAAACTTTCTTTTTCGACGTCGTATGCAAAAGTTATGGCCGTTTTACATTTTTTTCGTTTTTTTGCAAAAAAGGTCAAAATTCATATTTCGAAATTTGTATACCAACTAGACACTAAAACCTAACTACATCTCAAAGGA
The DNA here is from genome assembly GCA_039707655.1 of Elymus sibiricus. Classification (NCBI taxonomy): domain Eukaryota; kingdom Viridiplantae; phylum Streptophyta; class Magnoliopsida; order Poales; family Poaceae; genus Elymus; species Elymus sibiricus. The sequence goes on along the minus strand of CM077664.1, from coordinate 18,076,490 downwards.
TTTTATTTTTTGAAGATTTTATCATTTTTGTTTATTTTCTACAAAACTAAAAAAGGCGGTCCACGGGTAGTCCGGATTGGTGTCCATCCAATCATACCGTCGACTACACATCTGCTAGCACCGTCCCAGCCAGAGTCACAACTAAGGTTAACCAAGCCAGAGTCAACCCTTTCTATCTTCATTTGCTATTTTTCATGCATTTAATGATTTTTTGAGCTAAATGACCCTGAAATTGAAAAGCACTACAAATGAACTCTTTAAAGGTTGAAACTTGGCATGGTATCATCATTTCACCCACATAGCTTGTGCTAAAAAGTTGAGAGGGTGACGGCAAAAACTTGATGCACTACGTGTACATTCTGGATCATCTCCTTCGAAGTATCAAGGTTTCGGACGAAAACCCATCTGTTACAAAGGCATTTCATTTTTTTTAACTTATTTCAACTCCAGACTTTTTGTGCATTAAATATGCACCATTCAAAGCCACATCCTCAAATTTCAACCCTTTCTAACTTCATTTGCTATTTTTCATGCATTTAATGATTTTTTTTGAGCTAAATGACCCTGAAGTTGAAATGCCCTACAAATGAACTCTAAAAAGGTTGAAACTTGGCATGGTATCATCATTTCACCCACATAACATGTGCTACAAAGTTGAGAGGGTTACGGCAAAAACTGGATGCACTTCGTGTACAAACTAGACCATCTCCTTCGAAGTATCAAGGTTTCGGACGAAAATCGTCTGTTACAAAGGCATTTCATTTTTTTAAACTTATTTCAACTCCAGACTTTTTGTGCATTCAATATGCACCATACTACAACATGTTAAAATCTACAGAAAGAACTAACTAAAAATAATAAAAAACAACAATTAAATGACTAAAACAACTATATAAGCAAAACAGTATTGTTTTAATTAAAATCCTAATTTAAATTATTCTAAAAATAACCAAATAAATCTTACTGTGACAAAAATCTAACACGTGACTAGGAGCAAAAAGAATTAAATTAAAAACTATTTGTAAACTCAAGTTATTCACAATCTAGGGTTTGAAGCAAATTTGAATATTACATTTAAACCATTCAAATTTGAAAACTAATGGCACAAACAGAAACTAGACAAAATTTTGAATCCAATGCAAAAAGAATCACTCAAAAACATCAAATATCCTAAAAGATATTAGAAATTTAAAACAGAAACTAAAAACAGAAAAAAAAGGGCTAGCTACAGTACAACCGGGAGTAAAGCCTCAACCCCTTTAGTCCCGGTTGGTGTCTCCAACCGGGACTAAAGGTGAACCGGTTGGAGACACCAACCGGGACTAAAGGGGCCCCTTTAGTCCCGGTTGGTGTCTCCAACCGGGACTAATGTCCCATTTGAACCGGGACTGATGCCCTAGCCGCTCGAACCGGGACTAATGCTCACATTAGTCCCGGTCGTAATACAACCGGGACTAATGTGTAGATCGAGCTGTGACGAAAGCCCTGTTTTCTACTAGTGTTTAGTCCCGATTTATTAGTCCCGGTTGGTGAACCGGGACTAAAGGTCCTTCTCAACCGGGACTAAAGGCCGTTTCTCCACTAGTGAGACGCCGCCCGAAGACGGCAGAGCAACTCGCATGGGAACCGAAGACCAGGACAGCACCAAAAGACCGGCCGCTGTCAAACGCCGGCACAGCGGGCGACCAGCAAGCTCCTGTACAACCACCCAGACAAGCGCTGGGAGGGACCTCCACGAGCTCGCCAGCAACGACGGAGCCACCATCGCCGGAGCGGGGAAGAGCCGGGAGGACTTATTCCGAGACGAAGACGACGACCCCGCCTCGCCGGCCTCGACAGGACACCAAACCCTACCACTAGGTACACCTACACCCCTCCCGTCGACGAGGAGCCATGGTCCGCCGCGGCTCAGGCAGCCATAAAGGTCACCTGAGTCGGAGCGGACCGCCGGACACGCCGACGGAGAGGAACGAGCTCGAAATCGCCTCTCGGTCGCCTCAGGCACTGTAGCAGAGAGGGGAACGGGAAGCCAATTTGGATTTGTTACCATGTAGGTAAGCTAAAGTTGAGGTGTTAAAGAATAGTGTAGTAGCTTCGCTTGAGCTTTAATTTTTAAGTCGGTTTGCATAGATAAAGGTCGGTTCATGTAGCCAATAAAAGGACATGTATGATTCATTGTAACAATAAAACCATCCGCCCGCTTGTTTGCCTCAGCCGCAACCAGAAAAGTACGCACGCCATTAATGAACTGGGGAGAGCATCGGTCATCGTACATCCATTGCCGGCTCATCTTGATTACACAACAACGAAAAGACCAAATTAATACAAGTTCATACATATAGTTCATACACACTTATTCTCATAAAACAACATACAAACTCTCTAGCTAAAGCATTTAAATGCAACAACAAATGCGATCAAGATCGCAACTAAGGTAACAATTGATCCAACAGCATAGTGATACCAAGCCTCTTGATTAACAGCATATTTTTTAAATTTTCTAATCTTCAAGCGCATTGCATCCATCTTGATCTTGTGATCATCGACGACATCGGCAACATACAACTCCAGTTTCATCTTCTGTTCTTCAATTCTTTTCAATTTTTCTTTCAAATACTCGTTTTCTTTTTCAACTAAATTTAACTTCTCGACAAGAGGGTCGGTTGCAATTTCCGGTTCACATACCTCCTAGATAAAAATATCTATGTCAACTTGATGGGCATAATTGTCATAAACGCGAAATGCAACAAATAGTTATAAAAGAGAATATATATACCACATCCGAATCATAAACCGGACGAGGGCCGACGGGGACGGATATCAAAGTCATGGCACTATGTATAACAAACAATCATACATGTAAGAAAATTATACAATTAACTATCTAAATCATACAAATAAGATTTTTTTTATAAAAAGGATAAGAACAAGAGGCTCACCAAGGTGTGGTGCCGGCGACGGGACGGTGCGGGCGATCGACGGTGGTTAGGAAGGGGACGGGAAGGCACTAAGTAAACCACACCTACACATATGCAAACTAAGAAGTTAATTTGAGCTCAAATTGCATATAAATCAAATAAACTCCCACATAATTACTCCCAAACTAGAACCCACAAATCACTATACTTCTAGAGCATTGCACGAGCTAATCTAGCAATGAGAGATGAAAGGACAAAGTTGCTAACCTTTGTGAACACTTGGATTGATGGGGTGCCTTCAAATCTTGACAAATTTTTGCAAAAATGGAGGATGAGCTCGAGCAAGAGGGGAAGAACAGAGAGGAGAGGAAAGGGGAAAAACAGAGAGCTTCGGCTCGGGCTGGACGAAGGGTTTATATAGTGACACCTTTAGTCCGGGTTCATGTAACAAACCGGGACTACAGGTTAACCTCTAGTCCCGGTTTGTAACACGAACCGGGACTAAAGGGGATCGTGGGGCCCCAGCCTGAAACCAGCCTGCCACCAGACCTTTAGTCCCGGTTCATGTAACAAACCGGGACTAAAGGTTAACCTCTAGTCCCGGTTTGTGACACGAACCGGGACTAAAGGTGATCGTGGGGCCCCAGCCTGACACCAGCCTGCCACCACACCTTTAGTCCCGGTTTGTGTCACTAACCGGGACTAATGATTCCCCTGCCCCTAGCCGTTGGAACCGGGACTAATGGTCACATTAGTCCCGGGCCGTAGTCAAACCGGGACTAATGATGCGAACGTAAAGTCGTTTTTCTACTAGTGCATCCTCCCAGGCCATGAATTTGTCTTTTTTGTACAGGTCGCAATTCAAGGTATTTCATCATGAATTTTTACACACAGGTACATTACATCCTTACATACATGCACATTTTTTTTCAGAATTTTTTGAAACCTAAAAGTTTGAATTTTGAATTTTTCAAAATAAGGGGCTCCATGGAGCTCGGCCTCCAAAACGCCATTCTCCATGGACGGGCATTACTACATGCATATCAGCAAGTGGCTGCTGCTGTAGTGGCCTTTCAGTTGACAATCAATCCATTCACACGCACGGAGAAGGCTTGTCGACCACAAATCTGACTAATAGTCTCCAGGCACTGACAAATCACATGCATCGGGAAGGCTTGTCGACCACAAAATATGACTAGCTAATAGTGTCCAGCCAAAAGCTCCCAAACACTTCTAATAAATAAAATAGACACACCATTATCATATTATGTAAAGGCTTGGTCAGACACAAAAAACTGTTCCATCTTCGACATGGTCCAAGTGTTAACGTAGAGATTTGTGCAAAAAAAATTGCAACACACACCTTTAACTCCATCTACATACACTTAAAAAAGCATTTCAAAAAATCGATGCATATTTCAAGGACCCAAATCGTTCGGATCATGAGAAATATTACGATCATTTTTTCATGGTCAGACAAAATTCAAGAGTCATATTTTTTGAACATTTCATCACCAAAACGAAACAATTAAGCTTTTTTCACCACCTGTACATGAACTGGAGCATGAATCTTGAACAAAGATTTTGTATCAATTTTTTTTATCGATTCTTGAACCAAAAAAATTGCATCAGAACAATTTCTAACATGAACAACCAAGCATTTCAGCATTGTATCACATGAACAACTCTAGCTATAGTTGGAGGAAAAATATATTTTTCTTATTTCTTTTTAGGATAGTTGTTTCTTCCACGAGAAATAAATGGCACCTTGTGATTGCAGGACTAATTTGTTTTCACGGTTGAAAATGGAAGATCAAGTTTCAAAACAGGACCAGTGGTCTAATTAAGAGACAGCATGGAGAACACGGCCCCATGAATCTGGGACGAGACAATGACTAAGCGTGATGCAGCGCTCCTCACTGGCATGCGTGGCCACAGACCTCGCATATCTTCACATGTGGCAGACACACGCACCTACATCGTCCACAGCTTCATGGAATTTGGAAACCCCGTGTGGGGCGGCAGGTCGGCACAACACGAGATGGCGCCGACATACTGCAGGGTGCGCCCCCTCCCCCTTTCTTCGTGGGTTTTGATTCAATTCCAATACTTTGGAACCCAGTGAACAACTATTGGGACTCCTCCCAGGAGGCCTAATACAAATAGAGGGGTACGGCTATGGCACTGCACTGCTCGCACGAAGACCCGATTGTGCAAAGATAGGTCTAATGCATCACGGCGGCATGCACAGAAAATCGATCTGTAGATGTCCACCGCATGCAACTGCATGCACTACTACAGAACATGCCTATTAACAGGGGTGGAGCCAGACTGAAAATTACCCGGTGTCCACATAGAAGAACACATGCCTACATGTCAAACAATTCAATGACCTGCACACTAAATCAATGGATTACATTAAGCAAGTGCAAAATGGACCCGGTGCCAGTGACACCGGCTAGCTCTACCTAGCTCCGCCCCTGCCTATTAACATCCCTAATCGCACACGGTTGGGCCCAAAACATGTGCGAAGTGCCAAGCTGAAAAGGCACGTGTGCGATCTTTCTGGTCGTCTGTCTGTGTTGTGTAATACATTGCACATGTTTTAACCTTAACCTCCATGTGTGATGTGCCTAGGCATTATATATGACCTCCTTACTTCAGAAACCCTAACCCTATCTCTCATTTTTTCCACAAACCCCCCGATTGGGATAAGACGGCGGTGGCTCCCTCTCTCTTTCACACATACACACACCTTTCTCTGTCTCTCACAACCCCTCTGATGAGATGGCACGGCACAGTGTCGGAGGAGTTGGCGCTTGCTCCTCTCCTGCCCAGCTAGATCTGGTGCCGAGCAGAAGGAGGTTGGGTGACGCGTCAGCACAGTCTAGAGGAGATGAGGTAGGCAAGGCACCGGTGCAGGACGAGGAGGAGGCCACGCGAGGCGTTGGCCCGGGAAGAGAGGAGGAGGAGGCCGAGCGACGCGACGGCGCACACGGGAGGAGAGGTGGAGGGCATGGCGCCGGTGCGAGTTGGGGGAGAGGAGGAAGAGGCTGGGCGACGCCGCTACGTGGGGCGAGAGAAAGACGACGAGCCGGCGCCGGTGCCGGTGGCAGAGGAGCCCCCATCTCATCGCGGCCCGATCCAGAGGAGCAGAGGAATACGATGGCCACTTAGCCCACGCTCACAATGTCGACGCCGACACCGAGCCACCTCACGCAGACCCCAATCGAGACATAACCCCTTGTGGTACCGGCATTCCTGCCGATGATCTTGCATGTGAACTGGCCATTGTGCCATGATTGCCACTGTTAAAATGAACTATGGTTTGTATGGTAAGTAGTTAAATTCACCTAATGCCACTGTTAACATTACTGCAGGAAGTTTTATCAGTGACGGGTGCAAAATGGCTACCAGTGATGAGCAGGGGTGACTGTCAACTCGTCATTTGTAAGGAAATACCAGTGATGGGCGCCACACCCGTCACTACTAATGCATACAGGAATAAAAAAACTGCGCAGCGGGCCAGGCCAAGCCCGCACCAGCGGTTTCGCCGCCATCTGTGCACTGTCTGCTCTACCGACATCGTCCATGCCGCTGCCGCCATAGCCCGCCATCCGCGCACTCTCCGCACCACCAACGTCGTCCATGCCACGTCCGATGCCGAGGATCCCGCGGCTACCGAGCACACGCGACCGCGGTCGGATGTCCCACGCCATGGACCGATGCCGAGCACGACGAAGTTGTCGAAGGCGAGCACCTGGGGTACTCCCAGATATGCCACCACACCTCATCTCCATCACCGCCAGGGCATGGGTGTGGTACGAGGAGACCGTGTTGGCGCCGTGGATGTGGCAGAGCCCCACGGCTTCTTCTCGGTCGAAGTAGGGGTCTGGGTTGGAGGAGCTTGGTCACCGCGCGCTTCTTACCGGCCAACGCAGGGGCCCTCGCAACCAGCGGCAGGTGCCGCTCGCCTGCCACTGGAGCAGCTGCTCCTCGCTACCGGAAGGATAGAGGGTGGGGCGCCTCCATCCCCTCCACTGCCGCCATCGCGCTCTCCGGCTTCACCACCGCCAGCCCCTCCACCGCCACCAGCGCGCGGTCCGGATTCACCGCCTCTTGCGCGTGGTCCATCACCTCCACCGAGAGGGGACCAGAGAGAGGAAAGGGAAGAGGGGAGAGATGCGCCACCAGGTTGAGAGAATGGGAGGGGAAGAGATAGGACTAGGGTTTGGGGTGGGGAATTTATACTCGCGTATTGAGATGTGGGCTTCTGGGCCCATTAAGAACCAGTGACGGGCCAAAATGCACAGCTTGCGACCGGTATTTTGATACCAGTGACGAGCCCTGAGTTCGTGCCCATCACTACTACAATATTACCAGTGACGGGCGCAACATAGCCGCCCATGACTGGTAATGTATTACCAGTGACGAGCACGAATTTGGGCCCGTCACTGGTAAATTTCTCAAGTTCTAGTGACGAGTTTTTTCCTGCCCGTCATTGGTGAGGGTGCGGCTATAAGAGTTTCTGCAGTAGTGTAAAATGAACTATGGTTAGTAGTTAAATTCAACTAATGTCATTGTTAATTTTTTCTATGTTTAGTAGTTAAATTCAACTAATGCCACCGCTAAAATGAACTATGGTTAGTAGTTAAATTCAACTAATGCCACTGTTAAATTTCGCTATGGTTCGTAGTTTAATTCAATTAATGTCACTGTTAAAATAAACTTATGCTACTGTTTTGCTATGATTAGTAATTTTGCTATGGTTATTTATGAAATTTTGTTATGGTTAATAGTTAAATTCCACTCATGCCACTGTTAAAATGAACTTATACTACTGTTTTGCAATGATTAGTAAAAATATGTTTATTTATTAAATTTTGCTATGATTAGTAGTTAAATTCAACTAATGCCACTTTTAAATTTTGCTACGGTTAGTAGTTAAATTCAACTAATGCCACTGTCAAATTTTACTATGGTTAGTAGTTAAATTCAACTAATACCACTGTTAAAATGGACTTATGCTATTGTTTTCCAATGGTTAGTAATTTATCCAGGATAACCGTGTGCCTTGAGCTACTGTTATGCCACCTACCTACCTTCTTCCCCGCCACGGGTGGCGGCATGCGCTGGAAAGTGACGCGGCTCGCCGCAGCGCCGTGCGCCTCGTCCGCGGTGTTGTTCCTTTTGCTGCAGCTGCGACCGTGGCACTCGTCGGATGGTTGTATACTTTTGGGTGATGGTAGCATCGTTCGTCTCAGAGGCGGAGACAAGGGGGTGTGAGCAGGGGTCAGACACCCCCCATCGCCTGTATGTATACGTATAGTGCAGACCTGTTATACTCACATGTCTATTTAATTAATTTTATTAATGCGAACCAATCTGTGGTTGGATGGTTAGGACGACTGTGGTATCGTCAGCCCACCAGAGTTCAAGTGGTAGACTTGACACTGGTGCTCGCATTTTCCTGGATTTATTCCAGGCCTTCCGGTGATGTGCGTTCAGTGGGAGGAGACGTTCCAGTCGACTACGAAGGCGTCTGTGTCGACTTCGTCAATCTCAAGATGATGTGCCGGCTCAGTCTATCAGAGGTGCTCATATGGGTAGGGTGTGCGTATGTGCGTTCATAGGGGTGAGTGTGTGTACGTATGTATGAGCGTCTGCGTCTGTACTGTGTTAAAAAAAAAGTTAATTTTATTAATGGCCTAACACGACAACTTTCCAGCCCAAAGGCCCAACGTGAGAAAGCATGGGCATCGTGGCTTCTGGGTCTGGTGGCTCCGCACGCATCAGAAAAAGGGATAGCGTTGCGTGCAACCATGAGATCTGGCAGTTAGTTTCCCTATTCTTCCTGTAATTTCGTTCATGGGCACGTGTCTTCTGGGTCTGGTAGCTCCGTACGCCCCTGCACCGTCGCCGGCGCCATCGCCTCTCGGCTCAAGCTGCTTCCGCCGTTGTGGCTCAGGGCCGAGGGCACTCCACTCCAGCCAGGATTGAATCCATGATAGAGGCTATATGACAGTTTGTTTCCTTCACCGGCATCATGCATCACAAAACAAACTTCAAGGAATCGAGGTACGTACTGCTAAATATTAATCTTTGTGAACTAGTACAATTCCTTTGAAGACGGTAGGATTGTAATTTAAGAATCTAATTTTACTCCTCGTTTAATGTTTCAATGACTGAAGTATGAAGAGAGAAAATACAACAAAAAAATCGTTTCTCAAGCCCATTGCTTCTAGCTTAAATATTACCGAAAATGCAAATCCACCTAAGGAGCAACCGGTAGATGATAATTCGAACCCAAATCCAGTTGATATGCAACTGATAGAAATGTTATTTTTTTATATATATTATCAGACATATGTTTTCACACATTCATATCAATTACACTTTTGATACTATGTTCTTGTGTTGTGCGTTTCAGACAATTATTATCTTCCTCGCCCCCTCCCCCCCTCTCATGTCTAAATCCTGGCCCCGCCCCTGGTTCGTCTCCCCGACTCCTGCGCCCTCGGATGGCGGCCCGACAGTGAGGGGTCCTGGACTCCTCGGCTTGTCGTCCGGCTGCCATCACCCATCCAGGAGCTCCGCCATGCCTTCTTCGTGCGATGCGACCGAACCAGCGCCGCCGTCGGTGCCAGTGGGAGGGAGCGAGCTTCATCTCCACTCTTCGTTTGTGGAAGAGTTTCCGCGGCCGTGGCCCATCGCTCCTGTCCCCCGTTCACTAGTACTAATATTAGGCTTAATTATCCGACCATTAGCAAGGATATGTGCTACGCTCCTAGTGTCAAGCCCAAAACGATTTTGCAAGAACGTAACATGGGCCAAGGCTGCACGTACGCATCCACCATCGGCTGGACATCACGTACTCTGTAATCAATCAATGCACACACACCCACTTACGCGTTGAGACGACTTCCAAAATCTTTCCTAAGCGCCGATGCTGCGCGCGACGCGCTAGGGCTTCGTTGTCGCCGGGCTGCCAGGCGTCGCGCCGTCGCCCCTCGGTATTTAGCGAAGCCGCCTCTTGCCGCGCATCAAATCTGAGTAAGATTCTACTCCCTCCGTCCGAAAAAGCTTGTCACGCGCACAGTACACTGGTTTGTTTGCAAAAAAAACCTCGCCATTTTAAAACAGCAACAAACAGGTCCCTGGCCCCTTCTTCTTCCTCTGTCTGTCGCCCACGCGTCACCAGTGGCCGTTGCCGTGGGATTCCGCCGCCGTGCTCCGGCGCTCGCAGCGCTCCCGCGACCACCCGCCGCCGCCCACCCGCTACCAGTTGCCCGCCTCCGCCGCCCACAACCGCGACCACGGAGGCGAGTTGGTCTTCGATCCGCTAGGACCAGTCGGCGCCCAGCTACGCAATTCCACCGCCCAGCCGCCGCCCACCGGCGCGACCAGCCACCGCGGCGCTGCCGACCAGCGAAACGGCGCCGCCCACCTCCACCGCCCACCTGCGGCTGCTCCGCCGCAGCGAACCTGCTCCGCCGTTGTGAACCTGCGCCGCACAGAGGCGAGCTGCCCCGCCGCCTACCTGCGGCTGCTCCTCCAAGGCGACCACCTGAACGGGCGCCTCCTCCTCGTCGCCCTGCTCGCGTCCCCGGCCGGTTCCTCGCACCCGCGGGAACCCCAGCCGCCGCTGCCAACCTCGGTGGCCACTCCTCTCTCTGCTGACTTCGGCAGGCAGGGCCTCGCGGATCTTCCCCGGCAGCGAGACGACCACGCAGGCCTCTGCTGCTGCTGCTGTCCCCGGCCCGCTCCTGCTGATCGCCTCTGCTGCTGCTGTTGGCGACTGCAGGTAATTGACAGATCAAAAAATTCAGTTAGCAAACTGAAAAGTGTGTTCAATTGGATTGGCAATTGGATTGACAGATCATAGTACAGATCATAGGAGTAGTACAGAATTCAATCAAGAAATTAGTTAATTGATCATGATGATATGCTATGGTTTTGATCTGTAATTTGGCCACACCAAAAAAAAAATTCAAGGTAGGAGTATGTAGCTCCATATGATAGGAGTAATTTGGCTCCATATGATAGGAGTATGTAGCTCCATATGATAGGAGTAATTTGGCCACAACAAGAACAAGGTACTGTAATCGCATGAAATTGCTCATTGCTCATTGATGTTTGAATACCAATATATGCCTTTTATTCCTGGAATTGCTGGAGTATAAGTGATGCCAGACACAGTTCAGTAAATAGATTTTCTGTGAATTTTCTCAACAAGTGATAAATGCACTCAAAAGTTTACTGAGAAAATGTAGATGCTACTCACTTGTTACTGAAAGTTTTCTGGAGTGATAAATGCACTCAAAAGTTTACTCAAATTAATTACTGTATAGAGTTGCTTCCAAGTGTTTTTACTGTACAAATTAGCTGTGTGTGTGATGGCTTGTTGCTGCTAGCTTCAGAAAATTCAGTTAGCAGTGAGCAGTGAAGACAGACATCACTTTTTAAACACTAAGCTTCTAGAGTTTTGTACAGGCAGTAATCAGTTTGATAATATAAAACAAATGCATATGCTAGGAGCTTACTGTTCTCTAAGATAATAATGCCAGTGATGTCGTGGGAACGAGTCTAACAGTAGAAGGTAGGGGTACGTAAGGAGAGGGCAGAGTCCTAGCTACGGCGAGGGTGTACACACAGATGTATGAGTTCAGGCCCCTCTCGTGGAGGTAATAGCCCTACGTCTCAGGTGCTCGGGAGCTCTTTGTCGAGTGTAATAGGAGTATCGCTACAGGGAGTGCGAACCAACCCTTATGCCAGAGGGGAGGGGTGGCTTATATAGAGTGCGCTGCCCCTCATAAGTGTCCGGCATCTAAGGGTCAGATCGTGGCTATAAAGACGTACGTTACTGGTAACGTACAACATAAATGCTATCAATGGTCTTGATGAACGCCTGCCCGTTAGCCTCCCTGGGGTGACTTCTGGGCTTCTGTGGTCGACTGTCTTCTGGTCCTTCCGAGTGAAAGGTAAGCGTCGAGTGAAAGGTACCTCCGAGTGTATATTGTCGAGTGACTTGTATGTCTTGGCGATTTCAGTCGGAGACTTCCTTGTAGCTCTTAAGCTTTCTAGAGCAGTGTCCTTAGGTAGGGCATGTAACCCAGGCCTATGACCCTACCCTAGGTACATATCCCCATCATTAGCCCCCGAATGGATCGGGGTTCGAGTGTAAAAAGTGTCAATGCAGGTTCTGACAAGACACAAAAATTCCGAGTGCATTTTGAGGCTTCTTAGAAATCTGCATCGATTGGAACCTTTCTCGTTCGCCCTGATCGATTCTGTCTTGAAGTATTTCCGAGTGAAACTGAGCTCGAGATCAGGTCCGAGTGATCTGCAGAGTCTTCTGATGTGACGGTTCGTTCCGTAGGGTCCAGATTTTACGGGATTCGAAAATTGATAAACGCGCGCCGAGCGGGGAAGACGCAACCGCAAAGGCAAGTGGGGGCACGACGCCTCGATTACCGCGCCGCCAAAATCGCCACGTACCGCGCCTCCTCTGGATTCGGGATACCCAGAGATCTGGCGGGCTCGCAGGTCAGTGACCCACACGGGCGGATATAAGGGGCGACGACGCCGGTGCTGGTACAGTATTCTTCCCCCAAATCTGCTCTTCTCCACGTCCTCCTCTGCTCAACTCTGCTCCAACGACCGCCGCCGCCATGTTGAAGGGCAAGACGGAGAAGCTCGAGCGCACCAAGAAGGGAGGAGCCAAGACGAAGAAGCCGTCGGGCGCCCGGTCGACGGTGCCGCCGGGATGGATCCAGGGGGATTTCCTCCAATCGACGGTCACGCCGGAGGATGTGCAAAATCTCGTCGACGACGGGTTGATTGCTGCGGAGTCCTGGAGATTGCCGAAGGGGGAGACCGAGCCAGAGCCACGCGACGGCGAGAGAGTTCTGCTTCTCACCCACGTCGAACGAGGTTTCTCCATGCCACCTCACCCATTCATCCGTAGTTTCATGAACTATTTCGGGGCGCAGCTCCACCACTTCCCTCCGAATGCTATTGCCTATCTTTCCTGTTTCATAACTTTGTGCGAATGCTTCCTGGGCTGTCCTCCGCATTGGGGTTTGTTTAAACACATATTCTCTGTTAGATCTCAATCCGTCAAGAAAGCCAATCCCAGTGATAGCAAAACCAATGTAATCCAACTGTGTGGTGGCTTAGGGATCCAAAAGAGAGGTAGGAGTGCATTCCCCTCTATGACCTTTCCTGATTCTGTCCGGGGTTGGCAGTCGACATGGTTCTTTTGCAAGGATGTTGCATCACCAAATATGTCGACTGGACTTCCTCCTTTCACCTTGGATCGACCTACCACCCCCAAACCACTGTACGTGACAAAGGTAGAGAAAATCCAGGTAGGGATCCTAGTGAACGTTGTATCTGATCTGATTCGCGGCAGAGTGACTGGCTTGGATCTCCTTGAAACGTTTCTCAGTCGACGAATCCAGCCTCTCCAAGCCCGGGATCACACCATGTGGCATTACTCGGGCCCTGAGGATACCACTCGTACTCATCCTGAAGAAGTTTCCGACGAGACCGTCTCTCAGTGGCTCAGGAGCATCACCGGAGCATGTGATAATCCCGAGGGAGCCAAGCGAATTCCGCCCTTCTCTGCTTTGAACCCACCGAAGAACTTGGTGAGTTATATCTCTGTCGATTGTTTTAATATCTGTCGAGTAACTGGATCTTCAGTCGACTGACTTTGAAGCTTGTATCTTGCAGGAATTTACAAACATGTACTCGCCCGTGCCGAACGGAGAACAGCCTGACGAAGAAGAAGGGAGCATAGATGGCAGCGCAGACGGCGATTACGCCGACGACAGCGAGAGCAGCGATGACGACCTGGAGGAAGGCGAGGTGGAAGCTCAGGTCCCTCTGCGCCCTGGGCGTCGCACCAAGCAGCAGGAAGACCCAGAGGTTTCCCCGAGCAAAACTGTGGCGTCGAGCACAAGGAACCCAAAGCGTGACCGCACCGCAACACCGGGGTCGACTGAAAAACTGCGAAACAACTCAAGCCGGACGCGCCAAAACCTCGGAAGGCCCTGCCTCGCATCAAGATTGCTGTGCCTGTTGCCTCAACGTAAGTGTTTATTTTCCCGCAATTGTGATTGTGGCACTTCATGTCTCTGCTGACCGAGTGGAGTTTATCCGCCAGAGCTGCTACCTCTGTGACGTCGCCCCAGCGAAATGATGGGGACCATATGGAAGTGGACACTCCTGATGCGGCCACCTCCCAACGAGGTATAACAAACCCACACTCTACTCTGTTTTTTGAAGAATAATCGTCGAGTGACTTGATTAAAATTGCCGATTGATAGCTGACGAAGTCATCGAACTAGAAGATGACGAGGAGCTGCAGCGAGGAACGCAAGATGAAGCTGTGCCTCTGGAGGCTCCACACGTACACACTCGGAGAACATCGTCAGGACAGACGCCCCATGGGCCGACTGCTGCGACGCCTCCAGCCCTTGTGGCCCCGCTGTCGAGTGCTCCGCCAGCCACTTCAATTCTGGTGGCTTCAGCACCTATTGGACAACCTGAAGCACCACCTGCTGCCTCAGTTACAGCACCAACTCATTCGACGCCCGCATACCCTTTGTATCACGTCCCGGAGGACCAAACTGGAGCTGCCAAGGAAGCTATGATTCAGGCTGGGCAGATGATGCTGCGAACAAAGGAGGCGTATGAAGCCAGCAAGTTAGCCTATGATGCCAGCTCAGCGCTTCAAGCCAACGTCCGAGTAAGTGCTATTGTAAGTTCATTTCCGATTGAATTCCTGTCCATCTTGATTTTACACCCACTGGGTGTTTTCTTCGCAAGTATATCAGGTAGTTTCTGGTCCAGTGGGGGCACGCTGAGTGCACCCGCTGGGTGTAGTCCCCGAGACCGCTGTCGAATGACGAAGGCATCGGCAGGGGTCTTAGAGTTGATTTGAAAGTTGCTTGTCACTCGACAGGACGGGCCTGGTCGAGTGATAGTAGGTCCAGTGGGGGCACGCTGAGTGCACCCACTGGGTGTAGTCCCCGAGACCGTCGTCGAGTGCTTGCATCGGCGGGGGTCTGATAGAGACAATGTTTGCCTGCTTGCTTCTTTGTTTATACTCTGACAGGCCAGACCTGGTCGAGTGTTTTTGTATCCAGTGGGGGCACGCTGAGTGCACCCACTGGGTGTAGTCCCCGAGACTACTGTCGATCGTTGACGATGGGCAGTAGTCTTAAGAACCATTCTTCAGGTTTCATGGACATCATTTCCATCAACCATGATATGACACTGTATAGGGTTGTGGGGTGGGGCGGCGGGCCGCCTTTCAGTCGACTGCACTTATGCTTTTCCACTTGGAAGTAGAGAAATATCCATGTCGACTGAACCCCTTTTTTGCTGATTTCAGAAAGCCTGTGGGCTCGGGACCAAGTACGTCGAGCTGGAGAAGGAAAAGAATCGACTTCTGCTGGATCTGGAGCTGACGAACAACAACCTGGACCGTGCACAGACCGAATTGAAGACTTTTGGAGGTAATCTTTGTCGATCAATTGCATTATCACTTTCATCTTCCATCCTTTGAACCGAGTGAATCCACTCGAACAGACGTACGTGATGAGAACCGTCGTCTCCGAGCGCGACTCAACAATGTTATTTCTTTAGATACCATGAAGAAGGCGCTCGAGGACAAGGACAAATCACTTGCTGATGCTCAGAAGGAAGCGAAGGAGAAAACTGAAGCTGCTGAGAAGAAACTTGCTGCAGCCAGTAAACTGGAAGAAGAGAACGCCAAACTCAAGCAGGAACGATCCGACTGGATCAAAAAACTTGAAGTGCAGACCAAGGGAAAGAGTGCTCTGGAAAAACACTTAGGAGACTTCGCGAAGAAAATGTTTAGCATGCTTGAAGGTGACTTTTTTCTGTCGAATGAATTTCTTTGATTTCTTCAAAACGGTATTGTGATCACCTTTTCCCTTTCTCTTCATGCAGAATTTTGTCAAGACTTTGAGAAGGAAACTGAAGAGATCGAGCCCAATCTGGACCCGACGAAGTCACTCGTCGGGGACGCCGTGGCCATGGATATGTTTCGACTCGAAGCTCGTCTTAAGAGTGTCCAAGGATATGTCACTCGGCTGAAGGCTGCGTTCTAGAAGGTCGACAAGGAGTTGTGGCCTGAAGATTCTCTCCAGACTGACCTCGAGTCTATGATGACTCGCCTCAATGAAACCCCCAGTCGAGTGCAGGCACTTTCACTCGTCAGGGTTCATTGCAAGGAGGCCAGGGAGGACAAACTGAAGGCTCTCCGAGTGATCAACACAAAGAAACTTCAGTTTGAAGATTTCATGGAGACTTTCATCGAAGCAGCCACTCGGATCGCCGACGGAATTGACCTGGACACCTTTGTCGAGCCCTCAAGCCCTACTGGAGCTTGAACAAGTGCTTTGCTTTCAGTTAAAACTTTATTTGCCTCGGTATGCCGAGTGATGGTGTAACCGAATAAACTTCGTTCAGGCCTCAAGCCTGAGAAGTTCCCTTTGTGCGAACAAGTTCTTGCTGCGCTAGAGATTCTAGTCTTACTCGCATTTTGCTTTCCGACATTTGCTTGGCTGAATTTATTTAATTCTCGAATTGAACGGGTGTTCTGCACTCGTAAGAATTTTAAACTTAGGCGAAGACTGGTTCGCGGCTAAGTTTCCGAGTGTATTGAATGTTATACACTCGGAAGGGTTTTTAACTTAGGCGAAACGGGTTCGCAGCTAAGCCCCCGAGAGAGAGGATCGCTCTTCACTCGGAGAAGTTTTAAACTTAGGCGAAGACTGGTTCGCGGCTAAGTTTCCGAGTGTATTGAATGTTATACACTCGGAAGGGTTTTTAACTTAGGCGAAACGGGTTCGCAGCTAAGCCCCCGAGAGAGAGGATCGCTCTTTGCTCGGAGAAGTTTTAGACTTAGGCGAAGACTGGTTCGCGGCTAAGTCTCCGAGTGTATTGAATGTTATACACTCGGAAGGGTTTTTAACTTCGGCGAAACGGGTTCGCAGCTAAGCCCCCGAGAGAGAGGATCGCTCTTCACTCGGAGAAGTTTTAGACTTAGGCGAAGACTGGTTCGCGGCTAAGTCCCCGAGTGTATTGAATGTTATACACTCGGAAGGGTTTTTAACTTAGGCGAAACGGGTTCGCAGCTAAGCCCCCGAGAGAGAGGATCGCTCTTTGCTCGGCGAAGTTTTAGACTTAGGCGAAGACAGGTTCGCGGCTAAGTCTCCGAGTGTATTGAATGTTATACACTCGGAAGGGTTTTTAACTTTGGCGAAACGGGTTCGCAGCTAAGCCCCCGAGAGAGACGATCGCTCTTCACTCGGAGAAGTTTTAGACTTAGGCGAAGATTGGTTCGCGACTAAGTCCCCGAGTGTATTGAATGTTATACACTCGGAAGGCTTTTTAACTTAGGCGAAACGGGTTCGCAGCTAAGCCCCCGAGAGAGAGGATCGCTCTTCACTCGGAGAAGTTTTAGACTTAGGCGAAGACTGGTTCGCGACTAAGTCCCCGAGTGTATTGAATGTTATACACTCGGAAGGGTTTTTAACTTAGGCGAAATGGGTTCGCAGCTAAGACCCCGAGAGAGAGGATCGCTCTTCACTCGGAGAAGTTTTAGACTTAGGCAAAGACTGGTTCGCGGCTAAGTCTCCGAGTGTATTGAATGTTATACACTCGGAAGGGTTTTTAACTTCGGCGAAACGGGTTCACAGCTAAGCCCCCGAGAGAGAAGATCGCTCTTCACTCGGAGAAGTTTTAGACTTAGGCGAAGACTGGTTCGCGACTAAGTCCCCGAGTGTATTGAATGTTATACACTCGGAAGGGTTTTTAACTTAGGCGAAACATGTTCGCAGCTAAGCCCCCGAGAGAGAGGATCGCTCTTCACTCGGAGAAGTTTTAAACTTAGGCGAAGCCTGGTTCACGGCTAAGTCTCCGAGTGTATTGAATGTTATACACTCGGAAGGGTTTTTAACTTAGGCGAAACGGGTTCGCAGCTAAGCCCCCGAGACAGAGGATCGCTCTTCACTCGGAGAAGTTTTAGACTTAGGCGAAGACTGGTTCGCGACTAAGTCCCCGAGTGTATTGAATGTTATACACTCGGAAGGGTTTTTAACTTAGGCGAAACGGGTTCGCAGCTAAGCCCCTGAGAGAGAGGATCGCTCTTCACTCGGAGAAGTTTTAGACTTAGGCGAAGACTGGTTCGCGGCTAAGTCTCCGAGTGTATTGAATGTTATACACTCGGAAGGGTTTTTAACTTAGGCGAAACGGGTTCGCAGCTAAGCCCCCGAGAGAGAGGATCGCTCTTAACTCGGAGAAGTTTTAGACTTAGGCGAAGACAGGTTCGCGGCTAAGTCCCCGAGTGTATTGAATGTTATACACTCGGAAGGGTTTTTAACTTTGGCGAAACGGGTTCGCAGCTAAGCCCCCGAGAGAGAGGATCGCTCTTTGCTCGGAGAAGTTTTAGACTTAGGCGAAGACTGGTTCGCGGCTAAGTCTCCGAGTGTATTGAATGTTATACACTCGGAAGGGTTTTTAACTTTGGCGAAACGGGTTCGCAGCTAAGCCCCCGAGAGAGAGGATCGCTCTTCACTCGGAGAAGTTTTAGACTTAGGCGAAGACTGGTTCGCGACTAAGTCCCCGAGTGTATTGAATGTTATACACTCGGAAGGGTTTTTAACTTAGGCGAAATGGGTTCGCAGCTAAGCCCCCGAGAGAGACGATCGCTCTTCACTCGGAGAAGTTTTAGACTTAGGCAAAGACTGGTTCTCGGCTAAGTCTCCGAGTGTATTGAATGTTACACACTCGGAAGGGTTTTTAACTTAGGCGAAACGGGTTCGCAGCTAAGCCCCCGAGAGAGAGGATCGCTCTTCACTCGGAGAAGTTTTAGACTTAGGCGAAGACTTGTTCGCGACTAAGTCCCCGAGTGTATTGAATGTTATACACTCGGAAGGGTTTTTAACTTAGGCGAAATGGGTTCGCAGCTAAGCCCCCGAGAGAGAGGATCGCTCTTCACTCGGAGAAGTTTTAGACTTAGGCGAAGACTGGTTCGCGTCTAAGTCCCCGAGTGTATTGAATGTTATACACTCGGAAGGGTTTTTAACTTAGGCGAAACGGGTTCGCAGCTAAGCCCCTGAGAGAGAGGATCGCTCTTCACTCGGAGAAGTTTTAGACTTAGGCGAAGACTGGTTCGCGGCTAAGTCCCCGAGTGTATTGAATGTTATACACTCGGAAGGGTTTTTAACTTAGGCGAAACGGGTTCGCAGCTAAGCCCCCGAGAGAGAGGATCGCTCTTTGCTCGGAGAAGTTTTAGACTTAGGCGAAGACAGGTTCGCGGCTAAGTCTCCGAGTGTATTGAATGTTATACACTCGGATGGGTTTTTAACTTAGGCGAAACGGGTTCGCAGCTAAGCCCCCGAGAGAGACGATCGCTCTTCACTCGGAGAAGTTTTAGACTTAGGCGAAGATTGGTTCGCGACTAAGTCCCCGAGTGTATTGAATGTTATACACTCGGAAGGGTTTTTAACTTAGGCGAAACGGCTTCGCAGCTAAGCCCCCGAGAGAGAGGATCGCTCTTCACTCGTAGAAGTTTTAGACTTAGGCGAAGACTGGTTCGCGACTAAGTCCCCGAGTGTATTGAATGTTATACACTCGGAAGGGTTTTTAACTTTGGCGAAACGGGTTCGCAGCTAAGCCCCCGAGAGAGACGATCGCTCTTCACTCGGAGAAGTTTTAGACTTAGGCGAAGATTGGTTCGCGGCTAAGTCTCCGAGTGTATTGAATGTTATACACTCGGAAGGGTTTTTAACTTCGGCGAAACGGGTTCACAGCTAAGCCCCCGAGAGAGAAGATCGCTCTTCACTCGGAGAAGTTTTAGACTTAGGCGAAGACTGGTTCGCGACTAAGTCCCCGAGTGTATTGAATGTTATACACTCGGAAGGGTTTTTAACTTAGGCGAAACATGTTCGCAGCTAAGCCCCCGAGAGAGAGAATCGCTCTTCACTCGGAGAAGTTTTAGACTTAGGCGAAGCCTGGTTCGCGGCTAAGTCTCCGAGTGTATTGAATGTTATACACTCGGAAGGGTTTTTAACTTAGGCGAAACGTGTTCGCAGCTAAGCCCCCGAGACAGAGGATCGCTCTTCACTCGGAGAAGTTTTAGACTTAGGCGAAGACTGGTTCGCGGCTAAGTCTCCGAGTGTATTGAATGTTATACACTCGGAAGGGTTTTTAACTTAGGCGAAACGGGTTCGCAGCTAAGCCCCCGAGAGAGAGGATCGCTCTTAACTCGGAGAAGTTTTAGACTTAGGCGAAGACAGGTTCGCGGCTAAGTCTCCGAGTGTATTGAATGTTATACACTCGGAAGGGTTTTTAACTTAGGCGAAACGGGTTCGCAGCTAAGCCCCCGAGAGAGAGGATCGCTCTTAACTCGGAGAAGTTTTAGACTTAGGCGAAGACAGGTTCGCGGCTAAGTCCCCGAGTGTATTGAATGTTATACACTCGGAAGGGTTTTTAACTTTGGCGAAACGGGTTCGCAGCTAAGCCCCCGAGAGAGAGGATCGCTCTTTGCTCGGAGAAGTTTTAGACTTAGGCGAAGACTGGTTCGCGGCTAAGTCTCCGAGTATATTGAATGTTATACACTCGGAAGGGTTTTTAACTTAGGCGAAACGGGTTCGCAGCTAAGCCCCCGAGAGAGAGGATCGCTCTTCACTCGGAGAAGTTTTAGACTTAGGCAAAGACTGGTTCTCGGCTAAGTCTCCGAGTGTATTGAATGTTACACACTCGGAAGGGTTTTTAACTTAGGCGAAACGGGTTCGCAGCTAAGCCCCCGAGAGAGAGGATCGCTCTTCACTCGGAGAAGTTTTAGACTTAGGCGAAGACTTGTTCGCGACTAAGTCCCCGAGTGTATTGAATGTTATACACTCGGAAGGGTTTTTAACTTAGGCGAAATGGGTTCGCAGCTAAGCCCCCGAGAGAGAGGATCGCTCTTCACTCGGAGAAGTTTTAGACTTAGGCGAAGACTGGTTCGCGTCTAAGTCCCCGAGTGTATTGAATGTTATACACTCGGAAGGGTTTTTAACTTAGGCGAAACGGGTTCGCAGCTAAGCCCCTGAGAGAGAGGATCGCTCTTCACTCGGAGAAGTTTTAGACTTAGGCGAAGACTGGTTCGCGGCTAAGTCCCCGAGTGTATTGAATGTTATACACTCGGAAGGGGTTTTAACTTAGGCGAAACGGGTTCGCAGCTAAGCCCCCGAGAGAGAGGATCGCTCTTTGCTCGGAGAAGTTTTAGACTTAGGCGAAGACAGGTTCGCGGCTAAGTCTCCGAGTGTATTGAATGTTATACACTCGGATGGGTTTTTAACTTAGGCGAAACGGGTTCGCAGCTAAGCCCCCGAGAGAGACGATCGCTCTTCACTCGGAGAAGTTTTAGACTTAGGCGAAGATTGGTTCGCGACTAAGTCCCCTAGTGTATTGAATGTTATACACTCGGAAGGGTTTTTAACTTTGGCGAAACGGGCTCGCAGCTAAGCCCCCGAGAGAGAGGATCGCTCTTTGCTCGGAAGGGTTTTTAACTTCGGCGAAACGGGTTCGCAGCTAAGCCCCCGAGAGAGAAGATCGCTCTTCACTCGGAGAAGTTTTAGACTTAGGCGAAGACTGGTTCGCGACTAAGTCCCCGAGTGTATTGAATGTTATACACTCGGAAGGGTTTTTAACTTAGGCGAAACATGTTCGCAGCTAAGCCCCCGAGAGAGAGAATCGCTCTTCACTCGGAGAAGTTTTAGACTTAGGCAAACACTGGTTCTCGGCTAAGTCTCCGAGTGTATTGAATGTTATACACTCGGAAGGGTTTTTAACTTAGGCGAAACGGGTTCGCAGCTAAGCCCCCGAGACAGAGGATCGCTCTTTGCTCGGAGAAGTTTTAGACTTAGGCGAAGACTGGTTCGCGGCTAAGTCTCCGAGTGTATTGAATGTTATACACTCGGAAGGGTTTTTAACTTAGGCGAAACGGGTTCGCAGCTAAGCCCCCGAGAGAGAGGATCGCTCTTCACTCGGAGAAGTTTTAGACTTAGGCGAAGACTGGTTCGCGGCTAAGTCTCCGAGTGTATTGAATGTTATACACTCGGAAGGGTTTTTAACTTAGGCGAAACGGGTTCGCAGCTAAGCC
This sequence comes from Elymus sibiricus, assembly GCA_039707655.1. Classification (NCBI taxonomy): domain Eukaryota; kingdom Viridiplantae; phylum Streptophyta; class Magnoliopsida; order Poales; family Poaceae; genus Elymus; species Elymus sibiricus. The sequence goes on along the minus strand of CM077664.1, from coordinate 18,054,386 downwards.
CCCGAGAGAGAGGATCGCTCTTAACTCGGAGAAGTTTTAGACTTAGGCGAAGACTGGTTCGCGGCTAAGTCCCCGAGTGTATTGAATGTTATACACTCGGAAGGGTTTTTAACTTTGGCGAAACGGGTTCGCAGCTAAGCCCCCGAGAGAGAGGATCGCTCTTTGCTCGGAGAAGTTTTAGACTTAGGCGAAGACTGGTTCGCGGCTAAGTCTCCGAGTGTATTGAATGTTATACACTCGGAAGGGTTTTTAACTTAGGCGAAACGGGTTCGCAGCTAAGCCCCCGAGAGAGAGGATCGCTCTTCACTCGGAGAAGTTTTAGACTTAGGCGAAGACTGGTTCGCGACTAAGTCCCCGAGTGTATTGAATGTTATACACTCGGAAGGGTTTTTAACTTAGGCGAAATGGGTTCGCAGCTAAGCCCCCGAGAGAGACGATCGCTCTTCACTCGGAGAAGTTTTAGACTTAGGCAAAGACTGGTTCTCGGCTAAGTCTCCGAGTGTATTGAATGTTATACACTCGGAAGGGTTTTTAACTTCGGCGAAACGGGTTCGCAGCAAAGCCCCCGAGAGAGAAGATCGCTCTTCACTTGGAGATGTTTTAGACTTAGGCGAAGACTGGTTCGCGACTAAGTCCCCGAGTGTATTGAATGTTATACACCCGGAAGGGTTTTTAACTTAGGCGAAACAGGTTCGCAGCTAAGCCCCCGAGAGAGAGGATCGCTCTTCACTCGGAGAAGTTTTAGACTTAGGCGAAGCCTGGTTCGCGGCTAAGTCTCCGAGTGTATTGAATGTTATACACTCGGAAGGGTTTTTAACTTAGGCGAAACGGGTTCGCAGCTAAGCCCCCGAGAGAGAGGATCGCTCTTCACTCGGAGAAGTTTTAGACTTAGGCGAAGACTGGTTCGCGACTAAGTCCTTGAGTGTATTAAATGTTATACACTCGGAAGGGTTTTTAACTTAGGCGAAACGGGTTCGCAGCTAAGCCCCTGAGAGAGAGGATCGCTCTTCACTCGGAGATGTTTTAGACTTAGGCGAAGACTGGTTCGCGGCTAAGTCTCCGAGTGTATTGAATGTTATACACTTGGAAGGGTTTTTAACTTAAGCGAAACGGGTTCGCAGCTAAGCCCCCGAGAGAGAGGATCGCTCTTAACTCGGAAAAGTTTTAGACTTAGGCGAAGACAGGTTCGCGGCTAAGTCCCCGAGTGTATTGAATGTTATACACTCGGAAGGGTTTTTAACTTTGGCGAAACGGGCTCGCAGCTAAGCCCCCGAGAGAGAGGATCGCTCTTCACTCGGAGAAGTTTTAGACTTAGGCGAAGACTGGTTCGCGGCTAAGTCCCCGAGTGTATTGAATGTTATACACTCGGAAGGGTTTTTAACTTAGGCGAAATGGGTTCGCAGCTAAGCCCCCGAGAGAGAGGATCGCTCTTCACTCGGAGAAGTTTTAGACTTAGGCGAAGACTGGTTCGCGTCTAAGTCCCCGAGTGTATTGAATGTTATACACTCGGAAGGGTTTTTAACTTAGGCGAAACGGGTTCGCAGCTAAGCCCCTGAGAGAGAGGATCGCTCTTCACTCGGAGAAGTTTTAGACTTAGGCGAAGACTGGTTCGCGGCTTAGTCCCCGAGTGTATTGAATGTTATACACTCGGAAGGGTTTTTAACTTAGGCGAAATGGGTTCGCAGCTAAGCCCCCGAGAGAGAGGATCGCTCTTTGCTCGGAGAAGTTTTAGACTTAGGCGAAGACAGGTTCGCGGCTAAGTCTCCGAGTGTATTGAATGTTATACACTCGGATGGGTTTTTAACTTAGGCGAAACGGGTTCGCAGCTAAGCCCCCGAGAGAGACGATCGCTCTTCACTCGGAGAAGTTTTAGACTTAGGCGAAGATTGGTTCGCGACTAAGTCCCCGAGTGTATTGAATGTTATACACTCGGAAGGGTTTTTAACTTAGGCGAAACGGCTTCGCAGCTAAGCCCCCGAGAGAGAGGATCGCTCTTCACTCGTAGAAGTTTTAGACTTAGGCGAAGACTGGTTCGCGACTAAGTCCCCGAGTATATTGAATGTTATACACTCGGAAGGGTTTTTAACTTAGGCGAAATGGGTTCGCAGCTAAGACCCCGAGAGAGAGGATCGCTCTTCACTCGGAGAAGTTTTAGACTTAGGCAAAGACTGGTTCGCGGCTAAGTCTCCGAGTGTATTGAATGTTATACACTCGGAAGGGTTTTTAACTTCGGCGAAACGGGTTCACAGCTAAGCCCCCGAGAGAGAAGATCGCTCTTCACTCGGAGAAGTTTTAGACTTAGGCGAAGACTGGTTCGCGACTAAGTCCCCGAGTGTATTGAATGTTATACACTCGGAAGGGTTTTTAACTTAGGCGAAACATGTTCGCAGCTAAGCCCCCGAGAGAGAGAATCGCTCTTCACTCGGAGAAGTTTTAGACTTAGGCGAAGCCTGGTTCGCGGCTAAGTCTCCGAGTGTATTGAATGTTATACACTCGGAAGGGTTTTTAACTTAGGCGAAACGGGTTCGCAGCTAAGCCCCCGAGACAGAGGATCGCTCTTCACTCGGAGAAGTTTTAGACTTAGGCAAAGACTGGTTCGCGACTAAGTCCCCGACTGTATTGAATGTTATACACTCGGAAGGGTTTTTAACTTAGGCGAAACGGGTTCGCAGCTAAGCCCCTGAGAGAGAGGATCGCTCTTCACTCGGAGAAGTTTTAGACTTAGGCGAAGACTGGTTCGCGGCTAAGTCTCCGAGTGTATTGAATGTTATACACTCGGAAGGGTTTTTAACTTAGGCGAAACGGGTTCGCAGCTAAGCCCCCGAGAGAGAGGATCGCTCTTAACTCGGAGAAGTTTTAGACTTAGGCGAAGACAGGTTCGCGGCTAAGTCCCCGAGTGTATTGAATGTTATACACTCGGAAGGGTTTTTAACTTTGGCGAAACGGGTTCGCAGCTAAGCCCCCGAGAGAGAGGATCGCTCTTTGCTCGGAGAAGTTTTAGACTTAGGCGAAGACTGGTTCGCGGCTAAGTCTCCGAGTATATTGAATGTTATACACTCGGAAGGGTTTTTAACTTAGGCGAAACGGGTTCGCAGCTAAGCCCCCGAGAGAGAGGATCGCTCTTCACTCGGAGAAGTTTTAGACTTAGGCGAAGACTGGTTCGCGACTAAGTCCCCGAGTGTATTGAATGTTATACACTCGGAAGGGTTTTTAACTTAGGCGAAATGGGTTCGCAGCTAAGCCCCCGAGAGAGACGATCGCTCTTCACTCGGAGAAGTTTTAGACTTAGGCAAAGACTGGTTCTCGGCTAAGTCTCCGAGTGTATTGAATGTTATACACTCGGAAGGGTTTTTAACTTCGGCGAAACGGGTTCGCAGCAAAGCCCCCGAGAGAGAAGATCGCTCTTCACTCGGAGATGTTTTAGACTTAGGCGAAGACTGGTTCGCGACTAAGTCCCCGAGTGTATTGAATGTTATACACCCGGAAGGGTTTTTAACTTAGGCGAAACAGGTTCGCAGCTAAGCCCCCGAGAGAGAGGATCGCTCTTCACTCGGAGAAGTTTTAGACTTAGGCGAAGCCTGGTTCGCGGCTAAGTCTCCGAGTGTATTGAATGTTATACACTCGGAAGGGTTTTTAACTTAGGCGAAACGGGTTCGCAGCTAAGCCCCCGAGAGAGAGGATCGCTCTTCACTCGGAGAAGTTTTAGACTTAGGCGAAGACTGGTTCGCGACTAAGTCCTTGAGTGTATTAAATGTTATACACTCGGAAGGGTTTTTAACTTAGGCGAAACGGGTTCGCAGCTAAGCCCCTGAGAGAGAGGATCGCTCTTCACTCGGAGATGTTTTAGACTTAGGCGAAGACTGGTTCACGGCTAAGTCTCCGAGTGTATTGAATGTTATACACTTGGAAGGGTTTTTAACTTAAGCGAAACGGGTTCGCAGCTAAGCCCCCGAGAGAGAGGATCGCTCTTAACTCGGAAAAGTTTTAGACTTAGGCGAAGACAGGTTCGCGGCTAAGTCCCCGAGTGTATTGAATGTTATACACTCGGAAGGGTTTTTAACTTTGGCGAAACGGGCTCGCAGCTAAGCCCCCGAGAGAGAGGATCGCTCTTTGCTCGGAGAAGTTTTAGAATTAGGCGAAGACTGGTTCGCGGCTAAGTCTCCGAGTGTATTGAATGTTATACACTCGGAAGGGTTTTTAACTTAGGCGAAACGGGTTCGCAGCTAAGCCCCCGAGAGAGAGGATCGCTCTTCACTCGGAGAAGTTTTAGACTTAGGCGAAGACTGGTTCGCGACTAAGTCCCCGAGTGTATTGAATGTTATACACTCGGAAGGGTTTTTAACTTCGGCGAAACGGGTTCGCAGCTAAGCCCCCGAGAGAGACGATCGCTCTTCACTCGGAGAAGTTTTAGACTTAGGCAAACACTGGTTCTCGGCTAAGTCTCCGAGTGTATTGAATGTTATACACTCGGAAGGGTTTTTAACTTTGGCGAAACGGGTTCGCAGCTAAGCCCCCGAGAGAGAGGATCGCTCTTTGCTCGGAGAAATTTTAGACTTAGGCGAAGACTGGTTCGCGGCTAAGTCTCCGAGTGTATTGAATGTTATACACTCGGAAGGGTTTTTAACTTAGGCGAAACGGGTTCGCAGCTAAGCCCCCGAGAGAGAGGATCGCTCTTCACTCGGAGAAGTTTTAGACTTAGGCGAAGACTGGTTCGCGGCTAAGTCCCCGAGTGTATTGAATGTTATACACTCGGAAGGGTTTTTAACTTAGGCGAAATGGGTTCGCAGCTAAGCCCCCGAGAGAGAGGATCGCTCTTCACTCGGAGAAGTTTTAGACTTAGGCGAAGACTGGTTCGCGTCTAAGTCCCCGAGTGTATTGAATGTTATACACTCGGAAGGGTTTTTAACTTAGGCGAAACGGGTTCGCAGCTAAGCCCCTGAGAGAGAGGATCGCTCTTCACTCGGAGAAGTTTTAGACTTAGGCGAAGACTGGTTCGCGGCTTAGTCCCCGAGTGTATTGAATGTTATACACTCGGAAGGGTTTTTAATTTAGGCGAAACGGGTTCGCAGCTAAGCCCCCGAGAGAGAGGATCGCTCTTTGCTCGGAGAAGTTTTAGACTTAGGCGAAGACAGGTTCGCGGCTAAGTCTCCGAGTGTATTGAATGTTATACACTCGGATGGGTTTTTAACTTAGGCGAAACGGGTTCGCAGCTAAGCCCCCGAGAGAGACGATCGCTCTTCACTCGGAGAAGTTTTAGACTTAGGCGAAGATTGGTTCGCGACTAAGTCCCCGAGTGTATTGAATGTTATACACTCGGAAGGGTTTTTAACTTAGGCGAAACGGCTTCGCAGCTAAGCCCCCGAGAGAGAGGATCGCTCTTCACTCGTAGAAGTTTTAGACTTAGGCGAAGACTGGTTCGCGACTAAGTCCCCGAGTGTATTGAATGTTATACACTCGGAAGGGTTTTTAACTTAGGCGAAATGGGTTCGCAGCTAAGACCCCGAGAGAGAGGATCGCTCTTCACTCGGAGAAGTTTTAGACTTAGGCAAAGACTGGTTCGCGGCTAAGTCTCCGAGTGTATTGAATGTTATACACTCGGAAGGGTTTTTAACTTCGGCGAAACGGGTTCACAGCTAAGCCCCCGAGAGAGAAGATCGCTCTTCACTCGGAGAAGTTTTAGACTTAGGCGAAGACTGGTTCGCGACTAAGTCCCCGAGTGTATTGAATGTTATACACTCGGAAGGGTTTTTAACTTAGGCGAAACATGTTCGCAGCTAAGCCCCCGAGAGAGAGAATCGCTCTTCACTCGGAGAAGTTTTAGACTTAGGCGAAGCCTGGTTCGCGGCTAAGTCTCCGAGTGTATTGAATGTTATACACTCGGAAGGGTTTTTAACTTAGGCGAAACGGGTTCGCAGCTAAGCCCCCGAGACAGAGGATCGCTCTTCACTCGGAGAAGTTTTAGACTTAGGCAAAGACTGGTTCGCGACTAAGTCCCCGACTGTATTGAATGTTATACACTCGGAAGGGTTTTTAACTTAGGCGAAACGGGTTCGCAGCTAAGCCCCTGAGAGAGAGGATCGCTCTTCACTCGGAGAAGTTTTAGACTTAGGCGAAGACTGGTTCGCGGCTAAGTCTCCGAGTGTATTGAATGTTATACACTCGGAAGGGTTTTTAACTTAGGCGAAACGGGTTCGCAGCTAAGCCCCCGAGAGAGAGGATCGCTCTTAACTCGGAGAAGTTTTAGACTTAGGCGAAGACAGGTTCGCGGCTAAGTCCCCGAGTGTATTGAATGTTATACACTCGGAAGGGTTTTTAACTTTGGTGAAACGGGTTCGCAGCTAAGCCCCCGAGAGAGAGGATCGCTCTTTGCTCGGAGAAGTTTTAGACTTAGGCGAAGACTGGTTCGCGGCTAAGTCTCCGAGTATATTGAATGTTATACACTCGGAAGGGTTTTTAACTTAGGCGAAACGGGTTCGCAGCTAAGCCCCCGAGAGAGAGGATCGCTCTTCACTCGGAGAAGTTTTAGACTTAGGCGAAGACTGGTTCGCGACTAAGTCCCCGAGTGTATTGAATGTTATACACTCGGAAGGGTTTTTAACTTAGGCGAAATGGGTTCGCAGCTAAGCCCCCGAGAGAGACGATCGCTCTTCACTCGGAGAAGTTTTAGACTTAGGCAAAGACTGGTTCTCGGCTAAGTCTCCGAGTGTATTGAATGTTATACACTCGGAAGGGTTTTTAACTTCGGCGAAACGGGTTCGCAGCAAAGCCCCCGAGAGAGAAGATCGCTCTTCACTCGGAGATGTTTTAGACTTAGGCGAAGACTGGTTCGCGACTAAGTCCCCGAGTGTATTGAATGTTATACACCCGGAAGGGTTTTTAACTTAGGCGAAACAGGTTCGCAGCTAAGCCCCCGAGAGAGAGGATCGCTCTTCACTCGGAGAAGTTTTAGACTTAGGCGAAGCCTGGTTCGCGGCTAAGTCTCCGAGTGTATTGAATGTTATACACTCGGAAGGGTTTTTAACTTAGGCGAAACGGGTTCGCAGCTAAGCCCCCGAGAGAGAGGATCGCTCTTCACTCGGAGAAGTTTTAGACTTAGGCGAAGACTGGTTCGCGACTAAGTCCTTGAGTGTATTAAATGTTATACACTCGGAAGGGTTTTTAACTTAGGCGAAACGGGTTCGCAGCTAAGCCCCTGAGAGAGAGGATCGCTCTTCACTCGGAGATGTTTTAGACTTAGGCGAAGACTGGTTCGCGGCTAAGTCTCCGAGTGTATTGAATGTTATACACTTGGAAGGGTTTTTAACTTAAGCGAAACGGGTTCGCAGCTAAGCCCCCGAGAGAGAGGATCGCTCTTAACTCGGAAAAGTTTTAGACTTAGGCGAAGACAGGTTCGCGGCTAAGTCCCCGAGTGTATTGAATGTTATACACTCGGAAGGGTTTTTAACTTTGGCGAAACGGGCTCGCAGCTAAGCCCCCGAGAGAGAGGATCGCTCTTTGCTCGGAGAAGTTTTAGAATTAGGCGAAGACTGGTTCGCGGCTAAGTCTCCGAGTGTATTGAATGTTATACACTCGGAAGGGTTTTTAACTTAGGCGAAACGGGTTCGCAGCTAAGCCCCCGAGAGAGAGGATCGCTCTTCACTCGGAGAAGTTTTAGACTTAGGCGAAGACTGGTTCGCGACTAAGTCCCCGAGTGTATTGAATGTTATACACTCGGAAGGGTTTTTAACTTCGGCGAAACGGGTTCGCAGCTAAGCCCCCGAGAGAGACGATCGCTCTTCACTCGGAGAAGTTTTAGACTTAGGCAAACACTGGTTCTCGGCTAAGTCTCCGAGTGTATTGAATGTTATACACTCGGAAGGGTTTTTAACTTTGGTGAAACGGGTTCGCAGCTAAGCCCCCGAGAGAGAGGATCGCTCTTTGCTCGGAGAAGTTTTAGACTTAGGCGAAGACTGGTTCGCGGCTAAGTCTCCGAGTGTATTGAATGTTATACACTCGGAAGGGTTTTTAACTTAGGCGAAACGGGTTCGCAGCTAAGCCCCCGAGAGAGAGGATCGCTCTTCACTCGGAGAAGTTTTAGACTTAGGCGAAGACTGGTTCGCGACTAAGTCCCCGAGTGTATTGAATGTTATACACTCGGAAGGGTTTTTAACTTAGGCGAAATGGGTTCGCAGCTAAGCCCCCGAGAGAGACGATCGCTCTTCACTCGGAGAAGTTTTAGACTTAGGCAAACACTGGTTCTCGGCTAAGTCTCCGAGTGTATATAATGTTATACACTCGGAAGGGTTTTTAACTTCGGTGAAACGGGTTCGCAGCTAAGCCCCCGAGAGAGAAGATCGCTCTTCACTCGGAGATGTTTTAGACTTAGGCGAAGCCTGGTTCGCGGCTAAGTCTCCGAGTGTATTGAATGTTATACACTCGGAAGGGTTTTTAACTTAGGCGAAACGGGTTCGCAGCTAAGCCCCCGAGAGAGAGGATCGCTCTTCACTCGGAGAAGTTTTAGACTTAGGCGAAGACTGGTTCGCGACTAAGTCCTTGAGTGTATTAAATTTTATACACTCGGAAGGGTTTTTAACTTAGGCGAAACGGGTTCGCAGCTAAGCCCCTGAGAGAGAGGATCGCTCTTCACTCGGAGATGTTTTAGAATTAGGCGAAGACTGGTTCGCGGCTAAGTCTCCGAGTGTATTGAATGTTATACACTCGGAAGGGTTTTTAACTTAAGCGAAACGGGTTCGCAGCTAAGCCCCCGAGAGAGAGGATCGCTCTTAACTCGGAAAAGTTTTAGACTTAGGCGAAGACAGGTTCGCGGCTAAGTCCCCGAGTGTATTGAATGTTATACACTCGGAAGGGTTTTTAACTTTGGCGAAACGGGCTCGCAGCTAAGCCCCCGAGAGAGAGGATCGCTCTTTGCTCGGAGAAGTTTTAGAATTAGGCGAAGACTGGTTCGCGGCTAAGTCTCCGAGTGTATTGAATGTTATACACTCGGAAGGGTTTTTAACTTAGGCGAAACGGGTTCGCAGCTAAGCCCCCGAGAGAGAGGATCGCTCTTCACTCGGAGAAGTTTTAGACTTAGGCGAAGACTGGTTCGCGACTAAGTCCCCGAGTGTATTGAATGTTATACACTCGGAAGGGTTTTTAACTTCGGCGAAACGGGTTCGCAGCTAAGCCCCCGAGAGAGACGATCGCTCCTCACTCGGAGAAGTTTTAGACTTAGGCAAACACTGGTTCTCGGCTAAGTCTCCGAGTGTATTGAATGTTATACACTCGGAAGGGTTTTTAACTTTGGCGAAACGGGCTCGCAGCTAAGCCCCCGAGAGAGAGGATCGCTCTTTGCTCGGAGAAGTTTTAGAATTAGGCGAAGACTGGTTCGCGGCTAAGTCTCCGAGTGTATTGAATGTTATACACTCGGAAGGGTTTTTAACTTAGGCGAAACGGGTTCGCAGCTAAGCCCCCGAGAGAGAGGATCGCTCTTCACTCGGAGAAGTTTTAGACTTAGGCGAAGACTGGTTCGCGACTAAGTCCCCGAGTGTATTGAATGTTATACACTCGGAAGGGTTTTTAACTTAGGCGAAATGGGTTCGCAGCTAAGCCCCCGAGAGAGACGATCGCTCTTCACTCGGAGAAGTTTTAGACTTAGGCAAACACTGGTTCGCGGCTAAGTCTCCGAGTGTATTGAATGTTATACACTCGGAAGGGTTTTTAACTTCGGCAAAATGGGTTCGCAGCTAAGCCCCCGAGAGAGAAGATCGCTCTTCACTCGGAGATGTTTTAGACTTAGGCGAAGACTGGTTCGCGACTAAGTCCCCGAGTGTATTGAATGTTATACACTCGGAAGGGTTTTTAACTTAGGCGAAACGGGTTCGCAGCTAAGCCCCCGAGAGAGAGGATCGCTCTTCACTCGGAGAAGTTTTAGACTTAGGCGAAGACTGGTTCGCGGCTAAGTCTCCGAGTGTATTGAATGTTATACACTCGGAAGGGTTTTTAACTTAGGCGAAACGGGTTCTTAGCTAAGCCCCCGAGAGAGAGGATCGCTCTTCACTCGGAGAAGTTTTAAACTTAGGCGAAGACTGATTCGCGACTAAGTCCCCGAGTGTATTGAATGTTATACACTCGGAAGGGTTTTTAACTTAGGCGAAACGGGTTCGCAGCTAAGCCCCTGAGAGAGAGGATCGCTCTTCACTCGGAGAAGTTTTAGACTTAGGCGAAGACTGGTTCGAGGCTAAGTCTCCGAGTGTATTGAATGTTATACACTCGGAAGGGTTTTTAACTTTGGCGAAATGGGTTCCAAGCTAAGCCCCCGAGAGAGAGGATCGCTCTTAACTCGGAGAAGTTTTAGACTTAGGCGAAGACTGGTTCGCGACTAAGTCCCCGAGTGTATTGAATGTTATACACTCGGAAGGGTTTTTAACTTCGGCGAAACGGGTTCGCAGCTAAGCCCCCGAGAGAGACGATCGCTCTTCACTCGGAGAAGTTTTAGACTTAGGCAAACACTGGTTCTCGGCTAAGTCTCCGAGTGTATTGAATGTTATACACTCGGAAGGGTTTTTAACTTTGGCGAAACGGGTTCGCAGCTAAGCCCCCGAGAGAGAGGATCGCTCTTTGCTCGGAGAAGTTTTAGACTTAGGCGAAGACTGGTTCGCGGCTAAGTCTCCGAGTGTATTGAATGTTATACACTCGGAAGGGTTTTTAACTTAGGCGAAACGGGTTCGCAGCTAAGCCCCCGAGAGAGAGGATCGCTCTTCACTCGGAGAAGTTTTAGACTTAGGCGAAGACTGGTACGCGGCTAAGTCCCCGAGTGTATTGAATGTTATACACTCGGAAGGGTTTTTAACTTAGGCGAAATGGGTTCGCAGCTAAGCCCCCGAGAGAGAGGATCGCTCTTCACTCGGAGAAGTTTTAGACTTAGGCGAAGACTGGTTCGCGTCTAAGTCCCCGAGTGTATTGAATGTTATACACTCGGAAGGGTTTTTAACTTAGGCGAAACGGGTTCGCAGCTAAGCCCCTGAGAGAGAGGATCGCTCTTCACTCGGAGAAGTTTTAGACTTGGGCGAAGACTGGTTCGCGGCTTAGTCCCCGAGTGTATTGAATGTTATACACTCGGAAGGGTTTTTAACTTAGGCGAAACGGGTTCGCAGCTAAGCCCCCGAGAGAGAGGATCGCTCTTTGCTCGGAGAAGTTTTAGACTTAGGCGAAGACAAGTTCGCGGCTAAGTCTCCGAGTGTATTGAATGTTATACACTCGGATGGGTTTTTAACTTAGGCGAAACGGGTTCGCAGCTAAGCCCCCGAGAGAGACGATCGCTCTTCACTCGGAGAAGTTTTAGACTTAGGCGAAGATTGGTTCGCGACTAAGTCCCCGAGTGTATTGAATGTTATACACTCGGAAGGGTTTTTAACTTAGGCGAAACGGCGTCGCAGCTAAGCCCCCGAGAGAGAGGATCGCTCTTCACTCGTAGAAGTTTTAGACTTAGGCGAAGACTGGTTCGCGACTAAGTCCCCGAGTGTATTGAATGTTATACACTCGGAAGGGTTTTTAACTTAGGCGAAATGGGTTCGCAGCTAAGACCCCGAGAGAGAGGATCGCTCTTCACTCGGAGAAGTTTTAGACTTAGGCAAAGACTGGTTCGCGGCTAAGTCTCCGAGTGTATTGAATGTTATACACTCGGAAGGGTTTTTAACTTCGGCGAAACGGGTTCACAGCTAAGCCCCCGAGAGAGAAGATCGCTCTTCACTCGGAGAAGTTTTAGACTTAGGCGAAGACTGGTTCGCGACTAAGTCCCCGAGTGTATTGAATGTTATACACTCGGAAGGGTTTTTAACTTAGGCGAAACATGTTCGCAGCTAAGCCCCCGAGAGAGAGAATCGCTCTTCACTCGGAGAAGTTTTAGACTTAGGCGAAGCCTGGTTCGCGGCTAAGTCTCCGAGTGTATTGAATGTTATACACTCGGAAGGGTTTTTAACTTAGGCGAAACGGGTTCGCAGCTAAGCCTCCGAGACAGAGGATCGCTCTTCACTCGGAGAAGTTTTAGACTTAGGCAAAGACTGGTTCGCGACTAAGTCCCCAACTGTATTGAATGTTATACACTCGGAAGGGTTTTTAACTTAGGCGAAACGGGTTCGCAGCTAAGCCCCTGAGAGAGAGGATCGCTCTTCACTCGGAGAAGTTTTAGACTTAGGCGAAGACTGGTTCGCGGCTAAGTCTCCGAGTGTATTGAATGTTATACACTCGGAAGGGTTTTTAACTTAGGCGAAACGGGTTCGCAGCTAAGCCCCCGAGAGAGAGGATCGCTCTTAACTCGGAGAAGTTTTAGACTTAGGCGAAGACAGGTTCGCGGCTAAGTCCCCGAGTGTATTGAATGTTATACACTCGGAAGGGTTTTTAACTTTGGCGAAACGGGTTCGCAGCTAAGCCCCCGAGAGAGAGGATCGCTCTTTGCTCGGAGAAGTTTTAGACTTAGGCGAAGACTGGTTCGCGGCTAAGTCTCCGAGTATATTGTATGTTATACACTCGGAAGGGTTTTTAACTTAGGCGAAACGGGTTCGCAGCTAAGCCCCCGAGAGAGAGGATCGCTCTTCACTCGGAGAAGTTTTAGACTTAGGCGAAGACTGGTTCGCGACTAAGTCCCCGAGTGTATTGAATGTTATACACTCGGAAGGGTTTTTAACTTAGGCGAAATGGGTTCGCAGCTAAGCCCCCGAGAGAGACGATCGCTCTTCACTCGGAGAAGTTTTAGACTTAGGCAAAGACTGGTTCTCGGCTAAGTCTCCGAGTGTATTGAATGTTATACACTCGGAAGGGTTTTTAACTTCGGCGAAACGGGTTCGCAGCAAAGCCCCCGAGAGAGAAGATCGCTCTTCACTCGGAGATGTTTTAGACTTAGGCGAAGACTGGTTCGCGACTAAGTCCCCGAGTGTATTGAATGTTATACACCCGGAAGGGTTTTTAACTTAGGCGAAACAGGTTCGCAGCTAAGCCCCCGAGAGAGAGGATCGCTCTTCACTCGGAGAAGTTTTAGACTTAGGCGAAGCCTGGTTCGCGGCTAAGTCTCCGAGTGTATTGAATGTTATACACTCGGAAGGGTTTTTAACTTAGGCGAAACGGGTTCGCAGCTAAGCCCCCGAGAGAGAGGATCGCTCTTCACTCGGAGAAGTTTTAGACTTAGGCGAAGACTGGTTCGCGACTAAGTCCTTGAGTGTATTAAATGTTATACACTCGGAAGGGTTTTTAACTTAGGCGAAACGGGTTCGCAGCTAAGCCCCTGAGAGAGAGGATCGCTCTTCACTCGGAGATGTTTTAGACTTAGGCGAAGACTGGTTCGCGGCTAAGTCTCCGAGTGTATTGAATGTTATACACTTGGAAGGGTTTTTAACTTAAGCGAAACGGGTTCGCAGCTAAGCCCCCGAGAGAGAGGATCGCTCTTAACTCGGAAAAGTTTTAGACTTAGGCGAAGACAGGTTCGCGGCTAAGTCCCCGAGTGTATTGAATGTTATACACTCGGAAGGGTTTTTAACTTTGGCGAAACGGGCTCGCAGCTAAGCCCCCGAGAGAGAGGATCGCTCTTTGCTCGGAGAAGTTTTAGAATTAGGCGAAGACTGGTTCGCGGCTAAGTCTCCGAGTGTATTGAATGTTATACACTCGGAAGGGTTTTTAACTTAGGCGAAACAGGTTCGCAGCTAAGCCCCCGAGAGAGAGGATCGCTCTTCACTCGGAGAAGTTTTAGACTTAGGCGAAGACTGGTTCGCGACTAAGTCCCCGAGTGTATTGAATGTTATACACTCGGAAGGGTTTTTAACTTCGGCGAAACGGGTTCGCAGCTAAGCCCCCGAGAGAGACGATCGCTCTTCACTCGGAGAAGTTTTAGACTTAGGCAAACACTGGTTCTCGGCTAAGTCTCCGAGTGTATTGAATGTTATACACTCGGAAGGGTTTTTAACTTTGGCGAAACGGGTTCGCAGCTAAGCCCCCGAGAGAGAGGATCGCTCTTTGCTCGGAGAAGTTTTAGACTTAGGCGAAGACTAGTTCGCGGCTAAGTCTCCGAGTGTATTGAATGTTATACACTCGGAAGGGTTTTTAACTTAGGCGAAACGGGTTCGCAGCTAAGCCCCCGAGAGAGAGGATCGCTCTTCACTCGGAGAAGTTTTAGACTTAGGCGAAGACTGGTTCGCGACTAAGTCCCCGAGTGTATTGAATGTTATACACTCGGAAGGGTTTTTAACTTAGGCGAAATGGGTTCGCAGCTAAGCCCCCGAGAGAGACGATCGCTCTTCACTCGGAGAAGTTTTAGACTTAGGCAAACACTGGTTCTCGGCTAAGTCTCCGAGTGTATATAATGTTATACACTCGGAAGGGTTTTTAACTTCGGTGAATCGGGTTCGCAGCTAAGCCCCCGAGAGAGAAGATCGCTCTTCACTCGGAGATGTTTTAGACTTAGGCGAAGCCTGGTTCGCGGCTAAGTCTCCGAGTGTATTGAATGTTATACACTCGGAAGGGTTTTTAACTTAGGCGAAACGGGTTCGCAGCTAAGCCCCCGAGAGAGAGGATCGCTCTTCACTCGGAGAAGTTTTAGACTTAGGCGAAGACTGCTTCGCGACTAAGTCCTTGAGTGTATTAAATTTTATACACTCGGAAGGGTTTTTAACTTAGGCGAAACGGGTTCGCAGCTAAGCCCCTGAGAGAGAGGATCGCTCTTCACTCGGAGATGTTTTAGAATTAGGCGAAGACTGGTTCGCGGCTAAGTCTCCGAGTGTATTGAATGTTATACACTCGGAAGGGTTTTTAACTTAAGCGAAACGGATTCGCAGCTAAGCCCCCGAGAGAGAGGATCGCTCTTAACTCGGAAAAGTTTTAGACTTAGGCGAAGACAGGTTCGCGGCTAAGTCCCCGAGTGTATTGAATGTTATACACTCGGAAGGGTTTTTAACTTTGGCGAAACGGGCTCGCAGCTAAGCCCCCGAGAGAGAGGATCGCTCTTTGCTCGGAGAAGTTTTAGAATTAGGCGAAGACTGGTTCGCGGCTAAGTCTCCGAGTGTATTGAATGTTATACACTCGGAAGGGTTTTTAACTTAGGCGAAAGGGGTTCGCAGCTAAGCCCCCGAGAGAGAGGATCGCTCTTCACTCGGAGAAGTTTTAGACTTAGGCGAAGACTGGTTCGCGACTAAGTCCCCGAGTGTATTGAATGTTATACACTCGGAAGGGTTTTTAACTTCGGCGAAACGGGTTCGCAGCTAAGCCCCCGAGAGAGACGATCGCTCTTCACTCGGAGAAGTTTTAGACTTAGGCAAACACTGGTTCTCGGCTAAGTCTCCGAGTGTATTGAATGTTATACACTCGGAAGGGTTTTTAACTTTGGCGAAACGGGCTCGCAGCTAAGCCCCCGAGAGAGAGGATCGCTCTTTGCTCGGAGAAGTTTTAGAATTAGGCGAAGACTGGTTCGCGGCTAAGTCTCCGAGTGTATTGAATGTTATACACTCGGAAGGGTTTTTAACTTAGGCGAAACGGGTTCGCAGCTAAGCCCCCGAGAGAGAGGATCGCTCTTCACTCGGAGAAGTTTTAGACTTAGGCGAAGACTGGTTCGCGACTAAGTCCCCGAGTGTATTGAATGTTATACACTCGGAAGGGTTTTTAACTTAGGCGAAATGGGTTCGCAGCTAAGCCCCCGAGAGAGACGATCGCTCTTCACTCGGAGAAGTTTTAGACTTAGGCAAACACTGGTTCGCGGCTAAGTCTCCGAGTGTATTGAATGTTATACACTCGGAAGGGTTTTTAACTTCGGCAAAACGGGTTCGCAGCTAAGCCCCCGAGAGAGAAGATCGCTCTTCACTCGGAGATGTTTTAGACTTAGGCGAAGACTGGTTCGCGACTAAGTCCCCGAGTGTATTGAATGTTATACACTCGGAAGGGTTTTTAACTTAGGCGAAACGGGTTCGCACCTAAGCCCCCGAGAGAGAGGATCGCTCTTCACTCGGAGAAGTTTTAGACTTAGGCGAAGATTGGTTCGCGACTAAGTCCCCGAGTGTATTGAATGTTATACACTCGGAAGGGTTTTTAACTTAGGCGAAACGGGTTCTTAGCTAAGCCCCCGAGAGAGAGGATCGCTCTTCACTCGGAGAAGTTTTAAACTTAGGCGAAGACTGATTCGCGACTAAGTCCCCGAGTGTATTGAATGTTATACACTCGGAAGGGTTTTTAACTTAGGCGAAACGGGTTCGCAGCTAAGCCCCTGAGAGAGAGGATCGCTCTTCACTCGGAGAAGTTTTAGACTTAGGCGAAGACTGGTTCGAGGCTATGTCTCCGAGTGTATTGAATGTTATACACTCGGAAGGGTTTTTAACTTTGGCGAAATGGGTTCGCAGCTAAGCCCCCGAGAGAGAGGATCGCTCTTAACTCGGAGAAGTTTTAGACTTAGGCGAAGACTGGTTCGCGACTAAGTCCCCGAGTGTATTGAATGTTATACACTCGGAAGTGTTTTTAACTGAGGCGAAATGGGTTCGCAGCTAAGCCCCCGAGAGAGACGATCGCTCTTCACTCGGAGAAGTTTTAGACTTAGGCAAAGACTGGTTCTCGGCTAAGTCTCCGAGTGTATTGAATGTTATACACTCGGAAGGGTTTTTAACTTCGGCGAAACGGGTTCGCAGCTAAGCCCCCGAGAGAGAAGATCGCTCTTCACTCGGAGATGTTTTAGACTTAGGCGAAGCCTGGTTCGCGGCTAAGTCTCCAAGTGTATTGAATGTTATACACTCGGAAGGGTTTTTAACTTAGGCGAAACGGGTTCGCAGCTAAGCCCCCGAGAGAGAGGATCGCTCATCACTCGGAGAAGTTTTAGACTTAGGCGAAGACTGGTTCGCGACTAAGTCCTTGAGTGTATTAAATGTTATACACTCGGAAGGGTTTTTAACTTAGGCGAAACGGGTTCGCAGCTAAGCCCCCGAGAGAGACGATCGCTCTTCACTCGGAGATGTTTTAGACTTAGGCGAAGACTTGTTCGCGGCTAAGTCTCCGAGTGTATTGAATGTTATACACTCGGAAGGGTTTTTAACTTAAGCGAAACAGGTTCGCAGCTAAGCCCCCGAGAGAGAGGATCGCTCTTAACTCGGAAAAGTTTTAGACTTAGGCGAAGACAGGTTCGCGGCTAAGTCCCCGAGTGTATTGAATGTTATACACTCGGAAGGGTTTTTAACTTTGGCGAAACGGGCTCGCAGCTAAGCCCCCGAGAGAGAGGATCGCTCTTTGCTCGGAGAAGTTTTAGAATTAGGCGAAGACTGGTTCGCGGCTAAGTCTCCGAGTGTATTGAATGTTATACACTCGGAAGGGTTTTTAACTTAGGCGAAACGGGTTCGCAGCTAAGCCCCCGAGAGAGAGGATCGCTCTTCACTCGGAGAAGTTTTAGACTTAGGCGAAGACTGGTTCGCGACTAAGTCCCCGAGTGTATTGAATGTTATACACTCGGAAGGGTTTTTAACTTCGGCGAAACGGGTTCGCAGCTAAGCCCCCGAGAGAGACGATCGCTCTTCACTCGGAGAAGTTTTAGACTTAGGCAAACACTGGTTCTCGGCTAAGTCTCCGAGTGTATTGAATGTTATACACTCGGAAGGGTTTTTAACTTTGGCGAAACGGGCTCGCAGCTAAGCCCCCGAGAGAGAGGATCGCTCTTTGCTCGGAGAAGTTTTAGAATTAGGCGAAGACTGGTTCGCGGCTAAGTCCCCGAGTGTATTGAATGTTATACACTCGGAAGGGTTTTTAACTTTGGCGAAACGGGTTCGCAGCTAAGCCCCTGAGAGAGAGGATCGCTCTTTGCTCGGAGAAGTTTTAGACTTAGGCGAAGACTGGTTCGCGGCTAAGTCTCCGAGTGTATTTAATGTTATACACTCGGAAGGGTTTTTAACTTAGGCGAAACGGGTTCGCAGCTAAACCCCCGAGAGAGAGGATCGCTCTTCACTTGGAGAAGTTTTAGACTTAGGCGAAGACTGGTTCGCGGCTAAGTCCCCGAGTGTATTGAATGTTATACACTCGGAAGGGTTTTTAACTTAGGCGAAACGGGTTCGCAGCTAAGCCCCCGAGAGAGACGATCGCTCTTCACTCGGAGATGTTTTAGACTTAGGCGAAGACTTGTTCGCGGCTAAGTCTCCGAGTGTATTGAATGTTATACACTCGGAAGGGTTTTTAACTTAAGCGAAACAGGTTCGCAGCTAAGCCCCCGAGAGAGAGGATCGCTCTTAACTCGGAAAAGTTTTAGACTTAGGCGAAGACAGGTTCGCGGCTAAGTCCCCGAGTGTATTGAATGTTATACACTCGGAAGGGTTTTTAACTTTGGCGAAACGGGCTCGCAGCTAAGCCCCCGAGAGAGAGGATCGCTCTTTGCTCGGAGAAGTTTTAGAATTAGGCGAAGACTGGTTCGCGGCTAAGTCTCCGAGTGTATTGAATGTTATACACTCGGAAGGGTTTTTAACTTAGGCGAAACGGGTTCGCAGCTAAGCCCCCGAGAGAGAGGATCGCTCTTCACTCGGAGAAGTTTTAGACTTAGGCGAAGACTGGTTTGCGACTAAGTCCCCGAGTGTATTGAATGTTATACACTCGGAAGGGTTTTTAACTTCGGCGAAACGGGTTCGCAGCTAAGCCCCCGAGAGAGACGATCGCTCTTCACTCGGAGAAGTTTTAGACTTAGGCAAACACTGGTTCTCGGCTAAGTCTCCGAGTGTATTGAATGTTATACACTCGGAAGGGTTTTTAACTTTGGCGAAACGGGCTCGCAGCTAAGCCCCCGAGAGAGAGGATCGCTCTTTGCTCGGAGAAGTTTTAGAATTAGGCGAAGACTGGTTCGCGGCTAAGTCCCCGAGTGTATTGAATGTTATACACTCGGAAGGGTTTTTAACTTTGGCGAAACGGGTTCGCAGCTAAGCCCCTGAGAGAGAGGATCGCTCTTTGCTCGGAGAAGTTTTAGACTTAGGCGAAGACTGGTTCGCGGCTAAGTCTCCGAGTGTATTTAATGTTATACACTCGGAAGGGTTTTTAACTTAGGCGAAACGGGTTCGCAGCTAAACCCCCGAGAGAGAGGATCGCTCTTCACTTGGAGAAGTTTTAGACTTAGGCGAAGACTGGTTCGCGGCTAAGTCCCCGAGTGTATTGAATGTTATACACTCGGAAGGGTTTTTAACTTAGGCGAAACGGGTTCGCAGCTAAGCCCCTGAGAGAGAGGATCGCTCTTTGGTCGGAGATGTTTTAGACTTAGGCGAAGACTGGTTCGCGGCTAAGTCTCCGAGTGTATTGAATGTTATACACTCGGAAGGGTTTTTAACTTAGGCGAAACGGGTTCGCAGCTAAGCCCCCGAGAGAGAGGATCGCTCTTCACTCGGAGAAGTTTTAGACTTAGGCGAAGACTGGTTCGCGGCTAAGTCCCCGAGTGTATTGAATGTTATACACTCGGAAGGGTTTTTAACTTAGGCGAAACGGGTTCGCAGCTAAGCCCCCGAGAGAGAGGATCGCTCTTTGCTCGGAGAAGTTTTAGACTTAGGCGAAGACTGGTTCGCGGCTAAGTCTCCGAGTGTATTGAATGTTATACACTCGGAAGGGTTTTTAACTTAGGCGAAACGGGTTCGCAGCTAAGCCCCCGAGAGAGACGATCGCTCTTCACTCGGAGAAGTTTTAGACTTAGGCGAAGATTGGTTCGCGACTAAGTCCCCGAGTGTATTGAATGTTATACACTCGGAAGGGTTTTTAACTTAGGCGAAACGGGTTCGCAGCTAAGCCCCCGAGAGAGAGGATCGCTCTTCACTCGGAGAAGTTTTAGACTTAGGCGAAGACTGGTTCGCGACTAAGTCCCCGAGTGTATTGAATGTTATACACTCGGAAGGGTTTTTAACTTAGGCGAAATGGGTTCGCAGCTAAGACCCCGAGAGAGAGGATCGCTCTTCACTCGGAGAAGTTTTAGACTTAGGCAAAGACTGGTTCTCGGCTAAGTCTCCGAGTGTATTGAATGTTATACACTCGGAAGGGTTTTTAACTTCGGCGAAACGGGTTCGCAGCTAAGCCCCCGAGAGAGAAGATCGCTCTTCACTCGGAGATGTTTTAGACTTAGGCGAAGCCTGGTTCGCGGCTAAGTCTCCGAGTGTATTGAATGTTATACACTCGGAAGGGTTTTTAACTTAGGCGAAACATGTTCGCTGCTAAGCCCCCGAGAGAGAGGATCGCTCTTCACTCGGAGAAGTTTTAGACTTAGGCGAAGACTGGTTCGTGACTAAGTCTCCGAGTGTATTGAATGTTATACACTCGGAAGGGTTTTTAACTTTGGCGAAACGGGTTCGCAGCTAAGCCCCCGAGACAGAGGATCGCTCTTCACTCGGAGAAGTTTTAGACTTAGGCGAAGACTGGTTCGCGACTAAGTCCCCGAGTGTATTGAATGTTATACACTCGGAAGGGTTTTTAACTTAGGCGAAACGGGTTCGCAGCTAAGACCCTGAGAGAGAGGATCGCTCTTCACTCGGAGAAGTTATAGACTTAGGCGAAGACTGGTTCGCGGCTAAGTCTCCGAGTGTATTGAATGTTATACACTCGGAAGGGTTTTTAACTTAGGCGAAATGGGTTCGCAGCTAAGCCCCCGAGAGAGACGATCGCTCTTCACTCGGAGAAGTTTTAGACTTAGGCAAACACTGGTTCTCGGCTAAGTCTCCGAGTGTATATAATGTTATACACTCGGAAGGGTTTCTAACTTCGGTGAAACGGGTTCGCAGCTAAGCCCCCGAGAAAGAGGATCGCTCTTCACTCGGAGAAGTTTTAGACTTAGGCGAAGCCTGGTTCGCGGCTAAGTCTCCGAGTGTATTGAATGTTATACACTCGGAAGGGTTTTTAACTTAGGCGAAACGGGTTCGCAGCTAAGCCCCCGAGAGAGAGGATCGCTCTTCACTCGGAGAAGTTTTAGACTTAGGCGAAGACTGGTTCGCGACTAAGTCCTTGAGTGTATTGAATGTTATACACTCGGAAGGGTTTTTAACTTAGGCGAAACGTGTTCGCAGCTAAGCCCCCGAGAGAGAGGATCGCTCTTCACTCGGAGATGTTTTAGAATTAGGCGAAGACTGGTTCGCGGCTAAGTCTCCGAGTGTATTGAATGTTATACACTCGGAAGGGTTTTTAACTTAGGCGAAACGGGTTCGCAGCTAAGCCCCCGAGAGAGAGGATCGCTCTTCACTCGGAGAAGTTTTAAACTTAGGCGAAGACAGGTTCGCGGCTAAGTCCCCGAGTGTATTGAATGTTATACACTCGGAAGGGTTTTTAACTTTGGCGAAACGGGCTCGCAGCTAAGCCCCCGAGAGAGAGGATCGCTCTTTGCTCGGAGAAGTTTTAGAATTAGGCGAAGACTGGTTCGCGGCTAAGTCTCCGAGTGTATTGAATGTTATACACTCGGAAGGGTTTTTAACTTAGGCGAAAGGGGTTCGCAGCTAAGCCCCCGAGAGAGAGGATCGCTCTTCACTCGGAGAAGTTTTAGACTTAGGCGAAGACTGGTTCGCGACTAAGTCCCCGAGTGTATTGAATGTTATACACTCGGAAGGGTTTTTAACTTCGGCGAAACGGGTTCGCAGCTAAGCCCCCGAGAGAGACGATCGCTCTTCACTCGGAGAAGTTTTAGACTTAGGCAAACACTGGTTCTCGGCTAAGTCTCCGAGTGTATTGAATGTTATACACTCGGAAGGGTTTTTAACTTTGGCGAAACGGGCTCGCAGCTAAGCCCCCGAGAGAGAGGATCGCTCTTTGCTCGGAGAAGTTTTAGAATTAGGCGAAGACTGGTTCGCGGCTAAGTCTCCGAGTGTATTGAATGTTATACACTCGGAAGGGTTTTTAACTTAGGCGAAACGGGTTCGCAGCTAAGCCCCCGAGAGAGAGGATCGCTCTTCACTCGGAGAAGTTTTAGACTTAGGCGAAGACTGGTTCGCGACTAAGTCCCCGAGTGTATTGAATGTTATACACTCGGAAGGGTTTTTAACTTAGGCGAAACTGGTTCGCAGCTAAGCCCCCGAGAGAGACGATCGCTCTTCACTCGGAGAAGTTTTAGACTTAGGCGAAGACTGGTTCGCGGCTAAGTCTCCGAGTGTATTGAATGTTATACACTCGGAAGGGTTTTTAACTTAGGCGAAACGGGTTCGCAGCTAAGCCCCCGAGAGAGAAGATCGCTCTTTGCTCGGAGATGTTTTAGACTTAGGCGAAGACTGGTTCGCGGCTAAGTCCCCGAGTGTATTGAATGTTATACACTCGGAAGGGTTTTTAACTTAGGCGAAACGGGTTCGCAGCTAAGCCCCCGAGAGAGACGATCGCTCTTCACTCGGAGAAGTTTTAGACTTAGGCGAAGATTGGTTCGCGACTAAGTCCCCGAGTGTATTGAATGTTATACACTCGGAAGGGTTTTTAACTTAGGCGAAACGGGTTCGCAGCTAAGCCCCCGAGAGAGAAGATCGCTCTTCACTCGGAGATGTTTTAGACTTAGGCGAAGACTGGTTCGCGACTAAGTCCCCGAGTGTATTGAATGTTATACACCCGGAAGGGTTTTTAACTTAGGCGAAACAGGTTCGCAGCTAAGCCCCCGAGAGAGAGGATCGCTCTTCACTCGGAGAAGTTTTAGACTTAGGCGAAGCCTGGTTCGCGGCTAAGTCTCCGAGTGTATTGAATGTTATACACTCGGAAGGGTTTTTAACTTAGGCGAAACGGGTTCGCAGCTAAGCCCCCGAGAGAGAGGATCGCTCTTCACTCGGAGAAGTTTTAGACTTAGGCGAAGACTGGTTCGCGACTAAGTCCTTGAGTGTATTAAATGTTATACACTCGGAAGGGTTTTTAACTTAGGCGAAACGGGTTCGCAGCTAAGCCCCTGAGAGAGAGGATCGCTCTTCACTCGGAGATGTTTTAGACTTAGGCAAAGACTGGTTCGCGGCTAAGTCTCCGAGTGTATTGAATGTTATACACTTGGAAGGGTTTTTAACTTAAGCGAAACGGGTTCGCAGCTAAGCCCCCGAGAGAGAGGATCGCTCTTAACTCGGAAAAGTTTTAGACTTAGGCGAAGACATGTTCGCGGCTAAGTCCCCGAGTGTATTGAATGTTATACACTCGGAAGGGTTTTTAACTTTGGCGAGACGGGCTCGCAGCTAAGCCCCCGAGAGAGAGGATCACTCTTTGCTCGGAGAAGTTTTAGAATTAGGCGAAGACTGGTTCGCGGCTAAGTCTCCGAGTGTATTGAATGTTATACACTCGGAAGGGTTTTTAACTTAGGCGAAACGGGTTCGCAGCTAAGCCCCCGAGAGAGAGGATCGCTCTTCACTCGGAGAAGTTTTAGACTTAGGCGAAGACTGGTTCGCGACTAAGTCCCCGAGTGTATTGAATGTTATACACTCGGAAGGGTTTTTAACTTCGGCGAAACGGGTTCGCAGCTAAGCCCCCGAGAGAGACGATCGCTCTTCACTCGGAGAAGTTTTAGACTTAGGCAAACACTGGTTCTCGGCTAAGTCTCCGAGTGTATTGAATGTTATACACTCGGAAGGGTTTTTAACTTTGGCGAAACGGGTTCGCAGCTAAGCCCCCGAGAGAGAGGATCGCTCTTTGCTCGGAGAAGTTTTAGACTTAGGCGAAGACTGGTTCGCGGCTAAGTCTCCGAGTGTATTGAATGTTATACACTCGGAAGGGTTTTTAACTTAGGTGAAACGGGTTCGCAGCTAAGCCCCCGAGAGAGAGGATCGCTCTTCACTCGGAGAAGTTTTAGACTTAGGCGAAGACTGGTTCGCGACTAAGTCCCCGAGTGTATTGAATGTTATACACTCGGAAGGGTTTTTAACTTAGGCGAAATGGGTTCGCAGCTAAGCCCCCGAGAGAGACGATCGCTCTTCACTCGGAGAAGTTTTAGACTTAGGCAAACACTGGTTCTCGGCTAAGTCTCCGAGTGTATTGAATGTTATACACTCGGAAGGGTTTTTAACTTTGGCGAAATGGGTTCGCAGCTAAGCCCCCGAGAGAGAGGATCGCTCTTAACTCGGAGAAGTTTTAGACTTAGGCAAAGACTGGTTCGCGACTAAGTCCCCGAGTGTATTGAATGTTATACACTCGGAAGGGTTTTTAACTTCGGCGAAACGGGTTCGCAGCTAAACCCCCGAGAGAGAAGATCGCTCTTCACTCGGAGATGTTTTAGACTTAGGCGAAGACTGGTTCGCGACTAAGTCCCCGAGTGTATTGAATGTTATACACTCGGAAGGGTTTTTAACTTAGGCGAAACGGGTTCGCAGCTAAGCCCCCGAGAGAGAGGATCGCTCTTCACTCGGAGAAGTTTTAGACTTAGGCGAAGACTGGTTCGCGGCTAAGTCTCCGAGTGTATTGAATGTTATACACTCGGAAGGGTTTTTAACTTAGGCGAAACGGGTTCGCAGCTAAGCCCCCGAGAGAGAGGATCGCTCTTCACTCGGAGAAGTTTTAAACTTAGGCGAAGACTGATTCGCGACTAAGTCCCCGAGTGTATTGAATCTTATACACTCGGAAGGGTTTTTAACTTAGGCGAAACGGGTTCGCAGCTAAGCCCCTGAGAGAGAGGATCGCTCTTCACTCGGAGAAGTTTTAGACTTAGGTGAAGACTGGTTCGAGGCTAAGTCTCCGAGTGTATTGAATGTTATACACTCGGAAGGGTTTTTAACTTAGGCGAAATGGGTTCGCAGCTAAGCCCCCGAGAGAGAGGATCGCTCTTAACTCGGAGAAGTTTTAGACTTAGGCGAAGACTGGTTCGCGGCTAAGTCCCCGAGTGTATTGAATGTTATACACTCGGAAGGGTTTTTAACTTTGGCGAAACGGGTTCGCAGCTAAGCCCCTGAGAGAGAGGATCGCTCTTTGCTCGGAGAAGTTTTAGACTTAGGCGAAGACTGGTTCGCGGCTAAGTCTCCGAGTGTATTTAATGTTATACACTCGGAAGGGTTTTTAACTTAGGCGAAACGGGTTCGCAGCTAAGCCCCCGAGAGAGAGGATCGCTCTTCACTTGGAGAAGTTTTCGACTTAGGCGAAGACTGGTTCGCGGCTAAGTCCCCGAGTGTATTGAATGTTATACACTCGGAAGGGTTTTTAACTTAGGCGAAACGGGTTCGCAGCTAAGCCCCTGAGAGAGAGGATCGCTCTTTGGTCGGAGAAGTTTTAGACTTAGGCGAAGACTGGTTCGCGGCTAAGTCTCCGAGTGTATTGAATGTTATACACTCGGAAGGGTTTTTAACTTAGGCGAAACGGGTTCGCAGCTAAGCCCCCGAGAGAGAGGATCGCTCTTCACTCGGAGAAGTTTTAGACTTAGGCGAAGACTGGTTCGCGGCTAAGTCCCCGAGTGTATTGAATGTTATACACTCGGAAGGGTTTTTAACTTAGGCGAAACGGGTTCGCAGCTAAGCCCCCGAGAGAGAGGATCGCTCTTTGCTCGGAGAAGTTTTAGACTTAGGCGAAGACTGGTTCGCGGCTAAGTCTCCGAGTGTATTGAATGTTATACACTCGGAAGGGTTTTTAACTTAGGCGAAACGGGTTCGCAGCTAAGCCCCCGAGAGAGACGATCGCTCTTCACTCGGAGAAGTTTTAGACTTAGGCGAAGATTGGTTCGCGACTAAGTCCCCGAGTGTATTGAATGTTATACACTCGGAAGGGTTTTTAACTTAGGCGAAACGGGTTCGCAGCTAAGCCCCCGAGAGAGAGGATCGCTCTTCACTCGGAGAAGTTTTAGACTTAGGCGAAGACTGGTTCGCGACTAAGTCCCCGAGTGTATTGAATGTTATACACTCGGAAGGGTTTTTAACTTAGGCGAAATGGGTTCGCAGCTAAGACCCCGATAGAGAGGATCGCTCTTCACTCGGAGAAGTTTTAGACTTAGGCAAAGACTGGTTCGCGGCTAAGTCTCCGAGTGTATTGAATGTTATACACTCGGAAGGGTTTTTAACTTAGGCGAAACGGGTTCGCAGCTAAGCCCCCGAGAGAGAGGATCGCTCTTCACTCGGAGAAGTTTTAGACTTAGGCGAAGACTGGTTCGCGGCTAAGTCTCCGAGTGTATTGAATGTTATACACTCGGAAGGGTTTTTAACTTAGGCGAAACGGGTTCGCAGCTAAGCCCCCGAGAGAGAGGATCGCTCTTCACTCGGAGAAGTTTTAAACTTAGGCGAAGACTGATTCGCGACTAAGTCCCCGAGTGTATTGAATCTTATACACTCGGAAGGGTTTTTAACTTAGGCGAAACGGGTTCGCAGCTAAGCCCCTGAGAGAGAGGATCGCTCTTCACTCGGAGAAGTTTTAGACTTAGGTGAAGACTGGTTCGAGGCTAAGTCTCCGAGTGTATTGAATGTTATACACTCGGAAGGGTTTTTAACTTAGGCGAAATGGGTTCGCAGCTAAGCCCCCGAGAGAGAGGATCGCTCTTAACTCGGAGAAGTTTTAGACTTAGGCGAAGACTGGTTCGCGGCTAAGTCCCCGAGTGTATTGAATGTTATACACTCGGAAGGGTTTTTAACTTTGGCGAAACGGGTTCGCAGCTAAGCCCCTGAGAGAGAGGATCGCTCTTTGCTCGGAGAAGTTTTAGACTTAGGCGAAGACTGGTTCGCGGCTAAGTCTCCGAGTGTATTTAATGTTATACACTCGGAAGGGTTTTTAACTTAGGCGAAACGGGTTCGCAGCTAAGCCCCCGAGAGAGAGGATCGCTCTTCACTTGGAGAAGTTTTCGACTTAGGCGAAGACTGGTTCGCGGCTAAGTCCCCGAGTGTATTGAATGTTATACACTCGGAAGGGTTTTTAACTTAGGCGAAACGGGTTCGCAGCTAAGCCCCTGAGAGAGAGGATCGCTCTTTGGTCGGAGAAGTTTTAGACTTAGGCGAAGACTGGTTCGCGGCTAAGTCTCCGAGTGTATTGAATGTTATACACTCGGAAGGGTTTTTAACTTAGGCGAAACGGGTTCGCAGCTAAGCCCCCGAGAGAGAGGATCGCTCTTCACTCGGAGAAGTTTTAGACTTAGGCGAAGACTGGTTCGCGGCTAAGTCCCCGAGTGTATTGAATGTTATACACTCGGAAGGGTTTTTAACTTAGGCGAAACGGGTTCGTAGCTAAGCCCCCGAGAGAGAGGATCGCTCTTTGCTCGGAGAAGTTTTAGACTTAGGCGAAGACTGGTTCGCGGCTAAGTCTCCGAGTGTATTGAATGTTATACACTCGGAAGGGTTTTTAACTTAGGCGAAACGGGTTCGCAGCTAAGCCCCCGAGAGAGACGATCGCTCTTCACTCGGAGAAGTTTTAGACTTAGGCGAAGATTGGTTCGCGACTAAGTCCCCGAGTGTATTGAATGTTATACACTCGGAAGGGTTTTTAACTTAGGCGAAACGGGTTCGCAGCTAAGCCCCCGAGAGAGAGGATCGCTCTTCACTCGGAGAAGTTTTAGACTTAGGCGAAGACTGGTTCGCGACTAAGTCCCCGAGTGTATTGAATGTTATACACTCGGAAGGGTTTTTAACTTAGGCGAAATGGGTTCGCAGCTAAGACCCCGAGAGAGAGGATCGCTCTTCACTCGGAGAAGTTTTAGACTTAGGCAAAGACTGGTTCGCGGCTAAGTCTCCGAGTGTATTGAATGTTATACACTCGGAAGGGTTTTTAACTTCGGCGAAACGGGTTCACAGCTAAGCCCCCGAGAGAGAAGATCGCTCTTCACTCGGAGAAGTTTTAGACTTAGGCGAAGACTGGTTCGCGACTAAGTCCCCGAGTGTATTGAATGTTATACACTCGGAAGGGTTTTTAACTTAGGCGAAACATGTTCGCTGCTAAGCCCCCGAGAGAGAGGATCGCTCTTCACTCGGAGAAGTTTTAGACTTAGGCGAAGCCTGGTTCGCGGCTAAGTCTCCGAGTGTATTGAATGTTATACACTAGGAAGGGTTTTTAACTTAGGCGAAACGGGTTCGCAGCTAAGCCCCCGAGACAGAGGATCGCTCTTCACTCGGAGAAGTTTTAGACTTAGGCGAAGACTGGTTCGCGACTAAGTCCCCGAGTGTATTGAATGTTATACACTCGGAAGGGTTTTTAACTTAGGCGAAACGGCTTCGCAGCTAAGCCCCTGAGAGAGAGGATCGCTCTTCACTCGGAGAAGTTATAGACTTAGGCGAAGACTGGTTCGCGGCTAAGTCTCCGAGTGTATTGAATGTTATACACTCGGAAGGGTTTTTAACTTAGGCGAAACGGGTTCGCAGCTAAGCCCCCGAGAGAGAGGATCGCTCTTAACTCGGAGAAGTTTTAGACTTAGGCGAAGACAGGTTCGCGGCTAAGTCCCCGAGTGTATTGAATGTTATACACTCGGAAGGGTTTTTTACTTAGGCGAAATGGGTTCGCAGCTAAGCCCCCGAGAGAGACGATCGCTCTTCACTCGGAGAAGTTTTAGACTTAGGCAAACACTGCTTCTCGGCTAAGTCTCCGAGTGTATTGAATGTTATACACTCGGAAGGGTTTTTAACTTCGGCGAAACGGGTTCGCAGCTAAGCCCCCGAGAGAGAAGATCGCTCTTCACTCAGAGATGTTTTAGACTTAGGCGAAGACTGGTTCGCGACTAAGTCCCCGAGTGTATTGAATGTTATACACTCGGAAGGGTTTTTAACTTAGGCGAAACGGGTTCGCAGCTAAGCCCCCGAGAGAGAGGATCGCTCTTCACTCGGAGAAGTTTTAGACTTAGGCGAAGACTGGTTCGCGGCTAAGTCTCCGAGTGTATTGAATGTTATACACTCGGAAGGGTTTTTAACTTAGGCGAAACGGGTTCGCAGCTAAGCCCCCGAGAGAGAGGATCGCTCTTCACTCGGAGAAGTTTTAAACTTAGGCGAAGACTGATTCGCGACTAAGTCCCTGAGTGTATTGAATGTTATACACTCGGAAGGGTTTTTAACTTAGGTGAAACGGGTTCGCAGCTAAGCCCCCGAGAGAGAGGATCGCTCTTCACTCGGAGAAGTTTTTGACTTAGGCGAAGACTGGTTCGCGGCTAAGTCTCTGATTGTATTGAATGTTATACACTCGGAAGGGTTTTTAACTTAGGCGAAACGGGTTCGCAGCTAAGCCCCCGAGAGAGAGGATCGCTCTTCACTCGGAGAAGTTTTAGACTTAGGCGAAGACTGATTCGCGACTAAGTCCCCGAGTGTATTGAATGTTATACACTCGGAAGGGTTTTTAACTTAGGCGAAACGGGTTCGCAGCTAAGCCCCTGAGAGAGAGGATCGCTCTTCACTCGGAGAAGTTTTAGACTTAGGCGAAGACTGGTTCGAGGCTAAGTCTCCGAGTGTATTGAATGTTATACACTCGGAAGGGTTTTTAACTTAGGCGAAACGGGTTCGCAGCTAAGCCCCCGAGAGAGAGGATCGCTCTTAACTCGGAGAAGTTTTAGACTTAGGCGAAGACTGGTTCGCGGCTAAGTCCCCGAGTGTATTGAATGTTATACACTCGGAAGGGTTTTTAACTTTGGCGAAACGGGTTCGCAGCTAAGCCCCCGAGAGAGAGGATCGCTCTTTGCTCGGAGAAGTTTTAGAATTAGGCGAAGACTGGTTCGCGGCTAAGTCTCCGAGTGTATTGAATGTTATACACTCGGAAGGGTTTTTAACTTAGGCGAAACGGGTTCACAGCTAAGCCCCCGAGAGAGAGGATCGCTCTTCACTCGGAGAAGTTTTCGACTTAGGCGAAGACTGGTTCGCGGCTAAGTCCCCGAGTGTATTGAATGTTATACACTCGGAAGGGTTTTTAACTTAGGCGAAACGGGTTCGCAGCTAAGCCCCTAAGAGAGAGGATCGCTCTTTTCTCGGAGAAGTTTTAGACTTAGGCGAAGACTGGTTCGCGGCTAAGTCTCCGAGTGTATTGAATGTTATACACTCGGAAGGGTTTTTAACTTAGGCGAAACGGGTTCGCAGCTAAGCCCCCGAGAGAGAGGATCGCTCTTCACTCGGAGAAGTTTTAGACTTAGGCGAAGACTGGTTCGCGGCTAAGTCCCCGAGTGTATTGAATGTTATACACTCGGAAGGGTTTTTAACTTAGGCGAAACGGGTTCGCAGCTAAGCCCCTGAGAGAGAGGATCGCTCTTTGCTCGGAGAAGTTTTAGACTTAGGCGAAGACTGGTTCGCGGCTAAGTCTCCGAGTGTATTGAATGTTATACACTCGGAAGGGTTTTTAACTTAGGCGAAACGGATTCGCAGCTAAGCCCCCGAGAGAGACGATCGCTCTTCACTCGGAGAAGTTTTAGACTTAGGCGAAGATTGGTTCGCGACTAAGTCCCCGAGTGTATTGAATGTTATACACTCGGAAGGGTTTTTAACTTAGGTGAAACGGGTTCGCAGCTAAGCCCCCGAGAGAGAGGATCGCTCTTCACTCGGAGAAGTTTTACACTTAGGCGAAGACTGGTTCGCGACTAAGTCCCCGAGTGTATTGAATGTTATACACTCGGAAGGGTTTTTAACTTAGGCGAAATGGGTTCGCAGCTAAGACCCCGAGAGAGAGGATCGCTCTTCACTCGGAGAAGTTTTAGACTTAGGCAAAGACTGGTTCGCGGCTAAGTCTCCGAGTGTATTGAATGTTATACACTCGGAAGGGTTTTTAACTTCGGCGAAACGGGTTCACAGCTAAGCCCCCGAGAGAGAAGATCGCTCTTCACTCGGAGAAGTTTTAGACTTAGGCGAAGACTGGTTCGCGACTAAGTCCCCGAGTGTATTGAATGTTATACACTCGGAAGGGTTTTTAACTTAGGCGAAACATGTTCGCAGCTAAGCCCCCGAGAGAGAGGATCGCTCTTCACTCGGAGAAGTTTTAGACTTAGGCGAAGCCTGGTTCGCGGCTAAGTCTCCGAGTGTATTGAATGTTATACACTCGGAAGGGTTTTTAACTTAGGCGAAACGGGTTCGCAGCTAAGCCCCCGAGACAGAGGATCGCTCTTCACTCGGAGAAGTTTTAGACTTAGGCGAAGACTGGTTCGCGACTAAGTCCCCGAGTGTATTGAATGTTATACACTCGGAAGGGTTTTTAACTTTGGCGAAACGGGTTCGCAGCTAAGCCCCTGAGAGAGAGGATCGCTCTTCACTCGGAGAAGTTATAGACTTAGGCGAAGACTGGTTCGCGGCTAAGTCTCCGAGTGTATTGAATGTTATACACTCGGAAGGGTTTTGAACTTAGGCGAAACGGGTTCGCAGCTAAGCCCCCGAGAGAGAGGATCGCTCTTAACTCGGAGAAGTTTTAGACTTAGGCGAGGACAGATTCGCGGCTAAGTCCCCGAGTGTATTGAATGTTATACACTCGGAAGGGTTTTTAAGTTTGGCGAAACGGGTTCGCAGCTAAGCCCCTGAGAGAGAGGATCGCTCTTTGCTCGGAGAAGTTTTAGACTTAGGCGAAGACTGGTTCGCGGCTAAGTCTCCGAGTGTATTGAATGTTATACACTCGGAAGGGTTTTTAACTTAGGCGAAACGGGTTCGCAGCTAAGCCCCCGAGAGAGAGGATCGCTCTTCACTCGGAGAAGTTTTAGACTTAGGCGAAGACTGGTTCGCGACTAAGTCCCCGAGTGTATTGAATGTTATACACTCGGAAGGGTTTTTAACTTAGGCGAAATGGGTTCGCAGCTAAGCCCCCGAGAGAGACGATCGCTCTTCACTCGGAGAAGTTTTAGACTTAGGCAAAGACTGGTTCTCGGCTAAGTCTCCGAGTGTATTGAATGTTATACACTCGGAAGGGTTTTTAACTTCGGCGAAACGGGTTCGCAGCTAAGCCCCCGAGAGAGAAGATCGCTCTTCACTCGGAGATGTTTTAGACTTAGGCGAAGACTGGTTCGCGACTAAGTCCCCGAGTGTATTGAATGTTATACACTCGGAAGGGTTTTTAACTTAGGCGAAACGGGTTCGCAGCTAAGCCCCCGAGAGAGAGGATCGCTCTTCACTCGGAGAAGTTTTAGACTTAGGCGAAGCCTGGTTCGCGGCTTAGTCTCCGAGTGTATTGAATGTTATACACTCGGAAGGGTTTTTAACTTAGGCGAAACGGGTTCGCAGCTAAGCCCCCGAGAGAAAGGATCGCTCTTCACTCGGAGAAGTTTTAGACTTAGGCGAAGACTGGTTCGCGACTAAGTCCCCGACTGTATTGAATGTTATACACTCGGTAGGGTTTTTAACTTAGGCGAAACGGGTTCGCAGCTAAGCCCCTGAGAGAGAGGATCGCTCTTCACTCGGAGATGTTTTAGACTTAGGCGAAGACTAGTTCACGGCTAAGTCTCCGAGTGTATTGAATGTTATACACTCGGAAGGGTTTTTAACTTAGGCGAAACGGGTTCGCAGCTAAGCCCCCGAGAGAGAGGATCGCTCTTAACTCGGAGAAGTTTTAGACTTAGGCGAAGACAGGTTCGCGGCTAAGGCCCCGAGTGTATTGAATGTTATACACTCGGAAGGGTTTTTAACTTTGGCGAAACGGGTTCGCAGCTAAGCCCCCGAGAGAGAGGATCGCTCTTCACTCGGAGAAGTTTTAGACTTAGGCGAAGACTGGTTCGCGACTAAGTCCCCGAGTGTATTGAATGTTATACACTCGGAAGGGTTTTTAACTTAGGCGAAATGGGTTCGCAGCTAAGCCCCCGAGAGAGACGATCGCTCTTCACTCGGAGATGTTTTAGACTTAGGCAAACACTGGTTCTCGGCTAAGTCTCCGAGTGTATTGAATGTTATACACTCGGAAGGGTTTTTAACTTCGGCGAAACGGGTTCGCAGCTAAGCCCCTGAGAGAGAGGATCGCTCTTCACTCGGAGATGTTTTAGACTTAGGCGAAGACTGGTTCGCGACTAAGTCCCCGAGTGTATTGAATGTTATACACTCGGAAGGGTTTTTAACTTAGGCGAAACGGGTTCGCAGCTAAGCCCCCGAGAGAGAGGATCGCTCTTCACTCGGAGAAGTTTTAGACTTAGGCGAAGACTGGTTCGCGGCTAAGTCTCCGAGTGTATTGAATGTTATACACTCGGAAGGGTTTTTAACTTAGGCGAAACGGGTTCGCACCTAAGCCCCCGAGAGAGAGGATCGCTCTTAACTCGGAGAAGTTTTAGACTTAGGCGAAGACTGGTTCGCGGCTAAGTCCCCGAGTGTATTGAATGTTATACACTCGGAAGGGTTTTTAACTTTGGCGAAACGGGTTCGCAGCTAAGCCCCCGAGAGAGAGGATCGCTGTTTGCTTGGAGAAGTTTTAGACTTAGGCGAAGACAGGTTCGCGGCTAAGTCTCCGAGTGTATTGAATGTTATACACTCGGAAGGGTTTTTAACATAGGCGAAACGGGTTCGCAGCTAAGCCCCCGAGAGAGAGGATCGCTCTTCACTCGGAGAAGTTTTAGACTTAGGCGAAGACTGGTTCGCGGCTAAGTCCCCGAGTGTATTGAATGTTATACACTCGGAAGGGTTTTTAACTTAGGCGAAACGGGTTCGCAGCTAAGCCCCTGAGAGAGAGGATCGCTCTTTGCTCGGAGAAGTTTTAGACTTAGGCGAAGACTGGTTCGCGGCTAAGTCTCCGAGTGTATTGAATGTTATACACTCGGAAGGGTTTTTAACTTCGGCGAAACGGGTTCACAGCTAAGCCCCCGAGAGAGAAGATCGCTCTTCACTCGGAGAAGTTTTAGACTTAGGCGAAGACTGGTTCGCGACTAAGTCCCCGAGTGTATTGAATGTTATACACTCGGAAGGGTTTTTAACTTAGGCGAAATGGGTTCGCAGCTAAGCCCCCGAGAGAGACGATCGCTCTTCACTCGGAGAAGTTTTAGACTTAGGCAAAGACTGGTTCTCGGCTAAGTCTCCAAGTGTATTGAATGTTATACACTCGGAAGGGTTTTTAACTTCGGCGAAACGGGTTCGCAGCTAAGCCCCCGAGAGAGAAGATCGCTCTTCACTCGGAGATGTTTTAGACTTAGGCGAAGACTGGTTCGCGACTAAGTCCCCGAGTGTATTGAATGTTATACACTCGGAAGGGTTTTTAACTTAGGCGAAACGGGTTCGCAGATAAGCCCCCGAGAGAGAGGATCGCTATTCACTCGGAGAAGTTTTAGACTTAGGCGAAGCCTGGTTCGCGGCTTAGTCTCCGAGTGTATTGAATGTTATACACTCGGAAGCGTTTTTAACTTAGGCGAAACGGGTTCGCAGCTAAGCCCCCGAGAGAAAGGATCGCTCTTCACTCGGAGAAGTTTTAGACTTAGGCGAAGACTGGTTCGCGACTAAGTCCCCGACTGTATTGAATGTTATACACTCGGTAGGGTTTTTAACTTAGGCGAAACGGGTTCGCAGCTAAGCCCCTGAGAGAGAGGATCGCTCTTCACTCGGAGATGTTTTAGACTTAGGCGAAGACTGGTTCACGGCTAAGTCTCCGAGTGTATTGAATGTTATACACTCGGAAGGGTTTTTAACTTAGGCGAAACGGGTTCGCAGCTAAGCCCCCGAGAGAGAGGATCACTCTTAACTCGGAGAAGTTTTAGACTTAGGCGAAGACAGGTTCGCGGCTAAGGCCCCGAGTGTATTGAATGTTATACACTCGGAAGGGTTTTTAACTTTGGCGAAACGGGTTCGCAGCTAAGCCCCCGAGAGAGAGGATCGCTCTTTGCTCGGAGAAGTTTTAGAATTAGGCGAAGACTGGTTCGCGGCAAAGTCTCCGAGTGTATTGAATGTTATACACTCGGAAGGGTTTTTAACTTAGGCGAAACGGGTTCGTAGCTAAGCCCCCGAGAGAGAGGATCGCTCTTCACTCGGAGAAGTTTTAGACTTAGGCGAAGACTGGTTCGTGACTAAGTCCCCGAGTGTATTGAATGTTATACACTCGGAAGGGTTTTTAACTTAGGCGAAATGGGTTCGCAGCTAAGCCCCCGAGAGAGACGATCGCTCTTCACTCGGAGATGTTTTAGACTTAGGCAAACACTGGTTCTCGGCTAAGTCTCCGAGTGTATTGAATGTTATACACTCGGAAGGGTTTTTAACTTCGGCGAAACGGGTTCGCAGCTAAGCCCCCGAGAGAAAGGATCGCTCTTCACTCGGAGAAGTTTTAGACTTAGGCGAAGACTGGTTCGCGACTAAGTCCCCGACTGTATTGAATGTTATACACTCGGTAGGGTTTTTAACTTAGGCGAAACGGGTTCGCAGCTAAGCCCCTGAGAGAGAGGATCGCTCTTCACTCGGAGATGTTTTAGACTTAGGCGAAGACTGGTTCACGGCTAAGTCTCCGAGTGTATTGAATGTTATACACTCGGAAGGGTTTTTAACTTAGGCGAAACGGGTTCGCAGCTAAGCCCCCGAGAGAGAGGATCGCTCTTAACTCGGAGAAGTTTTAGACTTAGGCGAAGACAGGTTCGCGGCTAAGGCCCCGAGTGTATTGAATGTTATACACTCGGAAGGGTTTTTAACTTTGGCGAAATGGGTTCGCAGCTAAGCCCCCGAGAGAGAGGATCGCTCTTTGCTCGGAGAAGTTTTAGAATTAGGCGAAGACTGGTTCGCGGCAAAGTCTCCGAGTGTATTGAATGTTATACACTCGGAAGGGTTTTTTACTTAGGCGAAACGGGTTCGTAGCTAAGCCCCCGAGAGAGAGGATCGCTCTTCACTCGGAGAAGTTTTAGACTTAGGCGAAGACTGGTTCGTGACTAAGTCCCCGAGTGTATTGAATGTTATACACTCGGAAGGGTTTTTAACTTAGGCGAAATGGGTTCGCAGCTAAGCCCCCGAGAGAGACGATCGCTCTTCACTCGGAGATGTTTTAGACTTAGGCAAACACTGGTTCTCGGCTATGTCTCCGAGTGTATTGAATGTTATACACTCGGAAGGGTTTTTAACTTCGGCGAAACGGGTTCGCAGCTAAGCCCCCGAGAGAGAAGATTGCTCTTCACTCGGAGATGTTTTAGACTTAGGCGAAGACTGGTTCGCGACTAAGTCCCCGAGTGTATTGAATGTTATACACTCGGAAGGGTTTTTAACTTAGGCGAAACGGGTTCGCAGCTAAGCCCCCGAGAGAGAGGATCGCTCTTCACTCGGAGAAGTTTTAGACTTAGGCGAAGACTGGTTCGCGGCTAAGTCTCCGAGTGTATTGAATGTTATACACTCGGAAGGGTTTTTAACTTAGGCGAAACGGGTTCGCAGCTAAGCCCCAAAGAGAGAGGATCGCTCTTCACTCGGAGAAGTTTTAGACTTAGGCGAAGACTGATTCGCGACTAAGTCCCCGAGTGTATTGAATGTTATACACTCGGAAGGGTTTTCAACTTAGGCGAAACGGGTTCGCAGCTAAGCCCCTGAGAGAGAGGATCGCTCTTCACTCGGAGAAGTTTTAGACTTAGGCGAAGACTGGTTCGCGGCTAAGTCTCCGAGTGTATTGAATGTTATACACTCGGAAGGGTTTTCAACTTAGGCGAAACGGGTTCGCAGCTAAGCCCCCGAGAGAGAGGATCGCTCTTCACTCGGAGAAGTTTTAGAC
The DNA here is from genome assembly GCA_039707655.1 of Elymus sibiricus. NCBI lineage: Eukaryota > Viridiplantae > Streptophyta > Magnoliopsida > Poales > Poaceae > Elymus > Elymus sibiricus. The sequence goes on along the minus strand of CM077664.1, from coordinate 18,017,966 downwards.
TTAGGCGAAGACTGGTTCGCGACTAAGTCCCCGAGTGTATTGAATGTTATACACTCGGAAGGGTTTTTAACTTAGGCGAAATGGGTTCGCCGCTAAGCCCCCGAGAGAGACGATTGCTCTTCACTCGGAGATGTTTTAGACTTAGGCAAACACTGGTTCTCGGCTAAGTCTCCGAGTGTATTGAATGTTATACACTCGGAAGGGTTTTTAACTTCGGCGAAACGGGTTCGCAGCTAAGCCCCTGAGAGAGAGGATCGCTCTTCACTCGGAGATGTTTTAGACTTAGGCGAAGACTGGTTCGCGACTAAGTCCCCGAGTGTATTGAATGTTATACACTCGGAAGGGTTTTTAACTTAGGCGAAACGGGTTCGCAGCTAAGCCCCCGAGAGAGAGGATCGCTCTTCACTCGGAGAAGTTTTAGACTTAGGCGAAGACTGGTTCGCGGCTAAGTCTCCGAGTGTATTGAATGTTATACACTCGGAAGGGTTTTTAACTTAGGCGAAACGGGTTCGCACCTAAGCCCCCGAGAGAGAGGATCGCTCTTAACTCGGAGAAGTTTTAGACTTAGGTGAAGACTGGTTCGCGGCTAAGTCCCCGAGTGTATTGAATGTTATACACTCGGAAGGGTTTTTAACTTTGGCGAAACGGGTTCGCAGCTAAGCCCCCGAGAGAGAGGATCGCTCTTTGCTCGGAGAAGTTTTAGACTTAGGCGAAGACAGGTTCGCGGCTAAGTCTCCGAGTGTATTGAATGTTATACACTCGGAAGGGTTTTTAACATAGGCGAAACGGGTTCGCAGCTAAGCCCCCGAGAGAGAGGATCGCTCTTCACTCGGAGAAGTTTTAGACTTAGGCGAAGACTGGTTCGCGGCTAAGTCCCCGAGTGTATTGAATGTTATACACTCGGAAGGGTTTTTAACTTAGGCGAAACGGGTTCGCAGCTAAGCCCCTGAGAGAGAGGATCGCTCTTTGCTCGGAGAAGTTTTAGACTTAGGCGAAGACTGGTTCGCGGCTAAGTCTCCGAGTGTATTGAATGTTATACACTCGGAAGGGTTTTTAACTTCGGCGAAACGGGTTCACAGCTAAGCCCCCGAGAGAGAAGATCGCTCTTCACTCAGAGAAGTTTTAGACTTAGGCGAAGACTGGTTCGCGACTAAGTCCCCGAGTGTATTGAATGTTATACACTCGGAAGGGTTTTTAACTTAGGCGAAACATGTTCGCAGCTAAGTCCCCGAGAGAGAGGATCGCTCTTCACTCGGAGAAGTTTTAGACTTAGGCGAAGCCTGGTTCGCGGCTAAGTCTCCGAGTGTATTGAATGTTATACACTCGGAAGGGTTTTTAACTTAGGCGAAGCGGGTTCGCAGCTAAGCCCCCGAGACAGAGGATCGCTCTTCACTCGGAGAAGTTTTAGACTTAGGCGAAGACTGGTTCGCGACTAAGTCCCCGAGTGTATTGAATGTTATACACTCGGAAGGGTTTTTAACTTAGGCGAAACGGGTTCGCAGCTAAGCCCCTGAGAGAGAGGATCGCTCTTCACTCGGAGAAGTTTTAGACTTAGGCGAAGACTGGTTCGCGGCTAAGTCTCCGAGTGTATTGAATGTTATACACTCGGAAGGGTTTTTAACTTAGGCGAAACGGGTTCGCAGCTAAGCCCCCGAGAGAGAGGATCGCTCTTCACTCGGAGAAGTTTTAGACTTAGGCGAAGACTGGTTCGCGACTAAGTCCCCGAGTGTATTGAATGTTATACACTCGGAAGGGTTTTTAACTTAGGCGAAATGGGTTTGCAGCTAAGCCCCCGAGAGAGACGATCGCTCTTCACTCGGAGAAGTTTTAGACTTAGGCAAAGACTGGTTCTCGGCTAAGTCTCCGAGTGTATTGAATGTTATACACTCGGAAGGGTTTTTAACTTCGGCGAAACGGGTTCGCAGCTAAGCCCCCGAGAGAGAAGATCGCTCTTCACTCGGAGATGTTTTAGACTTAGGCGAAGACTGGTTCGCGACTAAGTCCCCGAGTGTATTGAATGTTATACACTCGGAAGGGTTTTTAACTTAGGCGAAACGGGTTCGCAGATAAGCCCCCGAGAGAGAGGATCGCTCTTCACTCGGAGAAGTTTTAGACTTAGGCGAAGCCTGGTTCGCGGCTTAGTCTCCGAGTGTATTGAATGTTATACACTCGGAAGCATTTTTAACTTAGGCGAAACGGGTTCGCAGCTAAGCCCCCGAGAGAAAGGATCGCTCTTCACTCGGAGAAGTTTTAGACTTAGGCGAAGACTGGTTCGCGACTAAGTCCCCGACTGTATTGAATGTTATACACTCGGTAGGGTTTTTAACTTAGGCGAAACGGGTTCGCAGCTAAGCCCCTGAGAGAGAGGATCGCTCTTCACTCGGAGATGTTTTAGACTTAGGCGAAGACTGGTTCACGGCTAAGTCTCCGAGTGTATTGAATGTTATACACTCGGAAGGGTTTTTAACTTAGGCGAAACGGGTTCGCAGCTAAGCCCCCGAGAGAGAGGATCGCTCTTAACTCGGAGAAGTTTTAGACTTAGGCGAAGACTGGTTCGCGGCTAAGTCCCCGAGTGTATTGAATGTTATACACTCGGAAGGGTTTTTAACTTAGGCGAAACGGGTTCGCAGCTAAGCCCCTGAGAGAGAGGATCGCTCTTTGCTCGGAGAAGTTTTAGACTTAGGCGAAGACTGGTTCGCGGCTAAGTCTCCGAGTGTATTGAATGTTATACACTCGGAAGGGTTTTTAACTTCGGCGAAACGGGTTCACAGCTAAGCCCCCGAGAGAGAAGATCGCTCTTCACTCGGAGAAGTTTTAGACTTAGGCGAAGACTGGTTCGCGACTAAGTCCCCGAGTGTATTGAATGTTATACACTCGGAAGGGTTTTTAACTTAGGCGAAACATGTTCGCAGCTAAGTCCCCGAGAGAGAGGATCGCTCTTCACTCGGAGAAGTTTTAGACTTAGGCGAAGCCTGGTTCGCGGCTAAGTCTCCGAGTGTATTGAATGTTATACACTCGGAAGGGTTTTTAACTTAGGCGAAGCGGGTTCGCAGCTAAGCCCCCGAGACAGAGGATCGCTCTTCACTCGGAGAAGTTTTAGACTTAGGCGAAGACTGGTTCGCGACTAAGTCCCCGAGTGTATTGAATGTTATACACTCGGAAGGGTTTTTAACTTAGGCGAAACGGGTTCGCAGCTAAGCCCCTGAGAGAGAGGATCGCTCTTCACTCGGAGAAGTTTTAGACTTAGGCGAAGACTGGTTCGCGGCTAAGTCTCCGAGTGTATTGAATGTTATACACTCGGAAGGGTTTTTAACTTAGGCGAAACGGGTTCACAGCTAAGCCCCCGAGAGAGAGGATCGCTCTTCACTCGGAGAAGTTTTAGACTTAGGCGAAGACTGGTTCGCGACTAAGTCCCCGAGTGTATTGAATGTTATACACTCGGAAGGGTTTTTAACTTAGGCGAAATGGGTTTGCAGCTAAGCCCCCGAGAGAGACGATCGCTCTTCACTCGGAGAAGTTTTAGACTTAGGCAAAGACTGGTTCTCGGCTAAGTCTCCGAGTGTATTGAATGTTATACACTCGGAAGGGTTTTTAACTTCGGCGAAACGGGTTCGCAGCTAAGCCCCCGAGAGAGAAGATCGCTCTTCACTCGGAGATGTTTTAGACTTAGGCGAAGACTGGTTCGCGACTAAGTCCCCGAGTGTATTGAATGTTATACACTCGGAAGGGTTTTTAACTTAGGCGAAACGGGTTCGCAGATAAGCCCCCGAGAGAGAGGATCGCTCTTCACTCGGAGAAGTTTTAGACTTAGGCGAAGCCTGGTTCGCGGCTTAGTCTCCGAGTGTATTGAATGTTATACACTCGGAAGCATTTTTAACTTAGGCGAAACGGGTTCGCAGCTAAGCCCCCGAGAGAAAGGATCGCTCTTCACTCGGAGAAGTTTTAGACTTAGGCGAAGACTGGTTCGCGACTAAGTCCCCGACTGTATTGAATGTTATACACTCGGTAGGGTTTTTAACTTAGGCGAAACGGGTTCGCAGCTAAGCCCCTGAGAGAGAGGATCGCTCTTCACTCGGAGATGTTTTAGACTTAGGCGAAGACTGGTTCACGGCTAAGTCTCCGAGTGTATTGAATGTTATACACTCGGAAGGGTTTTTAACTTAGGCGAAACGGGTTCGCAGCTAAGCCCCCGAGAGAGAGGATCGCTCTTAACTCGGAGAAGTTTTAGACTTAGGCGAAGACAGGTTCGCGGCTAAGGCCCCGAGTGTATTGAATGTTATACACTCGGAAGGGTTTTTAACTTTGGCGAAACGGGTTCGCAGCTAAGCCCCCGAGAGAGAGGATCGCTCTTTGCTCGGAGAAGTTTTAGAATTAGGCGAAGAATGGTTCGCGGCAAAGTCTCCGAGTGTATTGAATGTTATACACTCGGAAGGGTTTTTAACTTAGGCGAAACGGGTTCGTAGCTAAGCCCCCGAGAGAGAAGATCGCTCTTCACTCGGAGAAGTTTTAGACTTAGGCGAAGACTGGTTCGTGACTAAGTCCCCGAGTGTATTGAATGTTATACACTCGGAAGGGTTTTTAACTTAGGCGAAATGGGTTCGCAGCTAAGCCCCCGAGAGAGACGATCGCTCTTCACTCGGAGATGTTTTAGACTTAGGCAAACACTGGTTCTCGGCTAAGTCTCCGAGTGTATTGAATGTTATACACTCGGAAGGGTTTTTAACTTCGGCGAAACGGGTTCGCAGCTAAGCCCCCGAGAGAGAAGATTGCTCTTCACTCGGAGATGTTTTAGACTTAGGCGAAGACTGGTTCGCGACTAAGTCCCCGAGTGTATTGAATGTTATACACTCGGAAGGGTTTTTAACTTAGGCGAAACGGGTTCGCAGCTAAGCCCCCGAGAAAGAGGATCGCTCTTCACTCGGAGAAGTTTTAGACTTAGGCGAAGACTGGTTCGCGGCTAAGTCTCCGAGTGTATTGAATGTTATACACTCGGAAGGGTTTTTAACTTAGGCGAAACGGGTTCGCAGCTAAGCCCCAAAGAGAGAGGATCGCTCTTCACTCGGAGAAGTTTTAGACTTAGGCGAAGACTGATTCGCGACTAAGTCCCCGAGTGTATTGAATGTTATACACTCGGAAGGGTTTTCAACTTAGGCGAAACGGGTTCGCAGCTAATCCCCTGAGAGAGAGGATCGCTCTTCACTCGGAGAAGTTTTAGACTTAGGCGAAGACTGGTTCGCGGCTAAGTCTCCGAGTGTATTGAATGTTATACACTCGGAAGGGTTTTCAACTTAGGCGAAACGGGTTCGCAGCTAAGCCCCCGAGAGAGAGGATCGCTCTTCACTCGGAGAAGTTTTAGACTTAGGCGAAGACTGGTTCGCGACTAAGTCCCCGAGTGTATTGAATGTTATACACTCGGAAGGGTTTTTAACTTATGCGAAATGGGTTCGCAGCTAAGCCCCCGAGAGAGACGATTGCTCTTCACTCGGAGATGTTTTAGACTTAGGCAAACACTGGTTCTCGGCTAAGTCTCCGAGTGTATTGAATGTTATACACTCGGAAGGGTTTTTAACTTCGGCGAAACGGGTTCGCAGCTAAGCCCCTGAGAGAGAGGATCGCTCTTCACTCGGAGATGTTTTAGACTTAGGCGAAGACTGGTTCGCGACTAAGTCCCTGAGTGTATTGAATGTTATACACTCGGAAGGGTTTTTAACTTAGGCGAAACGGGTTCGCAGCTAAGCCCCCGAGAGAGAGGATCGCTCTTCACTCGGAGAAGTTTTAGACTTAGGCGAAGACTGGTTCGCGGCTAAGTCTCCGAGTGTATTGAATGTTATACACTCGGAAGGGTTTTTAACTTAGGCGAAACGGGTTCGCACCTAAGCCCCCGAGAGAGAGGATCGCTCTTAACTCGGAGAAGTTTTAGACTTAGGTGAAGACTGGTTCGCGGCTAAGTCCCCGAGTGTATTGAATGTTATACACTCGGAAGGGTTTTTAACTTTGGCGAAACGGGTTCGCAGCTAAGCCCCCGAGAGAGAGGATCGCTCTTTGCTCGGAGAAGTTTTAGACTTAGGCGAAGACAGGTTCGCGGCTAAGTCTCCGAGTGTATTGAATGTTATACACTCGGAAGGGTTTTTAACATAGGCGAAACGGGTTCGCAGCTAAGCCCCCGAGAGAGAGGATCGCTCTTCACTCGGAGAAGTTTTAGACTTAGGCGAAGACTGGTTCGCGGCTAAGTCCCCGAGTGTATTGAATGTTATACACTCGGAAGGGTTTTTAACTTAGGCGAAACGGGTTCGCAGCTAAGCCCCTGAGAGAGAGGATCGCTCTTTGCTCGGAGAAGTTTTAGACTTAGGCGAAGACTGGTTCGCGGCTAAGTCTCCGAGTGTATTGAATGTTATACACTCGGAAGGGTTTTTAACTTCGGCGAAACGGGTTCACAGCTAAGCCCCCGAGAGAGAAGATCGCTCTTCACTCGGAGAAGTTTTAGACTTAGGCGAAGACTGGTTCGCGACTAAGTCCCCGAGTGTATTGAATGTTATACACTCGGAAGGGTTTTTAACTTAGGCGAAACGGGTTCGCAGCTAAGCCCCCGAGAAAGAGGATCGCTCTTCACTCGGAGAAGTTTTAGACTTAGGCGAAGACTGGTTCGCGGCTAAGTCTCCGAGTGTATTGAATGTTATACACTCGGAAGGGTTTTTAACTTAGGCGAAACGGGTTCGCAGCTAAGCCCCAAAGAGAGAGGATCGCTCTTCACTCGGAGAAGTTTTAGACTTAGGCGAAGACTGGTTCGTGACTAAGTCCCCGAGTGTATTGAATGTTATACACTCGGAAGGGTTTTTAACTTAGGCGAAACATGTTCGCAGCTAAGTCCCCGAGAGAGAGGATCGCTCTTCACTCGGAGAAGTTTTAGACTTAGGCGAAGCCTGGTTCGCGGCTAAGTCTCCGAGTGTATTGAATGTTATACACTCGGAAGGGTTTTTAACTTAGGCGAAACGGGTTCGCAGCTAAGCCCCCGAGACAGAGGATCGCTCTTCACTCGGAGAAGTTTTAGACTTAGGCGAAGACTGGTTCGCGACTAAGTCCCCGAGTGTATTGAATGTTATACACTCGGAAGGGTTTTTAACTTAGGCGAAACGGGTTCGCAGCTAAGCCCCTGAGAGAGAGGATCGCTCTTCACTCGGAGAAGTTTTAGACTTAGGCGAAGACTGGTTCGCGGCTAAGTCTCCGAGTGTATTGAATGTTATACACTCGGAAGGGTTTTTAACTTAGGCGAAACGGGTTCGCAGCTAAGCCCCCGAGAGAGAGGATCGCTCTTCACTCGGAGAAGTTTTAGACTTAGGCGAAGACTGGTTCGCGACTAAGTCCCCGAGTGTATTGAATGTTATACACTCGGAAGGGTTTTTAACTTAGGCGAAATGGGTTCGCAGCTAAGTCCCCGAGAGAGACGATCGCTCTTCACTCGGAGAAGTTTTAGACTTAGGCAAAGACTGGTTCTCGGCTAAGTCTCCGAGTGTATTGAATGTTATACACTCGGAAGGGTTTTTAACTTCGGCGAAACGAGTTCGCAGCTAAGCCCCCGAGAGAGAAGATCGCTCTTCACTCGGAGATGTTTTAGACTTAGGCGAAGACTGGTTCGCGACTAAGTCCCCGAGTGTATTGAATGTTATACACTCGGAAGGGTTTTTAACTTAGGCGAAACGGGTTCGCAGATAAGCCCCCGAGAGAGAGGATCGCTCTTCACTCGGAGAAGTTTTAGACTTAGGCGAAGCCTGGTTCGCGGCTTAGTCTCCGAGTGTATTGAATGTTATACACTCGGAAGGGTTTTTAACTTAGGCGAAACGGGTTCGCAGCTAAGCCCCCGAGAGAAAGGATCGCTCTTCACTCGGAGAAGTTTTAGACTTAGGCGAAGACTGGTTCGCGACTAAGTCCCCGAGTGTATTGAATGTTATACACTCGGTAGGGTTTTTAACTTAGGCGAAACGGGTTCGCAGCTAAGCCCCTGAGAGAGAGGATCACTCTTCACTCGGAGAAGTTTTAGACTTAGGCGAAGACTGGTTCACGGCTAAGTCTCCGAGTGTATTGAATGTTATACACTCGGAAGGGTTTTTAACTTAGGCGAAACGGGTTCGCAGCTAAGCCCCCGAGAGAGAGGATCGCTCTTAACTCGGAGAAGTTTTAGACTTAGGCGAAGACAGGTTCGCGGCTAAGGCCCCGAGTGTATTGAATGTTATACACTCGGAAGGGTTTTTAACTTAGGCGAAACGGGTTCGCAGATAAGCCCCCGAGAGAGAGGATCGCTCTTTGCTCGGAGAAGTTTTAGAATTAGGCGAAGACTGGTTCGCGGCTTAGTCTCCGAGTGTATTGAATGTTATACACTCGGAAGCGTTTTTAACTTAGGCGAAACGGGTTCGCAGCTAAGCCCCCGAGAGAAAGGATCGCTCTTCACTCGGAGAAGTTTTAGACTTAGGCGAAGACTGGTTCGCGACTAAGTCCCCGACTGTATTGAATGTTATACACTCGGTAGGGTTTTTAACTTAGGCGAAACGGGTTCGCAGCTAAGCCCCTGAGAGAGAGGATCACTCTTCACTCGGAGATGTTTTAGACTTAGGCGAAGACTGGTTCACGGCTAAGTCTCCGAGTGTATTGAATGTTATACACTCGGAAGGGTTTTTAACTTAGGCGAAACGGGTTCGCAGCTAAGCCCCCGAGAGAGAGGATCGCTCTTAACTCGGAGAAGTTTTAGACTTAGGCGAAGACAGGTTCGCGGCTAAGGCCCCGAGTGTATTGAATGTTATACACTCGGAAGGGTTTTTAACTTTGGCGAAACGGGTTCGCAGCTAAGCCCCCGAGAGAGAGGATCGCTCTTTGCTCGGAGAAGTTTTAGAATTAGGCGAAGACTGGTTCGCGGCTAAGTCTCCGAGTGTATTGAATGTTATACACTCGGAAGGGTTTTTAACTTAGGCGAAACGGGTTCGCAGCTAAGCCCCCGAGAGAGAGGATCGCTCTTCACTTGGAGAAGTTTTAGACTTAGGCGAAGACTGGTTCGCGACTAAGTCCCCGAGTGTATTGAATGTTATACACTCGGAAGGGTTTTTAACTTAGGCGAAATGGGTTCGCAGCTAAGCCCCCGAGAGAGACGATCGCTCTTCACTCGGAGAAGTTTTAGACTTAGGCAAAGACTGGTTCTCGGCTAAGTCTCCGAGTGTATTGAATGTTATACACTCGGAAGGGTTTTTAACTTCGGCGAAACTGGTTCGCAGCTAAGCCCCCGAGAGAGAAGATCGCTCTTCACTCGGAGATGTTTTAGACTTAGGCGAAGACTGGTTCGCGACTAAGTCCCCGAGTGTATTGAATGTTATACACTCGGAAGGGTTTTTAACTTAGGCGAAACGGGTTCGCAGCTAAACCCCCGAGAGATAGGATCGCTCTTCACTCGGAGAAGTTTTAGACTTAGGCGAAGCCTGGTTCGCGGCTTAGTCTCCGAGTGTATTGAATGTTATACACTCGGAAGGGTTTTTAACTTAGGCGAAACGGGTTCGCAGCTAAGCCCCCGAGAGAAAGGATCGCTCTTCACTCGGAGAAGTTTTAGACTTAGGCGAAGACTGGTTCGCTACTAAGTCCCCGAGTGTGTTGAATGTTATATACTCGGTAGTGTTTTTAACTTAGGCGAAACGGGTTCGCAGCTAAGCCCCTGAGAGAGAGGATCGCTCTTCACTCGGAGATGTTTTAGACTTAGGCGAAGACTGGTTCGCGGCTAAGTCTCCGAGTGTATTGAATGTTATACACTCGGAAGGGTTTTTAACATAGGCGAAACGGGTTCGCAGCTAAGCCCCCGAGAGAGAGGATCGCTCTTCACTCGGAGAAGTTTTAGACTTAGGCGAAGACTGGTTTGCGGCTAAGTCCCCGAGTGTATTGAATGTTATACACTCGGAAGGGTTTTTAACTTAGGCGAAACGGGTTCGCAGCTAAGCCCCTGAGAGAGAGGATCGCTCTTTGCTCGGAGAAGTTTTAGACTTAGGCGAAGACTGGTTCGCGGCTAAGTCTCCGAGTGTATTGAATGTTATACACTCGGAAGGGTTTTTAACTTCGGCGAAACGGGTTCACAGCTAAGCCCCCGAGAGAGAAGATCGCTCTTCACTCGGAGAAGTTTTAGACTTAGGCGAAGACTGGTTCGCGACTAAGTCCCCGAGTGTATTGAATGTTATACACTCGGAAGGGTTTTTAACTTAGGCGAAACATGTTCGCAGCTAAGTCCCCGAGAGAGAGGATCGCTCTTCACTCGGAGAAGTTTTAGACTTAGGCGAAGCCTGGTTCGCGGCTAAGTCTCCGAGTGTATTGAATGTTATACACTCGGAAGGGTTTTTAACTTAGGCGAAACGGGTTCGCAGCTAAGCCCCCGAGACAGAGGATCGCTCTTCACTCGGAGAAGTTTTAGACTTAGGCGAAGACTGGTTCGCGACTAAGTCCCCGAGTGTATTGAATGTTATACACTCGGAAGGGTTTTTAACTTAGGAGAAACGGGTTCGCAGCTAAGCCCCTGAGAGAGAGGATCGCTCTTCACTCGGAGAAGTTTTAGACTTAGGCGAAGACTGGTTCGCGGCTAAGTCTCCGAGTGTATTGAATGTTATACACTCGGAAGGGTTTTTAACTTAGGCGAAACGGGTTCGCAGCTAAGCCCCCGAGAGAGAGGATCGCTCTTCACTCGGAGAAGTTTTAGACTTAGGCGAAGACTGGTTCGCGACTAAGTCCCCGAGTGTATTGAATGTTATACACTCGGAAGGGTTTTTAACTTAGGCGAAATGGGTTCGCAGCTAAGCCCCCGAGAGAGACGATCGCTCTTCACTCGGAGAAGTTTTAGACTTAGGCAAAGACTGGTTCTCGGCTAAGTCTCCGAGTGTATTGAATGTTATACACTCGGAAGGGTTTTTAACTTCGGCGAAACGGGTTCGCAGCTAAGCCCCCGAGAGAGAAGATCGCTCTTCACTCGGAGATGTTTTAGACTTAGGCGAAGACTGGTTCGCGACTAAGTCCCCGAGTGTATTGAATGTTATACACTCGGAAGGGTTTTTAACTTAGGCGAAACGGGTTCGCAGATAAGCCCCCGAGAGAGAGGATCGCTCTTCACTCGGAGAAGTTTTAGACTTAGGCGAAGCCTGGTTCGCGGCTTAGTCTCCGAGTGTATTGAATGTTATACACTCGGAAGCGTTTTTAACTTAGGCGAAACGGGTTCGCAGCTAAGCCCCCGAGAGAAAGGATCGCTCTTCACTCGGAGAAGTTTTAGACTTAGGCGAAGACTGGTTCGCGACTAAGTCCCCGACTGTATTGAATGTTATATACTCGGTAGGGTTTTTAACTTAGGCGAAACGGGTTCGCAGCTAAGCCCCTGAGAGAGAGGATCACTCTTCACTCGGAGATGTTTTAGACTTAGGCGAAGACTGGTTCACGGCTAAGTCTCCGAGTGTATTGAATGTTATACACTCGGAAGGGTTTTTAACTTAGGCGAAACGGGTTCGCAGCTAAGCCCCCGAGAGAGAGGATCGCTCTTAACTCGGAGAAGTTTTAGACTTAGGCGAAGACAGGTTCGCGGCTAAGGCCCCAAGTGTATTGAATGTTATACACTCGGAAGGGTTTTTAACTTTGGCGAAACGGGTTCGCAGCTAAGCCCCCGAGAGAGAGGATCGCTCTTTGCTCGGAGAAGTTTTAGAATTAGGCGAAGACTGGTTCGCGGCTAAGTCTCCGAGTGTATTGAATGTTATACACTCGGAAGGGTTTTTAACTTAGGCGAAACGGGTTCGCAGCTAAGCCCCCGAGAGAGAGGATCGCTCTTCACTTGGAGAAGTTTTAGACTTAGGCGAAGACTGGTTCGCGACTAAGTCCCCGAGTGTATTGAATGTTATACACTCGGAAGGGTTTTTAACTTAGGCGAAATGGGTTCGCAGCTAAGCCCCCGAGAGAGACGATCGCTCTTCACTCGGAGAAGTTTTAGACTTAGGCAAAGACTGGTTCTCGGCTAAGTCTCCGAGTGTATTGAATGTTATACACTCGGAAGGGTTTTTAACTTCGGCGAAACTGGTTCGCAGCTAAGCCCCCGAGAGAGAAGATCGCTCTTCACTCGGAGATGTTTTAGACTTAGGCGAAGACTGGTTCGCGACTAAGTCCCCGAGTGTATTGAATGTTATACACTCGGAAGGGTTTTTAACTTAGGCGAAACGGGTTCGCAGCTAAGCCCCCGAGAGATAGGATCGCTCTTCACTCGGAGAAGTTTTAGACTTAGGCGAAGCCTGGTTCGCGGCTTAGTCTCCGAGTGTATTGAATGTTATACACTCGGAAGGGTTTTTAACTTAGGCGAAACGGGTTCGCAGCTAAGCCCCCGAGAGAAAGGATCGCTCTTCACTCGGAGAAGTTTTAGACTTAGGCGAAGACTGGTTCGCTACTAAGTCCCCGAGTGTGTTGAATGTTATACACTCGGTAGTGTTTTTAACTTAGGCGAAACGGGTTCGCAGCTAAGCCCCTGAGAGAGAGGATCGCTCTTCACTCGGAGATGTTTTAGACTTAGGCGAAGACTGGTTCGCGGCTAAGTCCCCGAGTGTATTGAATGTTATACACTCGGAAGGGTTTTTAACTTAGGCGAAACGGGTTCGCAGCTAAGCCCCCGAGAGATAGGATCGCTCTTCACTCGGAGAAGTTTTAGACTTAGGCGAAGCCTGGTTCGCGGCTTAGTCTCCGAGTGTATTGAATGTTATACACTCGGAAGGGTTTTTAACTTAGGCGAAACGGGTTCGCAGCTAAGCCCCCGAGAGAAAGGATCGCTCTTCACTCGGAGAAGTTTTAGACTTAGGCGAAGACTGGTTCGCTACTAAGTCCCCGAGTGTGTTGAATGTTATACACTCGGTAGTGTTTTTAACTTAGGCGAAACGGGTTCGCAGCTAAGCCCCTGAGAGAGAGGATCGCTCTTCACTCGGAGATGTTTTAGACTTAGGCGAAGACTGGTTCGCGGCTAAGTCTCCGAGTGTATTGAATGTTATACACTCGGAAGGGTTTTTAACATAGGCGAAACGGGTTCGCAGCTAAGCCCCCGAGAGAGAGGATCGCTCTTCACTCGGAGAAGTTTTAGACTTAGGCGAAGACTGGTTCGCGGCTAAGTCCCCGAGTGTATTGAATGTTATACACTCGGAAGGGTTTTTAACTTAGGCGAAACGGGTTCGCAGCTAAGCCCCTGAGAGAGAGGATCGCTCTTTGCTCGGAGAAGTTTTAGACTTAGGCGAAGACTGGTTCGCGGCTAAGTCTCCGAGTGTATTGAATGTTATACACTCGGAAGGGTTTTTAACTTCGGCGAAACGGGTTCACAGCTAAGCCCCCGAGAGAGAAGATCGCTCTTCACTCGGAGAAGTTTTAGACTTAGGCGAAGACTGGTTCGCGACTAAGTCCCCGAGTGTATTGAATGTTATACACTCGGAAGGGTTTTTAACTTAGGCGAAACATGTTCGCAGCTAAGTCCCCGAGAGAGAGGATCGCTCTTCACTCGGAGAAGTTTTAGACTTAGGCGAAGCCTGGTTCGCGGCTAAGTCTCCGAGTGTATTGAATGTTATACACTCGGAAGGGTTTTTAACTTAGGCGAAACGGGTTCGCAGCTAAGCCCCCGAGAGAGAGGATCGCTCTTCACTCGGAGAAGTTTTAGACTTAGGCGAAGACTGGTTCGCGACTAAGTCCCCGAGTGTATTGAATGTTATACACTCGGAAGGGTTTTTAACTTAGGCGAAATGGGTTCGCAGCTAAGCCCCCGAGAGAGACGATCGCTCTTCACTCGGAGAAGTTTTAGACTTAGGCAAAGACTGGTTCTCGGCTAAGTCTCCGAGTGTATTGAATGTTATACACTCGGAAGGGTTTTTAACTTCGGCGAAACGGGTTCGCAGCTAAGCCCCCGAGAGAGAAGATCGCTCTTCACTCGGAGATGTTTTAGACTTAGGCGAAGACTGGTTCGCGACTAAGTCCCCGAGTGTATTGAATGTTATACACTCGGAAGGGTTTTTAACTTAGGCGAAACGGGTTCGCAGATAAGCCCCCGAGAGAGAGGATCGCTCTTCACTCGGAGAAGTTTTAGACTTAGGCGAAGCCTGGTTCGCGGCTTAGTCTCCGAGTGTATTGAATGTTATACACTCGGAAGCGTTTTTAACTTAGGCGAAACGGGTTCGCAGCTAAGCCCCCGAGAGAAAGGATCGCTCTTCACTCGGAGAAGTTTTAGACTTAGGCGAAGACTGGTTCGCGACTAAGTCCCCGACTGTATTGAATGTTATACACTCGGTAGGGTTTTTAACTTAGGCGAAACGGGTTCGCAGCTAAGCCCCTGAGAGAGAGGATCACTCTTCACTCGGAGATGTTTTAGACTTAGGCGAAGACTGGTTCACGGCTAAGTCTCCGAGTGTATTGAATGTTATACACTCGGAAGGGTTTTTAACTTAGGCGAAACGGGTTCGCATCTAAGCCCCCGAGAGAGAGGATCGCTCTTAACTCGGAGAAGTTTTAGACTTAGGCGAAGACAGGTTCGCGGCTAAGGCCCCGAGTGTATTGAATGTTATACACTCGGAAGGGTTTTTAACTTTGGCAAAACGGGTTCGCAGGTAAGCCCCCGAGAGAGAGGATCGCTCTTTGCTCGGAGAAGTTTTAGAATTAGGCGAAGACTGGTTCGCGGCTAAGTCTCCGAGTGTATTGAATGTTATACACTCGGAAGGGTTTTTAACTTAGGCGAAACGGGTTCGCAGCTAAGCCCCCGAGAGAGAGGATCGCTCTTCACTTGGAGAAGTTTTAGACTTAGGCGAAGACTGGTTCGCGACTAAGTCCCCGAGTGTATTGAATGTTATACACTCGGAAGGGTTTTTAACTTAGGCGAAATGGGTTCGCAGCTAAGCCCCCGAGAGAGACGATCGCTCTTCACTCGGAGAAGTTTTAGACTTAGGCAAAGACTGGTTCTCGGCTAAGTCTCCGAGTGTATTGAATGTTATACACTCGGAAGGGTTTTTAACTTCGGCGAAACTGGTTCGCAGCTAAGCCCCCGAGAGAGAAGATCGCTCTTCACTCGGAGATGTTTTAGACTTAGGCGAAGACTGGTTCGCGACTAAGTCCCCGAGTGTATTGAATGTTATACACTCGGAAGGGTTTTTAACTTAGGCGAAACGGGTTCGCAGCTAAGCCCCCGAGAGATAGGATCGCTCTTCACTCGGAGAAGTTTTAGACTTAGGCGAAGCCTGGTTCGCGGCTAAGTCTCCGAGTGTATTGAATGTTATACACTCGGAAGGGTTTTTAACTTAGGCGAAACGGGTTCGCAGCTAAGCCCCCGAGAGAAAGGATCGCTCTTCACTCGGAGAAGTTTTAGACTTAGGCGAAGACTGGTTCGCTGCTAAGTCCCCGAGTGTGTTGAATGTTATACACTCGGTAGTGTTTTTAACTTAGGCGAAACGGGTTCGCAGCTAAGCCCCTGAGAGAGAGGATCGCTCTTCACTCGGAGATGTTTTAGACTTAGGCGAAGACTGGTTCGCGGCTAAGTCTCCGAGTGTATTGAATGTTATACACTCGGAAGGGTTTTTAACTTAGGCGAAACGGGTTCGCAGCTAAGCCCCCGAGAGAGAGGATCGCTCTTAACTCGGAGAAGTTTTAGACTTAGGCGAAGACAGGTTCGCGGCTAAGTCCCCGAGTGTATTGAATGTTATACACTCGGAAGGGTTTTTAACTTTGGCGAAACGGGTTCGCAGCTAAGCCCCCGAGAGAGAGGATCGCTCTTTGCTCGGAGAAGTTTTAGAATTAGGCGAAGACTGGTTCGCGGCTAAGTCTCCGAGTGTATTGAATGTTATACACTCGGAAGGGTTTTTAACTTAGGCGAAATGGGTTCGCAGCTAAGCCCCCGAGAGAGAGGATCGCTCTTCACTCGGAGAAGTTTTAGACTTAGGCGAAGACTGGTTCGCGACTATGTCCCCGAGTGTATTGAATGTTATACACTCGGAAGGGTTTTTAACTTAGGCGAAATGGGTTCGCAGCTAAGCCCCCGAGAGAGACGATCGCTCTTCACTCGGAGATGTTTTAGACTTAGGCAAACACTGGTTCTCGGCTAAGTCTCCGAGTGTATTGAATGTTATACACTCGGAAGGGTTTTTATCTTCGGCGAAACGGGTTCGCAGCTAAGCCCCCGAGAGAGAAGATCGCTCTTCACTCGGAGATGTTTTAGACTTAGGCGAAGACTGGTTCGCGACTAAGTCCCCGAGTGTATTGAATGTTATACACTCGGAAGGGTTTTTAACTTAGGCGAAACGGGTTCGCAGCTAAGCCCCCGAGAGAGAGGATCGCTCTTCACTCGGAGAAGTTTTAGACTTAGGCGAAGACTGGTTCGCGGCTAAGTCCCCGAGTGTATTGAATGTTATACACTCGGAAGGGTTTTTAACTTAGGCGAAACGGGTTCGCAGCTAAGCCCCAAAGAGAGAGGATCGCTCTTCACTCGGAGAAGTTTTAGACTTAGGCGAAGACTGATTCGCGACTAAGTCCCCGAGTGTATTGAATGTTATACACTCGGAAGGGTTTTCAACTTAGGCGAAACGGGTTCGCAGCTAAGCCCCTGAGAGAGAGGATCGCTCTTCACTCGGAGAAGTTTTAGACTTAGGCGAAGACTGGTTAGCGGCTAAGTCTCCGAGTGTATTGAATGTTATACACTCGGAAGGGTTTTCAACTTAGGCGAAACGGGTTCGCAGCTAAGCCCCCGAGAGAGAGGATCGCTCTTCACTCGGAGAAGTTTTAGACTTAGGCGAAGACTGGTTCGCGACTAAGTCCCCGAGTGTATTGAATGTTATACACTCGGAAGGGTTTTTAACTTAGGCGAAATGGGTTCGCAGCTAAGCCCCCGAGAGAGACGATCGCTCTTCACTCGGAGATGTTTTAGACTTAGGCAAACACTGGTTCTCGGCTAAGTCTCCGAGTGTATTGAATGTTATACACTCAGAAGGGTTTTTAACTTCGGCGAAACGGGTTCGCAGCTAAGCCCCCGAGAGAGAAGATCGCTCTTCACTCGGAGATGTTTTAGACTTAGGCGAAGACTAGTTCGCGACTAAGTCCCCGAGTGTATTGAATGTTATACACTCGGAAGGGTTTTTAACTTAGGCGAAACGGGTTCGCAGCTAAGCCCCCGAGAGAGAGGATCGCTCTTCACTCGGAGAAGTTTTAGACTTAGGCGAAGACTGGTTCGCGGCTAAGTCTCCGAGTGTATTGAATGTTATACACTCGGAAGGGTTTTTAACTTAGGCGAAACGGGTTCGCAGCTAAGCCCCCGAGAGAGAGGATCGCTCTTAACTCGGAGAAGTTTTAGACTTAGGCGAAGACTGGTTCGCGGCTAAGTCCCCGAGTGTATTGAATGTTATACACTCGGAAGGGTTTTTAACTTTGGCGAAACGGGTTCGCAGCTAAGCCCCCGAGAGAGAGGATCGCTCTTTGCTCGGAGAAGTTTTAGACTTAGGCGAAGACAGGTTCGCGGCTAAGTCTCCGAGTGTATTGAATGTTATACACTCGGAAGGGTTTTTAACATAGGCGAAACGGGTTCGCAGCTAAGCCCCCGAGAGAGAGGATCGCTCTTCACTCGGAGAAGTTTTAGACTTAGGCGAAGACTGGTTCGCGGCTAAGTCCCCGAGTGTATTGAATGTTATACACTCGGAAGGGTTTTTAACTTAGGCGAAACGGGTTCGCAGCTAAGCCCCCGAGAGAGAGGATCGCTCTTTGCTCGGAGAAGTTTTAGACTTAGGCGAAGACTGGTTCGCGGCTAAGTCTCCGAGTGTATTGAATGTTATACACTCGGAAGGGTTCTTAACTTAGGCGAAACGGGTTCGCAGCTAATCCCCCGAGAGAGACGATCGCTCTTCACTCGGAGAAGTTTTAGACTTAGGCGAAGATTGGTTCGCGACTAAGTCCCCGAGTGTATTGAATGTTATACACTCGGAAGGGTTTTTAACTTAGGCGAAACGGGTTCGCAGCTAAGCCCCCGAGAGAGAGGATCGCTCTTCACTCGGAGAAGTTTTAGACTTAGGCGAAGACTGGTTCGCGACAAATCCCCGAGTGTATTGAATGTTATACACTCGGAAGGGTTTTTAACTTAGGCGAAATGGGTTCGCAGCTAAGCCCCCGAGAGAGACGATCGCTCTTCACTCGGAGATGTTTTAGACTTAGGCAAACACTGGTTGTCGGCTAAGTCTCCGAGTGTATTGAATGTTATACACTCGGAAGGGTTTTTAACTTCGGCGAAACGGGTTCGCAGCTAAGCCCCCGAGTGAGAAGATCGCTCTTCACTCGGAGATGTTTTAGAGTTAGGCGAAGACTGGTTCGCGACTAAGTCCCCGAGTGTATTGAATGTTATACACTCGGAAGGGTTTTTAACTTTGGCGAAACGGGTTCGCAGCTAAGCCCCCGAGAGAGAGGATCGCTCTTTGCTCGGAGAAGTTTTAGACTTAGGCGAAGACAGGTTCGCGGCTAAGTCTCCGAGTGTATTGAATGTTATACACTCGGAAGGGTTTTTAACATAGGCGAAACGGGTTCGCAGCTAAGCCCCCGAGAGAGAGGATCGTTCTTCACTCGGAGAAGTTTTAGACTTAGGCGAAGACTGGTTCGCGGCTAAGTCCCCGAGTGTATTGAATGTTATACACTCGGAAGGGTTTTTAACTTAGGCGAAATGGGTTCGCAGCTAAGCCCCTGAGAGAGAGGATCGCTCTTTGCTCGGAGAAGTTTTAGACTTAGGCGAAGACTGGTTCGCGGCTAAGTCTCCGAGTGTATTGAATGTTATACACTCGGAAGGGTTCTTAACTTAGGCGAAACGGGTTCGCAGCTAATCCCCCGAGAGAGACGATCGCTCTTCACTCGGAGAAGTTATAGACTTAGGCGAAGATTGGTTCGCGACTAAGTCCCCGAGTGTATTGAATGTTATACACTCGGAAGGGTTTTTAACTTAGGCGAAACGGGTTCGCAGCTAAGCCCCCGAGAGACAGGATCGCTCTTCACTCCGAGAAGTTTTACACTTAGGCGAAGACTGGTTCGCGACTAAGTCCCCGAGTGTATTGAATGTTATACACTCGGAAGGGTTTTTAACTTAGGCGAAATGGGTTCGCAGCTAAGCCCCCGAGAGAGAGGATCGCTCTTCACTCGGAGAAGTTTTAGACTTAGGCAAAGACTGGTTCTCGGCTAAGTCTCCGAGTGTATTGAATGTTATACACTCGGAAGGGTTTTTAACTTCGGCGAAACGGGTTCGCAGCTAAGCCCCTTAGAGAGAAGATCGCTCTTCACTCGGAGATGTTTTAGACATAGGCGAAGACTGGTTCGCGACTAAGTCCCCGAGTGTATTGAATGTTATACACTCGGAAGGGTTTTTAACTTAGGCGAAACGGGTTCGCAGCTAAGCCCCCGAGAGAGAGGATCGCTCTTCACTCGGAGAAGTTTTAGACTTAGGCGAAGACTGGTTCGTGGCTAAGTCTCCGAGTGTATCGAATGTTATACACTCGGAAGGGTTTTTAACTTAGGCGAAACGGGTTCGCAGCTAAGCCCCCGAGAGAGAGGATCGCTCTTCACTCGGAGAAGTTTTAGACTTAGGCGAAGACTGGTTCGCGACTAAGTCCCCGAGTGTATTGAATGTTATACACTCGGAAGGGTTTTTAACTTAGGCGAAACGGGTTCGCAGCTAAGCCCCTGAGAGAGAGGATCGCTCTTCACTCGGAGAAGTTTTAGACATAGGCGAAGACTGGTTCGCGGCTAAGTCTCCGAGTGTATTGAATGTTATACACTCAGAAGGGTTTTTATCTTAGGCGAAACGGGTTCGCAGCTAAGCCCCCGAGAGAGAGGATCGCTCTTAACTCGGAGAAGTTTTAGACTTAGGCGAAGACTTGTTCGCGGCTAAGTCCCCGAGTGTATTGAATGTTATACACTCGGAAGGGCTTTTAACTTTGGCGAAACGGGTTCGCAGCTAAGCCCCCGAGAGAGAGGATCGCTCTTTGCTCAGAGAAGTTTTAGACTTAGGCGAAGACTGGTCCGCGGCTAAGTCTCCGAGTGTATTGAATGTTATACACTCGGAAGGGTTTTTAACTTAGGCGAAACGGGTTCGCAGCTAAGCCCCCGAGAGAGAGGATCGCTCTTCACTCGGAGAAGTTTTAGACTTAGGCGAAGACTGGTTCGCGACTAAGTCCCCGAGTGTATTGAATGTTATACACTCGGAAGGGTTTTTAACTGAGGCGAAATGGGTTCGCAGCTAAGCCCCCGAGAGACACGATCGCTCTTCACTCGGAGAAGTTTTAGACTTAGGCAAAGACTGGTTCTCGGCTAAGTCTCCGAGTGTATTGAATGTTATACACTCGGAAGGGTTTTTAACTTCGGCGAAACGGGTTCGCAGCTAAGCCCCCGAGAGAGAAGATCGCTCTTCACTCGGAGAAGTTTTAGACTTAGGCGAAGACTGGTTCGCGACTAAGTCCCCGAGTGTAATGAATGTTATACACTCGGAAGGGTTTTTAACTTAGGCGAAACGGGTTCGCAGCTAAGCCCCCGAGAGAGAGGATCGCTCTTCACTCGGAGAAGTTTTAGACTTAGGCGAAGACTGATTCGCGACTAAGTCCCCGAGTGTATTGAATGTTATACACTCGGAAGGGTTTTTAACTTAGGCGAAACGGGTTCGCAGCTAAGCCCCTGAGAGAGAGGATCGCTCTTCACTCGGAGAAGTTTTAGACTTAGGCGAAGACTGGTTCGCGGCTAAGTCTCCGAGTGTATTGAATGTTATACACTCGGAAGGGTTTTTAACTTAGGCGAAACGGGTTCGGAGCTAAGCCCCCGAGAGAGAGGATCGCTCTTAACTCGGAGAAGTTTTAGACTTAGGCGAAGACTGGTTCGCGGCTAAGTCCCCGAGTGTATTGAATGTAATACACGTGGAAGGGTTTTTAACTTTGGCGAAACGGGTTCGCAGCTAAGCCCCCGAGAGAGAGGATCGCTCTTTGCTCGGAGAAGTTTTAGACTTAGGCGAAGACTGGTTCGTGGCTAAGTCTCTGAGTGTATTGAATGTGATACACTCGGAAGGGTTTTTAACTTAGGCGAAACGGGTTCGCAGCTAAGCCCCCAAGAGAGAGGATCGCTCTTCACTCGGAGAAGTTTTAGACTTAAGCGAAGACTGGTTCGCGGCTAAGTCCCCGAGTGTATTGAATGTTATACACTCGGAAGGGTTTTTAACTTAGGCGAAACGGGTTCGCAGCTAAGCCCCTGAGAGAGAGGATCGCTCTTCACTCGGAGAAGTTTTAGACATAGGCGAAGACTGGTTCGCGGCTAAGTCTCCGAGTGTATTGAATGTTATACACTCAGAAGGGTTTTTAACTTAGGCGAAACGGGTTCGCAGCTAAGCCCCCGAGAGAGAGGATCGATCTTAACTCGGAGAAGTTTTAGACTTAGGCGAAGACTTGTTCGCGGCTAAGTCCCCGAGTGTATTGAATGTTATACACTCGGAAGGGCTTTTAACTTTGGCGAAACGGGTTCGCAGCTAAGCCCCCGAGAGAGAGGATCGCTCTTTGCTCGGAGAAGTTTTAGACTTAGGCGAAGACTGGTTCGCGGCTAAGTCTCCGAGTGTATTGAATGTTATACACTCGGAAGGGTTTTTAACTTAGGCGAAACGGGATCGCAGCTAAGCCCCCGAGAGAGAGGATCGCTCTTCACTCGGAGAAGTTTTAGACTTAGGCGAGGACTGGTTCGCGACTAAGTCCCCAAGTGTATTGAATGTTATACACTCGGAAGGGTTTTTAACTGAGGCGAAATGGGTTCGCAGCTAAGCCCCCGAGAGAGACGATCGCTCTTCACTCGGAGAAGTTTTAGACTTAGGCAAAGACTGGTTCTCGGCTAAGTCTCCGAGTGTATTGAATGTTATACACTCGGAAGGGTTTTTAACTTCGGCGAAACGGGTTCGCAGCTAAGCCCCCGAGAGAGAAGATCGCTCTTCACTCGGAGAAGTTTTAGACTTAGGCGAAGACTGGTTCGCGACTAAGTCCCCGAGTGTAATGAATGTTATACACTCGGAAGGGTTTTTAACTTAGGCGAAACGGGTTCGCAGCTAAGCCCCCGAGAGAGAGGATCGCTCTTCACTCGGAGAAGTTTTAGACTTAGGCGAAGACTGGTTCGCGACTAAGAACCCGAGTGTATTGAATGTTATACACTCGGAAGGGTTTTTAACTTAGGCGAAACGGGTTCGCAGCTAAGCCCCTGAGAGAGAGGATCGCGCTTCACTCGGAGAAGTTTTAGACTTAGGCGAAGACTGGTTCGCGGCTAAGTCTCCGAGTGTATTGAATGTTATACACTCAGAAGGGTTTTTAACTTAGGCGAAACGGGTTCGCAGCTAAGCCCCCGAGAGAGAGGATCGCTCTTAACTCGGAGAAGTTTTAGACTTAGGCAAAGACTGGTTCGCGGCTAAGTCCCCGAGTGTATAGAATGTTATACACTCGGAAGGGCTTTTAACTTTGGCGAAACGGGTTCGCAGCTAAGCCCCCGAGAGAGAGGATCGCACTTTGCTCGGAGAAGTTTTAGACTGAGGCGAAGACTGGTTCGCGGCTAAGTCTCCGAGTGTATTGAATGTTATACACTCGGAAGGGTTTTTAACTTAGGCGAAACGGGTTCGCAGCTAAGCCCCCGAGAGAGAGGATCGCTCTTCACTCGGAGAAGTTTTAGACTTAGGCGAAGACTGGTTCGCGGCTAAGTCTCTGAGTGTATTGAATGTTATACACTCGGAAGGGTTTTTAACTTAGGCGAAACGGGTTCGCAGCTAAGCCACCGAGAGAGAGGATCGCTCTTAACTCGGAGAAGTTTTAGACTTAGGCGAAGACTGGTTCGCGGCTAAGTCCCCGAGTGTATTGAATGTTATACACTCGGAAGGGTTTTTAACTTTGGCGAAACGGGTTCGCAGCTAAGCCCCCGAGAGAGAGGATCGCTCTTCACTCGGAGAAGTTTTAGACTTAGGCGAAGACAGGTTCGCGGCTAAGTCTCCGAGTGTATTGAATGTTATACACTCGGAAGGGTTTTTAACATAGGCGAAACGGGTTCGCAGCTAAGCCCCCGAGAGAGAGGATCGCTCTTCACTCGGAGAAGTTTTAGACTTAGGCGAAGACTGGTTCGCGGCTAAGTCCCCGAGTGTATTGAATGTTATACACTCGGAAGGGTTTTTAACTTAGGCGAAACGGGTTCGCAGCTAAGCCCCTGAGAGAGAGGATCGCTCTTTGCTCGGAGAAGTTTTAGACTTAGGCGAAGACTGGTTCGCTGCTAAGTATCCGAGTGTATTGAATGTTATACACTCGGAAGGGTTCTTAACTTAGGCGAAACGGGTTCGCAGCTAATCCCCCGAGAGAGACGATCGCTCTTCACTCGGAGAAGTTTTAGACTTAGGCGAAGATTGGTTCGCGACTAAGTCCCCGAGTGTATTGAATGTTATACACTCGGAAGGGTTTTTAACTTAGGCGAAACGGGTTCGCAGCTAAGCCCCCGAGAGAGAGGATCGCTCTTCACTCGGAGAAGTTTTACACTTAGGCGAAGACTGGTTCGCGACTAAGTCCCCGAGTGTATTGAATGTTATACACTCGGAAGGGTTTTTAACTTAGGCGAAATAGGTTCGCAGCTAAGCCCCCGAGAGAGAGGATCGCTCTTCACTCGGAGAAGTTTTAGACTTAGGCAAAGACTGGTTCTCGGCTAAGTCTCCGAGTGTATTGAATGTTATACACTCGGAAGGATTTTTAACTTCGGCGAAACGGGTTCGCAGCTAAGCCCCTTAGAGAGAAGATCGCTCTTCACTCCGAGATGTTTTAGACTTAGGCGAAGACTGGTTCGCGACTAAGTCCCCGAGTGTATTGAATGTTATACACTCGGAAGGGTTTTTAACTTAGGCGAAACGGGTTCGCAGCTAAGCCCGCGAGAGAGAGGATCGCTCTTCACTCGGAGAAGTTTTAGACTTAGGCGAAGACTGGTTCGCGGCTAAGTCTCCGAGTGTATCGAATGTTATACACTCGGAAGGGTTTTTAACTTAGGCGAAACGGGTTCGCAGCTAAGCCCCCGAGAGAGAGGATCGCTCTTCACTCGGAGAAGTTTTAGACTTAGGCGAAGACTGGTCCGCGACTAAGTCCCCGAGTGTATTGAATGTTATACACTCGGAAGGGTTTTTAACTTAGGCGAAACGGGTTCGCAGCTAAGCCCCTGAGAGAGAGGATCGCTCTTCACTCGGAGAAGTTTTAGACATAGGCGAAGACTGGTTCGCGGCTAAGTCTCCGAGTGTATTGAATGTTATACACTCAGAAGGGTTTTTATCTTAGGCGAAACGGGTTCGCAGCTAAGCCCCCGAGAGAGAGGATCGCTCTTAACTCGGAGAAGTTTTAGACTTAGGCGAAGACTTGTTCGCGGCTAAGTCCCCGAGTGTATTGAATGTTATACACTCGGAAGGGCTTTTAACTTTGGCGAAACAGGTTCGCAGCTAAGCCCCCGAGAGAGAGGATCGCTCTTTGCTCGGAGAAGTTTTAGACTTAGGCGAAGACTGGTCCGCGGCTAAGTCTCCGAGTGTATTGAATGTTATACACTCGGAAGAGTTTTTAACTTAGGCGAAACGGGTTCGCAGCTAAGCCCCCGAGAGAGAGGATCGCTCTTCACTCGGAGAAGTTTTAGACTTAGGCGAAGACTGGTTCGCGACTAAGTCCCCGAGTGTATTGAATGTTATACACTCGGAAGGGTTTTTAACTTAGGCGAAACGGGTTCGCAGCTAAGCCCCTGAGAGAGAGGATCGCTCTTCACTCGGAGAAGTTTTAGACTTAGGCGAAGACTGGTTCGCGGCTAAGTCTCCGAGTGTATTGAATGTTATACACTCGGAAGGGTTTTTAACTTAGGCGAAACGGGTTCGGAGCTAAGCCCCCGAGAGAGAGGATCGCTCTTAACTCGGAGAAGTTTTAGACTTAGGCGAAGACTGGTTCGCGGCTAAGTCCCCGAGTGTATTGAATGTAATACACTCGGAAGGGTTTTTAACTTTGGCGAAACGGGTTCGCAGCTAAGCCCCCGAGAGAGAGGATCGCTCTTTGCTCGGAGAAGTTTTAGACTTAGGCGAAGACTGGTTCGTGGCTAAGTCTCCGAGTGTATTGAATGTGATACACTCGGAAGGGTTTTTAACTTAGGCGAAACGGGTTCGCAGCTAAGCCCCCGAGAGAGAGGATCGCTCTTCACTCGGAGAAGTTTTAGTCTTAGGCGAAGACTGGTTCGCGGCTAAGTCCCCGAGTGTATTGAATGTTATACACTCGGAAGGGTTTTTAACTTAGGCGAAACGGGTTCGCAGCTAAGCCCCTGAGAGAGAGGATCGCTCTTCACTCGGAGAAGTTTTAGACATAGGCGAAGACTGGTTCGCGGCTAAGTCTCCGAGTGTATTGAATGTTATACACTCAGAAGGGTTTTTAACTTAGGCGAAACGGGTTCGCAGCTAAGCCCCCGAGAGAGAGGATCGCTCTTAACTCGGAGAAGTTTTAGACTTAGGTGAAGACTTGTTCGCGGCTAAGTCCCCGAGTGTATTGAATGTTATACACTCGGAAGGGCTTTTAACTTTGGCGAAATGGGTTCGCAGCTAAGCCCCCGAGAGAGAGGATCGCTCTTTGCTCGGAGAAGTTTTAGACTTAGGCGAAGACTGGTTCGCGGCTAAGTCTCCGAGTGTATTGAATGTTATACACTCGGAAGGGTTTTTAACTTAGGCGAAACGGGTTCGCAGCTAAGCCCCCGAGAGAGAGGATCGCTCTTCACTCGGAGAAGTTTTAGACTTAGGCGAGGACTGGTTCGCGACTAAGTCCCCGAGTGTATTGAATGTTATACACTCGGAAGGGTTTTTAACTGAGGTGAAATGGGTTCGCAGCTAAGCCCCCGAGAGAGACGATCGCTCTTCACTCGGAGAAGTTTTAGACTTAGGCAAAGACTGGTTCTCGGCTAAGTCTCCGAGTGTATTGAATGTTATACACTCGGAAGGGTTTTTAACTTCGGCGAAACGGGTTCGCAGCTAAGCCCCCGAGAGAGAAGATCGCTCTTCACTCGGAGAAGTTTTAGACTTAGGCGAAGACTGGTTCGCGACTAAGTCCCCGAGTGTAATGAATGTTATACACTCGGAAGGGTTTTTAACTTAGGCGAAACGGGTTCGCAGCTAAGCCCCCGAGAGAGAGGATCGCTCTTCACTCGGAGAAGTTTTAGACTTAGGCAAAGACTGGTTCTCGGCTAAGTCTCCGAGTGTATTGAATGTTATACACTCGGAAGGGTTTTTAACTTCGGTGAAACGGGTTCGCAGCTAAGCCCCCGAGAGAGAGGATCGCTCTTAACTCGGAGAAGTTTTAGACTTAGGCAAAGACTGGTTCGCGGCTAAGTCCCCGAGTGTATTGAATGTTATACACTCGGAAGGGTTTTTAACTTAGGCGAAACGGGTTCGCAGCTAAGCCCCCGAGAGAGAGGATCGCTCTTAACTCGGAGAAGTTTTAGACTTAGGCGAAGACTGGTTCGCGGCTAAGTCCCCGAGTGTATTGAATGTTATACACTCGGAAGGGTTTTTAACTTTGGCGAAACGGGTTCGCAGCTAAGCCCCCGAGAGAGAGGATCGCTCTTTGCTCGGAGAAGTTTTAGACTTAGGCGAAGACAGGTTCGCGGCTAAGTCTCCGAGTGTATTGAATGTTATACACTCGGAAGGGTTTTTAACATAGGCGAAACGGGTTCGCAGCTAAGCCCCCGAGAGAGAGGATCGCTCTTCACTCGGAGAAGTTTTAGACTTAGGCAAAGACTGGTTCGCGGCTAAGTCCCCGAGTGTATTGAATGTTATACACTCGGAAGGGTTTTTAACTTAGGCGAAACAGGTTCGCAGCTAAGCCCCTGAGAGAGAGGATCGCTCTTTGCTCGGAGAAGTTTTAAACTTAGGCGAAGACTGGTTCGCGGCTAAGTCTCCGAGTGTATTGAATGTTATACACTCGGAAGGGTTCTTAACTTAGGCGAAACGGGTTCGCAGCTAATCCCCCGAGAGAGACGATCGCTCTTCACTCGGAGAAGTTTTAGACTTAGGCGAAGATTGGTTCGCGACTAAGTCCCCGAGTGTATTGAATGTTGTACACTCGGAAGGGTTTTTAACTTAGGCGAAACGGGTTCGCAGCTAAGCCCCCGAGAGAGAGGATCGCTCTTCACTCGGAGAAGTTTTACACTTAGGCGAAGACTGGTTCGCGACTAAGTCCCCGAGTGTATTGAATGTTATACACTCGGAAGGGTTTTTAACTTAGGCGAAATGGGTTCGCAGCTAAGCCCCCGAGAGAGAGGATCGCTCTTCACTCGGAGAAGTTTTAGACTTAGGCAAAGACTGGTTCTCGGCTAAGTCTCCGAGTGTATTGAATGTTATACACTCGGAAGGGTTTTTAACTTCGGCGAAACGGGTTCGCAGCTAAGCCCCTTAGAGAGAAGATCGCTCTTCACTCCGAGATGTTTTAGACTTAGGCGAAGACTGGTTCGCGACTAAGTCCCCGAGTGTATTCAATGTTATACACTCGGAAGGGTTTTTAACTTAGGCGAAACGGGTTCGCAGCTAAGCCCCCGAGAGAGAGGATCGCTCTTCACTCGGAGAAGTTTTAGACTTAGGCGAAGACTGGTTCGCGGCTAAGTCTCCGAGTGTATCGAATGTTATACACTCGGAAGGGTTTTTAACTTAGGCGAAACGGGTTCGCAGCTAAGCCCCCGAGAGAGAGGATCGCTCTTCACTCGGAGAAGTTTTAGACTTAGGCGAAGACTGGTTCGCGACTAAGTCCCCGAGTGTATTGAATGTTATACACTCGGAAGGGTTTTTAACTTAGGCGAAACGGGTTCGCAGCTAAGCCCCTGAGAGAGAGGATCGCTCTTCACTCGGAGAAGTTTTAGACATAGGCGAAGACTGGTTCGCGTCTAAGTCTCCGAGTGTATTGAATGTTATACACTCAGAAGGGTTTTTATCTTAGGCGAAACGGGTTCGCAGCTAAGCCCCCGAGAGAGAGGATCGCTCTTAACTCGGAGAAGTTTTAGACTTAGGCGAAGACTTGTTCGCGGCTAAGTCCCCGAGTGTATTGAATGTTATACACTCGGAAGGGCTTTTAACATTGGCGAAACGGGTTCGCAGCTAAGCCCCCGAGAGAGAGGATCGCTCTTTGCTCGGAGAAGTTTTAGACTTAGGCGAAGACTGGTCCGCGGCTAAGTCTCCGAGTGTATTGAATGTTATACACTCGGAAGGGTTTTTAACTTAGGCGAAACGGGTTCGCAGCTAAGCCCCCGAGAGAGAGGATCGCTCTTCACTCGGAGAAGTTTTAGACTTAGGCGAAGACTGGTTCGCGACTAAGTCCCCGAGTGTATTGAATGTTATACACTCGGAAGGGTTTTTAACTGAGGCGAAATGGGTTCGCAGCTAAGCCCCCGAGAGAGACGATCGCTCTTCACTCGGAGAAGTTTTAGACTTAGGCAAAGACTGGTTCTCGGCTAAGTCTCCGAGTGTATTGAATGTTATACACTCGGAAGGGTTTTTAACTTCGGCGAAACGGGTTCGCAGCTAAGCCCCCGAGAGAGAAGATCGCTCTTCACTCGGAGAAGTTTTAGACTTAGGCGAAGACTGGTTCGCGACTAAGTCCCCGAGTGTAATGAATGTTATACACTCGGAAGGGTTTTTAACTTAGGCGAAACGGGTTCGCAGCTAAGCCCCCGAGAGAGAGGATCGCTCTTCACTCGGAGAAGTTTTAGACTTAGGCGAAGACTGATTCGCGACTAAGTCCCCGAGTGTATTGAATGTTATACACTCGGAAGGGTTTTTAACTTAGGCGAAACGGGTTCACAGCTAAGCCCCTGAGAGAGAGGATCGCTCTTCACTCGGAGAAGTTTTAGACTTAGGCGAAGACTGGTTCGCGGCTAAGTCTCCGAGTGTATTGAATGTTATACACTCGGAAGGGTTTTTAACTTAGGCGAAACGGGTTCGGAGCTAAGCCCCCGAGAGAGAGGATCGCTCTTAACTCGGAGAAGTTTTAGACTTAGGCGAAGACTGGTTCGCGGCTAAGTCCCCGAGTGTATTGAATGTAATACACTCGGAAGGGTTTTTAACTTTGGCGAAACGGGTTCGCAGCTAAGCCCCCGAGAGAGAGGATCGCTCTTTGCTCGGAGAAGTTTTAGACTTAGGCGAAGACTGGTTCGTGGCTAAGTCTCCGAGTGTATTGAATGTGATACACTCGGAAGGGTTTTTAACTTAGGCGAAACGGGTTCGCAGCTAAGCCCCCGAGAGAGAGGATCGCTCTTCACTCGGAGAAGTTTTAGACTTAGGCGAAGACTGGTTCGCGGCTAAGTCCCCGAGTGTATTGAATGTTATACACTCGGAAGGGTTTTTAACTTAGGCGAAACGGGTTCGCAGCTAAGCCCCTAAGAGAGAGGATCGCTCTTCACTCGGAGAAGTTTTAGACATAGGCGAAGACTGGTTCGCGGCTAAGTCTCCGAGTGTATTAAATGTTATACACTCAGAAGGGATCTTAACTTAGGCGAAACGGGTTCGCAGCTAAGCCCCCGAGAGAGAGGATCGCTCTTAACTCGGAGAAGTTTTAGACTTAGGCGAAGACTTGTTCGCGGCTAAGTCCCTGAGTGTATTGAATGTTATACACTCGGAAGGGCTTTTAACTTTGGCGAAACGGGTTCGCAGCTAAGCCCCCGAGAGAGAGGATCGCTCTTTGCTCGGAGAAGTTTTAGACTTAGGCGAAGACTGGTTCGCGGCTAAGTCTCCGAGTGTATTGAATGTTATACACTCGGAAGGGTTTTTAACTTAGGCGAAACGGGTTCGCAGCTAAGCCCCCGAGAGAGAGGATCGCTCTTCACTCGGAGAAGTTTTAGACTTAGGCGAGGACTGGTTCGCGACTAAGTCCCCGAGTGTATTGAATGTTATACACTCGGAAGGGTTTTTAACTGAGGCGAAATGGGTTCGCAGCTAAGCCCCCGAGAGAGACGATCGCTCTTCACTCGGAGAAGTTTTAGACTTAGGCAAAGACTGGTTCTCGGCTAAGTCTCCGAGTGTATTGAATGTTATACACTCGGAAGGGTTTTTAACTTCGGCAAACGGGTTCGCAGCTAAGCCCCCGAGAGAGAAGATCGCTCTTCACTCGGAGAAGTTTTAGACTTAGGCGAAGACTGGTTCGCGACTAAGTCCCCGAGTGTAATGAATGTTATACACTCGGAAGGGTTTTTAACTTAGGCGAAACGGGTTCGCAGCTAAGCCCCCGAGAGAGAGGATCACTCTTCACTCGGAGAAGTTTTAGACTTAGGCGAAGACTGGTTCGCGACTAAGAACCCTAGTGTATTGAATGTTATACACTCGGAAGGGTTTTTAACTTCGGCGAAACGGGTTCGCAGCTAAGCCCCTGAGAGAGAGGATCGCGCTTCACTCGGAGAAGTTTTAGACTTAGGCGAAGACTGGTTCGCGGCTAAGTCTCCGAGTGTATTGAATGTTATACACTCGGAAGGGTTTTTAACTTAGGCGAAAGGGGTTCGCAGCTAAGCCCCCGAGAGAGAGGATCGCTCTTCACTCGGAGAAGTTTTAGACTTAGGCGAAGACTGGTTCGCGACTAAGTCCCCGAGTGTATTGAATGTTATACACTCGGAAGGGTTTTTAACTTAGGCGAAACGGGTTCGCAGCTAAGCCCCTGAGAGAGAGGATCGCTCTTCACTCGGAGAAGTTTTAGACATAGGCGAAGACTGGTTCGCGTCTAAGTCTCCGAGTGTATTGAATGTTATACACTCAGAAGGGTTTTTATCTTAGGCGAAACGGGTTCGCAGCTAAGCCCCCGAGAGAGAGGATCGCTCTTAACTCGGAGAAGTTTTAGACTTAGGCGAAGACTTGTTCGCGGCTAAGTCCCCGAGTGTATTGAATGTTATACACTCGGAAGGGCTTTTAACATTGGCGAAACGGGTTCGCAGCTAAGCCCCCGAGAGAGAGGATCGCTCTTTGCTCGGAGAAGTTTTAGACTTAGGCGAAGACTGGTCCGCGGCTAAGTCTCCGAGTGTATTGAATGTTATACACTCGGAAGGGTTTTTAACTTAGGCGAAACGGGTTCGCAGCTAAGCCCCCGAGAGAGAGGATCGCTCTTCACTCGGAGAAGTTTTAGACTTAGGCGAAGACTGGTTCGCGACTAAGTCCCCGAGTGTATTGAATGTTATACACTCGGAAGGGTTTTTAACTGAGGCGAAATGGGTTCGCAGCTAAGCCCCCGAGAGAGACGATCGCTCTTCACTCGGAGAAGTTTTAGACTTAGGCAAAGACTGGTTCTCGGCTAAGTCTCCGAGTGTATTGAATGTTATACACTCGGAAGGGTTTTTAACTTCGGCGAAACGGGTTCGCAGCTAAGCCCCCGAGAGAGAAGATCGCTCTTCACTCGGAGAAGTTTTAGACTTAGGCGAAGACTGGTTCGCGACTAAGTCCCCGAGTGTAATGAATGTTATACACTCGGAAGGGTTTTTAACTTAGGCGAAACGGGTTCGCAGCTAAGCCCCCGAGAGAGAGGATCGCTCTTCACTCGGAGAAGTTTTAGACTTAGGCGAAGACTGATTCGCGACTAAGTCCCCGAGTGTATTGAATGTTATACACTCGGAAGGGTTTTTAACTTAGGCGAAACGGGTTCGCAGCTAAGCCCCTGAGAGAGAGGATCGCTCTTCACTCGGAGAAGTTTTAGACTTAGGCGAAGACTGGTTCGCGGCTAAGTCCCCGAGTGTATTGAATGTAATACACTCGGAAGGGTTTTTAACTTTGGCGAAACGGGTTCGCAGCTAAGCCCCCGAGAGAGAGGATCGCTCTTTGCTCGGAGTAGTTTTAGACTTAGGCGAAGACTGGTTCGTGGCTAAGTCTCCGAGTGTATTGAATGTGATACACTCGGAAGGGTTTTTAACTTAGGCGAAACGGGTTCGCAGCTAAGCCCCCGAGAGAGAGGATCGCTCTTCACTCGGAGAAGTTTTAGACTTAGGCGAAGACTGGTTCGCGGCTAAGTCCCCGAGTGTATTGAATGTTATACACTCGGAAGGGTTTTTAACTTAGGCGAAACGGGTTCGCAGCTAAGCCCCTAAGAGAGAGGATCGCTCTTCACTCGGAGAAGTTTTAGACATAGGCGAAGACTGGTTCGCGGCTAAGTCTCCGAGTGTATTAAATGTTATACACTCAGAAGGGTTCTTAACTTAGGCGAAACGGGTTCGCAGCTAAGCCCCCGAGAGAGAGGATCGCTCTTAACTCGGAGAAGTTTTAGACTTATGCGAAGACTTGTTCGCGGCTAAGTCCCTGAGTGTATTGAATGTTATACACTCGGAAGGGCTTTTAACTTTGGCGAAACGGGTTCGCAGCTAAGCCCCCGAGAGAGAGGATCGCTCTTTGCTCGGAGAAGTTTTAGACTTAGGCGAAGACTGGTTCGCGGCTAAGTCTCCGAGTGTATTGAATGTTATACACTCGGAAGGGTTTTTAACTTAGGCGAAACGGGTTCGCAGCTAAGCCCCCGAGAGAGAGGATCGCTCTTCACTCGGAGAAGTTTTAGACTTAGGCGAGGACTGGTTCGCGACTAAGTCCCCGAGTGTATTGAATGTTATACACTCGGAAGGGTTTTTAACTGAGGCGAAATGGGTTCGCAGCTAAGCCCCCGAGAGAGACGATCGCTCTTCACTCGGAGAAGTTTTAGACTTAGGCAAAGACTGGTTCTCGGCTAAGTCTCCGAGTGTATTGAATGTTATACACTCGGAAGGGTTTTTAACTTCGGCGAAACGGGTTCGCAGCTAAGCCCCCGAGAGAGAAGATCGCTCTTCACTCGGAGAAGTTTTAGACTTAGGCGAAGACTGGTTCGCGACTAAGTCCCCGAGTGTAATGAATGTTATACACTCGGAAGGGTTTTTAACTTAGGCGAAACGGGTTCGCAGCTAAGCCCCCGAGAGAGAGGATCGCTCTTCACTCGGAGAAGTTTTAGACTTAGGCGAAGACTGGTTCGCGACTAAGAACCCTAGTGTATTGAATGTTATACACTCGGAAGGGTTTTTAACTTAGGCGAAACGGGTTCGCAGCTAAGCCCCTGAGAGAGAGGATCGCGCTTCACTCGGAGAAGTTTTAGACTTAGGCGAAGACTGGTTCGCGGCTAAGTCTCCGAGTGTATTGAATGTTATACACTCGGAAGGGTTTTTAACTTAGGCGAAACGGGTTCGCAGCTAAGCCCCCGAGAGAGAGGATCGCTCTTAACTCGGAGAAGTTTTAGACTTAGGCGAAGACTGGTTCGCGGCTAAGTCCCCGAGTGTATTGAATGTTATACACTCGGAAGGGCTTTTAACTTTGGCGAAACGGGTTCGCAGCTAAGCCCCCGAGAGAGAGGATCGCACTTTGCTCGGAGAAGTTTTAGACTTAGGCGAAGACTGGTTCGCGGCTAAGTCTCCGAGTGTATTGAATGTTATACACTCGGAAGGGTTTTTAACTTAGGCGAAACGGGTTCGCAGCTAAGCCCCCGAGAGAGAGGATCGCTCTTCACTCGGAGAAGTTTTAGACTTAGGCGAAGACTGGTTCGCGACTAAGTCCCCGAGTGTATTGAATGTTATACACTCGGAAGGGTTTTTAACTTAGGCGAAATGGGTTCGCAGCTAAGCCCCCGAGAGAGACGATCGCTCTTCACTCAGAGAAGTTTTAGACTTAGGCAAAGACTGGTTCTCGGCTAAGTCTCCGAGTGTATTGAATGTTATACACTCGGAAGGGTTTTTAACTTCGGCGAAACGGGTTCGCAGCTAAGCCCCCGAGAGAGAAGATCGCTCTTCACTCGGAGAAGTTTTAGACTTAGGCGAAGACTGGTTCGCGACTAAGTCCCCGAGTGTATTGAATGTTATACACTCGGAAGGGTTTTTAACTTAGGCGAAACGGGTTCGCAGCTAAGCCCCCGAGAGAGAAGATCGCTCTTCACTCGGAGAAGTTTTAGACTTAGGCGAAGACTGGTTCGCGACTAAGTCCCCGAGTGTATTGAATGTTATACACTCGGAAGGGTTTTTAACTTAGGAGAAACGGGTTCGCAGCTAAGCCCCCGA
The DNA here is from genome assembly GCA_039707655.1 of Elymus sibiricus. Classification (NCBI taxonomy): domain Eukaryota; kingdom Viridiplantae; phylum Streptophyta; class Magnoliopsida; order Poales; family Poaceae; genus Elymus; species Elymus sibiricus. The sequence goes on along the minus strand of CM077664.1, from coordinate 17,983,883 downwards.
GAGAGAGGATCGCTCTTCACTCGGAGAAGTTTTAGACTTAGGCGAAGACTGGTTCGCGGCTAAGTCTCCGAGTGTATTGAATGCTATACACACGGAAGGGTTTTAAACTTAGGCGAAATGGGTTCGCAGCTAAGCCCCCGAGAGAGAGGATCGCTCTTAACTCGGAGAAGTTTTAGACTTAGGCGAAGACTGGTTCGCGGCTAAGTCTCCGAGTGTATTGAATGTTATACACTCGGAAGGGTTTTTAACTTTGGCGAAACGGGTTCGCAGCTAAGCCCCCGAGAGAGAGGATCGCTCTTTGCTCGGAGAAGTTTTAGACTTAGGCGAAGACTGGTTCGCGGCTAAGTCTCCGAGTGTATTGAATGTTATACACTCGGAAGGGTTTTTAACTTAGGCGAAACGGGTTCGCAGCTAAGCCCCCTAGAGAGAGGATCGCTCTTCACTCGGAGAAGCTTTAGACTTAGGTGAAGACTGGTTCGCGGCTAAGTCCCCGAGTGTATTGAATGTTATACACTCGGAAGGGTTTTTAACTTAGGCGAAACGGGTTCGCAGCTAAGCCCCTCAGAGAGAGGATCGCTCTTTGCTCGGAGAAGTTTTAGACTTAGGCGAAGACTGGTTCGCAGCTAAGTCTCCGAGTGTATTGAATGTTATACACTCGGAATTGTTCTTAACTTAGGCGAAATGGGTTCGCAGCTAAGACCCCGAGAGAGAGGATCGCTCTTCACTCGGAGAAGTTTTAGACTTAGGCGAAGACTGATTCGCGACTAAGTCCCCGAGTGTATTGAATGTTATACACTCGGAAGGGTTTTTAACTTAGGCGAAACGGGTTCGCAGCTAAGCCCCTGAGAGAGAGGATTGCTCTTCACTCGGAGAAGTTTTAGACTTAGGCGAAGACTGGTTCGCGGCTAAGTCTCCGAGTGTATTGAATGTTATACACTCGGAAGGGTTTTTAACTTAGCCGAAACGGGTTCGCATCTAAGCCCCTGAGAGAGAGGATCGCTCTTCACTCGGAGAAGTTTTAGACTTAGGCGAAGACTGGTTCGCGGCTAAGTCTCCGAGTGTATTGAATGTTATACACTCGGAAGGGTTTTTAACTTAGGCGAAACGGGTTCGCAGCTAAGCCCCCGAGAGAGAGGATCGCTCTTAACTCGAAGAAGTTTTAGACTTAGGCGAAGACAGGTTCGCGGCTAAGTCCCCGAGTGTATTGAATGTTATACACTCGGAAGGGTTTTTAACTTTGGCGAAACGGGTTCGCAGCTAAGCCCCCGAGAGAGAGGATCGCTCTTTGCTCGGAGAAGTTTTAGACTTAGGCGAAGACTGGTTCGCGGCTAAGTCCCCGAGTGTATTGAATGTTATACACTCGGAAGGGTTTTTAACTTAGGCGAAACGGGTTCGCAGCTAAGCCCCTGAGAGAGAGGATCGCTCTTTGCTCGGAGAAGTTTTAGACTTAGGCGAAGACTGGTTCGCGGCTAAGTCTCCGAGTGTATTGAATGTTATACACTCGGAAGGGTTCTTAACTTAGGCGAAACGGGTTCGCAGCTAAGCCCCAGAGAGAGACGATCGCCCTTCACTCGGAGAAGTTTTAGACTTAGGCGAAGATTGGTTCGCGACTAAGTCCCCGAGTGTATTGAATGTTATACACTCGGAAGGGTTTTTAACTTAGGCGAAACGGGTTCGCAGCTAAGCCCCTGAGAGAGAGGATCGCTCTTCACTCGGAGAAGTTTTAGACTTAGGCGAAGACTGGTTCGCGACTAAGTCCCCGAGTGTATTGAATGTTATACACTCGGAAGGGTTTTTAACTTAGGCGAAATGGGTTCGCAGCTAAGCCCCCGAGAGAGAGGATCGCTCTTCACTCGGAGAAGTTTTAGACTTAGGCAAAGACTGGTTCGCGGCTAAGTCTCCGAGTGTATTGAATGTTATACACTCGGAAGGGTTTTTAACTTCGGCGAAACGGGTTCACAGCTAAGCCCCCGAGAGAGAAGATCGCTCTTCACTCGGAGAAGTTTTAGACTTAGGCGAAGACTGGTTCGCGACTAAGTGCCCGAGTGTATTGAATGTTATACACTCGGAAGGGTTTTTAACTTAGGCGAAACGGGTTCGCAGCTAAGCCCCCGAGAGAGAGGATCGCTCTTCACTCGGAGAAGTTTTAGACTTAGGCGAAGACTGGTTCGCGACTAAGTCCCCGAGTGTATTGAATGTTATACACTCGTAAGGGTTTTTAACTTAGGCGAAATGGGTTCGCAGCTAAGCCCCCGAGAGAGACGATCGCTCTTCACTCGGAGAAGTTTTAGACTTAGGCAAAGAATGGTTCTCGGCTAAGTCTCCGAGTGTATTGAATGTTATACACTCGGAAGGGTTTTTAACTTCAGCGAAACGGGTTCGCAGCTAAGCTCCCGAGAGAGAAGATCGCTCTTCACTCGGAGAAGTTTTAGACTTAGGCGAAGACTGGTTCGCGACTAAGTCCCCGAGTGTATTGAATGTTATACACTCGGAAGGGTTTTCAACTTAGGCGAAACGGGTTCGCAGCTAAGCCCCCGAGAGAGAGGATCGCTCTTCACTCGGAGAAGTTTTAGACTTAGGCGAAGACTGGTTCTCGGCTAAGTCTCCGAGTGTATTGAATGTTATACACTCGGAAGGGTTTTTAACTTAGGCGAAACGGGTTCGCAGCTATGCCCCGAGAGAGAGGATCGCTCTTAACTCGGAGAAGTTTTAGACTTAGGCGAAGACTAGTTCGCGGCTAAGTCCCCGAGTGTATTGAATGTTATACACTCGGAAGGGTTTTTAACTTTGGCGAAACGGGTTCGCAGCTAAGCCCCCGAGAGAGAGGATCGCTCTTTGCTCGGAGAAGTTTTAGACTTAGGCGAAGACTGGTTCGCGGCTAAGTCTCCGAGTGTATTGAATGTTATACACTCGGAAGGGTTTTTAACTTAGGCGAAACGGGTTCGCAGCTAAGCCCCCGAGAGAGAGGATCGCTCTTCACTCGGAGAAGCTTTAGACTTAGGCGAAGACTGGTTCGCGGCTAAGTCTCCGAGTGTATCGAATGTTATACACTCGGAAGGGTTTTTAACTTTGGCGAAACGGGTTCGCAGCTAAGCCCCCGAGAGAGAGGATCGCTCTTCACTCGGAGAAGTTTTAGACTTAGGCGAAGACTGGTTAGCGGCTAAGTCTCCGAGTGTATTGAATGTTATACACTCGGAAGGGTTTTTAACTTAGGCGAAACGGGTTCGCAGCTAAGCCCCTGACAGAGAGGATCGCTCTTCACTCGGAGAAGTTTTAGACTTAGGCGAAGACTGGTTCACGGCTAAGTCTCCGAGTGTATTGAATGTTATACACTCAGAAGGGTTTTTAACTTAGGCGAAGCGGGTTCGCAGCTAAGCCCCCGAGAGAGAGGATCGCTCTTAACTCGGAGAAGTTTTAGACTTAGGCGAAGACTGGTTCGCGGCTAAGTCCCCGAGTGTATTGAATGTTATACACTCGGAAGGGTTTTGAACTTTGGCGAAACGGGTTCGCAGCTAAGCCCCCGAGAGAGAGGATCGCTCTTTGCTCGGAGAAGTTTTAGACTTAGGCGAAGACTGGTTCGCGGCTAAGTCTCCGAGTGTATTGAATGTAATACACTCGGAAGGGTTTTTAACTTAGGCGAAACGGGTTCGCAGCTAAGCCCCCGAGTGAGAGGATCGCTCTTCACTCGGAGAAGTTTTAGACTTAGGCGAAGACTGGTTCGCGACTAAGTCCACGAGTGTATTGAATGTTATACACTCGGAAGGGTTTTTAACTTAGGCGAAATGGGTTCGCAGCTAAGCCCCCGAGAGAGACGATCGCTCTTCACTCGGAGAAGTTTTAGACTTAGGCAAAGACTGGTTCTCGGCTAAGTCTCCGAGTGTATTGAATGTTATACACTCGGAAGGGTTTTTAACTTCGGCGAAACGGGTTCGCCGCTAAGCCCCCGAGAGAGAAGATCGCTCTTCACTCGGAGAAGTTTTAGACTTAGGCGAAGACTGGTTCGCGACTAAGTCCCCGAGTGTATTGAATGTTATACACTCGGAAGGGTTTTTAACTTAGGCGAAACGGGTTCGCAGCTAAGCCCCCGAGAGAGAGGATCGCTCTTCACTCGGAGAAGTTTTAGACTTAGGCGAAGAATGGTTCGCGGCTAAGTCTCCGAGTGTATTGAATGTTATACACTCGGAAGGGTTTTTAACTTAGGAGAAACGGGTTCGCAGCTAAGCCCCCGAGAGAGAGGATCAGTCTTCACTCGGAGAAGTTTTAGACTTAGGCGAAGACTGATTCGCGACTAAGTCCCTGAGTGTATTGAATGTTATACACACGGAAGGGTTTTTAACTTAGGCGAAACGGGTTCGCAGCTAAGCCCCTGAGAGAGAGGATCGCTCTTCACTCGGAGAAGTTTTAGACTTAGGCGAAGACTGGTTCGCGGCTAAGTCTCCGAGTGTATTGAATGTTATACACTCGGAAGTGTTTTTAACTTAGGCGAAACGGGTTCGCAACTAAGCCCCCGAGAGAGAGGATCGCTCTTAACTCGGAGAAGTTTTAGACTTAGGCAAAGACTGGTTCGCGGCTAAGTCCCCGAGTGTATTGAATGTTATACACTCGGAAGGGTTTTTAACTTTGGCGAAACGGGTTCGCAGCTAAGCCCCCGAGAGAGAGGATCGCTCTTTGCTCGGAGAAGTTTTAGACTTAGGCGAAGACTGGTTCGCGGCTAAGTCTCCGAGTGTATTGAATGTTATACACTCGGAAGGGTTTTTAACTTAGGCGAAACGGGTTCGCAGCTAAGCCCCCGAGAGAGAGGATCGCTCTTCACTCGGAGAAGTTTTAGACTTAGGCGAAGACTGATTCGCGACTAAGTCCCCGAGTGTATTGAATGTTATACACTCGGAAGGGTTTTTAACTTAGGAGAAACGGGTTCGCAGCTAAGCCCCCGAGAGAGAGGATCAGTCTTCACTCGGAGAAGTTTTAGACTTAGGCGAAGACTGATTCGCGACTAAGTCCCCGAGTGTATTGAATGTTATACACACGGAAGGGTTTTTAACTTAGGCGAAACGGGTTCGCAGCTAAGCCCCTGAGAGAGAGGATCGCTCTTCACTCGGAGAAGTTTTAGACTTAGGCGAAGACTGGTTCGCGGCTAAGTCTCCGAGTGTATTGAATGTTATACACTCGGAAGTGTTTTTAACTTAGGCGAAACGGGTTCGCAACTAAGCCCCCGAGAGAGAGGATCGCTCTTAACTCGGAGAAGTTTTAGACTTAGGCGAAGACTGGTTCGCGGCTAAGTCCCCGAGTGTATTGAATGTTATACACTCGGAAGGGTTTTTAACTTTGGCGAAACGGGTTCGCAGCTAAGCCCCCGAGAGAGAGGATCGCTCTTTGCTCGAAGAAGTTTTAGACTTAGGCGAAGACTGGTTCGCGGCTAAGTCTCCGAGTGTATTGAATGTTATACACTCGGAAGGGTTTTTAACTTAGGCGAAACGGGTTCGCAGCTAAGCCTCTGAGAGAGAGGATCGCTCTTCACTCGGAGAAGTTTTAGACTTAGGCGAAGACTGATTCGCGACTAAGTCCCCGAGTGTATTGAATGTTATACACTCGGAAGGGTTTTTAACTTAGTCGAAACGGGTTCGCAGCTAAGCCCCTGAGAGAGAGGATTGCTCTTCACTCGGAGAAGTTTTAGACTTAGGCGAAGACTGGTTCGCGGCTAAGTCTCCGAGTGTATTGAATGGTATACACTCGGAAGGTTTTTAACTTAGGCGAAACGGGTTCGCAGCTAAGCCCCTGAGAGAGAGGATCGCTCTTCACTCGGAGAAGTTTTAGACTTAGGCGAAGACTGGTTCGCGGCTCAGTCTCCGAGTGTATTGAATGTTATACACTCGGAAGGGTTTTTAACTTAGGCGAAACGGGTTCGCAGCTAAGCCCCCGAGAGAGAGGATCGCTCTTAACTCGAAGAAGTTTTAGACTTAGGCGAAGACAGGTTCGCGGCTAAGTCCCCGAGTGTATTGAATGTTATACACTCGGAAGGGTTTTTAACTTTGGCGAAACGGGTTCGCAGCTAAGCCCCCGAGAGAGAGGATCGCTCTTTGCTCGGAGAAGTTTTAGACTTAGGCGAAGACTGGTTCGCGGCTAAGTCCCCGAGTGTATTGAATGTTATACACTCGGAAGGGTTTTTAACTTAGGCGAAACGGGTTCGCAGCTAAGCCCCTGAGAGAGAGGATCGCTCTTTGCTCGGAGAAGTTTTAGACTTAGGCGAAGACTGGTTCGCGGCTAAGTCTCCGAGTGTATTGAATGTTATACACTCGGAAGGGTTCTTAACTTAGGCGAAACGGGTTCGCAGCTAAGCCCCAGAGAGAGACGATCGCTCTTCACTTGGAGAAGTTTTAGACTTAGGCGAAGATTGGTTCGCGACTAAGTCCCCGAGTGTATTGAATGTTATACACTCGGATGGGTTTTTAACTTAGGCGAAACGGGTTCGCAGCTAAGCCCCCGAGAGAGAGGATCGCTCTTCACTCGGAGAAGTTTTAGACTTTGGCGAAGACTGGTTCGCGACTAAGTCCCCGAGTGTATTGAATGTTATACACTCGGAAGGGTTTTTAACTTAGGCGAAATGGGTTCGCAGCTAAGCCCCCGAGAGAGAGGATCGCTCTTCACTCGGAGAAGTTTTAGACTTAGGCAAAGACTGGTTCGCGGCTAAGTCTCCGAGTGTATTGAATGTTATACACTCGGAAGGGTTTTTAACTTCGGCGAAACGGGTTCACAGCTAAGCCCCCGAGAGAGAAGATCGCTCTTCACTCGGAGAAGTTTTAGACTTAGGCGAAGACTGGTTCGCGACTAAGTGCCCGAGTGTATTGAATGTTATACACTCGGAAGGGTTTTTAACTTAGGCGAAACGGGTTCGCAGCTAAGCCCCCGAGAGAGAGGATCACTCTTCACTCGGAGAAGTTTTAGACTTAGGCGAAGACTGGTTCGCGGCTAAGTCTCCGAGTGTATCGAATGTTATACACTCGGAAGGGTTTTTAACTTAGGTGAAACGGGTTCGCAGCTAAGCCCCCGAGAGAGAGGATCGCTCTTCACTCGGAGAAGTTTAAGACTTAGGCGAAGACTGGTTCGCGACTAAGTCCCCGAGTGTATTGAATGTTATACACTCGGAAGGGTTTTTAACTTAGGCGAAACGGGTTCGCAGCTAAGCCCCTGACAGAGAGGATCGCTCTTCACTCGGAGAAGTTTTAGACTTAGGCGAAGACTGGTTCGCGGCTAAGTCTCCGAGTGTATTGAATGTTATACACTCAGAAGGGTTTTTAACTTAGGCGAAACGGGTTCGCAGCTAAGCCCCCGAGAGAGAGGATCGCTCTTAACTCGGAGAAGTTTAGACTTAGGCGAAGACTGGTTCGCGGCTAAGTCCCCGAGTGTATTGAATGTTATACACTCGGAAGGGTTTTTAACTTTGGCGAAACGGGTTCGCAGCTAAGCCCCCGAGAGAGAGGATCGCTCTTTGCTCGGAGAAGTTTTAGACTTAGGCGAAGACTGGTTCGCGGCTAAGTCTCCGAGTGTATTGAATGTTATACAATCGGAAGGGTTTTTAACTTAGGCGAAACGGGTTCGCAGCTAAGCCCCCGAGAGAGAGGATCGCTCTTCACTCGGAGAAGTTTTAGACTTAGGCGAAGACTGGTTCGCGACTAAGTCCCCGAGTGTATTGAATGTTATACACTCGTAAGGGTTTTTAACTTAGGCGAAATGGGTTCGCAGCTAAGCCCCCGAGAGAGACGATCTTTCTTCACTCGGAGAAGTTTTAGACTTAGGCAAAGAATGGTTCTCGGCTAAGTCTCCGAGTGTATTGAATGTTATACACTCGGAAGGGTTTTCAACTTAGGCGAAACGGGTTCGCAGCTAAGCCCCCGAGAGAGAGGATCGCTCTTCACTCGGAGAAGTTTTAGACTTAGGCGAAGACTGGTTCTCGGCTAAGTCTCCGAGTGTATTGAATGTTATACACTCGGAAGGGTTTTTAACTTAGGCGAAACGGGTTCGCAGCTAAGCCCCGAGAGAGAGGATCGCTCTTAACTCGGAGAAGTTTTAGACTTAGGCGAAGACTAGTTCGCGGCTAAGTCCCCGAGTGTATTGAATGTTATACACTCGGAAGGGTTTTTAACTTTGGCGAAACGGGTTCGCAGCTAAGCCCCCGAGAGAGAGGATCGCTCTTTGCTCAGAGAAGTTTTAGAATTAGGCGAAGACTGGTTCGCGGCTAAGTCTCCGAGTGTATTGAATGTTATACACTCGGAAGGGTTTTTAACTTAGGCGAAACGGGTTCGCAGCTAACCCCCCGAGAGAGAGGATCGCTCTTTACTCGGAGAAGCTTTAGACTTAGGCAAAGACTGGTTCGCGGCTAAGTCTCCGAGTGTATAGAATGTTATACACTCGGAAGGGTTTTTAACTTTGGCGAAACGGGTTCGCAGCTAAGCCCCCGAGAGAGAGGATCGCTCTTCACTCGGAGAAGTTTTAGACTTAGGCGAAGACTGGTTAGCGGCTAAGTCTCCGAGTGTATTGAATGTTATACACTCGGAAGGGTTTTTAACTTAGGCGAAACGGGTTCGCAGCTAAGCCCCTGAGAGAGAGGATCGCTCTTCACTCGGAGAAGTTTTAGACTTAGGCGAAGACTGGTTCGCGGCTAAGTCTCCGAGTGTATTGAATGTTATACACTCAGAAGGGTTTTTAACTTAGGCGAAGCGGGTTCGCAGCTAAGCCCCCGAGAGAGAGGATCGCTCTTAACTCGGAGAAGTTTTAGACTTAGGCGAAGACTGGTTCGCGGCTAAGTCCCCGAGTGTATTGAATGTTATACACTCGGAAGGGTTTTGAACTTTGGCGAAACGGGTTCGCAGCTAAGCCCCCGAGAGAGAGGATCGCTCTTTGCTCGAAGAAGTTTTAGACTTAGGCGAAGACTGGTTCGCGGCTAAGTCTCCGAGTGTATTGAATGTAATACACTCGGAGGGTTTTTAACTTCGGCGAAACGGGTTCGCAGCTAAGCCCCCGAGTGAGAGGATCGCTCTTCACTCGGAGAAGTTTTAGACTTAGGTGAAGACTGGTTCGCGACTAAGTCCCCGAGTGTATTGAATGTTAAACACTCGGAAGGGTTTTTAACTTAGGCGAAATGGGTTCGCAGCTAAGCCCCCGAGAGAGACGATCGATCTTCACTCGGAGAAGTTTTAGACTTAGGCAAAGACTGGTTCTCGGCTAAGTCTCCGAGTGTATTGAATGTTATACACTCGGAAGGGTTCTTAACTTAGGCGAAACGGGTTCGCAGCTAAGCACCAGAGAGAGACGATCGCTCTTCACTCGGAGAAGTTTTAGACTTAGGCGAAGATTGGTTCGCGACTAAGTCCCCGAGTGTATTGAATGTTATACACTCGGATGGGTTTTTAAATTAGGCGAAACGGGTTCGCAGCTAAGCCCCCGAGAGAGAGGATCGCTCTTCACTCGGAGAAGTTTTAGACTTTGGCGAAGACTGGTTCGCGACTAAGTCCCCGAGTGTATTGAATGTTATACACTCGGAAGGGTTTTTAACTTAGGCGAAATGGGTTCGCAGCTAAGCCCCCGAGAGAGAGGATCGCTCTTCACTCGGAGAAGTTTTAGACTTAGGCAAAGACTGGTTCGCGGCTAAGTCTCCGAGTGTATTGAATGTTATACACTCGGAAGGGTTTTTAACTTCGGCGAAACGGGTTCACAGCTAAGCCCCCGAGAGAGAAGATCGCTCTTCACTCGGAGAAGTTTTAGACTTAGGCGAAGACTGGTTCGCGACTAAGTGCCCGAGTGTATTGAATGTTATACACTCGGAAGGGTTTTTAACTTAGGCGAAACGGGTTCGCAGCTAAGCCCCCGAGAGAGAGGATCACTCTTCACTCGGAGAAGTTTTAGACTTAGGCGAAGACTGGTTCGCGGCTAAGTCTCCGAGTGTATCGAATGTTATACACTCGGAAGGGTTTTTAACTTAGGTGAAACGGGTTCGCAGCTAAGCCCCCGAGAGAGAGGATCGCTCTTCACTCGGAGAAGTTTAAGACTTAGGCGAAGACTGGTTCGCGACTAAGTCCCCGAGTGTATTGAATGTTATACACTCGGAAGGGTTTTTAACTTAGGCGAAACGGGTTCGCAGCTAAGCCCCTGACAGAGAGGATCGCTCTTCACTCGGAGAAGTTTTAGACTTAGGCGAAGACTGGTTCGCGGCTAAGTCTCCGAGTGTATTGAATGTTATACACTCAGAAGGGTTTTTAACTTAGGCGAAACGGGTTCGCAGCTAAGCCCCCGAGAGAGAGGATCGCTCTTAACTCGGAGAAGTTTAGACTTAGGCGAAGACTGGTTCGCGGCTAAGTCCCCGAGTGTATTGAATGTTATACACTCGGAAGGGTTTTTAACTTTGGCGAAACGGGTTCGCAGCTAAGCCCCCGAGAGAGAGGATCGCTCTTTGCTCGGAGAAGTTTTAGACTTAGGCGAAGACTGGTTCGCGGCTAAGTCTCCGAGTGTATTGAATGTTATACAATCGGAAGGGTTTTTAACTTAGGCGAAACGGGTTCGCAGCTAAGCCCCCGAGAGAGAGGATCGCTCTTCACTCGGAGAAGTTTTAGACTTAGGCGAAGACTGGTTCGCGACGAAGTCCCCGAGTGTATTGAATGTTATACACTCGTAAGGGTTTTTAACTTAGGCGAAATGGGTTCGCAGCTAAGCCCCCGAGAGAGACGATCTTTCTTCACTCGGAGAAGTTTTAGACTTAGGCAAAGAATGGTTCTCGGCTAAGTCTCCGAGTGTATTGAATGTTATACACTCGGAAGGGTTTTCAACTTAGGCGAAACGGGTTCGCAGCTAAGCCCCCGAGAGAGAGGATCGCTCTTCACTCGGAGAAGTTTTAGACTTAGGCGAAGACTGGTTCTCGGCTAAGTCTCCGAGTGTATTGAATGTTATACACTCGGAAGGGTTTTTAACTTAGGCGAAACGGGTTCGCAGCTAAGCCCCGAGAGAGAGGATCGCTCTTAACTCGGAGAAGTTTTAGACTTAGGCGAAGACTAGTTCGCGGCTAAGTCCCCGAGTGTATTGAATGTTATACACTCGGAAGGGTTTTTAACTTTGGCGAAACGGGTTCGCAGCTAAGCCCCCGAGAGAGAGGATCGCTCTTTGCTCGGAGAAGTTTTAGAATTAGGCGAAGACTGGTTCGCGGCTAAGTCTCCGAGTGTATTGAATGTTATACACTCGGAAGGGTTTTTAACTTAGGCGAAACGGGTTCGCAGCTAAGCCCCCGAGAGAGAGGATCGCTCTTTACTCGGAGAAGCTTTAGACTTAGGCAAAGACTGGTTCGCGGCTAAGTCTCCGAGTGTATAGAATGTTATACACTCGGAAGGGTTTTTAACTTTGGCGAAACGGGTTCGCAGCTAAGCCCCCGAGAGAGAGGATCGCTCTTCACTCGGAGAAGTTTTAGACTTAGGCGAAGACTGGTTAGCGGCTAAGTCTCCGAGTGTATTGAATGTTATACACTCGGAAGGGTTTTTAACTTAGGCGAAACGGGTTCGCAGCTAAGCCCCTGAGAGAGAGGATCGCTCTTCACTCGGAGAAGTTTTAGACTTAGGCGAAGACTGGTTCGCGGCTAAGTCTCCGAGTGTATTGAATGTTATACACTCAGAAGGGTTTTTAACTTAGGCGAAGCGGGTTCGCAGCTAAGCCCCCGAGAGAGAGGATCGCTCTTAACTCGGAGAAGTTTTAGACTTAGGCGAAGACTGGTTCGCGGCTAAGTCCCCGAGTGTATTGAATGTTATACACTCGGAAGGGTTTTGAACTTTGGCGAAACGGGTTCGCAGCTAAGCCCCCGAGAGAGAGGATCACTCTTTGCTCGAAGAAGTTTTAGACTTAGGCGAAGACTGGTTCGCGGCTAAGTCTCCGAGTGTATTGAATGTAATACACTCGGAGGGTTTTTAACTTAGGCGAAACGGGTTCGCAGCTAAGCCCCCGAGTGAGAGGATCGCTCTTCACTCGGAGAAGTTTTAGACTTAGGTGAAGACTGGTTCGCGACTAAGTCCCCGAGTGTATTGAATGTTAAACACTCGGAAGGGTTTTTAACTTAGGCGAAATGGGTTCGCAGCTAAGCCCCCGAGAGAGACGATCGCTCTTCACTCGGAGAAGTTTTAGACTTAGGCAAAGACTGGTTCTCGGCTAAGTCTCCGAGTGTATTGAATGTTATACACTCGGAAGGGTTTTTAACTTCGGCGAAACGGGTTCGCAGCTAAGCCCCCGAGAGAGAAGATCGCTCTTCACTCGGAGAAGTTTTAGACTTAGGCGAAGACTGGTTCGCGACTAAGTCCCCGAGTGTATTGAATGTTATACACTCGGAAGGGTTTTTAACTTAGGCGAAACGGGTTCGCAGCTAAGCCCCCGAGAGAGAGGATCGCTCTTCACTCGGAGAAGTTTTAAACTTAGGCGAAGAATGGTTCGCGGCTAAGTCTCCGAGTGTATTGAATGTTATACACTCGGAAGGGTTTTTAACTTAGGAGAAACGGGTTTGCAGCTAAGCCCCCGAGAGAGAGGATCAGTCTTCACTCGGACAAGTTTTAGACTTAGGCGAAGACTGATTCGCGACTAAGTCCCCGAGTGTATTGAATGTTATACACTCGGAAGAGTTTTTAACTTAGGCGAAACGGGTTCGCAGCTAAGCCCCTGAGAGAGAGGATCGCTCTTCACTCGGAGAAGTTTTAGACTTAGGCGAAGACTGGTTCGCGGCTAAGTCTCCGATTGTATTGAATGTTATACACTCGGAAGGGTTTTTAACTTAGGCGAAACGGGTTCGCAACTAAGCCCCCGAGAGAGAGGATCGCTCTTAACTCGGAGAAGTTTTAGACTTAGGCGAAGACTGGTTCGCGGCTAAGTCCCCGAATGTATTGAATGTTATACACTCGGAAGGGTTTTTAACTTTGGCGAAACGGGTTCGCAGCTAAGCCCCCGAGAGAGAGGATCGCTCTTTGCTCGGAGAAGTTTTAGACTTAGGCGAAGACTGGTTCGCGGCTAAGTCTCCGAGTGTATTGAATGTTATACACTCGGAAGGGTTTTTAACTTAGGCGAAACGGGTTCGCAGCTAAGCCTCGGAGAGAGAGGATCGCTCTTCACTCGGAGAAGTTTTAGACTTAGGCGAAGACTGGTTCGCGACTAACTCCCCGAGTGTACTGAATGTTATACACTCGGAAGGGTTTTTAACTTAGGCGAAATGGGTTCGCAGCTAAGCCCCCGAGAGAGAGGATCGCTCTTCAGTCGCAGAAGTTTTAGACTTAGGCGAACACTGGTTCGCGGCTAAGTCTCCGAGTGTATTGAATGTTATACACTCGGAAGGGTTTTTAACTTCGGCGAAACGGGTTCGCAGCTAAGCCCCCGAGAGAGAAGATCGCTCTTCACTCGGAGAAGTTTTAGACTTATGCGAAGACTGGTTCGCGACTAAGTCCCCGAGTGTATTGAATGTTATACACTCGGAAGGGTTTTTAACTTAGGCGAAACGGGTTCGCAGCTAAGCCCCCGAGAGAGAGGATCGCTCTTCACTCGGAGAAGTTTTAGACTTAGGCGAAGACTGGTTCGCGACTAAGTCTCCGAGTGTATTGAATGTTATACACTCGGAAGGGTTTTTAACTTAGGAGAAACGGGTTCGCAGCTAAGCCCCCGAGAGAGAGGATCGCTCTTCACTCGGAGATCTTTTAGACTTAGGCGAAGACTGGTTCGCGGCTAAGTCTCCGAGTGTATTGAATGTTATACACTCGGAAGGGTTTTTAACTTAGGCGATACGGTATCGCAGCTAAGCTCCCGAGAGAGAGGATCGCTCTTCACTCGGAGAAGTCTTTGAATGCGAAATTGTGTGATCGGAATTGACAGTAGACTGCGGAAGTCATTACTTAACAAGCGACATCGTCTGAAGCACTCTTATTACATCGAAATAACTCAGTCATCAAGTATAAAAGCGTCGAAGCAAATCCGCGTTCCAGGCGCGTGGCTCATCAATATTCTTCTTCAAGTTGAAAAGATGGTACGCTCCGTTGTTCAGCACCTTGGTGACGACGAATGGGCCTTCCAACGCTGGGGCCAACTTGTGGGGTCGCTGCTGATCCACTCGGAGCACCAGATCACCTTCGTGGAATGAACGGCTCTTGACGTGCCTCGCATTGAAGCGGCGAAGGTCTTGTTGATATACCGTCGATCGGATTAGGGCCATCTCTCGTTCTTCCTCTAGGAGATCCACTCCATCCTGTCTTGCTTGCTCAGCTTCGTCTTCAGAGTAAAGATCCACTCGGGGAGAATTGTGAAGGACGTCACTTGGCAGAACGGCTTCAGCTCCATACACAAGGAAGAAAGGAGTGCGTCCAGTCGACCGGTTTGGAGTCGTCCTCAAGCCCCACAGAACAGACGGCAATTCAGTGACCCAAGCTCCAGCAGCATGATCAAGATCTCGCATGACCTGAGGCTTCAGTCCTTGGAGGATAAGGCCGTTCGCTCGCTCAGCTTGACCGTTAGACTGGGGATGCGCAACGGACATGTAATCCACCCGAGTGCCTTGAGAGGAGCAAAAGTATCTGAACTCTTCCGTGTCAAAATTAGAGTCGTTGTCTGTAATGATACTGTGGGGGACTCCATACCGGAATGTTATCTCTTTCATGAATTTGATAGCAGTGCGGGCGTTCAGCTTCTTGATGGGTTTAGCTTCAATCCACTTAGTGAACTTGTCGACTGCAATCAGTAAGTGAGTGAATCCACTCTAGCCAGTTCTAAGGGGTCCAACCATATCCAAGCCCCATACAGCAAACGGCCAGACGAGTGGAATAGTCTTCAAGGCAGACGCAGGTTTGGGTGACAGGTTCGAATAGAACTGGCATCCTTCGCAGTGATCAACTATATCTTTAGCCATCTCTTTGGCGCGTGGCCAAAAGAAACCTGCTCGGTAAGCTTTGGCAACAATTGTCCTAGAGGACGCATGATGACCACAAGTTCCCGAGTGAATCTCCTCCAAAATCAGTCGACCTTCTTCAGGAGAAATACACCGCTGAATCACGCCAGTCACACTTTCTCTGTAGAATTGTCCATCCATAACAGTAAAAGCCTTGGATCTGCGGACTATCTGTCGAGCTTCATCTTCATCATCTGGGAGTTCTCTCCTAAGAATGTACGCAATATAGGATACAGTCCAGTCGGGCGTGATCACTAAAATCTCCATGACCAGATCAATGACAGCTGGGACATCGACTTCAGTCGGATCAGAGGCGCTTTTTGCCTGCGGGGGCTCTTCAGTGAAGGGATCTTCCTGCACCGAAGGAGAATGAAGGTGCTCGAGAAATACATTGCTGGGGACAGGCTTCCGAGTGGATCCAATCTTTGCCAGCTCATCAGCTGCTTGATTCTTCACTCGGGGAACATGATGGAGTTCCAAACCTTCGAATTTCTTCTCGAGTTTCCTTACTGCATTGCAGTATCTAGTCATAGCGGGGTTCCTGACATCCCACTCTTTCATCACTTGATTGACCACCAAATCAGAGTCGCCATATACCATCAGGCGCCGGACGCCGAGTGAAATGGCCATACGCAACCCATACAAGAGTGCTTCATATTCAGCTTCGTTGTTGGAGTAATCAAAGTGAATCTGCAAGACGTAACTGAGTTTGTCGCCTTTTGGGGACACCAGTACTACGCCAGCACCAGACCCATTCAGCATCTTCGAGCCATCAAAGAACATGGTCCAGTGTGCCGAGTAAACTTGGACCGGCTGCTGCTGTTCAGTCCACTCGGCCAGGAAATCAGCGAGGGCTTGAGACTTGATTGCTTTCTTTGCTTCAAACTTGATGTCAAAATAAAGGAGCTCAATAGCCCATTTGGCCACTCGACCAGACGCATCTCGATTGTGGAGAATTTCAGACAATGGAGCCTCACTGACGACTGAAATTGAGTGATCTTGAAAATAATGTGCCACCTTCTTAGCTGACAGATATATACCGTACACGAGCTTCTGGTAATGTGGATATTTTTGCTTTGAAGGAGTCAACACTTCAGAGATGTAATAAACAGGACGCTGGACTTTGTAAGCTTTACCTTCCTCTTCCCTCTCGACAGTGAGAACTGTACTGATGACCTGATTAGTAGCCGCTATGTACAATAGCAATGGCTCTTTACTGTGCGGAGCAGCAAGCACCGGCTGGGTGGAAAGCAGAGCTTTGAGCTCGACAAACGCTGCTTCAGCTTCTGGAGTCCACTCGAATGTATCAGACTTCTTCATCAGTCGGTATAAAGGCAAAGCCTTTTCACCGAGATGAGAAATGAATCGACTCAATGCTGCCATGCAACCTGTGAGCTTCTGGACATCGTGCACACGCTCAGGGCTTTTCATTCGGGTGATGGCACCGATCTTTTCAGGATTAACGTCGATTCCCTTTTCGGAAACGAGAAAACCGAGTAATTTGCCGCCAGGAACACCGAAAGTGCACTTAGTCGGATTTAGCCTGATATCATATCTCCTCAGATTGGCGAATGTTTCGGCTAAGTCAGACAACAGGTCGGAACCTTTGCGAGACTTGACGACAATGTCATCCATGTACGCTTCAACATTCCGAGGGATCTGATCGAGTAAACATTTTTGAATCATGCGCATGAAAGTAGCGCCAGTGTTCTTCAAACCAAAAGGCATGGTGATATAACAGAAACACCCGAAAGGGGTGATGAAGGCTGTCTTTATTTCATCCGGACCAAACAGACGGATCTGATGGTAGCCAGAGTAAGCATCCAGAAAAGATAGACGCTCACACCCCGCAGTTGAGTCGACAATCTGATCAATGCGGGGGAGTGGAAAATGATCTTTCGGGCAGACCCGATTGATATGTTTGAAATCAATACACATGCGGAGTGACTTGTCCTTCTTAGGGACCATAACGACGTTCGATAACCACTCGGAGTGGTAAATATCACGTATGAACTTAGCCGCCAAGGGACGAGCCACCTCCTCGCCGATTGCTTTTCGCTTCTCCGTTGCGGACCGACGCAAATGTTCCTTCACAGGCTTGGCCCTCGGGTCAACTCTCAATCGGTGCTCAGCCAGTTCCCTGGGTACACCAGGCATGTCAGCAGGCTTCCATGCGAAGATGTCCCAGTTCTCACGGAGGAACTGGATGAGCTCGGCTTCCTATTTGCTGTCGAGTGTCGTCGAGATGTTGGTTGGGGCAGCAGTGGGATCTGTCGGGTGAATGTTCGCTTTCTTCACATCTCCTGCCGACTGAAAAGATGACTCAGAAGCAGGCTTCTTAGCGCGCAACAGGTCGGAAGGATCAACGTTTTTCTTGTATTCTTCCAATTCAACCATAGCCATCTGATGATCGGCGATCTTGGAGCCCTGCTGAAGGCACTCCTCAGCCCTCTGTCGATTGCCAGTGACTGTGATCACACCCTTGGGTCCGGGCATCTTCAACTTGAGATATACGTAACACGGACGGGCCATGAAACGGGCATAAGCCGGACGACCAAGGATGGCGTGGTATGCACTCTGGAAGTCCACCACTTCAAATGTCAATTTTTCCTTGCGAAAATGCTTATTGTCACCAAACACAACATCCAACGCTATTTGACCGAGTGAACGGGCCTTTTTCCCAGGGATGACGCCATGGAACTGCATGTTGCTTTCACTGAGTCGGGACATTGGAATGCCCATCCCCTTGAGGGTATCTGCATATAGGATGTTCAGACCGCTCCCACCGTCCATCAAAACCTTGCGGAGTCGAGTGCCCCCCACAACTGGGTCCACCACCAGCACTTGTCGCCCGGGGGTTGCAATATGCGCAGGGTGATCTGACTGATCAAACGTGATAGCAGTCTGAGACCACTTGAGATATGTGGGGGTAGAGGGAACCGCCATGTTAACCTCTCTGTTGATAACTTTCAGTCGACTCTTGCTCTCAACATCAGCAAAAATCAACAGAGTTGCATTGACTTCAGGAAACTCTTCTTTATCTTCTTCATCTTCCTTTTCAGGGTCTTTTTCACTCGACTGGCTCTCTTTGAATTGTTGGATCAGCAAACGACACTGTCGAGTGGTATGCTTTGGCAATATTAAATTGCCCTCTTCATCTTTCCTCGTGTGGATTGCACACGGTAAATCCATAACATCTATACCCGACTGATTCTTTGACTTCTTGGGGGTGAACTTAGCTTTGGACTTTCCTTTATTTTTGGCCTGAGACGCCAGAGCGGCCGCTTCTGCCGGAGCGGGGGGATCAGCCTTGCGCTTCAGCTTCCAATTGGAATTTCCGCCTGCATCATTGTCGACTGCTTTTCCTTTACCGCTTCGAAGGCGGTCCTCTTCTTCACCATTGGAGTACCGAGTGGCAATCTCCATCATCTTGCTCAGAGAAATATCACCAGTGCGACCAAATTTCAGATAGAGCTCTCTGTATCTAACACCAGCCTTGAAAGCACAAACAGCCTGGTGTTCGGAAACATTCTCCACCGTGTGATGCAGGGTGGACCAGCGCTGAATGTAGTCTCGCAAGGTCGCATTGGGTTTCTGAACACAGTGCTGCAAATGAATCAAACCAGCCGGACGTTTGTAGGTGCCTTCAAAGGTTCTGATGAACACTCGGGCCAAATCCTCCCAGCAATAGATACTAGAGGGAGCCAAACGATTCAACCAAGCTCTGGCCGAACCATCTAACATCAGGGACAAATGCTTCATGGCTATGTTGTCGTTTCCTCCACCAATCTGCACGGCCACTCGGTAATCATCTAACCATGTCTCGGGCTTCATCTCGCCAGAAAACTTGCCAATTCCAGCCGCCAACCTGAAGTTGGGGGGAATCTCTGCAGAGCGAATGGCTCTGCTAAAACACTCGGGACCAGACACAACAGCTCCACTTCCACTCGGATAGTCTCCGTTATAACCATCTCTGTGGGCTCTGCCTCTGTCGACCCGTCTTTGAGCGAGGACATCCCTTGCGTCAAATCCAGGATTCCGCTCATCACCGAACGGGCGCAAATCATCATTGTGCCGGGGCACATATGAACCACTCCACGGAGGAGAAAGCACTTGACGGCGGTCATCGCGGTGATAACGGGGAGCAAACTGATCTCGCCCCTGATCTCTGTACCGATCTTCACGGAAGTCTCCGCCTCTGTGGCGCAGGGGCGACCCAGGGCTGTGGGCCGACTGAATTGTTTCCGCCCTGGGCGAATTGCTATGTAACCTGTTCTGCGACTGAGAAACAGCTGCATTCTGCTGCTGCGCTGCTTCGAGCAGCGTTCTGATATGTTGCAAACCTCTACCAGCTTCCGACCGTGATGGCTGTATAGAATCTGCAATCCTAGCAGCAGCCACAACATTCAACACTGGAGTACGGAATACCTCGACGTTATTCCGCGATCCACTCGGAAACAACTGTCGCTGATGTCGATTGGGACGCGGTTGACGCTGTCGAGCACGCTCGTCGAGTGCCTTCTGCATCTCTTTGAGTCGAAGGCGAGTCGCCTCCATGGCCTGGGCCTCAGCAGTCGTGCCGACGATGGGAGTATGGAGAACATCCTCATCCCGGTGCTGCTGTTCATTCGACGTTCCACCAATCTCGCGCCTGGCGTGGTTGAAGCCAGGCGGCGGACTCTGATGAGAGCCAGCCATAAAAACTTCAGCCGCAGGATCACAGCTCTCGCACTCGGAGGGAACGCCAGACCGATCCGACGCCGAGTCGAACACGCCGAGAAGTGACTCGACGGGCTCGATGGCCGCAATCTGCGGGGACGAAGCCTGGCGGGCCGCTGCATGTCGAACCCAACGATGTAGCCGTGAACGACCGGATCGCTTGCGGCGACGAACAACATGGAGGGCCGACATGTACGGAGTCGACGGCTGAAGGAGAAGAACACTGCAGGAGCTTGCGCAGAAGTGCGTCGCTCCACGTATTGGGAGCGCCTCAACATCTAGAGGCGCTTCCTGGAGCCATGCCGAACCGTCGGCGATGAAGGTGAGCGCTCCGAGACGGATCTCGCGGCCCAGGAACAAATCACCGCCGGAAGACATGACGAAGGAAAACAAATGCAACCTCGCCGGAAGTCACTTAGACGCCTGCCCCACGGTGGGCGCCAACTGTGGTGGGAACGAGTCTGACAGTAGAAGGTAGGGGTACGTAAGGAGAGGGCAGAGTCCTAGCTACGGCGAGGGTGTACACACAGATGTATGAGTTCAGGCCCCTCTCATGGAGGTAATAGCCCTACGTCTCAGGTGCTCGGGAGCTCTTTGTCGAGTGTAATAGGAGTATCGCTACAGGGAGTGCGAACCAACCCTTATGCCAGAGGGGAGGGGTGGCTTATATAGAGTGCGCTGCCCCTCATAAGTGTCCGGCATCTAAGGGTCAGATCGTGGCTATAAATACGTACGTTACTGGTAACGTACAACATAAATGCTATCAATGGTCTTGATGAACGCCTGCCCGTTAGCCTCCCTGGGGTGACTTCTGGGCTTCTGTGGTCGACTGTCTTCTGGTCCTTCCGAGTGAAAGGTAAGCGTCGAGTGAAAGGTACCTCCGAGTGTATATTGTCGAGTGACTTGTATGTCTTGGCGATTTCAATCGGAGACTTCCTTGTAGCTCTTAAGCTTTCTGGGGCAGTGTCCTTAGGTAGGGCATGTAACCCAGGCCTATGACCATACCCTAGGTACATATCCCCATCAAGTGATCCTCTAAACCGTATAATGTTGGAATTTATTAGAATTTGGGTTATTTGAATTAATTTTTAATGTGCTCCTAGATGATGATCTAGAATACTCCCTACTCCTTGGTTGAATAATCACACTTTGGTTTTTGGTTTACACCAGGTCAAATGGTCAAAAAATTGCTTTGGTTTTTTATTTTACCAAACTGATTACTGCCTGTACACAACTCTGTCAATGCACAACATTCAGTGTCAATTGCATTTTACTTGCAAACACTTGATTCTGTTTAAAGGCCAACATAGAGTACTGTATTATTGGTAATTCTCAATCTTCATGGAAATGTTTCAGAAATGGCAGCCATTTCTAGAAATGGTGCCATGGCAGTCATTCATCTTTTGTCATTATGGTACTAACCACATTCATCTTTTGTCATTTGTCATTGAACCAGGGAATGGATCTAAACTTGAATCCTCCTGAGGAAGAAGATGAAGGTCTTAATCTGAACTTGACTCCTCCTGAGGAAGAAGATGAAAATCTTGAATTGAATTGGCTTCCTGAAGAGGAAGAAGCTCAAGAGGCTCAAGAAGATGCAGAACATGAAGAAGCTCAAGAAGCTCAAGAGGAAGAAGCTCAAGAAGCTAATATACAAGGTAATTCAAAAAGGAAGGACCTGTCAGACAAGGAGAGGTTTGGTGTTTACTTTGCTTTGCGAGTAATCGAGCTAAGAGATGGAGAGGTTCACCTGTATGACAAGGTGCTCATTGCGACTATGTTGGATGTTCACCTGCGAACAGTTACAAGAATATGGAATCTAGCCAAAGAACAACTTGCCTTAGGCCAAGAAGTTGATGTTTCAAGCAAGAAGAAAGGGAACAGTGGCAGGAAGAGGAAAGAGCTAGATCTGTCGAGAACAGCCACAATCCCTTTGAACAGAAGAAGAACAATCCGTTCTCTCGCAAGGTGTTTAGGTGTTCCCCAATCAACCCTACACGTCAGATTTCAGTTGCAAGAGTTGAAACGCATCACGAGCACCATCAAGCCCACCCTCAAGCCTCATAACAAGATGGTGAGACTAAAGTTCTACATATCCATGATGGATGAGCGATGGATATAAAGACCTTGGCCTAGTTTCAAGCCAATGACCAATATGGTGCGCATAGATGAGAAATGGTACGACATGACCCGAGTGAAGAGTAGCTACTATGTACTGCCTGGAGAAGCAGAACCAAATCGCACCGTGCACAATACTAATAGCATTGGGAAGGTAATGTTCCTAACAGCAGTGGCCAAGCCTCGATACAATGAAGATGGGGAGCTGACATTCGATGGAAAGATTGGCATTTGGCCGTTCGTGGTAGAGACCGAGGCACAACGAACCAGCCAAAACAGAGACAGAGGAACAATAGAACTGAAACCCGTGAAAGTAACCAGACCTGTGTGCAGAGATTACCTGATCAATAAAGTTATCCCTGCAATCCAAGACAAATGGCCTGACGGTGATGAGGACACAACGATCTTCATCCAACAAGATAATGCAACACCGCATGTCCTCCCTAATGATGCACATTTTTTGGAAGCTGTGGCACAAACAGATTTGGACATTCGATTATTACAGCAACCACCAAACAGCCCTGAGCTCAATGTTTTAGACCTTTGTTTCCACTGCTCCCTCCAATCCCTAACCGACTATAGAGCACCTATGAACATCTAGGAATTGGTACAGGGTGTAGAAGAGGAGTTCGAGGATTATGATGCCCATAAGCTGTTCAAAAGCTTTATGACATTGCAAGCAGTCATGGTTGAAGTGATGAAAGATCAAGGAGGAAACAACTACAAGATGCCGCATCTGCATAAGGATCGTCTACAGAATGCTGGAGAGGAAATAATCGGTGTATATTGCAGCGCTGAGCTAATTGTTGACACGAAGGCCATTATAGAACAAGGAAATGAGTAGATAGAGAAAGGAAAAAGAAAGGGAAAATGAAAGGGAAAGGAAAAGGAAAAGGAAAAGAAAGGATAGTAGTATGTCATGTGTATGTCTTGTGTATGTCAGGTGTCATGTGTCATGTGTCATGTGTATGTCTTGTGTATATGTGTATGTCATGTGTATGTCTTGTGTATGTCATGTGTCATGTGTCATGTGTCATGTGTATGTCATCTACAGAATTATTTGAATTAAGTTGGAATTATTTGGATTAAGTTGGATTTATTTGATTTAAGTTGGATTTATTTGGATTAAGTTGGAATTATTTGGATTTATTGGATTTATTTGAATTAAGTTGGAATTATTTGGATTAAGTTGGAATTATTTGAATTAAGTTGATTTATTTGGATTAAGTTTGAATTATTTGAATTAAGTTATAATTATTTGAATTAATTTGGAATTATTTGAATTAGCTAGCATTGAGCCTAGGGAACAGTCTTGTTTTTTTTACTCCATCTGTCTCCAAACTGTCTAAATTTTACTCCATCTATCTCCAAACTGTCAAATCATTATCACATTATCTAGCACACCATGAGTGTAATCAGGAGCCTCATTTTTGACAAAAGGAGTCCTAGAAAATGAACAAAAACCACTAGTCTGTTCTGTAATGAAACATCGCTCCCCAGTTGCATAGAATCAAGCCCATGACTAGAAAAAAGAAAACAAAAAACACATTCCTGCTCAGAATATGAACAATAAAACCACTAGTCTGCGCTGCAATGAAGCACCACTCCCAGTCTGGAGAACAACATTCTTGTTGTTTCTCTGAAAATGAACAAAAAAACACTAGTCTGTGCTGCAAATGAAGCACCACTCCCAGTATGGAGAACAACATTCTTGATGCTGCTCTGAAAATGAACAAAAAAAAACTAATCTGTGCTGCAAATGAAGCACCACTCACAGTCTGGAGAACAACATCCTCTGCTCTGAAAATGAACACAATATTCCCGCTGCTGTGAAACCCCAGATCACACTCCCTGTCGTAGTGGATTGCTGCCCTGGCTGTGGGTTCTCTGCTCTGAAACGAAACAAATTCAGAAAATTCAGTAAACATGCACTCCAGAAAATTCAGTGACTGCAGAACATACGCTCCAGAAAATTTTCAGTGATCTTGTACTCCATTTTACAGTGAACTTGCTAAAGAAGCTTCCAAGCTTCAAGATAGTCTAAATTTGATAGCTACTGTACTCAAAAGAAGCATTTTGGAGTACAAGAAGGGGAAAGCGGGAGGCAAGAAGAGGGGGGAGCCGCACCTTGGCAAGTGGGGGGCAAGGGGACTGGGTTGGACCGTGGGCTGACGGGGGCGGGGGCGGGTGTCTTGGACCAGTCGGGGAGGCGGCTGCGCTTGCCGGACTCGGCGGCGTACGCGGCCTCGATGTCCTGGAGCTCCGCCTGGGCCTCGGCGTCTCGGCGACCCACACGGCGGCGCGCGCTTGGAGAAGACCGGCTTCGTGGTCGACGGCGTCCAGCCAGCGAGGAGGTGGTCGACGACGCGCAGGGGCAGCTCCGGGTCGCCGCCCTCGGGGAAGGACGCCGTCGGATAGCAGATCGAAAAAAATCAAGCCTTCCTTCTCCTCGCCGTGATTCGCCATGGAGAACGATGAGAGGAACGAGGAGGGGGTAAGCAACGCGGTGGCGGCGTGGGGAGAGGGAGCTCTGGCGAGGGGGAGCTGTGCGGGGGAGCAGAGGAAGGGAGCTCGGGCGTGGGGGAGCTGAGCAAGGAGCTCCGGCGAGGGGGAGACGAGCAGGGGAGCTCTGCTCTGGCGCGGGGAGCTTCGTGTTTATCGGGGGAAAGGGAAGGGGGTTTTCGCAAAATGTCGGCAGGGACAAGTTTCCTCGGACGGAGGGAGTACGAGTCTACGGACTACGGTCAGTTGGGCGGCCGTGAACCAGACTACCAGGGACGGAGGTATTGTCAGTTTGGTTACACAAACCTTGACACCAATTAATCAATTGTTAGTAGTTAGTACGTAGTAGTATATTTTGTAACTTGTCAGATTAATTACAGGTTAAATATTTGCTTTGTACTAATATGAGAATTGCATAGGTCATGAAGAGGAAGAAACGATGGATAAGTAGTTTCTTCAAGCCAATGGCTACAAACTCTAACTCTACAATTGAAGATGCAAATTCAACCGGGGAGATTGTTGTCACAGAGCAACCTACAGGACATAATGTCCGCAGTCTCAGTTCAGTTGATATGCGAACATCTTAGCATAACGTCCCCAATCTCAGATATCAAGGTATCACCACTGACACATAAACTAGTAGTTAGGGAGTTTATTAGAATGCTCACAAATTGTTGACTAGAGAAAAATAAATTAATTTATCAATGGGTAATATAATTTATTTATTTGTCATCAGGATCGCTTGGTCATATTTGTTTTATGTTTCGACTTATTGTATGTTGCTTAAACAAACAATAAAACCAAGTTGATTTACTGAAAATGAAAGATATACCGTATATCAATTTTATCATCTTTCAATAATGAAGATGAAGACTACATAATTAAGTAGTTTGATGGGTCTGCTAACAATTCGTATTACACGTAAATTTAGAAATGTAGCTTTGTATTGTTGCTATATGTAAGACTTAAACCACCACTCTGTTGCACGAGTGATCTGGACAGGTAACTCATGGAGTGGCCATGGGTGGTTGCTACCTCGTCCAGGCTTCGGCCATGGATGCGCGGAAGCCCCCGCTCCTACTCTGGTCCAGGCCTTGGCGCTACTTGGGTGGAACGGATCTGGTATCCCTCTATGCACGCGTTGCCTACGAGAGTCCGAGTAAGGCCGGTATGTCTAAAACGAAGTCAGTACTAGTCATCTTATCAACTTCAGTACTAGTCCTTGCTGGAAATGTCTTCATAGCTACCTGCACAACTCTCCTCAAACTTCATCCCTTTTGTGCTCAGCTAATGGAGATTTCTAGCATCTGTGGATTTGTGCCCAACATGGGTTTGCGCAAATGCCGAGACAAAAAATTATTTTTGTGTTAGATGTATGAGAGAGAGTTTTTGCTCGCTAGTTGTATGACTAGACGCACAACCATGGAGGTAGAAGAATCAATCATCAGTTTCAGGGCTACGTGTCTGTAAGAGGAATAGAGAGGAGATTGATGGAATCGATGTATGTTGTATTGAGCCTCTCGGACGGTTTATATAGATTACAAGGTTTGGAGGGCAAGAAGCCTCTCCTAGAGATAAGGTAGGAGATGATTACAAATCATAGTCGACCAAATACGCGAGATATGCCTATATACTCTAACATCCCCCCACAGTCACAGCGGTAGCGTCGCGGACAACAGGAGAGTTGTGAACGGTCAGACTGGAGAGAAACCGAAGGTAGAAGCCGACGGGCTGACATCCCCCCCCCCCCCCCATAGTCATAGCGGGAGCGTCATGGACGGTGTCATGTCGCGGACGCGTTGATGGGAGAGGAAGGCGCCGAGGTGCTCAAGCGAGGTGATAGCCCTTTGTGCCGAAGTCGAGGTAGCCGAGAGCGTGGGCGGTGGAGCCATGGTCGAGGTAGCCGTGTGAGGGACGCCGTGGTCGATGTCGAGGTCGGGGTAGCCGGTGTCGAGGTAGCCGCAGGTGGAGCCGGGGGCGCAAGGGAGCGCCGAGGAGTCGGGGACGAAGGCGACCATGCGCGGACGGTGGCCATCCTGCGTGTAGGGAGGCGGCGCAAGCGGGCACCACAGGAGACATCAACACGGGGAGTGATGCGCCAAGAAGAAAACGGTGATGCAATCGTCGAGGAGGGGGTCGATGCCGAAGACGCTGTTGTCGAAGTCGTGGTAGACGAGGCGCTGCACCGGGGTTACCAAGCCCGGGGATACGTCGGGGACGAAGGCACGTGTCGGTGTTGCCAACACCGGGCATGCGGAGACGGGGACCTGCACGAACTGTATGCCATGTCGTAGGAACCAGAAGAGGAGGCCTCCGGGATAGTTGCGGCGCAAACGACATGGGGGAGAAGGTGCCAAAGTTGCCCACGGTTGCCGGAGTAGACGAAGTGGTCGGGGAAGATGACGGCGAAATTGGCGACGACCATGTGCTGGACGAAGACGAAGGGTGGTCGGCGGAACCAGAGGTAGCCGGAGAGGAGGCCATATTGGTTACCTGTAGAAGCGCGGCGGCGGTGCTCGAAGTAGGCGAGGAAGAACCCAACGGGATGACGAAGACCTTGCGCGGACGGTGGCGTTCTCGCACCTAGGGAGGCGGCACGGCGCATACCTCAGTTGACGTCAATGCGCGGGGGGCGGCGGAGTGGACTACGTGCCGCGGCGCTATGGCCTGAAGGGGCGACGCAACGGCAGTACACATGTCGGGGCAACGGCGGGGAAGACCTCAGGGCGTCGGCGCTGCAGTTCAAAGGGATGACATAGCGGCAGCCCGTTGCTCGATCGGTGAAGAGGCATGCATACTCGGTGACGATCTTCACGAGATCCTGCGAAGCTACATGCAGAACGGCTGATCAGACCCGAGGCGCGGCAAGCGAGACCGAGAAGATGCGGACGGGCCACACTGGGATGTGGCAGTGATGCAGATTGGATCCAGTTCATGACGTGCAACACGTCCTCGTCCAGAAGGTTGCATCCGTGCATGTTGCTATATGTGCATGCACATGAGTTGCACGGATCACAGATTCATAGCTTGATGCGGACGACGGGCGGAGCGAGCCAGCGTGAGCGGCCGGCCACACCAGTGCGCAGGCGCGTGAGCAACCAGGGACAACAACTCCCACGCGGGGTGCGCGAGTGCCCTCGGGCCACGCGGCGCGGGACGATCGGCCAGCAGCGTAGGACGCGCGAGGACCGCCGCACCAGCAAACCTGACGCTGCTGCATGCGTGAAGCTGGGGTGCCGTGCAGCAACCGATCCGGGTGGAGGCCGTGATCCGATGTCGAAGCAGAGGCACGGTGTAGATGACGAACGGCGGCGGGCGACCCAAACCGATTTAAGATCGAAAAACAAAAGAAAAATAACACTAATCAATTGATCGGCGAGAGAGAAAAACTCCAATCAACGGATCGGGAAAAAGACTCTCTAGGGCAGCCGATCAACACGATCGGCGGACGAACCCTAGGTACGGGTTGCGTGGCGGCTAGGGTTTTGGATCGGGGTTAGGCTGATACCATGTAAGAGGAATAGAGAGGAGATTGGTGGAATCGATGTATGTTGTATTGAGCCTCTCGGGCGGTTTATATAGAGTATAAGGTTTGGAGGGCAATAAGCCTCTCCTAGAGATAAGGTAGAAGATGATTACAAATCATAGTCTACTAAATACAAGTGATATGCCTATATACTCTAACAGTGTCCTTATTTAATTTGTTCCATTCCTTCAACTACTACTTTTTTTCAAAAAGGATGATAACCCCCGGCCTGTGCATCCACAGATGCACGCAACCATATATTATTCAATATTCAAAATTCAGCAGCCGAACAAAGTCGACCCGGAAAAGAAAACCCGAGTCCGCATGACTCGCGACAGTAACTCCACCAGGCAACCACTAACCTATGGTAAAAGACTGAAACAAATGAAAAGTACACAAATTCCTAGGCCAAGCCTTCAAGAAGGAAACGCCACACATGCGTCGATGATGACGAGTCCAACCATATGTCGATATCGGGATTTTCATCCCCAAAGCCGAGCTTCGAGTCACCACCTTCAGCAAGGGCACAATGCAGGCGCGCGTCGACATAGCCTGATCAGAGATCTTGTGTTTCCACCGCAGTGCGCCTGCTCATCGTTGAAGCTGCCTCTACCATCATCACTTGTCCAGCTACCGACACCTCGCTAGCCAGATACCACTGGAGGAGATACCGGAAGACGAAGACGTCCCATACCGCCTCGCCTCCAGTCACTGTTGCACCACCTTCGATCCAGCAGCAACATGCATGACTTGACACCTCTGCCAGAGTCACCGTGCGTAGCACCTGCCGGCAGCAGGCATGACTTGACGCCTTCGCATGAGACGTCGTTTATAGCACCTACCGGCAACAGGCATGACTTGACTCCTCCGGAAAAGACGTCGTGCGTAGCACCTGTCGAGCCGGATCAAACCCGGTATGTAGGTGGAGGGGGCGTCCCATACCGCCGCCAGCCTTGGAAGGCCATCACCATCTCGAGACCCAGCCGCCACATCATCCACACGACCACGAAAGCCGCCGCTGTCGAAGAACCAGGGCCGGTGCCCCTATTGCCAAACTCCTACGCCACCATGGGTTGATGACACAACGAGCAGATCGTGGCCAGGTCCGCCGCCACGTGACCGGCTACCGGCTACCGCGCTGCCATGTCGAAGCAGCCGGCACCAGCCCGTCAGCCTGAAGAACTAGTCCGCAGCAGCCTTGATACCGCCGCCAGGCTAGTGCCGGCTGCTCTCGCAACCGCTTCCGCCTAGCCACCACCGTCCCAGGGCCGCCGCCCCGGCATCCATGCTCCGCGACGCATGCCCACCGTCTAGGGCCGACCGCAGCGCTCTGGCTGGAGGTCTCCCGTCACAAGAAGAGGCGAGGAGATGAGGACCCACCGACCGCCATCCGCCGCGCTTACTATGTGTCGTGCTTGGCCATGCTTAGTGGTGTGCTAGTCTTGATCCATCTGGGTGATGAATCACAGTTAGTTGATGAACATGAAAAGTGTGATGTGGTCTATTTCTGGAGATAAATGGGTTAAACATGACTAAAGGTGAAGCATCAGACATATTTTGCTTTTGCTAGTGCTTGTAGCAGCCTTGGAATCTTTAACTGAGAGCTTGGGAACTATACCACTCTACTCCAACCGTGTACTCATTTACCAGTTGTGGCTGGTTATGGGTTGATGCTCCAGCTCAGTTACATCGAGTGAGGGAATATCTGGACTGCCCCGTTTGGACGAGGTTTCCCAATGTGGGGGCAACGACTCGAATGTTCCTGGCTCTCCGAGAATATATGTCGCTTAGGGGCCAGTCCAGGTGGCTGTGGTTGTCCAAGTGAGAATCTTGGCTTTCTGTATGATCCTCTACAGCTAGATTTGTATAACCCTAATCATGGGTCCCGACAGCGTTGGTATCGGAGCATGACTATCTGTAGGATCATCAAGCCCTGGTCGATGTCGAGTCTAGATCTATAAAACTATGTTCTAGATAAAAGGGTGGTTATTAAGTAAGTAGGATTCTTTTTATTCCTTCCCCCCTTCAATCCGAGTTCTGAGTCACCTTGTCTCCTCTAGGTTGTAGGTTTTACTTGCTCTTCTGTTAGCTTCAAAACTTTAGGATCTCGGGGTGGGGCTGTTCCTTAGAGTTTTAGGAGGTTGCTTGTTTTCTCAGGAATCCTTGTTTTCATAAACTGTGTGGAAATGTTGTCCTAGTTATCCAGAGTTTCTTCATAATCTGATGCATTCACAATTCTTTCTTCCGTTACAGATGCCTTCTAGACAAGTTGTGCACCTGACTAGGTGTGTTGGTATGCCTGGTCACACAACTATGCTGATTGAGGCCCTGGCGTACACTGGCTATCACTGGTACCCTGAGAACGTGGTGTATGAGGAGTTCGAGGACTTCAACTAGCATCAGTATCTTGCTATGATCCTGATCTATCCTGGAGAGGAACAGTCCACTAAGCCGCTACACCGTGCGCATGGGGTAGGGGTGACTATTAAAATGGCTGTGCAGGATGCTGCCTATGTTTGTCTGACACGTATTCGCGAGGAGCACTCACTGCTGGCTGAGTCCCCTTTCCGGTACATTCAGGCAGCTTGTGAGGGAGAAGAGGGCTACCTCACTGGCCTCTACTCCCACTCCTCCTTTGAGTCACTTAATATGCAGGTTTTAGCTCAACGTGCAGAGAATGAAGATCGTACCATGCGCGCCCTCTGTTACGAGTTGTACGTCACTCGTGCAATTATGTGGGCCACACTTGTGCAGTGGATCCCTTCGGTTAGGTCCAGGCGCCTTCTATTCACATGCATGGTGAAAGCAACAGAAAACAAAAAAATTCGGTACTGCGAGCACGCCCAGGATCACTATGGAGATGCATACAAGGTTTTGATCTGATCATTACCGACTCGTAGCGCGGCGGAAGTAGAGTAGATGAAGATCGGCGGTGCAGATCCCCGCAGCTAGGAGTTACAACGTCTCAACCGCGAGGATGTTCTTCCTCGTCTGCTCCTCGGACAGTCTCTCGGACAGCCCTCCAGGAGGCAGTCGGATAGTCCCTCGGACAGCCCTCCGGGAGGCAGTCGGATAGTCCCTCAGATGGTGTCTCGGACAGCCCTTCGGGAGGACCCTCGAACTCGGACGGTATCTCGGACAGCCCTTCGGGAGGACCCTCGAACAGCCCCTCGGGCAAAAGATCAAACCTACGACCTCTCTATGGGGTTGCACACATACGGTGTCAGCTATCCGGCAGGGCTTCGCCGTCCAGAACTAGTTCCCACCGGAACCCAGACAGCTTTTCGGCTCTACGAAACTATTTCGTGTGAGCAAGAGAAGAAGCCAGATCATTGCATGGCATTCTGTATGAGAGAAAGAGGGAGTGTGGAGAGCTCCTCTCCACCTCTATTTATAGTAAAAACCAAGGGGTAGGGTGGCACTTGGAAGTGCCAAAATGTCCATGCTTTGTGTCCCACATAATGGGCAAAATGGGGAGGCAAGTGGAGCTCCAAGGAGGAGCTCCCCTTGGCCTGCCACCCTTGGTTGGTCCCCCCCAAAAGGGGTTCCCTCCTCTCCAAGTCTCCCCCTAGATCTTTTGGGGAAAGCCCAAAAATGTGGCTTTCCAAAAAGCAACCAAAAATGTGTTTTCGCTATTCATGAAAATATTTTTCCGCGATCGTTAAATCCGAAAATATTTCTGTAGGTCCAGAACATTTCCAGTACCCCCTAAAATAATTCTGGACACGTTCCGAAACATTTCCGGATTAATGATTTTCATCTCCGAAACTTTTCCGGCAGCTCCGACACATTTCCGGGAGCTCCGAAACATTTCTGGCTTTCTCTCCGGAAAAATTCCAGAAGGTCCCAAATCAATTCCGGCACCCTCCAAAAAGTTCCAGGCGCATGCCGAACCCTTTTTGGCTCAATGGTTTACTCCGAAACAACTTTTCAGTTTTCTCTCCGGAAATTTTCCGTCGACTCCGAAACTTTTCCGGTGACTTTCTCTCAGGCTCCCTATCTAATATTCAGCAGCTAGATGACCCTTAACCGTGTGACCCTGTAGGTTCGGTGAAGTATAGACATGACCGGAACACTTTCCGATCAATGATCAATAGCGGAACCGTGGACATCCATATTGATCCCTATACCAACACGAATCAATATTCGAGTGAACCTGTAGTTGCCGTGTGCTATTCCTGTTGCTTCGCGATATGTTAAAAACACCCGAGGTGAGACTTATCGGCACCCCCGTGAATCAACAACTTGTCCACTATGCCAGTTACCTCGTTACCGGTTTTGTTCTCTTTTCTCGTTCCCACGTTCCGGTATCCCCGTGATCAAAGCACGATGTGTCTGGCTAGACGATAATGGATACCGTAACACCGAGGCGGCGCCAAAAATATCTCTCCATCGTCGGGCAAATCCCAATCTTGAGCTATCAAGTCCCTTGTCATATTTTTCCATGAACCCGTAAGCCGCCATAATAGCCACCCTTTTACGGATGACGTTTAACAAACCCCAAAGTTCATGAAGCAAGTGCGAACGAACTCGATACTCTCATGGTCTAAGGAATTATGCAAACGTTAAATTTCTCTGTGTTATTAACCATTAACTTGTGACGAATGTATCTCATAGCATAACAACAATAGGGTCGATTCAACACAAGTGCTCTCCTAACATTGTGCCCTCAAAAGTTGCCAGCATAGAAATGCCCTTGATCAGGAAAACATGATCATCATGCAATACTTGAACTAGTCTTAGAGGCCAGACTAGGAATACATTTTACCGTTTATTATTCCACACATGCATATGAGTTTTCCTTCGAGCCTCGCGGTTATTGTAGACTCAAGAACCATAGTAGTAATAGCATGAATTATAAACATAATTACGAACATGGAGATAATAATAACATTTATTATTGCCTCTAGGGCATATCTTCTACAGACTCCCACTTGCACTAGAGTCAATAATCTAGTCAATGCTTATGCACTTTACACATATGGCATACCGGTGTAAAATATGCTTCGCTTGTGGTGTAGTCCCTTTCCAATGGTTCTGACAAATTTAGGTCCGTGTGTATCTTTGCATATCCTCGTGTTTTCACGCTTTTACAAAATTCATATTTTGTGTGGACTTGGCTTTGTATATATGTGAATCACTGGTCAAATCTTGATTCCTCAGACTGAGCTATGGAGCAACTATCTACAATAGTGTTCCATTGAGCAAAGTCATCTTGGAACCATACTAAGTTCATGAATGAACTATATGATTCAACTACTTCTTTGTCGCTTCTAAAGCATGAACATACTTAGACTTCGTTATAGAATTTATCACAGTAATCTGTTTGGAACAATTCCAACTTACCGTGCCACCATATCGTGTATTACACAAAACCCTTAATTTAAATCGAAAATCGCTTGGAGCATTGGTGATGACTGTATCGATGTAACTACTTACAATGAGCACTTTATAATCTCCGCTTGCGAGAAAACATGTCATCAGTGCTACTTTAGTACTCAACGACATTTTTCGCTGCTGTCCTATGATCAATATTTTGATCACTTTGGTATCTATACTCGCAACTGCTTGGGAGTACCGGACATATCTGTTTGTTTTACATACCATAGAATACATGATTAATCCAAACATAAAAGTGTGTGGAATCTCCATCATGTATTTTGCTCATCAGTGTTTTAGGACACCGAGTCTTGTTAAAACTCTTTCAATGTGACTTTGGCAAGAATCACCACTCGGCGTTCTTATTCTAAACTATTTTAGCATCTTGTCAATCTGTATTATGGCTTAGACCTAATAGGCAAGTCTATCTTTGTAGGTAATTATGCCTAATATCAAGGCTACCTAGCCCAAGTTCTTCATCGAAAAACTATTTTTCAATGAAGTCCTAATTCGTGTCAAGAAATTTATATTATTTCCAATCAACAATGTGTCAAGCACACAAGGTTTTTAGAAATATTATTATGCTCCCACTTATTTTCTTGTAATCACAAGCATCTTCACTATCCTTTGATGAAGTCAAACTCTTTTGACTATTTCATCAAAACGAAGATTCCAACTCCATTATGCTCTCTTCTGTCCATTGCTGGAACTTTGAAGTTTGCACATTCAATAGCATCCTCTGGATTGACAAAATACTTTGGACTGAATCACATGCAAGTCCTAGGTTGTATTTCCATCTCATGGAAATCCTTTTGGCATCCATGTATCATATCTCATGATTGAAATATGTATTAATTGCTAGTTTAACCCGAACCGACTTTAAGCATCGCTATGGAGAGACAATCTCGCCGTAGTAAACTACTTGAATTTGTTATAAGCAACAAATCGAGCTTTATTGCTAAAACACTTTTATCCGTATCAGTTTATAGTTCCATTAATATTCGTTAGACTTCAAGTCTTCCGAAGAGTTTATCAAGATCTAATCTTCAATCATTTATATGGATACTATCTCAGATTGTATTGGCACTTAGCCAATTCCGGAGTCAGGGCCCATCATCGCTTTCTTGATTATCGTAGGTATATTATTGTCTAACAACAATATCTCGTTTGCGCACCTAAGAGGTTTGCATGAGTTTTGCCTACGTGATTCAGCTGTAAGTTCGACCGAAGTCCATACATCTCATGTAGAGGCTTCCGTATCAGTCGCAGTAGGAAACTCTGGAATTACTTCCAAGATTTCTGTCCCTTGCCCTGATGACGAAGATATTACTATCTCGTCGAATTGCACTGTCCTCCCACTCACCTTTTTGCAAGAAACATTTTCTTTAAAATCATACCGTTCTTTGTGACAAACATTTTGCCTCGGTATAGTAATGGAGAAATACCCAATAATTTGGGATAACCTACAAAGTAGCACTTGTCTGATTTAGAATAGGTTTGTAAACATTTTACACAAGCGACATATTCCAAATGTTAAGAAAAGACATAACATGGTTGGGTGTACCATACCATGGCGTCATTTCAACAGATCTGATAGTGCACTTCTCAGTGTAAAAGCCACAGTCTCTAAAGCATTACTTTAAAAGGGATAATGGCAAATTGATTTATGTCATCTTTGATCTTACCATGTCATAAATGGTTTGATTACATCATCACGGACATTCCACTCACAATGGTGTTTCAGGAGGTGTAAGTTATGAAACTCTTTTCACAACTCACCAGACATTCTCTAAACTTGTAACTCAAATATTTCTTTCCGCAATTTAATTGCAGAAATATTTTTTTTTTGTTACAGTAATTTCTACTTCATATTGAAAACCTTTTTAATGTTTTCAAAAGATCCAGACTTACGTCTCATAAAGTAAATATCCATATATCTACTTGAGTCATTTCTGAAGATAGACAAATCCACTGCTAGCAACAACATTTATCAGACTACACACATCAAAATGTATGATTACCAATAAGTTCATTGCTCGTTTCTTATGGCATGTGAACGGTATTTTAGTCATTTCACTTTTCGGACGAAAGTTGCAAGTGTCAGATGATTCATAATCAAATGACTTCAAAATCCATCATTATGGAATTTCTCCATGTGGGTTTCTCCAATGTGACCAAATGCAGTGCCACACATATATGGTATTCTTTTAGTCTTGCGACATTTAGTGTCAGTGTCACGGATGTATTATATTATTATCAATATTCATAACATACATCTCATTCATAATGAAAGTATGCCCCTGATGTTATTCATAACATCGAAGAACAATTGATCTCTCATGAACAAACTTCTTACAACAAACATTATGCAATGGGCTAGAGAGAATAAAACTCTAAAATGAATTATGAAAATAAA
Source organism: Elymus sibiricus (assembly GCA_039707655.1). NCBI lineage: Eukaryota > Viridiplantae > Streptophyta > Magnoliopsida > Poales > Poaceae > Elymus > Elymus sibiricus. The sequence continues at coordinate 17,948,282 of CM077664.1, read as the reverse complement.
TACAGAGCTAATACGCCGATGGAAGGTGTAGTAACTTTTACAATGTTCCCAGCGCGTATCTAAACGTCATTTCCAGCTAGTCTTTTAGGCCGTAGTAGTTCTTGCATCGAGTTGCAACAGAATGCAATCGAACGGGTATTCCTGTGATCAATTTTTAATCACAATACCAAAGAATCAGTGACTAACAGTTTAATCACAATTCTCAAGAACTATTTCTTTTGACCAGCCTTCTATACATATATAACTTGTATGACATTCATACATGAGTTGGACATTCCAGTCTTCTCTTTTTTTGCCTTTATACTTCTAACAGTTTTACTTCTAGTATTTCTCCTACTCTCGGAAGAAGCAGCCAACTTTAAGAGTGGCGTCAGCCACGGACTTCCTAGGCGTGTAAGTCTTACTGACACCCTTTGGACATTTCCTTTCTCTTTAATTTGTTGTTTTATTCATCTTTATCACATGACAGGCATTCTTCTGGATCCCTCTCTTATTAGTCTAATGCACAGTAAACACTTTACTAATACTTTGCAAATCAACATTGCTTTGGATATCTCATATATTTTAGCCTTTGTTTGTATCTGAAACTAATTTTCAGTTCCATGAATACCACATAACTATCCCAAACTTTAGAAGTTCGGGTCTCATGGAAGCAAACATATTGCACTTGACCGTAACGGAATTCTAACTTTTGGATCGAAGGACGAGAGTCACATCATCCATAGCATTAGCGGGAGAATACTGAAAGCATGCGATAGGACAAAGTCCTTCTGGGCACTCTTGAGGACAATACCAATCGGAAAGTTTTAATCAGATATATAACAGCTATTCAATTTTAGTAGAGAAGGTGGAAACGCAATCCATTATTCTACAACTTTTATGCAAATCACACTTAGACTATGTTCATAATTAATTGCACTAAGAATTAAAAGAATGCGCTCCCACTCAAATCAATATCTCTCATAATTAATTTTGAGTGATACAAGACCCGTATTTCAATTCAACGCCATTGACGGGTTCATCACTGATGACGCGAATTTCAATCGGTAGGCCAACTTGCCAATCACCTCTCTATGTGACTCTTGTTCATCTTTTGATGCGCGTGTTCCGAGCTCAGGACTGTCCTGCCTGAACGTCAAGACAACCAAGTGATCACGCAGTGAGGTCTGATCTTCACCCGCCTTACACATCTCTAATCGTTCGTGCTCATGCGTACATGGTGCACCCCGAAAAGATACGTGTTGTAGACGGTGCTACACTTGGGAGAACACTAACTACTTGATATTTTAAGTGAGAGATCACCCTAATAAAAGCGACTACCGTGCAATCAAAAGGGTGCAACATAAGGGATAAACATCCCAGGCAATTTGTAATAGCATGATATGGTATAGCCCCTTCTTTTGGAGAAGTATTCATCGTCTTCGCGAAAATCCAAAAAACGTTGTCGTAGCAGCAGTTTCGAAAACTGCTGCCGTGGCAGAACTTTTCTGCCAAGGCATGTTTCCTTCTTTTTCTCCGTCTTCAGCTTTTGCGTCGGTCTCCACCTTCGCAGAGCTTGTCACCGCCTTGTTGACGCAATAAATAATAGTGCTATCTCTAGAGCTAATAAAATAATGCATTACAACAAGGATGACACACAGGTCATTTGAAGTGACAATCATATGGCTCCAGCCATCATGCCGAATCATGACACGCAGGTCATGTTCATTAATTTACATTATATAGTCATCTCGTACATAATCAAATTAAATATGATGAAGACTATACCACATCTTATGCTCATCTCATGTTATCCTGCAAAACCAAGTTAGACGCCTCTAATCGGTTTATGCAAAAATTTATTTTACGTGGCTTCTAAGGTTTCAACTTAAATCGCAACTACAAACGTTTATCAACAAGTATGATTTATTCAAATCGCTAGATTAACTTTGCGGGGCATATCAAACACGAGATAATAAAATCTTGAGCCCCTTACTGAACTTCCTCATACGCAAGAACCCCGTGCAGATCATATCTGCATTGCCCTATAGTCTGCGAAACATCCATCTTTCTTTAACTATGGCAGAACCCAAAAACTGATAGCACTTCGTTGATCTGTCAACCAGCATACTCAGGAGCAGCATGGAAGGATCGCGAATTGCCAGAACTTTGTAAGATTCTACCATGCCGTCAATATCAGGACTACGCAAATTCAAGGGAAGCAACAAGAACATCGGGTAATAGATTTCATCTGCTACCCGCATAAATAATTTTCAGCAATAGATCTCATCTACTACAAAATTATATTATGCAATACTCATACATCTCATGTATTCTAGATCGTAACCTGCATCTACGCATAGCACGGCTCTTGATGCCACTATAGGGGAACGCGACAGAAAACAAAAAAATTCGGTACTGCGAGCACGCCCAGGATCACTATGGAGATGCATACAAGGTTTTGATCTGATCATTACCGACTTGAAGCGCAGCGGAAGTAGAGTCGATGAAGATCGGCGGTGCAGATCCCCGCAGCTAGGATTTACAACCTCCCAACCACGAGGATGTTCTCCCTCGTCTGCTCCTCAGACAGTCCCTCGGACAGCCCTCCGCACTACAGAAATCAGGCACTTTGCCATCTGCCATGGCAGAAGGCAAAGGAATGTCTGGCGGACGGCAAAGCCCTTTGCCGTCAGCCAGCAGACGGCCCCACGTCCGGCTGAATGAACTACGGCAGAGGGCTGCTTTGCCATCTGCTTAAATAAAGCGGACGGCAAAGAAGTTTGCTGTCTGCCATACTAAGCAAGCAGACGGCAAATGCCTTGGATGGCAGAGGGATAGGGTTAGGCCCGTTAGGTGGCTAACGGCGTACTTTGCCGTCTGCCAGCAGACGGCAAAGGCGCAAAGTTCTTTGCCGTCTGCCAGCTGACGTCAGGCGTCAGCTGGGGCCAATGCATGCCCTTTGCCGTCTGCCAACAGACGGCAAAGCACACCAGCCTTTGTCGTCTGCTGGCAGATGGCAAAGTGCCCAAATAGGCCAGCCCAGGTGCCCCCCAGGTTGCACAGGTAGCTGCCACGTGGCAGCTTTGCCGTCCGCTGGCGGACGGCAAAGTGCCTGTATTGCCCCTGTTAATTCTGTTTTTTCTTAAATTCAATCAATTTCACAGATATATATATATATATATTCATTTGAAAATACTTTCAATAAGCATACATATCCCTGCCATAGGGATATGATCATCCAACTCATATATATACCAAATTAAAAGTCCATATCCAACATATATATAGCCAATATATCCAACAATTAAGCAAAAAGTCCATATACAATGGTTTCATCCATACATACATATATAGGTAGCAAGTTTCACATTGTTCATCCTACAAAATCAAAACAAAAAGGAAGGACAAGGAGAAGAGTAGACTCCATCAACGCAAGCTTCCGTGATCTGAAGCAAATCTACAAAATGGGAAAGAAGAAAGTTAGAAGAAGAAGACTAGAAGAAGAAGAAGAAGAAGAAGAAGAAGACTAGAAGAAGAAGAAGAAGAAGAAAAAGAAGAAGAAGAAGAAGAAGAAGAAGAATTTTGCCTCTCTTTCTTTTTCTCCTCTTCTTTTTCTTCTTCTTATTGCTTACTTGTGTCATTTTAGAGCTAACCTAGGTAAATAGGTCATTTTGGAGCTAAGTAAGGTTATTATGTCATTTTCGAGGAAAATAAGCTAAGTATACGACATTTTGGAGGTAACCAAGGTTATTATGCCATTTTTTACCTAAGTATGCTAAGTATGTCATAAATGAACTAAATAAGCTAAGTATAGGTCATTATTGAGCTAACCTAGGTAATTATGCCATTTTTGAGCTAACTAAGCATATTAAGTCATTTTGGAGGAAAAAATGCTAAGTGTAGGTCATTTTAGAGCTAACCTAGGTAAGTAGGTCATTTTGGAGCTAAACCAAGGTTATTATGCCATTTTAGAGCTATCCTAGGTAAAATAGGTCATTTTGGAGCTAAGTAAGGTTATTATGTCATTTTCGAGGAAAATAAGCTAAGTATATGACATTTTGGAGCTAAACCAAGGTTATTATGCCATTTTTTACCTAAGTAAGCTAATTATGTCATAAATGAACTAGCTAAGCTAAGTATAGGTCATTTCAGAGCTAACCTAGGTAAAATAGATCATTTTGGAGCTAAGTAAGGTTATTATGTCATTTTCGAGGAAAATAAGCTAAGTATATGACATTTTGGAGCTAAACCAAGGTTATTATGCCATTTTTTACCTAAGTAAGCTAATTATGTCATAAATGAACTAGCTAAGCTAAGTATAGGTCATTTCAGAGCTAACCTAGGTAAAATAGATCATTTTGGAGCTAAGTAAGGTTATTATGTCATTTTCGAGGAAAATAAGCTAAGTATATGACATTTTGGAGCTAAACCAAGCCATTTTTTACCTAAGTAAGCTAATTATGTCATAAATGAACTAGCTAAGCTAAGTATAGGTCATTATTGAGCTATCTTAGGTAGTTATGCCATTTTTTAGCTAACTAAGCATATTAAGTCATTTTGGAGGAAAAAATGCTAAGTATAGGTCATTTTAGAGCTATCCTAGGTAAAATAGGTCATTTTGGAGCTAAGTAAGGTTATTATGTCATTTTCGAGGAAAATAAGCTAAGTATATGACATTTTGGAGCTAAACCAAGGTTATTATGCCATTTTTACCTAAGTAAGCTAATTATGTCATAAATGAACTAGCTAAGCTAAGTATAGGTCATTTGAGAGCTAACCTAGGTAAAATAGGTCATTTTGGAGCTAAGTAATGTTATTATGTCATTTCTTAAGCTAAGTATGCATTTGTTAAGCAAAACACTAGGGAAAACATACCGTCATCACGGAGGTGAAGGACCGGTCGCGCCAGTGGCAGACGCAGAAGGATCGGTCGATGCTTGTCGGGAGTTACGCTGCACCAAAGATCATTTGCAATGTCTCGTTAGCATGATGCAACTCAAATGTGAAGACTAGTAACTAATGACCATTCAAATGAAACTCACCGTGCCCGCCGGAGCAATGACTGGCATCGGCGGAGGGGTCTGACCGTTGCTCTGGCACATGGTCTGCACATTTGGTTTTCACGAGTCAGTCATATTAGTTAGTAATGAAACGAACATTACGTGCATGATTTGGCTAATACGCAGAAGAAACTTACCACGAAGAGCTCGTATAAGGCCCGGTGAGACGCGTCGTTCCGGTTCCTCTCCTCCTCCAACAGCGTAGCAGTCCTCTCCTCCAAATCCCTCTCCCTCTCCGCCGCCTGCCTCTTTGCCTCCGCCAGAAGCTCCTGGGTCTTCGCTCTCTCTTTCTCAAGAGCAGCCTGCAACACCACTCCTCGTTAGCATTGTAATCATCGACGGCCGCACACACAATGTAATGGAGGAAAGGTATCTGAGTCCGTATAACTAACCTCGATTTGGAGCTCCATTGGCCGTGGACGAGGCATTATCTCAGGATCGGAGCTCGTCTGGCGCTTCTTGATCTCCGGGAGAGTGGTAGGACAACGTATCACTCCATCCCCAATGGCTATCGAGCCATGGGGCCTCCCGCCACCAGATATCATCACCAGCTCTGGATCAAGAGGTTGCCGGCTCGGGTTAAAGTCCTCCCCTTTCCTCGCCTTCCCCTCGTCTTTGTACCTCACGAGCTTGTTGTGGGAGCAGATGTTGGTGAAGCTCTCTGGATGATCAAGGTCAGACTCAGAGAATGCCTTGGCCTTCTTGTACTTTGCAGTATGGGCCATGGCATAGAGGTCGAACACCTCTGGCACCTCCATCTTCTTGTGTCGCGCCTAAAAGAGAGGAACAAAGTATTAGTTAAGGGCTCAAGCTAGCATGAAGAATGAAATTGCATGAATCATGAAGCAAACCACATACCCAGTTATTCCCGTACTCATATAGGTTGGCGCTCCCTTGATGGTGTGGCACACCAACCATTTTGGCACGCCGCTCCTTGGCATTGTTGTGGATGGCTAGCCATTGGGGAGAGCACCACTCATCCACCAACGCCTCCCAACAGTCCATCCTATCCGCACACCATCTCGGGGGCACCTAAGTTAGTCAAGAGAAATTTCAGTGCTACGCCTACGAATCAAATCAAGGAAACTAAGTACAAGGCCTTAAGAATAGGTATTTACCTTCATGTACTTCTCCTTGATCAGAAACTTGCCGCGGCACTTCGTCTTGGACCTCTTAATACCAGTCAAGGCGTAGTAGTCTCGAACAGCCTGCACCCGAGCCTCGTGCCGTAAGTTCTGAAGTAGGCGCCTGCACTCTGCTTCGATAACCATAGCCGCGGCCTCCTCCTCTCCCTCAAGACACCTGTAGAAGGTCTGCAATCAAACAAGACAACACTGATTAGTACAATAACTCGGTACTGTTGATTTTTAATTCTGTAGAGGAGAAATTACCCAAAACATCTGGATCACCATCTCGGCCCTCGTGCGGCACAAGACACCGTCGATCCTCTCCTGCGGCGGGGCCGGGGCAGCCAAGTACAGCTCCCAGCTCAGTCCAAGATGTCGAACCTGACCCTCACCGGGCAACGTGACCCACCCCGGGAAGTTCTGCCGGCAAAGCACACCAAGGACGAAGTTGGGCTTGCGGATACCAGGGCCGTGTATCCAACCCCTGCAGTATGACAAGGCCAACGCATTAGATTTTGAAGAAACGTGAAGGCAAAATGTTAAAAAAGAGTAAATGCACTTACTTCTCCCCATTAGGCGCAATCAACCACCTCTGCTCGCGGGTCGCCGGGACGGGCGGGAGCTTTGTACCACCACGCTGGTAGACGTTGCCCCCCTCAACCAGCTCGCCCTCACTATAGCTATCATCCGAAAAGCGATCCTCGCCACCATCAGCATGGCCACTCGCCTCCGGCGGCCAGTCCCCCCATCGGGTCGACTACGACGTATCCTGATCCGTGCTCTGCTCCGGAGTCTCGTGGGACAAAGCCTCTGGGACCGGAGTCTCGTGGGGCGAAGGCTCGGCGGCCCGAGGCTCGTGGACCGGAGTCTCGTGGGGCGAAGGCTCGGCGACCCAAGGCTCGTCGGTCCGAGGCTCATGGACCGGAGTCCGAGACGAGTCCACCTCAGACGGAGCAGTCCTGTGGTCGGGTGAATCAGCTGGGGGTGGCGGCGAGGAAGGCGTAGCAGCCTTCCTACCTCTCCCGCCGCCACGGCCACCTCTAGTACCCCTCTTCTTCCCCCGACCTCTCCCGTCCGAAGAAGAAGCGCCTGCCGGTGGTGTCTGCATACTGAGATGCAGCGCTCTCCGGAGGTGCTGGGGTGGAATGGAAGCACCCCTCCCACCACGCGCCGAGGAAGGAGCCTCGGAGCGCTCTGGACCCGTGCCCACCATCTGTCAACACCTGCAATGACAAAGAGTAAACGAAATTAGTACAACATAAAAAATTGAATACCTGACATGAATAATAATATGTATATAATTTAAGTGTATCGTCATCATGAACATAATAAAAATGGAATACCTAACATGAACTAATTAATAATATATATGTACATAATAATAATTGAATACCTGACATGAACTAATATTAATCTTCATCATCTATACATGCTCCGGGGTCAATAAATGCATCATCATCATCACTATTAGTAATGATGTGCTCATCATCATCATCAATAAATGCATCAACATGTGGAAGGCCTCCTTTATGTAATCGCTCAAGCATTGACAGGTCATCCGCAGCAGTAACCTCTTCTTGTTCCGGCTCTTCTTGTTCCGGCTCAGGGGTGAAGTCGGATTCACTGTCGCTGTCTACTTCAATGTTCTGGGGCGAAGTAGAGCGGTTCTTGAAACGTTTTTTGGAAAGACGTGTTTCTTGGAAGAATTCTCCTTCATATGTGTCTGGGTTAATGTGAGGTTCATAATCCTCTTCATTGGGGGGAGGTGGTCTAACATGTGGCGGCACTTCATAAACGACATCCCAACCATTGAGATTTGGATCACTTTGACAGGCCCACGGTAGATAGAAAACTTGGGTTGCCTGTTGAGCCGTAATATAGACATCGGGAACATCCAAATGGGTGCTTTGTTTGATTTTGACTAGCCCTATATGTTCATGAGTCCTTCTAGTCTCCTTCGGCTGGAACCAAAAACATTTGAAGACTACGACGTTCGGTGGGTTTGCACCATAGAATAGAAGTTCATAAATTGCTTCAACTCTTCCATAATACTCGGTATCTCCTTCGCTGATAGCAGAGACACAACAATTTGTAGACTTTCGGTCGGCCATAGATAGCTCTTTGCCATAGGTACGAAAGCGATACCCGTTGATGTCGTATTTGTCAAATGCACGGACCTTATAATCAAAACCATTAGCGACTTGTCTCAATTCGGCGTCCATAGACTCTGAATTAGCCTACAAGTTTAATACGAAAGGATTGTTGCATTAGCCGCAGTTTAGACGAAGAAATGAAATGGTCTAATGGAAATTACCGTTTGCTTGAACCAAGAGATGAAACCGGGATAGCCGCCTCCATGCTTTGCCAGAAGCTCATACTCTTCGACAGAATCCTTTTGGATCACCGCTCCATACGAGAATTTGGCGACGTATCGACTGTATCAAATATCCGGGAATAAGAGCAGTTCAAAGGAATTAGGAGTTGCGAAACAATGTACCGAGAACTTACTCGATGTACGGCCGCAATTCTGTTAGGTTGTTGAAGATATACAACGAAATGGTCCGCCATTCTTCGACATCCAACGATAAGGAATTAGAAGCACCGGCTGATGCGAGCTTCCCTTTGAATAGGCTGAGGTTGGATCCACCCTTTTTAGGGTCGCCTGCATTGTACCGAGGCTTCAGATTATGCAAATGACGATTTTTGGCTTCGTAGTGTGTTGTCACGAAGTTTGCCGCCTCCTCAGTAATGAAAGCCTCGGCCATCGATGCTTCAATTCTACGATTATTTTTACATTTTGCTCGAAGCGTCTTCTGCAACCTCTCAGTTGCGTAGCACCAACGATTCTGCACGGGCCCCCCCAATCGTGCCTCGGTCGGGCGATGCAAAATCAAATGCTGCATTGGATTAAAGAAGCCCGATGGGAAGATCTTCTCTAACTTGCAGATCAACTCCGGCGCCAACTCTTCCATTTCATCTAGCAAGCCAGGAGATAGTTCTTTCGCACAAACAACACGGAAGAAATAGCTCAGCTCTGCCAGTACTAGCCATTCATCCTCAGGGATAAAGCCATGCAACATCACCGGCATTACCCGCTCAAGCCATATGTGCCAATCATGACTCTTGAGACCAAATATTTTCAATTTTTCAAGACTCGCTCCCCTCTTTAGATTCGCTGCATACCCATCGGGGAACATCAACTCCTTTTTCACCCACAGGATAATTTCCCTCATATCTGGCCTTCCAAGATTGAACCATGCCTTTGGCTTCGTCCAGTTCTGCTTTCCTTTCGGTTGTCGCATGTTTTGTAACGGTCTATCACATAGAGCCTCCTGATCGACTCTAGCCTTAGGATTATCCTTTGACTTCCCCTCTATGCCGAACAATGTACCAAAGAGGGCCTCAGCGACATTCTTTTCAGTGTGAATCACGTCGATGTTGTGTGGGCAAAGGAGGTCAGTGAAGTAAGGCAGATCCCACAAGCATGTCTTGTGAGTCCAGGCGTGTTCCGAATTATACCCCTTGAAATACCCTGGACGCTCTGGATCCGGCTCGAGAGCGTTTAACTGAAATAGGGTCTGTTGGCCTGTCAACGCAGGTGGTGCAGAGTTTTTGACCACTCTACCTTTGATGAATTTCTTCTTGTCTTTTCTGAACTTATGGCAAGGATCCAGGAACTGTCTATGCAAGTCGAAGCAAGAATACTTGCGACCCGCATCCAGCCAACGAAACTCAAGAGCTGCCTTGCATGTGGGGCACGGGATCCTTCCATGCACACACCAGCCAACGAATAGCGCATACGCCGGCAAGTCATGCATCGAGTACATGTACCACACATGCATTAGGAAGTTTTTTTTGTAGCGGCGTCGTATGTCTTGATCCCATTATCCCAAGCTTCTTGCAATTCATCCTTAAGCGGCTGCATGTACACATTCATACTCTTCCCCGGATAGTTGGGCCCCGGAATTATCAACGTCAGGAAAATGTTCTTTCTTTGCATAATCTGTCCGGGGGGGAGATTGAGTGGAATGACAAATACAGGCCAACAACTGTATTGGGCTGCCATCATACCAAACACATTGAACCCATCCGTGCTGATGGCGACTCGAGAATGCCTTGGATCTGCCGCTTTATCATGATGTATTGCATCGAAGTGCTTCCACGCAAAAGCGTCCGATGTGTGTACCAACATCTGATTCCCATCTGCATGTAGTTCGGTTATTTTGCCCAATTTGTGCCATGTCATCTGTCTGGCCGTCTCTTCGACCATGAAAATATGTTGAAGTCTTGGTATGATTGGCATATACCGAAGAACATTAACTGGGATTTTTGTCTGCTCTTCTCACCCATACCGTTGTCTACCACAACATACCTGGAAGACTTGCAAATGGGACAATAGTTCAAGTCCGCATACTCAAGCCTAAATAAGGCACATCCATTCTCACAGCCATCTATCTTCTTATAGGGCATCTTAAGTACACGGAGGATTTTGTCCGACTGGTACATGTTTGCTGGCATTACATGGCCTTTGGGTAGAAAGCGTCCAAATAGTGTCATCATCGCATCGTAGCATTCTCTGCCCAAGTTGAATTGAGCCTTCAGAGCCATTACTTGTGCGATGGCATCCAGCTGACAAAGCTCAGTGTGCTCGTGGAGAGGACGTTTTGAAGACTCCAACATATCATTGAAGGCCTTTGCAGATTCCTCCATCTCATCGTCCGAATCCTGAGCATCATCAAAGTCTTCCACCATGTCTTCGATCCCGGTACCATGCTCGTCGGTGCGACGACGGCCCACCTCAGCTCTGGCACGTTGGGCAGACTCACCATGAAATGTCCAGACCGTATAAGCAGGCGTAAAACCCCACTTCTGCAGGTGTTTACTCATTTCAAGCTCTGTCCTCTTATGATAGTTGTCGCACCGGACATAGGGGCACCAGGTTTTTCTCTGGCCATTTGCAAATGCGGCTCTCACAAACCCCTTGGTTTTTGTTAACCATTCATCGGTCATGTCTTTCTGACTAGCTAGTGTGACCGGTGTACATCCACGCACGATCACTCATCTTGCCTAGCTACTGGACACACAAGAAATATATACATAATTCAGCAAACCATATTCATCAGTTAATGGAGTTTGTCAGTTTTATTACGTCCATGCAACCTAGACGCTAATAGGTAAAGATAGGTCCTAATCCCACCCAAGTATGTGTAGATTGGGTTCGATTTCCCATGCTCTGCTCCGGATCCGACGCAAAATTTAGGCAGCACCTCTTCGCCGTTCTCCTGATACACGTCTCGGCAATAGGCAGAGAGAATGTGTACCCGGAGAACAACAGGGAGGCACTGACGCAATTCTGCATCGGATCAGGAGCAGAGCATATGGGAAAACGAACCCAATCTACACATACTCGGGCTGTCCATGGATAACATTGGACAATTCGAAAGAATCACGGTTATAAATATGCAAATGCACTTATATTTATAGATGTAACCCTTTCGAACGGGAGACGCATAGTGGTCACGCATACTGATGATTGAAGACGCCTATAGCTAGCAAGTTTCATTGGCACGAAGAACGGAACAGAGCAAATGAAGGGGGGAGGAGGAGATGAAATTTGTCCTCACCCACGAACGCAGGGGCAGAGATCGTCCAATGCACGGGGAGGTCGTCGAACACCAGACCCTCGCAGCGACGAAACAACTGCACATTTAAATCCACCCGATCAACACAAATATATATGATGTTTTTCATAACAAAATCAGAAAATATATGACCTAACTCATAATTCACAAATATATGACGGGGTGTCGGGTCGTGGTATCGGGGTGTCGGGTCGGGGTGTCTGGGTGTCGTGGTGTCGGAGTGTCGGGTCGTGGTGTCGGGGTGTCGGGGTGTCATGTCTTGGTGTCGGGGTGTCGGGGTGTCGGGGTGTCAGGGTGTCGTGTCGGGGTGTCGGGGTGTCGAGGTGTCGTGTCGGGTTGTCGGGGTGTCAGGCTGTCGGGGTGTCGGGGTGTCGGGGTGTCGTGTCGGGGTGTCGTGCTATCGGGTCGGGGTGTTGGGGTGTCGTGGTGTCGGTGTCTTTTTTTTTCTCTTTTTCCTTTTCTTCTTCTTCCTCTTCTTCCTTTTCTTCCTTTTCTTCTTCTTCTTCTTCTTCTTCTTCTTCTTCTTCTTCTTCTTCTTCTTCTTCTTCTCCTCCTCCTCCTCTTCTTCTTCTTCTTCTTCTTCTTCTTCTTCTTCTTCTTCCTCCTCCTCCTCCTCTTCTTCTTCTTCTTCTTCTTCTTCTTCTTCCTCTTCTTCTTCTTCTTCTTATTCTTCTTTTCTTCTTATTTTTTTCATCTTTCTTCTTCTTCTTCTAATTATCTAAACCTAAACCTAGCTAGCACTAACCTAAACCAAACACTAATTAACCTAAACCTAAACAGTAAAAAACAGAAAAAAAAACAGAAAAAAAGAAAAAAAAACTCACCTTGAGGGCCGGTGGAGGAGGGCCGGCGCGGTGGTGGAGGAGGGCCGGCGCAGGGGGAGGAAGGCCGCGGGGAGGGGGGCTGCGCCGCGGCCTGCTCCGGCGGTGGGGCATCGCGGGGAGGCGCCGCGGCTCCGAGGTCGTCGGGGGAGGGGAGGGCGCAGGGGCCGGGGAGCGGGACGGCGGGTGAGGTCGTTGGGGGAGAGGCGGCGGGTGAGGTTGTCGGCGGAGGGGCGGCGGGTGAGGTCGTCGGGGGAGAGGCGGCGGGTGAGGTCGTCGGGGGAGGGGCGGAGGCGGGTGAGATCGTCGGGGGAGGAGCGGCGGCGGGTGAGGTCGTGGGGGGGAGAGAGAGAGGAACAGAGAGAGAGGGGGTGGGGCCGGGGGGTGCACGGCCGTTAGTTAGGCAAACCTCTTTGCCGTCTGCTAGCGGACTTCTTTGTCGTCCACTAGCAGACGGCAAAGAGGGGGTGGGGCCGAGGGGGGGGGGGCACGGCCGTTAGTTAGGCAAATTCTTTGCCGTCCGCTAGCGGACGGCAAAGACAAGAAAGCGGACAACAAAGATTTGGCGGATGGCAACCAGGCTGTCCATTTGACCTAGCCAGCTCCACGCCTCAGTGGGGCCCAGCTGGTCTCTTTGCCGTCTGCCTTTGGGCCCTTTGCCGTCTGCTGGCCGACGACAAAGAAATGGCAGACGGCAAACTATATCTTTGCCATCAGCCAGTTCTTTGCCGTCCGTTTTTTGAAAGCGGACGGCAAAGACCTTCTTTGCCGTCCGCTAGCAGAGGGCAAAGAACTGGCTGACAGCAAATTTCCTGATTCCAGTAGTGCCGGGAGGCAGTCGGACAGTCCCTCGGACGGTGTCTCGGACAGCCCTTCGGGAGGACCCTCGAACAGCCCCTCGGGCAAAAGATCAAACCTAGGACCTCTCTACAGAGTTGCACACATACGGTGTCAGCTATCCGGCAGGGCTTCGCCATCCAGAACTAGTTCCCACCGGAATCCAGACAACCTTTCGGCTCTACGAAACTATTTCGTGTGAGGGAGAGAAGCCAGATCCTTGCATGGCATTTTGTATAAGAGAAAGAGTGAGTGTGGAGAGCTCCTCTCCACCTCTATTTATAGGACAAACCAAGGGGTAGGGTGTGTAACACCCCATGTATTTAGCCACAGTGATCACTGTTTGATAATGCCATGTCAGCAGGATTAACTAGTCTTGATTATCATTGCATCATATCTCATTTCAAATTTCAATTCAAATTTAAAGTGAAAATAAAAGTTGTTTAAAATTGAAAACTCAAATGTTCATAATATTGCAAATAATTCAGAGGCAATTATAAAAATGTAATCAACATCAATTGGATTAGTTAAATGACTCTATCATCAAGAAACAGTACCAGACCAGCACCTTTTAATACATTTTTATTTAAATAAAATTCAAATCAAATTCTTTCAGCACCAAACCATTTTCTGGTAGTAACTAAAATTGCACTGTTAATCTTGGGCTAAGTCTCCTATTTTACAAAACTACATTGTGGCTAAATATTTACTAGACAGGAGAAAAGAGAAAAACAGAAAAATTAAAAAAGGCTAAAAAGAAAAACAAAAGCCGACTGGGCCTTAGGCCACAGTGGCCGGCCCAGGCCGGCCCAACCGCGCGCTGCCTGGCCTATTTAGGCCTCGCCAGCACCCCACCGTAACCCTAATCCCCTCGCCCCCTTCTTCCTCGTCGCCGTCACCCCGTCACCCGACCCCGTCGCCGCACGTCGCCGTCGCCTCCCCGAGCCGCTACCTCGAGCCTCGCCGCCCCGATCCCCTGCAACGGGGGTGAGCACGGCCGCCCTCTCCTCCTCCCCCTCTCTGTCACCGCCGTTGCCGCCGCCCGCACCGTTGCCTGCCCGTGCCTCGCCACCCAAGTTCGCCTCTGCCTCGCCCCGCTCGCTGCGCCCGTCCGCCTCGCGCTGCCGCTGCCGTGCCTCGCCGCGCGCTCGCCCGAGCTGTTGCTCGCCCGCCCGCGCAGCCGTGCCCGTGCCTCGCCGCGCCTCGTCGCCACGATGCCGCTGCTGCCCGTGGCCTCGTCGCCGTCGCCCGCCTCCGCCCGCTTGCCGCTGCTGCCCTTGGCTTCGTCGCAGTCGCCCGCGCCTGGCCTGGCCTCCCCTGGCCGCGCGTCCGGACGCGTCCGGTCCCCCGTGTACCCGCGCGCGCACGGGAACGCCGGACACGTCCGGCCCCCGAACGGGCACAGGCAGACATGTCCGGCCTGGCCACTGACGAACGGGGCCCAGCCCCCAGTTAAAAAAAAGATGAAATAGAAGAAAAAGAATTAAAAATAATAAGTAAATGATTAATTAATTAACTAATTACTTAATTTACTTAATTAATTCTGTTTAATTAAACTAATTATTAATTAACCTAATTAATCTATAATTAACTTAATTAAACCCTAATTAGTCTAAACAGACACTGACAGGTGGGTCCCACCTGTCAGGTTGACCAGTCAACCGTACTGTTGATTGCTGACGTCAGCAATACGTCATGCTGACGTCACCCTGCACTGTTCTGGATAATTCGTATTAAATAATTAAAATAATTCCAGAAAATGTTTAAAACTTTGAAAAATCATATAAATTAAACCGTAGGTCAGATGAAAATAATTTATATATGTAAAATGATCAGAAAAATGTGTAGAATCTGAATAACCTATCCACACGTCTACCACACCCCTTTAACTTACCGAACATGGGACATTTTGCCCGTATCCGGTATATGAATAGTGCACAACGTTAATAAAATAAATTCAAATAAATTCCTAAATTAACTAAATCATTTAGTTAGGCAGTAAAGCACCTCTGCATAGCATTTAGGCATGTCATGCATAGTGATTGGATTTTTGCCGTGAATTTATTGTTTTTTCCCCCTCCTTTCTCTCCCAATAAACGCCGAGACCGACGCCGTTGCCGCAGAGTACGACTACACTCCCGACGAGCAGCCTACTGACGATCAGCCCCTCTCAGCAGAGCTTCCAGGCAAGCAACCCCCCCCCCCACTTGACGCATACTGATACCACCTATTCTTTCTCCCTCCTGCTTGCATTAGAAAATTGCTACTGCTTTGATTTATCCTATTCTGATGCATAGCCTGTCCTTGTAACTGCTATTGATACCTGCCTATTATCCAAACTGCTTAGTATAGGTTGGATGGTAAACCATCTATGGCCTCTCTCCCTTGCTGTAGTTGCTCCCCTTTAGTATCGGTGCCCCGATCGATGTGATCGTCGGGCTGAGAACAGCACATCACCGCACACCCCCTAAGTTGCTCGACTCTGCAGAGCTGGCATCGAGTGCCGATGGTGAATCCTCTCATCTCCCTTCCGATGATGCCTCTGTAGATTAGCTATCCGGATGTGTGTTACCGAGGGTGATTCCTCTTTCATCACCTCCGATAAAGCTACCGTCGTGCAACTCCTCGAGTGGGAAACCAATCGAGGGTGATTCCTTGGATTCTTACTCGATACTTGGACACACAATTACTTTGGCCTTTGTTACAGGCGGGTCGACCCCGAGGGGTACCCGTGGGGAAATGTAAAGTCGGGCTGGCCCCAAGGGTGCCCGCGAGAGAACAATACTAAAGTCAGGTAAGCACTAAGAATACCCGTGAGTGATATCAAGTCGGAGCGACAGAAACTCTGATCGTCTCTGCGAGTTACTGGGTATTTGATCTGAGTTGGCCAATGGCCTACACGCACTACCACCACGTGGGATAATGGATTAATGGGGCCCTGTACGTCATACGTTTTAGCCGAAAGCTCTTCAGACGTCGCAGTTCAGAGGTGCGGGCTGACTGTTGGGGTTGGGCTGGTTACGTCACTGGTGAATTCAGTGTCGCGCCTGCTCCCCGGCCAGTCTCGCAACGTGCAGGAGTGCAAAGGGCGATGGGCCCAAGACCCCTGCGCACTTAGGATTTAGACCGGCGTGTTGACCTCTCTGCTGAGCCTAGGTAGGACTACGTCGTGTCGATTACCCGAGGCCGGGCATTACCCAGCCAGTGTGTCCGGCCAGATGTAATCGAGCGTGCTGGGTAACAGTAGTGCACCCTTGCAGGGAAGTGATCTATTCGAATAGCCGTGTCCACGGTAACAGGACGCTCGGAGTTGTATCCGGTACCATGACAACTACAAATTGATGATGATTCATATTAAACTGTTAATACTGCTCTCGGGATCGCTTTCTCGCAGGGTGTCTAGAAAGGATCTCAGGGCATTGCTGTTGTATATCCACATGTATGCTACTATTATCTACTCTCTTCTGATGCTACAAGATTGCTTGAAGATGCTACTCTTCGATAGGCTAGGCCTTTCCCTCTATTCTGGCATTTCTGCTATATAGTCCACAGATACAGCCTTTTCACTTGATACCAGTGCATAATTAGTTTAGTTCCGATGTCAGTCTTGCGAGTAGTTTGGATGAGTACTCACGGTTGCTCTGCTATTCTTTTCTCCATACCCATTTGATGATACATCAGACGATGGAGCCCAGGAGCCAAATGCCACCACAGGAGCTTACTACCAGGAGGGTCCGATGGCACTTACTACTGGATTGAGCCAGCTGACCAGGAGTTGGATCGGAGGCCCTAGGCAGGAGGCCTTCGCCTTTCGATCTAGAGTCGTTGTTTGTGCTAGCCTTCTTAAGGCAAAAATTGACTAACTATGTCTGTACTCAGATATCATTTGTGTGTATGACTTATGTATTCGGGTCCTCGTGACCCCTGGCTTGTAATATGATGATTTATGTTTGTTTGAGTTTAGAGTTGTGTTCTGATATCTTCCCGTGAGTCCCTGTGCTTGATCGTGCACATTTGCGTGTATGATTAGTGCACGATTAAGTCGGGGGCATCACAAGTTGGTATCAGAGACGACTGCCTGTAGGGAGCCCCCTTCCGATTCCTTGGTCGAAGTTGAGTCTAGTCTTTCCGAAAACTATTTTACTAACATGGCTGTGTGGCTTACGGGCCCACGTCGCCAATGGGGTGGTATTAGGATCTTTTATTCCTCTTCTATACTCTGGGACTCTGAATTCTCTTCCTTTCGGGTTAAATGAATTTTACTAACGCCGACACTAGGTTCTCGTAATCTCGTCCACCCGGAGAGCTGGATTATCTGCACTTATTCCCTCACATTGATCTGATTAGTCTGGTAATCACATTTTCTTTTCCATTGGTTTGTTTAACCTTTCTCTCCAAGTTATATCGTACTTCTCGTTGTCATTTGACAATTCTGAATTTCCTCTGTTTCAGATGGATCGTTTGTTTCCGCCGCGCCCTGCGACGCAGCTTGTGCTTCGCACTTGGGCTCGTGATGCCCCTGGTTTTCCAGCTGTCCTGATCGCACTCCTGACCAGACTGGGCTACCGCTGGTACCCCGAGTACATGGTCTATGAGGATTTCCGCGAGTTCAACCAGGAGCAGTACCATGCTGATGTTCGTATCTTTGATCAGAGGGACAACTCCGACACCGAGCTGCACCTTTTCCATGGTATCGGCGTGACGATTGAGATGGCAGTCCATGATGCTGCCTACTCTGCCGTCGCACGTCTTCGTGGCGAGCATAATCGCTTGGATGACTCAGAGTTCAGATACATCCCGTATGCCCCTACTGGAGATGCTACCGGATACTACACAGCTATATGTGCCCCTTACGAGCGTCGTCGATACGACCCGCACGTGTTGATTCAGTGCACTCAGGCTCTGGATCGCGCTAACCGGGCTCTCGCCGTCGAGTTGTTTGCCACTCGAGCATGTCTCTACGATGCTATGACGCAGTTGCTACCAGCTATTCGTGCAGGGATACATCCAGAGTACATTCTTTACCCGCGCAGGACTCAGATGCCGGCAGGTATCGATTGGCCTGCTGTTGGAGGTCACACTCCCGCGCGTGGACCTCTTCTTCCAGTTCGAGACCGGGTCCTGCATCAGAGTGCACACGGAGAGCAGGACTTTTCTGCCAGACCGGGTCCTGCATCAGAGTGCACACGGAGAGCAGGACTTTTCTGCCATAGACACTCATCGTCCGCACTTGCAGCTACCCCGTTTCAGTGGTTTTCCGCAACGTTGATGTAGCCTTTGCTATGTCTCATTGTGTATTCCTCACCGCGTGCCTGCGCGCCGCCTAGTATGTCTTTTTCTTTAATTTTACGCCGTTATGCTGTCCGCGTGTAACCGACTCTGTGTATGGATCTCTATGTCTTAATTGACTACTATTATGTATCTATTGCACTGCTTATTCATTGTCGTGTTACATCATGTTGTCGCTAAGCAGTTGCAATTGCTTTTACTAAACTACCCCCTGTTGAATTTTTAGCAGGATGGTTAGGCCTCGTGGTCGTGGTCGTGCCCCTGAAAACCCAGCACCACCAGACTATATGGCAGCTATGATGCAGCAATTCGAGCTGAACCGTCAGTTCATGACTAATATCATGGCTCAGTTTCCGCATCAGAACAATCAGAACCAGAACCCAGCTTCAATAACTCTGTCGGAGTTTGTGCGTCTCAACCCCACTGTGTTTCGCAACTCTGAACAGCCACTGGATGCCGATGACTGGCTTCGCAACATTGCCTTTGAGATGGAGTCTGCTAGTGTCGCCCCTGACAACCTTGTCACCTTCGCGACCTACTTCCTGAAAGGACCCGCTGCTCAATGGTGGTCCACTCACAAGCGTACACTGCCTGCTGGGACAATCGTTACATGGGTTGAGTTTCAGACTGCCTTCCGTGCTCGCTATATTCCTCAGGGAATCATAGACCGGAAGAAGACCGAGTTCCGCAACCTCGTTCAGGGCAACAAGACTGTCGAAGCCTATCAGCGGGAGTTCCTTAACTTGTCCCTCTATGCTAAAGAAGACATTCCAACTGATGCTCGTAGACAGGAGAAGTTCCGTAGTGGACTCCACCCAGACCTCGAGCTTGCACTTGCTGCTCAAGACTTCACCGACTTTGCCACTCTCGTGAACAAGGCTATTCTGGTTGAGACCGCTCAGATCAAGCACAAGGAATCACAGAAACGCTATCGTGACATTGTCTCGTCTTCGAGCTCAGCACAGAAGCGACGGATCTGGATTCCCAACAGTGTGTACCGTCCAGCTGCCCCGGCGCCAAGGCCCTCTTATGCTGCACCCCGTCTGCCTCCTCCACCACCGAGGCAGCCGAGAGCTCCAGCTGCTCCGCCTAATGCTCCACTTCGTCCTGAAGAAGGTCTGTGCTTCAAGTGCCGCAAACCAGGTCTCCTTGCTAAGGACTGCCGCCAGACTCAGAATCAGTTGGCATTCCCTCGTAATGGCCGTGGTAATGGTCGTGGCAACAATCAGGCCCGCAACTATAATACTGGGTCTGCTGCTTATGGTCGTGGACATGCTTACAACATTGATATTGAAGAAGTTCAGGATCAGCCTGCTACTGTGATGGGTACCCTTCTCGTTAATTGAGTACCTGCTTCTGTTTTATTTGATTCAGGAGCATCACATTCATTCATCTCTGGAAAATTTGCATTCATGCATGGCATTCATTATGAGAAGATGCATACTCCATTAGTCGTTAAGACTCCCGGGGGCCATTGTCATGCTGACATGATGGCACCTAACGTCACCGTCGAAATTGAAGGATTGGAATTCCTTGCCTGCCCCACTGTTCTGAAGTCTTCCACCATAGACCTCATTTTGGGAATGGATTGGTTGAAAGCTCATATTGCTTCGATCAATTGTGCCACCAAAGTTGTTCAACTACTTCACCCCTCCGATGAGATAGTGAACTACACCGCCCGCATTACCCGGAATGCCGAAGCTCAGATATATGCTCCGAATGCTTTGAACGCCTCACCTCTTGAGGGAATTGAGAACGTTCCTGTCGTTCGCGATTTTCCAGATGTCTTTCCGAAAGAGCTTCCAGGAATACCCCCGGTTAGAGCTGTCGAGTTCGTCATCTACTTGAAGCCTGGCACTACCCCTATTGCGAAGCGTCCTTATAAGATGCCTCCGCATGAACTTCTCGAGCTTAAGGAAGAAATTGACAAGTCGCTTAAAAAGGGTTTCATCCGTCCAAGTTCCTCTGCCTGGGGAGCACCTTCTCTCTTTGTTAAGAAGAAGGATGGGACTAACCGATTGGTCCAGGACTATCGGCCTATTAACCAAGTAACAATCCAGAACAAATATCCACTTCCCCGGATCAACGATCTTTATGATCAACTTGCTGGATCCTCTGTGTTCTCTAAACTTGACTTAAGGTTGGGTTATCATCAGATCCGAGTTCGAAAGGAGGATATCCCGAAGACCGCTTTCGTTGCTCGTTATGGATCATACGAGTACACCGTTATGTCCTTCGGATTAACTAATGCTCCAGCAACCTTCTCTCGGTTGATGAACTATATTTTCATGGACAACCTCGACAAGTTTGTCGTGGTCTACTTGGATGATATCCTTATATTTTCCAAGAATGAAGAAGAACACGCCGTACATCTTCGGCTTGTGTTGGAGAAACTTCGAGAACAACAACTATGTGCCAAATATTCCAAGTGTGAATTATGGTTATCTGAGGTGACCTATTTTGGTCATGTGATGTCCAAGGATGGCATCGCTGTCAACCCAGAACGAGTTCAGGCCATTCTTGATTGGACTCCTCCGAAGAATGTCAAGCAAGTCAGGAGTTTTCTTGGACTCGCTAGTTATTGTCGCCGATTCGTCGAGAATTTCTCCAAGATTGCTAAACCACTGACTGATCTGCTTCACAAAGGTGTTAAATTTGAGTGGACGGAAAAATGTCAGGAACGCTTTCAGACACTTAAGGATAAACTGACATCTGCCCCAGTGCTAGCACCCCCGGATTCTCAAAAGGACTTCGTGATTTACTGCGATGCATCTCGTCAAGGATTAGGCTGTGTCCTAATGCAAGAGCGCAAAGTGATTGCTTATGGCTCTCGACAATTGCGTCCTCACGAGGAAAATTATCCAGTACATGAACTCGAGCTTGCTGCAGTTATTTATGCTCTGAAACTGTGGCGACATTACCTCCTTGGTAACCGTTGCGAGATGTACACGGACCACCAGAGTTTGAAGTATCTGTATACTCAGCCAGACTTGAACCTTCGTCAACAGAGATGGCTCGAGACAATAGCCGATTATGATATGAATATCTCCTATACCCCTGGCAAGGCTAATGTAATGGCCGATGCGTTGAGCCGCAAGGCTTATTGCAACAACCTCATGGTTCAGGAAGCGCAACCTATGCTTTATGAGGAACTCCGAAAGTTGAACCTCCATATTGTTCCACAGGGTTATCTCAATACCCTGGAGGTTGAGCCAGACCTCGAGCGCAACATCAAGACCAGACAGAAATATGACTCTGAAGTCGAGAAGATTAAGAACTTCCTCTCCAAGGGTAATCCTTCATTCTACCATGTTGGTGAGGATGGTGCCTTGTTCTTCAAAGGCCGCCTAGTGGTCCCCAGAAAGCATAATTTGGACTCTCGTTCGGATGTCATGAAAGAAGCACATGACACGCCTTTGTCTATTCACCCTGGTAGTACCAAAATGTACCAAGACATTCGTCAGCGGTACTGGTGGCCTGATATGAAACATGATATTGCCAAATATGTTGCTGAGTGTGACGTTTGCCGTCGCATCAAGGCAGAACATCAAAGGCCTGCTGGAACTCTACAACCCCTTGAAATTCCGGAATGGAAATGGGACAAAGTCCAAATGGACTTCATTACTGGATTTCCCAGATCACAGAAGGGTCATGACGCTATCTTTGTCGTCATTGACCGATTCTCTATGGTAGCTCACTTTCTGCCAGTCAAGGAGACTATCACTGCTAGTCAGTTAGCACACTTGTATGTTTCCCGAATTGTGTCACTCCACGGTGTTCCGTTGGAGATCAGTTCAGATCGTGGCAGCCTCTTTACCTCCAGATTTTGGAACAGCTTCCAAGAAGCCATGGGAACTCATCAGTCTTTTAGCATTGCTTTCCACCCTCAGTCTCAGGGTCAAGTCGAAAGAGTTAATCAAGTGCTTGAATTGCGAGAAGGCGATCAAGTTCCTCAAAGTTCAGTGGTCGAATCATTCTGAGGATGAAGCCACTTGGGAACGCGAGGATCGTCTTCGCGAAGAATACCCCGCTTTCTTCCAGCCTACCTCCTAATTCTCGGGACGAGAATTCTTGTTAGAGGAGGATAATTGTAACACCCCATGTATTTAGCCATAGTGATCACTGTTTGATAATGCCATGTCAGCAGGATTAACTAGTCTTGATCATCATTGCATCATATCTCATTTCAAATTAAAATTCAAATTTAAAGTGAAAATAAAAGTTGTTTAAAATTGAAAACTAAAATGTTCATAATATTGCAAATAATTCAGAGGCAATTATAAAAATGTAATCAACATTAATTGGATTAGTTAAATGACTCTATCATCAAGAAACAGTACCAGACCAGCACCTTTTAATCCATTTTTATTTAAATAAAATTCAAATGAAATTCTTTTAGCACCAAACCATTTTCTGGTAGTAACTAAAATTGCACTGTTAATCTTGGGCTAAGTCTCCTATTTTACAAAACTACACTGTGGCTAAATATTTACTAGACAGGAGAAAAGAGAAAAACAGAAAAATTAAAAAAGGCTAAAAAGAAAAACAAAAGCCGACTGGGCCTTACAGTGGCCGGCCCAGGCCGGCTCACCCGCGCGCTGCCTGGCCTATTTAGGCCCCGCCAGCACCCCACCGTAACCCTAATCCCCTTGCCCCCTTCTTCCTCGTCGCCGCTACCCCGTCACCCGACCCCGTCGCCGCACGTTGCCGTCGCCTCCCCGAGCCGCTACCTCGAGCCTCGCCGCCCCGATCCCCTGCAACGGGGGTGAGCACGGCCGCCCTCTCCTCCTCCCCCTCTCTGTCACCGCCGTCGCCGCCGCCCGCATCGTCGCCTGCCCGTGCCTCGCCGCCCGAGTTCGCCTCTGCCTCGCCCCGCTCGCTGCGCCCGTCCGCCTCGCGCTGCCGCTGCCGTGCCTCGCCGCGCGCTCGCCCGAGCTGTTGCTCGCCTGCCCGCGCAGCCGCGCCCGCGCGCCCGCCTCCCCTCGTCGCCGTCGCCCGCCTCCGTCCGCTTGCTGCTGCTGCCCTTGGCCTCGTCGCCGTCGGCCGCGCCTGGCCTCCCCTCCCCTGGCCGCGCCCGCGCCGCTGTCCGTCGTCGGCCTCGCCGTGCGCCCGGACGCGTCCGGTCCCTCGTGTACCCGCGCGCGCACGCGAACGCCGGACACGTCCGACCCCCGAACGGGCACGGGCCGACATGTCCGGCCTGGCCACTGACGAACGGGGCCCAGCCCCCAGTTAAAAAAAAGATGAAATAATAGAAAAAGAATTAAAATAAATAAGTAAATGATTAATTAATTAACTAATTACTTAATGAACTTAATTAATTCTGTTTAATTAAACTAATTATTAATTAACCTAATTAATCTGTAATTAACTTAATTAAACCCTAATTAGTCTAAACAGACACTGACAGGTGGGTCCCACCTGTCAGGTTGACCAGTCAACCGTATTGTTGACTGCTGACGTCAGCAATACGTCATGATGACGTCACCCTGCACTGTTCTGGATAATTCGTATTAAATAATTAAAATAATTCCAGAAAATGTTTAAAACTTTGAAAAATCATATAAATTAAACCGTAGGTCAGATGAAAATAATCTATATATGTAAAATGATCAGAAAAATGTGTTGAATCTGAATAACCTATCCACACGTCTACCACAACCCTTTAACTTACCGAACATGGGACATTTTGCCCGTATCCGGTATATGAATAGTGCACAACATTAATAAAATAAATTCCTAAATTAACTAAATCATTTAGTTAGGCAGTAAAGCACCTCTGCATAGCATTTAGGCATGTCATGCATAGTGATTGCATTTTTGCCGTGAATTTATTGTTTCTTCCCCCTCCTTTCTCTCCCAATAGACGCCGAGACCGACGCCGTTGCCGCAGAGTTCGACTACACCCCCGACGAGCAACCTACTGACGATCAGCCCCTCTCAGCAGAGCTTCCAAGCAAGCAACCCCCCCCCCCCTTGACGCATACCGATACCACCTATTCTTTCTCCCTCCTGCTTGCATTAGAAAACTGCTACTGCTTTGATTTATCCTATTCTGATGCATAGCCTGTCCTTGTAACTGCTATTGATACCTGCCTATTATCCAAACTGCTTAGTATAGGTTGGATGGTAAACCATATATGGCCTCTCTCCCTTGCTGTAGTTGCTCCGCTTTCGTATCGGTGCCCCGATCGATGTGATCGTCGGGCTGAGAATAGCACAACACCGCACACCCCCTAAGTTGCTCGACTCTGCAGAGCTGGCATCGAGTGCCGAGGGTGAATCCTCTTATCTCACTTCCGATGATGCCTCTGTAGAATAGCTATCCGGATGTGTGTTACCGAGGGTGATTCCTCTTTCATCACCTCCGATAAAGCTACCGTCCTACAACTCTTCGAGTGGGAAACCAATCGAGGGTGATTCCTCGGATTCTTACTCGATACTTGGACACACAATTACTTTGGCCTTTGTTACAGGCGGGTCGACCCCGAGGGGTACCCGCGGGGAAATGCAAAGTCGGGCTGGCCCCAAGGGTGCCCGCGAGAGAACAATACTAAAGTCGGGTAAGCACTAAGAATACCCGCGAGTGATATCAAGTCGGAGCGACAGAAACTCTGATCGTCTCTGCGAGTTACTAAATACGCCTAACGGAACTGGGTATTTGATCTGAGTTGGCTAATGGCCTATACGCACTACCACACTTTCCCTGAAAGAGTCGAGGTCTCTCTGGACTTCTCTTTTGCCTCTCTCCCAGATTCAGAAAAAGAACGTGGGATAATGGTTTAATGGGGCCCTCTACGTCGTACGTTTCAGCCGAAAGCTCTTCAGACGTCGCAGTTCAGAGATGCGGGCTGATTGTTGGGGTTGGGCTGGTTACGTCACTGGTGTATTCAGTGTCGCGCCTGCTCCCCGGCCAGTCTCGCAACGTGCAGGAGTGCAAAGGGCGATGGGCCCAAGACCCCTGCGCACTTAGGATTTAGACCGGCGTGTTGACCTCTCTACTGAGCCTAGGTAGGACTACGTCGTGTCGATTACCCGAGGCCGGGCATTACCCAGCCAGTGTGTCCGGCCAGATGTAATCGAGCGTGCTGGGTAGCAGTAGTGCACCCCTGCAGGGAAGTGATCTATTCGAATAGCCGTGTCCACGGTAACAGGACGCTCGGAGTTGTATCCGGTGCCATGACAACTACAAATTGATGATGATTCATATTAAACTGTTAATACTGCTCTCGGGATCGCTTTCTCGCAGGGTGTCGAGAAAGGATCTCAGGGCATTGCTGTTGTATATCCACATGTATGCTACTATTATCTACTCTCTTCTGATGCTGCAAGATTGCTTGAAGATGCTAGTCTTCGATAGGCTAGGCCTTTCCTTATATTCTGGCATTTCTGCTATATAGTCCACAGATACAGCCTTTTCACTTGATACCAGTGCATAATTAGTTTAGTTCTGATGTCAGTCTTGCGAGTACTTTGGATGAGTACTCACGGTTGCTCTGCTATTCTTTTCTCCATACCCATTTGATGATACATCAGACGATGGAGCCTAGGAGCCAAATGCCACCACAGGAGCTTACTACCAGGAGGGTCCCGATGGCACTTACTACTGGATTGAGCCTGCCGACCAGGAGTAGGATCAGAGGCCCTAGGCAGGAGGCCTTCGCCTTTCGATCTAGAGTCGTTGTTTCTGCTAGCCTTCTTAAGGCAAAACTTGACTAACTATGTCTGTACTCAGATATCATTTGTGTGTATGACTTATGTATTCGGGTCCTCGTGACCCCTGGCTTGTAATATGATGATTTATATTTATTTGAGTTTAGAGTTGTGTTGTGATATCTTCCCGTGAGTCCCTGTGCTTGATCGTGCACATTTGCATGTATGATTAGTGCACGATTAAGTCGGGGGCGTCACAGGTGGCACTTGGAAGTACCAAAATGCCCATGATTTATGTCCCACATAAAGGGCAAAATGGGGAGGCAAGTGGAGCACTAAGGAGGAGCTCCCCTTGGCCGGCCACCCATGGTGGGTCCCCCCCCCCCCCCCACACACAAAAGGGCTTCCCTCCTCTCCAAATCTTCCCCTAGATCTTTTGGGGAAAGCCCAAAAAGGTGGCTTTCCAAAAAGCAACCAAAAAGGTGTTTTCACTATTCATGAAAATATTTTTCCGCGACTGTTAAATCCGAAAATATTTCTGTAGGTCCAGAACATTTCCAGTACCCCCTAAAATAATTCTGGACGCATTCCGAAACATTTCCAGATTAATGATTTTCATCTCCGAAACTTTTTCGGCAGCTCCGACACATTTCCGGCAGCTCCGAAACATTTCCGGTTTTCTCTCCAGAAAAATTCCAGAAGGTCCCAGAACAATTCCGGCAACCTCCAAAAAGTTCCATGCACGTGCCGAGACCTTTTTGGCTCAATGGTTTACTCCAAAACAACTTTTCGGTTTTCTCTCCGGAACTTTTCCGTCGTCTCCGAAACTTTTCCGGTGACTTTCTCTCAGACTCACTGTCTAGTATTCAGCAGATAGATGACCCTTAAGCGTGTGACCCTGTAGGTTCGGTGAAGTATAGACATGACCGGAACACTTTCCGATCAATGATCAATAGCGGAACCGTGGACATCCATATTGATCCATATACCCACACGAATGAATATTCGAGTGAACCTGTAGTTGCCGTGTGCTATTCCTGTTGCTTCGTGATGTGTTACAAATACCCGAGGTGTGACTTATCGGCATCCCCGTGAATCAACAACTTGTCCACTATGCCAGTTACCTCGTTACTGATTTTGTTCTCTTTTCTCGTTCCCGCGTTCCGGTATCCCCGTGATCAAATCACGATGTGACTGGCCAGACGATAATGGACACCGTAACACCAAGAGCGCGCCAAGAGTATCTCTCCATCGTCGGAGGAGAAAATCCCAATCTTGAGCTATCAAGTCCCTTGTCATACTTTTGCATGAACCCGTAAGCCGCCGTAATAGCCACCCTTTTACGGATGACGTTTAACAAACCCCAAAGTTCATGAAGCAAGTGCTAAGGAACTCGATACTCTCATGGTCTAAGGAATTATGCAAACGTTAGCTTTCTCTGTGTTATTAACCATTAACTTGTGACGAATGTATCTCATAGCATAACAACAATCGGGTCGATTCAACACAAGTGTTCTTTTAACATTGTGCCCTCAAAAGTTGCCGGCATAGACATGCCCATGATCAGGAAAACGTGATCATTATGCAATACTTGAGCTAGTCTTAGAGGCCAGACTAGGAATACATTTTACCGTTTATTATTCCACACGTGCATATGAGTGTTCCTCCGAGCCTCCTGGTTATTGTAGTCTGATACTTTGCTTCTGCTGATGCTTGTATGACTCGAGCTTTTGTATTCGAGCCCTCGATGCCCCTGGCTTGTAATATAAAGCTTGTATTATTTTATTTTTGTGTCTAGAGTTGTGTTGTGATATCTTCCCGTGAGTCCTTAGGCTTGATCGTGTGCATTTGCGTGTATGATTAGTGCACGATTAAGTCGGGGGCGTCACATGTAGACTCGAGAACCATAGCAGTTATAGCACGGAATATAAACATAATTACGAACATGGAGATAATAATAACATTTATTATTGCCTCTAAGGCATATCTCCTACATGGTGAAGGCTTGTCGACCACAAATCTGACTAATAATATCCGGGAACTCACAGGTCACATGCATGGGGAAGGCTTGTCGACCACAAAATATGACCTGATAGTAATGTTCGGGCAGAAACTCCCAGCAAACACTTCTAGCAAATAAAACAGATACACCATTATCATATTATGTCAAGGGTCTGACACAAAAATCTGGTCCATCTTCAACATGGTCCAAGTGTTAACGTAGCCAAATAAAAAATGCTTTTCCACACATACATTGGCGTCAACAAACTATCCTCGTCGTCCATTTCTTTGACATTCGTGCAAAAAATTTGCAACACACACCTTCAACTCCATCTACATATTTCTCATATTCCTGCCCCTCCGACTTTTCACAATAAACCTCAAATCCTTTACTCATATCATTCTCCATCCCTCTCTTTTTACATCATCGCAAACCCAAGTTTCATGCATATTTTTTTTTACATTTCATTTCTTTAATTAGGATGAACATATAGATGAATCAAATTTCTTGTATTACGTTTCTAAACATTTCACCTCAAAATTACACCAGTAGTTCTTCACATAATTAGCCATGGTCAAACAAAATTTCGATGCATATTTCATGTACCCAAATCATCCGGGTCATGAGAAATGTTACGATCATTCTTTCATGGTCAAACAAACTTTGAGTCATATTTTTTGAACATTTCATCATCAAAATGAAACAATTAATTTCATCATCCGTACATGAACTGGAGCATGAATCTTGAACGAAAACTTTGTATCAAAAACATTTTATCAATTCCTGAACCAAAAAATTGCATTAGAAGAATTTCAAACATTGACAACTCTAGCTATAGTTGAAGGATGAAAAATATATTTTTCTCTTTTTTGTAGGATAGTTGTTTCTAACATGAAAAAAATGGCAAGTTGTGATTGATGGACCAATTTGTCTTTTACGGTAGAAAACGGAAGATCAAGTTTCAAAATGAGACCGGTGGTCTAAGAGGCATGATGGAGAACACGGCCTCGTGAATTCATGACGAGACGATGACTAACCGTGATACGGCGCTCCGCAGTGGCTTGCTTGACCACAGATCTCACAGGTCAGCACATGTGGCAGACACGCACCTATATCGTCCGTGGCTTCAAGGAATTTCGAAACCCCGCTTGGCCACAGGTCGACCACACGGGATGGCGCCGACCTACTGCAGGCTGCGCACCCTCTCCCTCTCTTGGTGGGTTTTGATTCAGTTCCAATCCTTTGGAACCGAGTGAACACCTATTCAAACTCCTCCCTAGAGGCCTAATTCAAATTGAGGGATATAGCTATGTTTTCGTACACACAACTCTATTGTGATTTTGATCAACATAGAAGAGAGAGCTTCAACCCTGTATCATTATCTACTTCGCGTCTTCTACTCGTTATTGCCGGCATAACTTATGTGAGATCGACCTACACTACATCAACTGGTCGTCTCGATCCCGGCCGGCATCGAATTAACTACACAGATTAGACGGTACACAGTTGCTCTAGTCTCTCCCTCTAATCTAGATTGGTTTAATCTTGCATGAGATTTCTCCATACTCAACGCAAAATTTGTCTTAACTATCGCGTAGCTAATCGGCAGTCGCTGGCCCAATGTCGATGCACAGTTAACGAAACCAGAAGATTGATGATTGCAGCGAAAAGTGGTGTTACTGGGGTGATGTTGGCGGCCTATTGCAAGGATGGGCAGGGATGTTAAACACCTAAGGGGGATGTCCTCCTAATGCATCCATCGTTCATTTTCCATCCAATGGTTACTTAATTGTTTTACTGTTACAACCTCCAGTTTTACCACAACTCACCCAGATCTCTCCTTCCACCCACCCATGCATTTTAATTTGATTTCAAAATTTGAATCATCTTTATGTTTAATTTGAAACAAAGATCGGTCCATTTGAATATTTGTGTTCCTGGTGGCAGGATCTTCAAAACAAGATAAATCTTGAATGCGTTTTGACAATGTTCCGAATTTGAATTTTGAAACTGTAATAAAACCACTACGAAACTATTTTATCATGTCTGACTTGTTTCATGTCATTTTGACACATGGTTCTCACAAATAGAGGTTTCTTGCATATTCCATCATTTTTTTTGTGGTACCACTTATATTTTGCAGAAATTTCATAATGTTATATGGAGATTCACATGTGTAAAGAGTTTCGCTAATGTTTCAATCGATTTAACCTTTGTGAAACCGAGATTAAACTCGTCAATGATAATTAAACCCGTAAAGAACTTCTCCAAACCGAGATTAAACCCATGAAAGATAATTAAACCAAAACCTAAAAGAACTTCAGCTAAACGTTTTGAAACCTACCTAAAAGAACTCCAATGAAAACTGATGAAAATTGCTAAACCTCTTTGAAATTGAGATTAAACCTGTGAATGACAATTAAACCGAAACCCAAAACCTAAATGAAACTTCAATTAAACCTTTTGAAACTCACTAAAACATTTGATAAACTATTTTGATTTTTAACTAATCTAAAATCCTAATAAAAGAATTCATTTTCTTTTGAAATTAACATGGAATTATTTAGATTAACTCATATCTGGAAGAATGTAGAGTTGGGTCTAAGTTTCCCAACACATGAGGGACTATTTTATAAAACAGGAGGGCTGCACAGTGAGAAATGAATAGAGTGGAAGGTGTCTATTGCAAAAGTTATGCACGGATCTTAAATAAATGGATGGTGAATGCGTTAGGTGGAAGCCCCATTTGGTAAAGAAATGATTTACCGGTCATCAGATCTGTCGATTCTTCACTGCTAGCTGAAGCTAAGGAGTACTCTAGCAAGAAAAGCACAAGATGGATGACAGGAAGACAAGTCCAAGGTTGTAGAGGTTCGTTGCAGCGATCGATATCCTGAAGCAACAACTAACGAAATGGATATTATGTTCACTAAGAATGCATGTATTCTTTGAGCCAAGCTGGAATTGCATATTTATTTATGGCATGTTCTTCTTTTGTGTCATCCGTATCCGGACACATGCGTGCATGCTAGGAGGAATTGAAGGGAAGGTTCATGGAAGATTGGATTCTCCCTTCTTTTATGTCATCCGTATCCAAGCGCTGGCCCACGCTCTTCAGCATGGCCAGCGTTCTGTGCCGTTCATGTCACCGCCTTCTTCTTCTCCCGACGCCGCAACGCCTTTGCCTTTGGCAGCCACTGCCCACTCTGACGATGCCAGCCCCTTCTTCTAATCTTGACGATGACCACCACCACAACAACGCGGCGTGGATGAAGGTCGTTGCGGCGAATGCGGAGCTGCCGGAGTTTGAGAGGGCGCTCCAGCTACTCAAGGCTAACAGCCTCCAGCTAGTCTCAGTCTCTCTCAGCTGCCACCGAACCGCCTGCCTGAACTAGTGGCTCTAATAGATCTTCAATCTTATCTCAAAATTACACATCCATTATGTATATATAATCCTTGCAATCTCAAGTACATTTATGAAGCTCCTTATCTTGGCTTAATTAGGGTCCACTTTAATTACCACTGCTAGTACAGTATGAATGTACGATCAACATACTAATCACTGTTGGTTCAGAAGCTTGTGCGTGCTTGATACTTGATGCCTTCCAAGGGAAAGTAGTAGCTACATTCCAATCGAATATTCATGTCTGGATGCAACTAGCTGGGTTCACGTATAGCTAGCCGAGGCAGCGTAATCGATCTTGCAAACTGACGCAAAAACACGAGGAAGACACACGTTGGCTAGAAGATTTTCCGAGCGTTCAACCTGCTCTTTTCGTTGGTTTTCTCTTCGTTTATATACAATCCAGACCTGTTACAACTGACAATACAATCCGGTTTACAAGAGTCTTTCCTAAACAGAATTCAAAACTGAAAGCTGACGACTAGGACTCAAACTTGAAGCAATCTAAAACATGATTGATTCGGATACAGGCTGACAACTTTTTTTTTTTTTTTGCGGGAAAGCTGACAACTAGGTTACTTGCAACATTTACTACTTCATAACATATCGTGCTCCAAACTTAACTTGTAGAACGAACGAGCTAGTGGAGGTAGTTGATGGGTCGCTCGCGGCAGGCGGTGAGCGGCGCGCCACAGAGGCATTTGTTGTGGAGGTAGCTGTAGCGGTCGAACCTCACCATGCTCCCACCGGCGGGCACCTCGCCGCACATCCTGTTGTAGCTCACATTGAACAGCTGCAGATTCGTCAGGTTCGCCACCTGCGCCGGGACGCTGCCGCTGATGGCGTTGTGGCTGAGGTCGGCGTAGTTGAGCTGCTCCAGGAACTCCACGCCGGACAGGTTGAAGCTCAGGGCGTTGCGGGACACGTCGACGTACTGGAGCTGCTTTCTCCTGCCAAATTGGCATGTCGCGTCACCGGTGAGGGCGTTGCCGGACACGTCGACATACTGGAGCTGTTTCTCCCGGCCGAAGAGGCATGTTGCGTCACCGGTGAGCGCGTTGTGGGACAGGTCGACGTGCGCAAAGTTGACGGCGGCGAACTCGGTCGGGATGGCGTCGGAGAGGTTGTTGTAGGAGAGCCAGAGGTAGGCCTGGTCGGGGGACTTGGAGAGAAGCAACAGCGGGATTGCGCCAGAGAGGCGGTTGCGGCGGAGGTTGATGCTGGAGAGGTTTGGGAGGCCGGCAAGGGAAGGTGGGATGGCGCCGGTGAGGGACTTGTAGGAGAGGTCGACGAGGGTGAGCGCGGTAAGCGTGCCGAGGAAGTACGGGACCGGGCCAGAGATGCCGGTGTAGGAGATGGTAAGATGGGTGAGGTTGGCGAGCGCAGCGAGGGAGTCCGGGATGGCTCCGGTGATGGCGGGAAGGTGGTGGAGGGTGAGGCTCTGGAGGTAGGTGATGTTGGCGATGGCGTCCGGGATAGCGCCGGAGATGTTGGCGTCCTGGAAGACACGGAGGCCGACGACGCGGCCCGTGGTGGCGTCACAGTCGACGTTGGACCAGTCGCAGCAGACAGAGTCGGGCGTCCAGGACCCGAAGTGGTAGGGGCTGCCCAGGGCGGTGTCGATGGCGATCAGGGCGGCGTGGTCGTCCTCGTGGCATTGGTCCACCGCCGCCGTCATGGCGTGAAGGGAGGAGAGCAGCAGCAGCAGGAGGAAGGCGGTCATCTTCTTGTGTCAAAGTGAGCTCTTGCCGTGTGTGTCACTAGCTTACTGAGCTGGTCGTTGATGAATGAAGTTGCAAGGTCTTGAGTAGTGTATTTATAGATCTGTGTTTAAACATTGCAAAAGTGCATCCTGGCAGCGACTTGTCACTCAGTTTGTCAGATATTTTCACCATACTTACATAAAATCGTCTCTTCTTACGTACATCCATTCACATGCATGGGGAAGGCATGTCGACCAGATATCTGACTAACAATCTCCACGCACTCACAAATCACATGCAATAGGGAATGCTTGTCGACCACAAAATTTGACTAGCTAATGGCAAAAGCTCTCAAACATTCTAGAAAATAAATCAGATACACCATTATCATACGGAAAACTTAACGTTAGCGCATTAGTCTCTGAGTGCTATGCAGTATGGTTCGTGCGATCTAAGCCCATGCAAAGGGTAGGAGATAGCTAGTGGTTGCATGCAAAAGCAAGTTGCCTTTTTTCGATAAAGGGCATTTTTATTGACTCAAAATGTAGCATCAAGCGGATACAAAGTATGATGAGCAACACCCGGCGTCTACATAACTAAGATGCACACAGCCAAACACTAACAAACTGACCGAAGATAAAAAAGCCGACATATCGACAACAGTAGAGTCATATAGGACAGACACTATGCCTACGTCGAAGGAGGTGGTGGACCGATCCGGAAATTATGCTGTCATCCATGTTGGGTAAAGACCTTCCTGGCCACCCGCTCCAACCACATACACACCGCCTTGAACAGCAGTTGGTACTCCGTTTGGTGTAAAAAATAAAAAGCAAGTTGCTAGGTGCACATAACAAGGGATAAGTGAAATTGCAAAGTGCACATGGAAAAAGACAAGCACGATGACAACATTTGATTAAAAACGGATTTCACAAATAAAAAATAGTTTGTAGCCTAAACCGTCTGCCTGATTAGCTATCCGTTTTCACCGCTGTTTTCGTGTCGGAGAGGGCTTCAAAACTAAATCTCACATGGGTATATTTCGATAAACATTTTTGTGCTCTTTTGTTACTTACCAGGCAGTAACGCATTAGTTGCCAACCTATTATGTAATCATTTACCACATGGTAACTTTAGTACTGGTACCGTGGCAACTTCATAATTCGTCGGGTGGTAGGGTTCACGATTTGAGAGTTGAGACATTTTCAAGTTTGAATTTGCAAAAGAATCTTGATGATGTCATTGTTCTTGTTTTGCTGGTGAATGCATGAATATGTGGTGCAGCTCCTTAGAGCATCTCTAGCCCTTCCACTAAAATCACATAACTCCCTAAAATCTGAAATTTTAGAGAGTTATACTCATCTAACCTTTCCCCTAAAATTCGTTAACTCCCTAAAAAATAAGGATATATCCCAATAACCAACCCATTTCTACCCAAAAGTAGGGAAATCTCAACACTGACCTACTCTTCTCCCCGGTCGGTTGTTTTTTGGCGGGAAGAATTTTGGGAGCGCAACCGCCGCCCGACGCCGCCGCGCAATATTGCCCCCGCCAGCCCCTACGATGTGTGAACGGATCCCGACGCCCCCTCTGAGTCCCCCGGCTCCCATGGCTCCACCAGCGATGGAGAAGCCACCATCATCCCCGCCGCGGCGCTAGCAGGGCAAGGTCATACTGCCCGCCGCCATCAACGCCATGGCTCCACCTCCCATGCTCGCCACCACAACTATGACCCTCCCTGCGCCTTCCACCACGCCCGGCCTACCTACCATCCCAC
Source organism: Elymus sibiricus (assembly GCA_039707655.1). NCBI lineage: Eukaryota > Viridiplantae > Streptophyta > Magnoliopsida > Poales > Poaceae > Elymus > Elymus sibiricus. The sequence continues at coordinate 17,912,986 of CM077664.1, read as the reverse complement.
CGGCCACCGTGCGAAATCAACGCCGCGGCCCGCCCAAGCCGAAGGATGGCGTGGCGCCTCGACAGAAGGCCGCGTCACCGTCCCCCTTTGCCACCCCCTCCAGTGCCTCCGCTGGTGCAGGCCACCCCATAGCCCCTCTGCGGCCCCATTTGTCGCCTGCACAGGACTCCAATGCCATCGAGGTTAATCCCGCCTCCGAGGTGTTCGACCAAATGCCCGTGAGGTTTTCTTTTTCTTTTTCTTTTCTTTCTCAATTTCTTTGTGATGTATTGCAAATGTCTATTGTTGGTATTTGTTTGGAAGTAGCAATGTTCAAGTTTGGTGATGAATTTTTGCACTTTCCCATTGTAGTGGTCAAAACCGAACCAGATGAGATGCAGAACTTCATGTCCATGTTGGATGGCTCTAACGCCACTGGACTAGAGGACATTGCATCCTCGCTTGCGGATGATAGCCATGAAGTGCCAAATCATAGTCCCGAAGTGGAGGAGAAAGAGCCACATCTCATGAAGAAGAAGCAATCAAAGTCGTCGAACTACAAGCCCGAGGAGGATGAGTGTTTGTGCTATCCTTGGATGAGCATCTCTTGGAGGAGAAAGAGCCACATCTCATGAAGAAGAAGAAACCTTTTGGAAGAGGATTGAGGAATACAATGCAAGCAATGTCAAGATTCCCTCCAATCGAACACAAGGTTCTCTCACACACCGTTGGAGTGTAATTCAAGATTGTTGCTACCGGTGGTCGGGATGTGTTGATCAAGTGAACAACGCGCCTCCAAGTAGAGTGCCAATTGAAGAGTATGGCTTCTACATCCAAGAGCTATACAAGCAAAAGAACAAGAGGAATGGGAACAAGCCCTTTACTTTGTTGCATTATTACAAGGTTCTGAAAGAAAATGGGAAGTGGGAGAGGATTAGTTATAAAACAACACCAAGGAGGTCAAGATTGAGCAACTCATCCTCCATTGATCACGAGGAGGATGGTGGGGATGATGAGAGGGGAGAAGCCCCACTCCTAGCTCGAGGCCGGATGGGAGAAAGCAAGAGAACGAGAGGACAAATAATGGTGGAGTGGGTGCATACAAAGAAGAACTCAATGCAATGATAGAGAAAAAGAAGGAGTTGGCGGCCAAATGCAAGCAAGAGAAGAGGGCAAGGTGGATGGAGCTCAAAGATATTGAGGAGAGGTTGAGGGTGAAGGCTAGTGCCGAGGCATGCTTGATGTAGATTGAGGAGAGGAAAGTGAAGGTGGAGGAGCGTAGGCTTGATATCGAGGAGGAGAGGTTAAAGATCGAGGCCGAGAAGGAGATGAACAAGAGGAAGGAGCAAAAGCAAAGGATCATATTATTGGATGCGAGAGGGATGGATGACATGGCAAGGAAATATTGGGAGCTCACTCGTGGAGAGATCTTGGCTTCCAAAATGCCAAGATCGATGTTCTATGGTAGTGGTAGTGGTAGTGGCAATGGTGGTGCGTGATTTATGTTGCATGTGGTGGATTTTGGATGAACTATGTTGTATGTGGTGGCTTTTGGATGAACTATGATCTATGTTGTTGCTTTTGGATATTCAATGTTGTTGCTTTTGGTTGAATTCGTATGAGGTTTGAATTTCAAATGTTGTTAAAATATGTGAATTTGAAATGTTGTTGAAATGTGTTCACTAGATATGTCAAGGTTTGAATTGTTTATAATGTTGAAATGTATTGGAAACGAGGTTTATGTATGCAAATGGATGGGAGAAATAGCAAAGGGAAAAGTTTTGGGAGTTAAGTTTAGGGGTAGGACTAGGTGCAAGCCTCCTAAAATGGGGAGTTAAGTTTAGGGTGGTAGTATAGGGATTTAAATTTTAGGGGAAGGGCTAGAGATGCTCTTAGGACTATTACGCATGCATTCACACATTATTGGTGTTCTTATCATATTATGTCAAGGACCAGAAACAAAAAATCTGTTCCATCTTATCCATTCAAAATGGTCCAAGTGTTAACGTAGCCCAAATCAAATATGCCTTCCCACACCTACGTTGGCATCCACATACTATCATCACCATCTATTTCTTTGAGATTCGTGTTTTTTTACAACACGCACCTTCAACTCTACATATTTCTCATTGAGTGCGGATTTTTTTACCCCCGGTAGCCCCTATACCCCCTATTATGTGGCACATATCTGTAGGGGAACGGAGCAGAAAACAAAAAATTTCTGACCTACGCACCAGCCCATGACCACTATGGAGACTGCGTACAAGGTTTGATCTTTTTCATTACCGACTCGTAGCGTAGCGGAAGAAGAGTCGATGACGATCGTTGGTGCAGATCCCCACAGCTAGGATTTAAAACCTCCCAACCGCGAGGATGTACTCCCTCGTCAGCTCACCAGACGGATCGCCTGACAGCCCTTCGGGAGGCCTCTTGACAGTCCCTGGGATAGTCCCGCCGGACGGATCCTCGGACAGCCCTTCGGGAGGCCTCTGGACAGTCCCTCGGATAGTCCCGCCGGACGGATCCTCGGACAGCCCTCCGGGAGGACTCTGGACAGTCCCTCGGATAGTCCCACTGGACGGATCCTCGGACAGCCCTCCGGGAGGCCTCTGGACAGTCCCTCGGATAGTCCCGCTGGACGGATCCTCGGACAGCCCTTCGGGTGGGTCACTCGGACAGCCCTTCGGGAAGACCCTCGAAACTCGGACGGCCACTCGGACAGCCCTTCGGGAAGACCCTCGAAACTCGGACGGCCACTCGGACAGCCCTTCGGGAGGCAGTCTCGAACTAAGACCGAAACTACGATCTCTCTACAGAGTTGCACACATACGGTGTCATCTATCCGGCAGGGCTTCGCCGTCCAGAACTAGTTCCCACCGGAACTCAGACAACCTTTCGGCTCTATGAAACTATTTCGCGGGGAGGGAGAGAGAAGGCCAAATCATGCATGGCTTGTGTATGTTGAGAAAGAGTGAGTCTTTAGGCAGCCCCCTCCACCCCTATTTATAGGCCAAGCCCAAGGGTGGCTTCTCCACGAAGCCAAGGGGAAAAATACCAAAACGCCCTCAAGGTGGCTTCTCCAAGAAGCCACTGAAAAAGTACTTTCACTATTCACGGAAACATTTTTCCGCGACCGTTAAATCCGAAAATATTTCTGTGGATCTTAGAATAATTTCAGTACCCACTAAAATGATTTTGGACGCGTTTTGAAACAATTCCGGATTAGTGATTTTCATCTGCGAAAAGCAACCAAAGCGGTTCCGGCAGCTCCAGAACATTTCCGGGTTTTTTCTCCGAAAAATCCCCGAAGTTCCCAGAACAATTCTGGCACCCTCCAAGAATTTCCAGGCCTGTGCGGAAACCAATTTGACTGAATGGTATACCCTGAAACAACTTTTCAGTTTTACTGAAACTATTCCGGTGCTCTCTCTCCGGAACTTTCCGCTGTCTCCGAAACGTTTCCGGTGACTTTCTCTCAGACTCCCTGTCTAGTATTCAGCAGATAGATGACCCTTAAGCGTGTGACCCTATAGGTTCGGTGAAGTATAGATATGACCGGAACACTTTCCGATCAATGATCAACATCGGAGCCGTGGACACCCATATTGACCCTTATACCCACACGAATGAATAATCGAGTGAACCTCTAGTTGCCGTGTGCTATTCCTGTTGCTTCGCGATATGTTACAAAACCCGAGGTGAGATTTATTGGCATCCCCGTGGATCAACAACGTGTCCACTATGTCAGTTACCTCGTTGCCGGTTTTGTTCTCTTTTCTCGTTCCCGTGTTCCGCATCCCTGTGATCAAATCACAATGTGTCTGGCCAGACGATGGTGGATACCGTAACACCGAGAGGGCCCAGAGATATCTCTCCATCGTCGGAGGAGCAAATCCCAATCTTGAGCTATCAAGTTACTTGACATACTTTTCCATGAACCTGTAAGCCGCCGTAATAGCCACCCATTTACAGATGACGTTTAACAAACCCCAAAGTTCATGAAGCAAGCATGAAAAAACTCGATACTCTCATGGTCTAAGGAATTATGCAAACGTTAACTTTCTCTGTGTTATTAACCATTAACTTGTGACGAATGTATCTCATAGCATAACATCAAGGGTCGATTCAACACAAGTGTTCTCCTAACATTGTGCCCTCAAAATTGCCGGCATAGTCATGCCCATGATCAGGAAACAGAACCATCATGCAATACTTGAGCTAGTCTTAGAGGTCAGACTAGGAATACATATTACCGTTTATTATTCCACACGTGCATATGAGTCTTCCTCCGAGCCTCGTGGTTATTGCAGACTCGAGAACCATAGCAGTTATAGCATGGAACATAAACATAATTATGAACATGGGGATAAATAATATCATTTATTATTGCCTCTAGGGCATATGTCCTACAGACTCTCATTTGCACTAGAGTCAATAATTTAGTCAATGCTAATGCACATTACACCTATGGCATACCGGTGTAAAAATGCTTCGCATGTGGTATAGCCTGATGTCCAACGGATCTGATAACTTCAGTTCCATGTGTATCTTTGCATGTCCTCGCGTTTTCACGCTTTCACAAAATCATATTTTGTGTGGACTTGGCTTCGTATATATGTGAATCACTGGTCAAAACTTGATTCCTCAGACTGAGCTATGGAGCAACTATCTTCAATAGTGTTCCATTGACCAAAGCCATCTTGGAGTCATACTAAGTTCATGAACGAACTGTATGATTCAACATCTTCTATGTCACTTTGAAAGCGGCAACATACTTAGGCTTAGTTATAGAATTCGCCACAGTAACCTGTTTGGAACGATTTCCAAACACCGTGCCACCATATCGTGTATTACACAAAACCCTTAACTTAAATCGAAAATCGTATGGAGTAATGATGAAGACTGTATCGATGCAATTACTTACAACGAGCACTTCATAATCTCTGCTTGCAAGAAAACATGTCATCAGTGATACTTTAGTACCTAATGACATTTTCCACTGTTGTCCCATGATCAGTACTTTGATCACTTTGGTATCTTTACTCGCAACTCCTTGGGAGTACTGGACATATCTTATTGTTTTACATACCATGGTATACATGATTAATCCAAACATGAAAGTGTGTGGAATGTCCATCATGTATTTTGCTCATCAGTGTTTTGGGACACCGAGTTTTGCAAAAACCCTTTCTATGTGACTTTGGCAAGAATCACTCCTTGGCGTTTTAATGCTAAACTGTTTTAGCATCTTGTCAATATGTATTTTTGGCTTTCGCCTATTAGGCAATTCTATCTCGTAGATAAATATGCCTAATGTTAAGGCTATTTAGCCCAAGCACTTCATCGAAAACTATTTTTAATGAAGTCCTAATTCGTGTCAAGAAATTTATATTATTTCCAATCAACAATGTGTCAAGCACACAAGGTTTTAAGAAATATTATTATGCTCCCACTTACTTTCTTGAAACCACAAGCATCTTCGTTATCCATTGATAAAAACAAACTCTTTTGACTATTTCATCAAAAACGAAGATTCCAACTCCATTTTGCTCTTTTCTATCCATTGCTGGAACTCTGAAGTTTGCATACTTACTACCATCCTCTGGATTGACAAAATACCTTGGATTGTACCACATGCAAGTCCTAGGTTGCATTTCCATCACATGGAAATCATTTTGGCATCCATGTATCATATCTCATGATTGAAATATGTATTGATTGCTAGTTTAACCCGATCTGACTTTAAGCATCGCTATGGTGAGACAATCTCATTGTAGTCAACTCCTTGAATTTGTTATTGCAACAAGTTGAGCTTTATGGATAACATTTTATCCACATCAGTTTATAGTTCCATTAATGTTCGTTAGACTCTAAGTCTTCCGAAGGGTTTATCAAGATATAATCTTGAATTATTTATATGGAAACTATCTCGGATTATATTGGCATTTAGCCAATTCCGGAGTCAGGGCCCATCAACGCTTCCTTGTTTGTCGTAAGTATACTATTGTCTAACAACAATATCTCGCTTGCGCACCTGAGAGGTTTGCACGAGTTTTGCCTACGTGGTTCAGCTGCAAGTTCGACCGAAGTCCATACAACTCATGTAGAGGCTTCCGTATCAGTCGCAGTAGGAAACTCTGGAATCACTTCCAAGGTTCTTTTCCTTTGATCTGATGACGAATATACTATTATCTCGTCGAGTTGCACTGTTCTCCCACTCACCCTTTTGCAAGAACCATTCTTTTTAAAAGCATACCGTTCTTGATGGCAAACCTTTTTGCCTCGGTATAGTGGTGGAGGAATTCCCGATTACTTGGGATAACCTACAAAGTAGTACTTGTCTGATTTGGAATAGGTTTGTAAATATTTTATACAAGCCCCATATTCCAAATGTTAAGAAAAGACATAACATGGTTGGGTGTACCATACCATGGAGTCATTTCAACAGATCTGATGGTGCTCTTTTCAGTGTAAAAGCCGCAGTCTCTAAAGCATTACCTTTAAAAGGGATAATGGAAAATTGATTTATGTCATCTTTGATCTTACCATGTCACAAATGGTTTGAATACATCTTCACGGATGTACCACTCACAGTGGAGTTCCGAGAGGTGTAAGTTATGAAACCTTTTTCACAACTCATCAGACATTCGCTAAACTTGCAACTCAAATATTCCTTTCCGCAATCAAATTGCAGAAACATAATTTTTTTGTTACAATAATTTCTACTTCATATTGAAAACCTTATGAATAACTTCAAAAGACCCAGACTTACGTCTCATCAAGTAAATATCCATATATCTACTCGAGTCATTTCAGAAGATAGATAAACCCACTGCCAGCAACAACATTTATCGGACTACATACATAAAAATGTATGATCACCAATAAGTTCATTGCTCGTTCCTTATGGCCTGTGAACGGTATTTCAGTCACTTCACTTTTCGGAGGAAAGTTGCAAGTGTCAGATGATTCATAATCAAACGACTTCAAAATCCATCATTATGGAATTTCTCCATGCGGGTTTCTCCAATGTGACCAAATGCAGTGCCACACATGTGTGGTATTCTCTTAGTCTTGCGACATTTAGTGTCAGTGTTATGGATGTATCATATTACCATCAATATTCATAACATACATCCCATCCCTGATGGAAGTATGGCATTTATGTTATTCATAATTCTGAACAACAATTGTTCTTTTATGAACAACACTTTTGCAACAAACATTATGCAATGGGCTAGAGTGTGTAAAACTCTAAAATGAATTATGAAACTAAATACAGAGGTAATGTATTATTATCAATATTCATCACATACATCTCATTCATAATGAAAGTATGGCCCTTAAGTTATTCATAACATCGAACATCAAAATTTCTCTTATGAACAAACTTCTTGCAAGATACCTTATGCAATGGGCTAGAGTGTGTAAAACTCTATAATGAATTTATGAAAATAAATACATAGGTAATACACCGATGGAATGTATAGTAACATTTACTATATTACCAGCGCGCATCTTAACCTCATTCCTGGCAAGCCTTTTAGGCCGTAGTAGTCCTTGCATCGAGTCGCAGCAGAATGCAATCGAGCGGGTATCTTTTGTGATTAACTCACAATACCCAAGAATTAATGATTAACATGTTTAATCATAATTCCCAAGAACTATTTCTTTGACCGGCCTTCCATACATCTATAACTCGTATGACATTCATACATGAGCTGGATATTCCAGTCTTCACTCTTTTGCCTTTATACTTCTAACAGTTTAACTTTTAGTATTTCTCCTACTCTCAGAAGAAGCACCCAACTTTAAGAGTGGCGTTAGCCCCGGACTTCCTAGGTGTGTAAGTCATAATAACACCCTTCGGACATTTCCTTTCTCTTAAGTTGTTGTTTTATTCACCATCATCTTATGACAGGCATTCTACTGGATCCCTCTGTTATTAGTCAAATGCATAGTAAACACTTTTACTTATAATTTGCAAAACAAGCTTTGCTTTGGATATCCCATATCTTTTAGCCTTTGTTTGTGTCTGAAAATGATTTTCAGTTCCATGAATATCACATAGCTATCCCAAAATTTTGAAGTCCTGGTCTCATGGAAGCAAACATATTGCACTTGACCGTAACGGATTTCTAGCTTTTGGATCGAAGGACGAGAGTCACATTATCCATAGCATTAGCGGGAGAATACCAAAAGCATGCGATAGGACAAAATCCTTCTTGGCACTCTTGTGGACAATCCTCACATTATGTTACCAACCGTAAAGTTTAACCAGATATTTTAACAGCTATTCAATTTTAATAGGGAAGGTGGAAACGCGAGCCATTCTTCTATAACTATTATGCATATAACACTTAGACAGTGTCCATAATTAATTGCACTAAGAATTAAAAGAATTAATTCTAAAGTGCGCTCCCACTCAAATCAATATCTCTTATAATTGATTTTGAGTGATACAAGATCCAGACTTCAATTCATCGCCATAGAATCATCATCTCATGACGGGAATTTTAATCGGTAGGCCAACTTGCCGATCACATCTCTATGTGACTCTTGTTCATCTTTCGATGCGTGTGTTTCGAGCTCAGGACAATCCTGCCATGAACGTCAAGACAACCAAGTGATCTTGCTGCGAGGTCTGACCTCACCCGCCTCACACTTCTCTAATCGTTTGTACTCCTGCATCCATGGCGCACCCCGAAAAGATAGGTGCCGTGACGGTGTTACACCTGGGAGAACACTAACTACTTGATATTTTAAGTGAGGGATCACCCTAATAAAAGGCGACTACCGCGCAATCAAGTAGGGTGCATCAAAGGGATAAACATCTCAGGCAATTCATAATAGCATGATATGGTATAGCCCTTTCTGACGGAGAACTCTTGTATTTCTTCGTCTTCGGCATTCGCATCGGTGTTCACCTTCGTAAAGTTTGCCACCACCTTGTCAATGCACCAGATAATATTCCTATCTCTATAGCTAATAAAATAAGTGCATTACTTAAGGTTGACACGCAGGTCATTAAAGTGACAATCATATGGCTCCAGCCATCATGCGGAATCATGACACGCAGGTCATGTTAATTTACATTGTATAGTCATCTCATACATAATCAAATTAAATACGAGCACTGCTATACCACAGCACATGCACATTCTGCAAAACCAAGTTAGACGCCTCTAATCGGTTCATACAAAATTTCATTTTACGTGGCTTCTAAGGTTTCGAAGCAAACCGAAGCTACCAACATCCATCATCAAGTATGATTATTCAAGTCGCTAGATTAACTTTATGGGGTGTATGAAACACGAGATAATAAAATCTCGAGCCCCATACTGAACTTCGTCATACGCATGACCCCCGTGCAGATCATATCTGCATTGCCCTTTCGTCTGCGAAATTTCATCTTTCTTTTTAACTATGGTGGAATTGAAAGAACTGTTAGCACTTCGTTGATCAATCAGGATCGCGGATTGCCAGAACTTTGAAATTCCACCTGTTGGGGAACGTTGCATGGGAAACAAAATTTTCCTACGCACACATAAGATCTATCCATGGTGATGAGCATCTACGAGAGGGAGAGTGAATCTACATACCCTTGTAGATCGCTAAGCGGAAGCGTTAATAAACGCGGTTGATGTAGTCGAACGTCTTCGCGATCCAAATCGCCGAGCGTCCCGCGATCCAATCACGATCCTTCCGATCTAGTGCCGAACGGACGGCACCTCCGCGTTCAACACACGTACGGCTTGATGACGCCTTCACCTCCTCGATCCAGCGAGCGATGGTGAAGTAGTGGTTGAGTTCCAGCAGCACGACGGCGTGGTGATGGTGGTGAGGGACAATCTCTGCAGGGCTTCGCCAAGCACTACGGAGATTATGACGGAGGAACTAGAGGGCTAGGGTTGCCGGCACACGGCTTGGGAAATCCTGATGTGTCCCGTGTGCTAGCCCTGCCCCTCTATTTATATGTTGAGCCTTGGGGTCTAAACTTGGAGTAAAAGCCTCCTCCGGGTCGGTTTGGCCCGCACAAGGTCGGTTTGGCCCGCAGGGAAAGAGTCCAACTCGGATCCCTGCCGAACCGTGCACAGCCGCGCACAAGCGGTAGTACCGCTTCACACAAGCGGTAGTACCGCTTGGGCGGTAGTACCGCTTCACACAAGCGGTAGTACCGCTCGGGCGGTAGTACCGCTTCACCAAGCGGTAGTACCGCTTACGCGGCAGCAAAACTACTTTTGCACTTTCCAATACCTTGTGGGCTTTATCCCTTTGGCTCATATAAAGTGTTGCTGCACCCGAACATTTCGGTAAACATCCGGAACCCATTCCGGTGAACTCCGGAACCCTTCCAGAGATCAAAACACTATTATCACATATATCAATCTTTACCTCCGGACTATTCCGGAGATCCTCGTCATGTCCGGGATCTTATCCGAGACTCCGAACAACTTTCGGTCACCAACATAATAACTCAATTATACTAATCGTCACCAAACGTTAAGTGTGTAGACCCTGCGGGTTCGAGAACTATGTAGACATGACCGAGACACCTCTACGGCCAATAACCAATAGCGGGACCTGGATGCCCATATTGGCTCCTACATATTCTACGAAGATCTTTATCGGTCGAACCTCTATGTCAAGGATTCAGTTAATCCCGTATGCTGTTCCCTTTGTTCTTCGGTATGTTACTTGCCCGAGATTCGATCGTCGGTATCACTATACCTAGTTCAATCTCGTTACCGGCAAGTCTCTTTACTCGTTCCGTAATACAAGATCCTGTGGCTAACTCTTTAGTCACTTTGCTTGCAAGGCTCAATGTGATGTTGTATTACCGAGTGGGCCCTGAGATACCTCTCCGTCATACGGAGTAACAAATCCCAGTCTTGATCCATGCCAACCCAACAGACACCCTCGGAGATACCTGTAGAGCACCTTTATAGTCACCCAGTTACGTTGCGACGTTTGATACACACAAGGTATTCCTCCGGTGTCAGTGAGTTGCATGATCTCATGGTCAAAGGAACAGATACTTGACATGCAGAAAACAATAGCAATAAACTGACACGATCAAATGCTACGTTTACAGTTTGGGTCTTGTCCATCACATCATTCTCCTAATGATGTGATCCCGTTATCAAATGACATCTCATGTCAATGGCTAGGAAACCTTAACCATCTTTGATCAACGAGCTAGTCAACTAGAGGCTTACTAGGGACACAGTGTTGTCTATGTACCCACACATGTATTTGAGTTTCCAATCAATACAATTATAGCATGGATAAGAAACGATTATCATGAACAAGGAAATATAATAATAACCAATTTATTATTGCCTCTAGGGCATATTTCCAACAGTCTCCCACTTGCACTAGAGTCAATAATCTAGTTCACATCACTATGTGATTTACATTGTAATGAATCGAACACCCATGCAGTTCTGGTGTTGTTCATGTTTAGCCTTTGGAAGAGGTTTAGTCATCGGATCTGCAACATTTAGATCCGTGTGTACTTTGCAAATATTTATGTCGTCCTCCTTGATGTAATCGCGGATGGAATTGAAACGTCGTTTTATGTGTCTGGTCCTCTTGTGAAATCTTGGTTCCTTGGCTAGAGCAATGGCACCAGTGTTATCACAAAACAGAGTCATTGTGTTAAGCGCACTAGGCACTACTCCAAGATCTGTCATGAACTCCTTCATCCAGACACCTTCCTTCGCCGCCTCCGAGGCAGCGATGTACTCCGCTTCGCATGTAGAATCTGCTACCACGCTTTGCTTGGAACTGCACCAGCTAACCGCACCCCCATTAAGAATAAATACGTATCCGGTTTGCGACTTAGAGTCATCCGGATCAGTGTCAAAGCTTGCATCGACGTAACCCTTTACGACGAGCTCTTGATCACCTCCATAAACGAGAAACATGTCCTTAGTCCTTTTCAGGTATTTCAGGATATTCTTGACCGCCGTCCAGTGTTCCATTCCTGGATCACTTTGAAACCTTCCGGCCATACTTATGGCAAGGCTGACATCGGGTCTTGTGCACAGCATTGCATACATAATAGAGCCTATGGCTGAAGCATAGGGGATGACACTCATCTTTTCTCTATCTTCTGCAGTCACTGGGCATTGAGTCTTACTCAACTTCACACCTTGCAAAACAGGCAAGAACCCCTTCTTGGACTGATCCATTTTGAACTTCTTCAAAATCTTATCAAGGTATGTGCTTTGTGAAAGTCCTATTAAGCGTCTCGATCTATCTCTATAGATCTTGATGCCTAATATGAAAGCAGCTTCTCCTAGGTCCTTCATTGAAAAACTCTTGTTCAAATATTCCTTTACGCTTTCCAGCATTTCTATATTGTTTCCAATCAGCAATATGTCATCCACATATAATATTAGAAACGCTATAGAGCTCCCACTCACTTTCTTGTAAATACAAGCTTCTCCGTAAACTTGTATAAACTCGAACGCTTTGATCACCTCATCAAAACGAAGATTCCAACTCCGAGATGCTTGCATGATTCTGACGGACTTAAGCATCGCTACGGGTGAGAAGGTCTCATCGTAGTCAACTCCTTGAACTTGTGAAAAACCCTTTGCCACAAGTCGAGCTTTATAGACGGTGACATTACCGTCCGCGTTCGTCTTCCTCTTAAAGATCCATTTGTTCTGAATGGCCTTACGCCCTTCAGGTAATACTTCCAAAGTCCATACTTTGTTTTCATACATGGATCCCATCTCGGATTTCATGGCCTCTAACCACTTCTCGGAATCCGGGCTCATCATCGCTTCTCCATAGCTCGTAGGTTCATCGTTGTCTAACAACATGACCTCTAAGACAGGGTTGCCGTACCACTCAGGAGCAGTACGCGTCCTTGTCGACCTACGAGGTTCGATAGCAACTTGATCCAAAGCTTCATGATCATCATCATTAACTTCCTCTTCAGCTAATGTAGGCTCCACAGAAACAACTTTCTGCGCTGCGCTACTCTCAGGTTGAAGTAAAGGTTCAACAACTTCATCAAGTTCTATCTTCCTCCCACTCAATTCTTTCGAGAGAAACTCTTTCTCAAGAAATGTTCCGTTTTTAGCGACAAACACTTTGCCTTCGGATCTGAGGTAGAAGGTATACCCAACTGTCTCTTTTGGGTATCCTATGAAGACGCATTTCTCCGCTTTGGGTTCCAGCTTTTCAGGCTGAAGCTTTTTGACATAAGCATCACATCTCCAAACTTTAAGAAACGACAGCTTTGGCTTCTTGCCAAACCAAAGTTCATATGGCGTCGTCTCAACGGATTTCGATGGTGCCCTATTTAAAGTGAATGCAGCTGTCTCTAATGCATAACCCCAAAACGATAGTGGCAAATCGGCAAGAGACATCATAGATCGCACCATATCCAATAAGGTACGATTACGACGTTCGGACACACCATTACGCTGTGGTGTTCCAGGCGGTGTTAATTGTGAAACAATTCCACACTGTCTTAAGTGACTGCCAAACTCATAACTCAGATATTCTCCTCCTCGATCAGATCGTAGGAATTTAATCTTCTTGTTACGATGATTCTCAACTTCACTCTGAAATTGTTTGAACTTTTCAAATGTTTCAGACTTGTGTTTCATTAAGTAAATATACCCATATCTACTTAAGTCATCAGTGAAGGTGAGAAAGTAACGATAACCACCGCGCGCCTCAATGCTCATCGGACCGCACACATCAGTATGTATGATTTCCAATAAGTCACTTGCCCGTTCCATTATTCCAGAGAACGGCGTTTTAGTCATCTTGCCCAAGAGGCATGGCTCACATGTGTCAAGTGATTCAAAATCAAGTGACTCCAAAAGTCCATCAGCATGGAGCTTCCTCATGCGTTTTACGCCAATATGACCTAAACGGCAGTGCCACAAGAAAGTGGTATTATCATTATCAATTCTACATCTTTTGGCATCAATGTTATGAACATGTGTATCATTACTATCGAGATTCAATAAGAATAAACCCCTTACATTGGGTGCATGACCATAAAAGATATTACTCATATAAATAGAACAACCATTATTCTCTGATTTAAATGAGTAACCGTCTCGCAATAAACAAGATCCAGATATAATGTTCATGCTTAACGCAGGCACCAAATAACACTTATTTAGGTTCATCACTAATCCCGACGGTAATCGAAGAGCGAGCGTGCCGACGGCGATCACATCAACCTTGGAACCATTTCCCACGCGCATCGTCACTTCGTCCTTTGCCAGCCTCCGTCTATTCCGCAGTTCCTGTTTTGAGTTGCAAATATGAGCAACCGCACCGGTATCAAATACCCAGGCACTACAACGAGAGTTGGTAAGGTACACATCAATAACATGTATATCATATATACCTTGTTTGTTGTTGGCCGCCTTCTTGTCAGCCAAATACTTGGGGCAATTCCGCTTCCAGTGTCCAGTTCCCTTGCAATGAAAACACACAGTTTCTGGTTTGGGTCCAGCCTTGGGTTTCTTCACGAGAGGAGCAACTGCTTTGCCACTCTGCTTGGAGTTACCCTTCTTACCCTTGCCATTTTTCTTGAAACTAGTGGTTTTATTGACCATCAACACTTGATGCTCCTTCTGAATTTCAGACTCAGCGATTTTCAGCATCGCAAACAGCTCGGCGACTGACTTGTTCATCCCGTGCATGTTATAGTTCAACACGAAGCTCTTGTAGCTAGGTGGCAATGATTGAAGAACTCTGTCAGTGATAGCCTCTGGCGGAAGGGGCATCCCTAACTCAGCCAGACGGGTGGAGTACCCAGACATTCTGAGCACGTGATCACTGATAGACCCGTTCTCCTCCATCTTGCAAGCATAGAACTTATCGGAGATCTCATATCTCTCGATCCGGGCATTCTTCTGAAAGATAAACTTCAACTCCTGGAACATCTCATATGCTCCATGACGTTCAAAACGTCTTTGAAGTCCCGGTTCTAAGCCATACAACATTGCACATTGAACTATTGAGTAATCATCAGAACGAGCCTGCCAGGCGTTCACAACGTCTAGAGACTCAACTGGAGCGGGTGGATCACCAAGCGGTGCATCAAGGACATAAGCCTTCTGGGAAGCCGTAAGGATAATCCTTAGATTACGGGCCCAGTCCACAAAGTTACTTCCATCATCTTTCAACTTAGCTTTCTCTAGGAACGCATTAAAATTCAGGGGTGCTACTGCGTGAGCCATGATCTACAACATAAATACTGCAAAGACAACTTGGATTATTGTTCTTAGATAATGAGTTTAGTTAATCATATTACTTAAAAACTCCCACTCAAATTGACATCCCTCCGATCATTCGAGTGTAACATGATCCAAATCCACCAACTCAAGTCCGATCATCACGTGAGTTGAGGTGGTTTCAATGGTGAACATCTTCATGTTGATCATATCTACTATATGACTCATGTTCGACCTTTCGGTCTCTTGTGTTCCGAGGCCATGTCTGTACATGCTAGGCTCGTCAAGTTTAACCCGAGTGTTCCGCACGTGTAACATGGCTTACACCCGTTGTATGCGAACGTAGAGTCTATCACACCCGATCGTCACGGCGTGTCTCGAAACGACGAACTTTCGCAACGGTGCACACTTGGGGAGAACACAATTTTATCTTGAAATTTAAGTGAGGGATCACCTTATAATGCTACCGTCGTCCTAAGCAAAATAAGATGCATAAAAGGATTAACATCACATGCAAATCATAAGTGACATGATATGGCCATGAACTTGTGCTTTTGATCTCCATCTCCAAAGCACCGGCATGATCTCCATCGTCACCGGCATGACACCATGATCTCCATCATCTTGATCTCCATCAACGTGTCGCCATAAGGTTGTCGCGCCGACTGTTGCTTCCACGACTATTGCTAACGTTTAGCGATAAAGTAAAGCATTACATAGCGCTTAATGATTGACACGCAGGTCATACAATAATTAAAGACAACTCTATGGCTCCTGCCAGTTGCCGTACTCATCGACATGCAAGTCGTGATATTCTATACAAAACATGATCATCTCATACATCACATATATCTCATCATGTAATTGGCCATATCACATCACACCCTGCAAAAACAAGTTAGACGTCCTCTAATTGTTGTTGCAAATTTTACGTGGCTGCTACGGGTTTGCAAGAACCGTTCTTACCTACGCAAAACCACAACGTGGTGTAGTGATTGCTTTTTGATCTTCTAAAAGAACCCTCTTCATTGAACCGATTCAACTAAAGTGAGAGAGACAGACACCCGCCAGTCACCTTTATGCAACAAGTGCACGCAGCGGTAAAACCAGTCTCGCGTAAGCGTACGCGTAATGTCGGTCCGGGCCGCTTCATCTCACAATACCGCTGAATCAAGTATCAACTAGTAACGGCAAGCAATATGTATACACCCACGCCCACAACTCGTTTGTGTTCTACTCGAGATCTCATCTACGCATAGACCTAGCTCATGATGCCACTGTTGGGGAACGTTGCATGGGAAACAAAATTTTCCTACGCACACATAAGATCTATCCATGGTGATGAGCATCTACGAGAGGGAGAGTGAATCTACATACCCTTGTAGATCGCTAAGCGGAAGCGTTAATAAACGCGGTTGATGTAGTCGAACGTCTTCGCGATCCAAATCGCCGAGCGTCCCGCGATCCAATCACGATCCTTCCGATCTAGTGCCGAACGGACGGCACCTCCGCGTTCAACACACGTACGGCTTGATGACGCCTTCACCTCCTCGATCCAGCGAGCGATGGTGAAGTAGTGGTTGAGTTCCAGCAGCACGACGGCGTGGTGATGGTGGTGAGGGACAATCTCTGCAGGGCTTCGCCAAGCACTACGGAGATTATGACGGAGGAACTAGAGGGCTAGGGTTGCCGGCACACGGCTTGGGAAATCCTGATGTGTCCCGTGTGCTAGCCCTGCCCCTCTATTTATATGTTGAGCCTTGGGGTCTAAACTTGAAGTAAAAGCCTCCTCCGGGTCGGTTTTGCCCGCACAAGGTCGGTTTGGCCCGCAGGGAAAGAGTCCAACTCGGATCCCTGCCGAACCGTGCACAGCCGCGCACAAGCGGTAGTACCGCTTCACACAAGCGGTAGTACCGCTTGGGCGGTAGTACCGCTTCACACAAGCGGTAGTACCGCTCGGGCGGTAGTACCGCTTCACCAAGCGGTAGTACCGCTTACGCGGCAGCAAAACTACTTTTGCACTTTCCAATACCTTGTGGGCTTTATCCCTTTGGCTCATATAAAGTGTTGCTGCACCCGAACATTTCGGTAAACATCCGGAACCCATTCCGGTGAACTCCGGAACCCTTCCAGAGATCAAAACACTATTATCACATATATCAATCTTTACCTCCGGACTATTCCGGAGATCCTCGTCATGTCCGGGATCTTATCCGAGACTCCGAACAACTTTCGGTCACCAACATAATAACTCAATTATACTAATCGTCACCAAACGTTAAGTGTGTAGACCCTGCGGGTTCGAGAACTATGTAGACATGACCGAGACACCTCTACGGCCAATAACCAATAGCGGGACCTGGATGCCCATATTGGCTCCTACATATTCTACGAAGATCTTTATCGGTCGAACCTCTATGTCAAGGATTCAGTTAATCCCGTATGCTGTTCCCTTTGTTCTTCGGTATGTTACTTGCCCGAGATTCGATCGTCGGTATCACTATACCTAGTTCAATCTCGTTACCGGCAAGTCTCTTTACTCGTTCCGTAATACAAGATCCTGTGGCTAACTCTTTAGTCACTTTGCTTGCAAGGCTCAATGTGATGTTGTATTACCGAGTGGGCCCTGAGATACCTCTCCGTCATACGGAGTAACAAATCCCAGTCTTGATCCATGCCAACCCAACAGACACCCTCGGAGATACCTGTAGAGCACCTTTATAGTCACCCAGTTACGTTGCGACGTTTGATACACACAAGGTATTCCTCCGGTGTCAGTGAGTTGCATGATCTCATGGTCAAAGGAACAGATACTTGACATGCAGAAAACAATAGCAATAAACTGACACGATCAAATGCTACGTTTACAGTTTGGGTCTTGTCCATCACATCATTCTCCTAATGATGTGATCCCGTTATCAAATGACATCTCATGTCAATGGCTAGGAAACCTTAACCATCTTTGATCAACGAGCTAGTCAACTAGAGGCTTACTAGGGACACAGTGTTGTCTATGTACCCACACATGTATTTGAGTTTCCAATCAATACAATTATAGCATGGATAATAAACGATTATCATGAACAAGGAAATATAATAATAACCAATTTATTATTGCCTCTAGGGCATATTTCCAACACCACCATGCTGTTATCAAGATCAGAAATATGCAAATTCCAGGGAAGCAACAAGAACATCGGGTAGCAGATTTCATCTGCTACCCGCACAAATAATTATCAGCAGTAGAACTCATCTACTACAAATTATATTGTTTAATACCCATACATCTCTATGTATTCTAGATCGTAACCTGCATCTACGCATAGCACGGCTCATGATGCCACTGTAGGGGAACGCAGCAGAAAACAAAAAATTTCTGACCTACGCACCAGCCCAGGACCACAATGGAGACTGCATACAAGGTTTGATCTTTTTCGTTACCGACTCGTAGCGCAGCGGAAGAAGAGTCGATGACGATCGTTGGTGCAGATCCCTGTAGCTAGGATTTAAAACCTCCCAACCGCGAGGATATACTCCCTCATCAGCTCACCGGACGGATCGCCTGACGGCCCTTCGAGAGGCCTCTGGACAGTCCCTCAGATAGTCCCACCGGACGGATCCTCGGACAGCCCTTCGGGAGGCCTCTGGACAGTCCCTCGGATAGTCCCACCGGACGGATCCTCGGACAGCCCTCCGGGAGGCCTCTGGACAGTCCCTCGGATAGTCCCACCGGACGGATCCTCGGACAGCCCTCCGGGAGGCCTCACGGACAGCCCTTCGGGCGGGTCACTCGGACAGCCCTTCGGGAGGACCCTCGAAACTCGGACGGCCACTCGGATAGCCCTTCGCGAGGCAGTCTCGAACTAAGACCGAAACTATGATCTCTCTACAGAGTTGCACACATACGGTGTCATCTATCCGGCGGGGCTTCGCCGTCCAGAACTAGTTCCCACCAGAACCCAGACAGCCTTTCGTCTCTACGAAACTATTTCGCGGGGAGGGAGAGAGAAGGCCAGATCATGCATGGCTTGTGTATGTTGAGAAAGAGTGAGTCTTTAGGCAGCCCCCTCCACCCCTATTTATAGGTCAAGCCCAAGGGTGGCTTCTCCAAGAAGCCAAGGGGAAAATTACCAAAAGGCCCTCAAGGTGGCTTCTCCAAGAAGCCACCCAAAAAGCACTTTCACTATTCATGGAAACATTTTTCCGCGGCCGTTAAATCCGAAAATATTTCTGTGGGTCTTAGAATAATTTCAGTACCAACTAAAATGATTTTGGACGCGTTCTGAAACAATTCCGGATTAGTGATTTTCATCTGCGAAAAGCAACCAAAGCGGTTCCGGCAGCTCCGGAACATTTCCGGTTTTTTCTCCGAAAAATCCCAGAAGTTCCCAGAACAATTCTGGCACCCTCCAAGAATTTCCAGGTCTGTGCCGAAACTATCCCAGAACAATCCAATTTGACTTAATGGTATACCCTGAAACAACTTTTCAGTTTTACCGAAACTATTCCGGTGCTCTCTCTCCGGAACTTTTCCGCTGTCTCCGAAACTTTTCCGGTGACTTTCTCTCAGACTCCCTGTCTAGTATTCAGCAGATAGATGACCCTTAAGCGTGTGACCCTATAGGTTCGGTGAAGTATAGACATGACTGGAACACTTTCCGATCAATGATCAACATCGGAGCCGTGGACACCCATATTGACCCCTATACCCACACGAATGAATATTCGAGTGAACCTCCAGTTGCCGTGTACTATTCCTGTTGCTTCGCGATATGTTACAAAACCCGAGGTGAGATTCATTGGCATCCCCGTGGATCAACAACTTGTCCACTATGCCAGTTACCTCGTTGCCAGTTTTGTTCTCTTTTCTCGTTCCCGTGTTCCGGCATCCCTGTGATCAAATCACAATGTGTCTGGCCAGACGATGGTGGATACCGTATAACCGAGAGGGCCCAGAGATATCTCTCCATCGTCGGAGGAGCAAATCCCAATCTTGAGCTATCAAGTTACTTGACATACTTTTCCATGAACCTGTAAGCCCCCGTAATAGCCACCCATTTACGGATGACGTTTAACAAACCCCAAAGTTCATGAAGCAAGCATGAAGAAACTCGATACTCTCATGGTCTAAGGAATTATGCAAACGTTAACTTTCTCTGTGTTATTAACCATTAACTTGTGACGAATGTATCTCATAGCATAACATCAATTCAGGTCGATTCAACACAAGTGTTCTCCTAACATTGTGCCCTCAAAATTGCCGGCATAGCCATGCCCATGATCAGGAAAACAGAATCATCATGCAACACTTGAGCTAGTCTTAGAGGTCAGACTAGGAATACATATTACCGTTTATTATTCCACACGTGCATATGAGTCTTCCTCCGAGCCTCGTGGTTATTGCAGACTCGAGAACCATAGCAGGTATAGCATGGAACATAAACATAATTATGAACATGAGGATAAATAATAACATGCTTTGAGATTTGTATATTTTATATCTGTACACCATGCGTCATTGTACTCTCTGTGATGAACTAATTCATATTTTGTTTGTACAAATCCATTTGTGTGTATGTTAGGCGTTGCCGAGGGCCACGGCATGGTCTTTGTTGTGGCTTTGGTCCGCCGCCGCGATTGCAGCGAGGAGGGAGGCAAGGAGAAGGAGAGGGAAGGCGGCCATCTTCTTGTGTCAAAGTGAGCTCTTGCTATGTGTATCACTAGCTTACTAAGCTGGTCGTTCATGAATATGTGAGTTTAATTTATTTTCTTGAAGATAAGATCAAAATATTCTTAAGTGCATGGCGATGCATCAAGAAGTTGTTATGCCGGCAATGTGGGAAGGTGCATGCAGGCTGTCAAGTTACAACCGACCAAGTGAGAAAATTCTAGATAGGCTTGTCAGATGCAATGTCGGTAAACAAAGGAACAAGAAGCCAATTTGGATTTGTTACCATTTTTTTTTTGAACAGGATTTTTTTTTATTAACCATATGATTATATTAGTAAGGAAACAACACAGTACAGAGGATACATCCAAACACGGGACAGCTGTCCCTAATTGCAGAAAACACCCTATGAAAAACAGAAATTGCGAAAAAGAGCCTGCGGCTTCTCTGCCACACCAAATCCACCGCCAACCATCTCCTCACCGTCGCACTGCCAGAGCCAGAGAAGGGCAGAGAGCAAGATGGAGGCCGCTGAATCACCAGCTCAGGACTATAGGGGACCGAAGTCAAACCCGTTTGAATCGCCGCTTGAGTCACTCGCCGTTGTCGGCGAGATCTTGGTGCCGAGGAAGGCTCATCAGCGGGGGGCTCACCCCGCCCTGAACTGGTAGCCGAACTGGAGACGCCGCCCGAAGACGGCAGAGCAGCTCGCATCAGAACCGAAGACCGGGACAGCACCAAAAGACCGGCCGCTATCAAACGCCGGAACAGCGGGCGACCAGCACGCTCCTGTACAACCACCCAGACAAGCGCTGGGAGGGACCTCCACGAGCTCGCCGGCAACGACGGAGCCACCATCGCCGGTGCGGGGAAGAGCCGGGAGGACTTATTCCGAGACGAAAACGACGACCCCGCCTCGCCGGCCTCGACAGGACACCAAACCCTACTAATAGGTACACCTACACCCCTCCCGTCGATGAGGAGCCGTGGTCCGCCGACGCTCAGGCAGCCACAAAGGCCACCTGAGCCGGAGCGGACCGCCGGGCACGTCGACGGAGGGGAACGAGCTCGAAATCGCCTCTCGGTCGCCTCAGGCACTGTAGCAGAGAGGGGAACGGGAAGCCAATTTGAATTTGTTACCATGTAGGTAAGCTAAAGTTGAGCTGTTAAAGAGTAGTGTAGTAGCTTCACTTGAGCTTTAATTTTTAAGTCGGTTTGCATAGATAAAGGTCGGTTCATGTAGCCTATAAAAGGACATGTATGATTCATTGTAACAGTAAGCTTATAGTGACGTAAAGGAGCGGCTGCACTAAGCATCTGGGATTAAACATTGCAAAAGTGCAACTTGGCAGCGATTTGTCACTCAGTTTGTAAGATATTGACATGGATAGGCATTACTACATGGATATCAGCAAGTGGTTGCTGCTGTAGTGGCCTTTCAGCTGACAATCCAATCCATTCACATGCATCGGGAAGGCTTGTCGACCACAAATCTGACTAATAATATCCAGGAACTCACAAGTCACAGGCATCGGGAAGGCTTGTCGACCACAAAATATGACCTGATTATAGTGTCCAGGCAAAAACTCCCAGCAAACACTTCTAGCAAATAAAACAGATACACCATTATCATATTATGTCAAGGGTCAGACAAAAAAATCTGTTCCATCTTCAACATGGTACAAGTGTTAACGTAGCCAAATAAAAAATGCCTTCCACACCTACGTTGGCGTCCACATACTATCCTCGCCGTCCATTTCTTTCAGAGTCGTACAAAAAATAACACACACCTTCAACTCCATCTACATATTTCTCATTGTCCAGCCCCTCCGATTTGCACAATAAACCTCAAATCCTTTACTCATCTCATTCTCCATCCCTCTCTTTTTACATCATCTCAAACACATCTTTCATGCATATTTTTTTTTACATTTCATTTCTTTAATTAGAATGAGCTTATAGATGAATCAAATTTCGGGTATTACGTTTCCAACATTTCACCGCAAAATTACACCATTAGTTCTTCACATAATTAGCCGTGGTCAAACAAAATTTTGATGCATATTTCATGGACCCAAATCATCCGGGTCATGAGAAATATTACGATCATTTTTTCATGGTCAAACAAAAATTCGAGTCATATTTTTTGAACATTTCATCACCAAAACGAAACAATTAATTTCATCATCTGTACATGAACTGGAGCATGAATCTTGAACAAAAACTTTGTATCAAAAACATTTTATCAATTCTTGAACCAAAAAATTGCATCAGAAGAATTTCTAACACGTTGGCGAGAAGATTTTCCGAGCGTTCAACCTGCTCTTTTCGTTGGCTTTCTCTTCGTTGGCGAGAATCCGGTTTAGAAGACTCTTTGCTAAACAGAATTCAAAACTGAAAGCTGAAACTAGGACTTTTTTTTTCTGACAACTAGGTTACTTGCAACATTCACTACTCATATCATATCGTGCTCCAAACTTAACAGGAAGAACGGACGAGCGGCAGGCGGTGAGCGGCGTGCCGCAGAGGCACTTGTTGTGGAGGAAACTGTAGCTGTCATACCTCGCCAAGCTCCCGCCGGCGGGCACCTCGCCGCACATCCTGTTGTAGCTCACGTTGAACAGCTGCAGGTTCGTCAGGTTCGCCACCTGCGCCAGGACGCTGCCGCCAATGGTGTTGTGGCTGAGGTCGGCGTAGGTGAGCTGCTCCGGGAACTCCACGCTGGACCGGTTGAAGCTCAGGGCGTTGCGGGACACGTCGAGGTCCTCGAGGGGTTTGCCGGCACCGAAGAGGCAAGTGGCGTCGCCGGTGAGGGCGTTGCGGGAGAGGTCGACGTGGGAGAAGTTGACGGCGGCGAACTCGGACGGGATGGCGCCGGAAAGGTTATTGTGGCAGAGCCAGAGGTAGGCGCTGTCGGGAGACTTGGAGAGGAGTGGCGGGATGGTGCCGGAGAGGCGGTTGCGGCGGAGGTTGATGCTGGAGAGGTTGGTGAGGTCGGCGAGGGACGGCGGGATGGCACCAGTGAGGGAGTTCTAGGAGAGGTCGAGGAGGGTGAGTGCGGTGAGCGCCCCGAGGAAAAGGGGATCGGGCCGGACACCCCGGTGTATGAGATGGTGAGCTGCGAGAGGTTGGAGAGAACGGCAAAAGTCTCCAGGATGGCACCGGAGATGGCTGGCAGGTGTTGGAGGTTGTGGGTCTCAAGATAGGTGAGGTTGGCAATGGCGTCCGGGATGGTGCCGGACATGTTGGCGTCCTGGAAGACACGGAGACCAATGATGCGACCCGTGTCGGCATCACACTTGACGTCATACCAGTCGCAGCAGGCGGTGTCGGGCGTCCAGGACGCGAAGTGGTAGGTGCTGCCCAGGGCGGAGTGGTCGTCGTCGTGGCATTGGTCCGCCACAATTGTCGAGGCGAGGAGGAGGCCAGGGAGCAAGGAGGAGAGCAGCAGGAGAAGAGGGGAGGCGGCCATCTTGTGTCCAAGTGAGCTCTTTGCGGTGTGTGGTTGTTACTAAGCTTACTGAGCTGATCCTTCATGAGTGAAGCTGCAAGGTGTTGGGTAGTGTACTAAGCCACTGGGATTAAACATATGTGAAAATGCAGACTAATGGGCAACAGAAATGCATGCCTTGGCAGCGACTTGTCACTCACTTGGCTCAGATGTGTCAAAGTGAGCTCTTGCTGTGTGTGTCACTAGCTTACTGAGTTGGTCGTTGATGAATGAAGTTGCATGGTGTTGAGTAGTGTATTTGTAGTGACGTAAAGTTGCGAGTCTGGAGCGGCTGCACTAACCATCTGGGATTAAACATTGCAAAAGTGCAGCCTGGCAGCGACTTGTCAGTCAGTTTGTCAGATATTTTCACCATACCTACATAAAATCGTCTCTTCTTACTGACATGGATGAGAGATGGGCACTACTACATGGATATCAGCAAGTGGCTGCTGCTGTAGTGGCCTTTCAGTTGACAATCCAATCCATTCACACGCACGGAGAAGGCTTGTCGACCACAAATCTGACTAATAGTCTCCAGGCACTCACAAATCACATGCATGGGGAAGGCTTGTCGACCACAAAATATGACTAGCTAATAGTGTCCAGGCAAAAGCTCCCAAACACTCTAGCAAATAAATTAGATACACCATTATCATATTAAGTCGAGGGTTGGTCAGACACAAAAATTTGTTCCATCTTCAACATGGTACAAGTGCTAACGTAGCCAAATAAAAAATGCTTTTCCACACCTACGTCGGCATCCACATACTATTCTCACCGTCCATTTCTTTGAGATTTGTGCAAAAGAAAATTGCAACACACACCTTCAACTCCATCTACATACAATTTAAAGAAACACTTCAAAAAAAAAAAACTCCATCTACATATTTCTCATTGTCCAGCCCTTCCAATTTTGCACAATAAACCTCAAATCCTTTACTCATCTCATTCTCCATCCCTCTCTTTTTACATCATCTCAAACCCAACTTTGGTGCATATATTTTTTACATTTCATTTCTTTCATTAGGATGAGCATATAGATGAATCAAATTTCTGGCATTACATTTCTAAATATTTTACCTCAAAATTACACCATTAGTTCTCCACATAATTAACCATGGTCAAACAAACAATCGACGCATATTTCAAGGACCCAAATCATTCGGATCATGGGAAATATTACGATCATTTTTTCATGGTCGGACAAAATTCAGAGTCATATTTTTTGAACATTTCATCACAAAAACGAAACAATTAAGCTTTTTTCACCACCCGTACATGAACTGGAGCATGAATCTTGAACAAAAATTTTGTGTCAAAAACATTTTATCGATTCTTGAACCAAAAAAATTGCATCAGAACAATTTCTAACATGAACAACTAAGCATTTCTGCATTGTCTAACATGAACAACACTAGCTATAGTTGAAGGAAGAAAAATATATTTTTCTTATTTTTTTAGGATAGTTGTTTCTTCCACGAAAAATAAATGGCACCTTGTGATTGCAAGACTAATTTGTCTTTCACGGTTGAAAATGGAAGATCAAGTTTCAAAATGGGACCGGTGGTCTACACTAGTAGAAAACAGGGCTTTGGTCCAGCCCTGAAAAGCCCATTAATCCCGGTTCACTCACGAACCGGGACCCATGGGGGCATCGGTCCCTGTTCGTGAGGCCAGGGCGCCGGCCGGGCCTCATGGGCCATTGGTCCCGGTTCGTCTGACCCCTTTGGTCCCGGTTCCAGACACGAATCGGGACCAATGCGCCTCGCTCCTGGCCCACAACCATTGGTACCGGTTTGTGGCTGGAACCGGGACCAAATGGTGTCCTTTAGTCCCGGTTCCAGCCACAAACCGGGACCAATGGTTGGCCTATATATACCCCCTACCCGCGAGCAGAGCAGTGCACTGCTCTGTTTTTTTGGCCGGCCATGGGAGAGCTTTTGTGGTGCTCTAGCTCACCTCCTATGCACATGAGGTGTTCGATGAAATGCCCGAGCCACACTTAAGCTTTCTCCTCTCGAAGCTCCTTGTCCAAGCTCCATTTTCCTCAAGATTTGTCTAGGTTTGGCGGTCCGTCCTGTCCCGTCCCCGTCCTCACCGCCGTCGATCGCCCGCGCCCATCTCGGCGCCGGCACCACCGTGGTTAGCCTCTTCTTCTTATCTTCTTTCTAAAAAAAAGGTTCTTACTTGTATGATTTAGATAGATACTTGTGTAATTTTCTTACTTTTATTATTGTTTGTTATTATATAGTGCGATGGTTTTGGTATCCGCCTCTGTCGGCCCTCGTCCTGTCTATGATTCGGATGTGGTATATATTATCTTTTATAACTATTTGTTTTATTTAGTGTTTATGACAATTATGCCGACCAATGTGACATAGATTTTTTAATCTAGGAGGTATGTGAACCGGAAATTCCAACCGACATAGAAATTCTTGTCGAGAAGTTAAATTTGGTTGAAAAAGAAAACAATTACTTGAAAGAAAAATTACAAAGAGTTGAAGAGGAGAAGATGAAGTTGGAGTTGCATGTTGCCGATGTCGTCGACGATCACAAGATCAAGATGGATGCAATGCGCTTGAAGATTAGAAAGATTAGAAAATATGCCATTCATACTGAGGCTTGGTATCATTATGCCGTTGGATCAATTGGTACCTTAGTTGCGGTTATGATCGCATTTGTTGTTGCATTTAAATTTTTTACATAGTTTCAATGTATGTTTTAATTAGATTCTCTAGAGAGTTATATGTTGTTCAATAATGAGAACTATATAACGCACGCAGATGAACCGGCAATGGATGTACGGTGACCGACGCACCTCCGAGTATATTAAGGGCCTGCATAATTTTCTCGAAGCGGCTGAGGCAAACAAGCAGAATGGTTTTATGCATTGTCCATGTACTGTCTGTGAGAATACGAAGGCTTTCTCCAACTCTAAAACCCTTCACTTCCACCTGCTTGAGAAGGGTTTTATGCCACACTATAATGTTTGGACCAAGCACGGAGAAAGAGGGGTTATGATGGAAGACAAAAGAAGAAGAGGATGATGACAACTACCCGCCCCCTGAATATGGTGATGCTGCAATGGGGGAAGCTGAAGATCAAGAGGAACCAGACGATGTGCCCGATGATGATCTTCGCCGGGTCATTGTTGATACACAGAGAGAATGCGAAAGTGAAAGGGAAAAGTTGAAGTTCGATCGCATGTTAGAGGATCACAAAAAAGGGTTGTACCCAAATTGCGAAGATGACAACAGAAAGCTCGGTACCACACTGGAATTGCTGCAATGGAAGGCAGACAATGGTGTATCTGACAAGGGATTTAGTTCGCTACTGAAAATAATGAAGAAGAAGCTTCCAAAGGATAACGAATTGCCCGGCAGTACGTACGAAGCAAAGAAGGTTCTATGCCCTCTAGGATTGGAGGTGCAGAAGATACATGCATGCCCTAATGACTGCATCCTCTACCGCGGTGCGTACGAGGATTTGAACGCATGCCCGGTATGCGGTGCATTGCGGTATAAGATCAGAAGAGATGACCCTGGTGATGTTGAGGGTCTGCGCACCGGGAAGAGGGTTCCTGCCAAGGTGATGTGGTATGCTCCTATAATACCACGGTTGAAACGTCTGTTCAGAAACAAAAAGCATGCCGAGTTGATGCAATGGCACATAAAAGACCGTAAGAAAGACGGGAAGTTGAGAGCACCCGCTGACGGGTCGCAGTGGAGAAAGATCGAGAGAAAGTGGAGCGACTTTACAGGTGACCCAAGGAACGTATGGTTTGGTTTAAGTGCAGATGGCGTTAATCCTTTTGGGGATCAGAGCAGCAAGCATAGCACATGGTCTGTGACTCCATGTATGTATAACCTTCCTCCTTGGTTGTGCATGAAGCGGAAGTTCATTATGATGCCAGTGCTCATCCAAGGCCCTAAGCAACCCGGCAATGACATTGATGTGTACCTAAGGCCATTAGTTGATGAACTTTTACAGCTATGGAATGGAAGAGGTGTACGTGTGTGGGATGAGAACGAACAGGAGGAATTTGACCTACATGCGTTGCTGTTTGTAACCATCAACGATTGGCCTGCTCTCAGTAACCTTTCAGGACAGACAAACAAGGGATACCACGCATGCACACACTGTTTAGATGACACCGACAGTATATATTTGGACAAATGCAGGAAGAATGTGTACCTGGGGCATCGTCGATTTCTTCCGACCAACCATCAATGTCGAAAGAAAGGAAAGCATTTCAAGGGTGAGGCAGATCACCGGAAGAAGCCCGCCCTCCGTATTGGTGATCACATACTTGATATGGTCAATGATTTACAAGTAATCTTTGGAAAGGGTCCTGGCGGACTATCTGTTCCGACTGACGATGCGGGACGCGCACCCATGTGGAAGAAGAAATCTATATTTTGGGACCTACCCTATTGGAAAGACCTAGAGGTCCGCTCTGCAATCGACGTGATGCACGTGACGAAGAATCTTTGCGTGAACCTGCTAGGCTTCTTGGGAGTGTATGGGAAGACAAAAGATACACCGGAGGCACGGGAGGAACAGCAACGTGTGCATGAAAAAGACGGCATGCATCCAAAGCAGTATGAAGGTCCTGCCAGCTACGCTCTTACCAAAGAAGAGAAGGAAATCTTCATTGAATGCCTGCTCAGTATGAAGGTCCCGTCTGGCTTCTCATCGAATATAAAGGGAATAATAAATATGGCAGAGAAAAAGTTCCAGAACCTAAAGTCTC
The DNA here is from genome assembly GCA_039707655.1 of Elymus sibiricus. Classification (NCBI taxonomy): domain Eukaryota; kingdom Viridiplantae; phylum Streptophyta; class Magnoliopsida; order Poales; family Poaceae; genus Elymus; species Elymus sibiricus. The sequence continues at coordinate 17,883,872 of CM077664.1, read as the reverse complement.
ATGACTGCCACGTGATTATGACGCAACTGCTTCCGGTTGCATTGAGGGGGCTTCTACAGAAAAACGTTCGATTAGCCATTGTGAAGCTATGTGCATTCCTCAATGCAATCTCTCAGAAGGTGATCGATCCAGAAATCCTGCCAAGGTTAAGGAGTGATTTGGTGCAATGTCTTGTTAGTTTCGAGCTGGTGTTCCCACCGTCCTTCTTCAATATCATGACGCACGTCCTAGTTCATCTAGTCGACGAGATTGTCGTTCTGGGCCCTGTATTTCTACACAATATGTTCCCCTTTGAGAGGTTCATGGGAGTCTTAAAGAAATATGTTCGTAACCGCGCTAGGCCAGAAGCAAGCATCTCCATGGGCCATCAAACAGAGGATGTCATTGGGTTTTGTGTTGACTTCATTCCTGACCTTAAGAAGATTGGTCTCCCTCAATCGCGGTATGAGGGGAGACTGACTGGAAAAGGCACGCTAGGAGCGGACTCAATAATATGTAGGGACGGGCATTCTTGGTCTCAAGCACACTACACAGTTCTACAGAATTCTACCTTGGTGACCCCATATGTCGATGAACACAAGAATATTCTGCGCTCCAAACACCCGGAGCAGTGTGACGACTGGATTACATATGAATACATCAGGACTTTCGGCAGTTGGTTGCAAACACGTCTCATGGGTGACAACACTGTTTCTGATGAGTTGTACTCGTTGGCCAGGGGACCATCTTCGACTGTATTGACTTACAAAGGGTACGAGATAAATGGGAATACATTTTACACGATCGCCCAAGATCAAAAGAGCACCAACCAAAACAGCGGTGTCTGCTTTGATGCAGCAACCAATAGGGGAAAGGACACATATTATGGTTACATAGTGGACATATGGAACTTGACTATGGACATGATTTCAAGGTCCCTTTGTAACCCTCTCAACTTTTTATAACATGCTATGTGGGTGAAATGATGATACCATGCCAACTTTCAACCTTTTCAGAGTTCATTTGTAGTGCTTTTCAATTTCAGGGTCATTTAGCTTAAAAAAATCAGTAAATGCATGAAAAATACCAGATGAAGCCAGAAATGGTTGAAAATTGATGATGTGGCTTTGAATGGTTCATTTTGAACACACCTAAAGTCTGGAGTTCAAATAAGTTGAAAAAAATGAAATACCTTTGTAACAGATGAGTTTTCGTCCGAAACCCTGATACTTCGAAAGAGATTGTCCGTTTTGTACACGAAGTGCATCCAGTTTTTGCCGTAACCCTCTCAACTTTTTATAACATGCTATGTGGGTGAAATGATGATACCATGCCAACTTTCAACCTTTTCAGAGTTCATTTGTACTGCTTTTCAATTTCAGGGTCATTTAGCTCAAAAAAATCAGTAAATGCATGAAAAATACCAAATGAAGTCAGAAAGGGTTGAAAACTGATGATGTGGCTTTGAATGGTGCATTTTGAACACACAAAAAGTCTGGAGTTCAAATAAGTTCAAAAAAATGAAATCCCTTTGTAACAGATGAGTTTTCGTCCGAAACCCTGATACTTCGAAAGAGATTGTCCATTTTGTACACGAAGTGCATCCAGTTTTCGCCGTAATCCTCTCAACTTTTTAGCACATGCTATGTGGGTGAAATGATGATACCATGCCAACTTTCAACCTTTTCAGAGTTCATTTGTAGTGTTTTTCAATTTCAGGGTCATTTAGCTCAAAAAAATCAGTAAATGCATGAAAAATACCAAAAGAAGTCAGAAAGGGTTGAAAACTGATGATGTGGCTTTGAATGTGCATTTTGAACACACAAAAAGTCTGGAGTTCAAATAAGTTCAAAAAAATGAAATCCCTTTGTAACAGATGAGTTTTCGTCCGAAACCCTGATACTTCGAAAGAGATTGTCCGTTTTGTACACGAAGTGCATCCAGTTTTTGCCGTAACCCTCTCAACTTTTTATAACATGCTATGTGGGTGAAATGATGATACCATGCCAACTTTCAACCTTTTCAGAGTTCATTTGTACTGCTTTTCAATTTCAGGGTCATTTAGCTCAAAAAAATCAGTAAATGCATGAAAAATACCAAATGAAGTCAGAAAGGGTTGAAAACTGATGATGTGGCTTTGAATGGTGCATTTTGAACACACAAAAAGTCTTGAGTTCAAATAAGTACAAAAAAATGAAATCCCTTTGTAACAGATGAGTTTTCATCCGAAACCCTGATACTTCGAAAGAGATTGTCCATTTTGTACACGAAGTGCATCCAGTTTTCGCCGTAATCCTCTCAACTTTTTAGCACATGCTATGTGGGTGAAATGATGATACCATGCCAACTTTCAACCTTTTCAGAGTTCATTTGTAGTGTTTTTCAATTTCAGGGTCATTTAGCACAAAGAATGAACTAATAGCAAAAAGAATGAACTAGAAAACTTTTATGAAACTCTAATAGCAAAAAGAATGAACTAAAAATAATCAATTAAAATATTCTGTTATGATCAACTAAAATAAAACTATAATATTCTTCAATAGCAAAAAGAATCAACTAAAAAGCTTTTATAAAACTGTAATAGCAAAAGGAATCAACTAAAAAGATTTTATAAACCTCTAGTATTTTTGAAACTAAAATTATATAAAATTTATGCAACTAAAATTATCAAAGTATTTTTTTGTTAGAAACTTTAATAACAAACTAAAATAACGAAATATGTTTTTGATTAAAACAGAAATTTAAAATAACCTAAAACTTACCAAATTGAATATAATGATAAAACACAGTAATATTAAATAGCAGGAAAAAGAATCACTCAAAAATCTATTTTTTTAGTAAAGTTATTCACAAACTAGTGATTCACACAAATTTCAAAAAATTCAAATTTAAACTATTCAACTTTGAAAACTAATGGCACTTACCGAAAGTTTATAATTTTTGTGACCTAAAAGCAAAAAGAATCACTGAAAAACAGTAAGTAGGAACAAAATAAAATAAATAAAGCAAAAAACAAAACAAAAAAACTGGATTTTTTTTTAAAAAAATGCCACCTACTAGGCCACCGCAGCCTGAATACGACTAGAAACCCAACCAGCTTGTTGGGCCAGTATTCAGGCCCGCAGAAGGCCCAATAGGCCCACAGGCAGTGACAGATTAGGCCCGAAAACCTGCAGTTGAGAGGAGCTCGAGAGGGTGTGCGCAGCAGCGCTTTTAAACCAATCTCGAGCTCTCTCAGCTAGCGAGGTGGGACTAAAAATTTGGCCCCGAGCAGCACCACCCTTTGGTCCCGGTTCGTAGAACCAACCAGGACCAGTGCGTCCCTTTAGTCCCGGTTGGTGCCACCAACCGGGACCAATGCTTCGTGTATATAAGCAACACTTGTGAAAATTTCCATTCAGTTCTTCGATCTCTCCGACGACGCCGCCAGGCTGCCCCTGCCCCGCCGTCGCCGTCGCTGCCCCCGACGCCGTGGTCGCCCCTGCCCCATCGTTGGCGTCGCCGTCGCCGCCCCCGACGCCGTCGCCGCGCCCCTGCCCCCGACGCCGTCGCCGAGCCCCTGCCCCGAGCCCTCGCCGTCGCTGCCCCCGACGCCGTCGTCGCCCCTGCCCCATCGTTGGCGTCGCCGTCGCCGCCCCCGACGCCCCCGACGCCCTCGCCGCGCCCGACGCCCCCGACACCGTCGCCGCGCCCCTGCCCCCGACACCGTTGCCGTGCCCCTGCCACGAGCCCTCGCCGACGCGCCCGACGCCGTCGCCGCGCCCCTGTCCCCGACGCCGTCACCGTGACCCGAGCCCTCGCCGACGGTCCGCGCCGCCCCGCGCTACGGTCCGGCCGGCCCCCTTTCCTCCCTGTCCTCCTCCCCTGTTCATATACATTTTTTTGTTCATATGATTGTGAGATATGATGATGTTGATGATTGTTAGCTAGATGATGTTGATGATAGATATGATGATGTTGATGATAGATGATGTATGCTTTTTTTTTGTTCATATAATTTTTTTTGTTCATATGATGATTTTTTTTGCATTTTTAGAAAAATGTATATATGTATGTTCTCTGTATATGTTCATATATGCAAAAGTTACATTTTTAGAAAAGTTTTATGTATGTATGTTCTCTGTATATGTTCTCTGTATATGTTCATATGTGCATTTTTAGAAAAAAATTGTGTATGTATGTTCATATATATATGCAAAAGTTACATTTAAGAATAATTCGCTTTTCGAACGAATTCCAGCAAAGGCCTTCCAAATAGCGATAACTCCTTGTTTGACATTCATGTGAGAGGCGGTCCAGACGTCCGACATTCATGAGAGAGGCGGTCCGGACGTCGGACATTCATGTTTGTATATTAATTGCCATGTTGTAATATTTGCAGAAACTATGGATCAAAGAGACTTGGAACAAGAACAGTTGTTGGGGGAGATAATCCTCGCCGGAGGTGATGTCTTGTCGTTTCTCAACGACACCAATGGTCTGGAAGGAGAGGATGACGGCTCCGGTGATCGAACAATGGAGGAGGAAGGACACGATCATGATGGCTCCGGTGACCGAATGCCGGAGGAAGAAGGATACCATGATGACGGCTCCGGTGACCGAACGGAGGAGGGAGCTGTTGCAAAGTCCGGCGAGGTATATATATTAATTAAGCCTGTGCTGACTAGCTAATTGATGCATTAATTGTTTTGGTATGTACATATATTAACTCTTCTTTCTTCTTTTATAGACCTCCGGATCGAGCCAAACTTCGGTAACGAGACGAGGCCCGAAGAAGAGGTTGCGCAAGGATGAAAGGTGTTGGGGAACGTTGCATGGGAAACAAAAATTCCTACGCACACACAAGATCTATCCATGGTGATGAGCATCTACGAGAGGGAGAGTGAATCTACATACCCTTGTAGATCGCTAAGCGGAAGCGTTTAAGAAACGCGGTTGATGTAGTCGAACGTCTTCGCGATCCAAATCGCAAGTCGTCCCTCGATCCGATCACGAACTAGCGCCGAACGGACGGCACCTCCGCGTTCAACACACGTACGGCTTGATGACGCCTTCACCTCCTCGATCCAGCGAGCGATGGTGAAGTAGTGGTTGAGTTCCAGCAGCACGACGGCGTGGTGATGGTGGTGAGGAACAATCTCTGCAGGGCTTCGCCAAGCACTACGGAGATTATGACGGAGGAACTAGAGGGTTAGGGTTGCCGCACACGGCTTGGGGAAATCTTGATGTCTCTCGTGTGCTAGCCCTGCCCCTCTATTTATATGTTGAGCCTTGGGGTCTAAACTTGGAGTAAAAGTCTCTTCCAAGTAGGTTTTGCCCGCACAAGGTCGGTTTGGCCCGCATGGAAAGAGTCCAACTCGGACCCCTGCCGAATCGTGCACAGCCGCACACAAGCGGTAGTACCGCTTCACACAAGCGGTAGTACCGCTTGGGCGGTAGTACCGCTTCACACAAGCGGTAGTACCGCTCGGGCGGTAGTACCGCTTCACACAAGCGGTAGTACCGCTTACGCGGCAGCAAAACTACTTTTTGCACTTTCCAATACCTCGTGGGCTTTATCCCTTTGGCCCATATAAAGTGTTGCTGCACCCGAACACTTCGGTAAACATCCGGAACCCCTTCCGGTGAACTCCGGAACCCTTCCGGAGATCAAAACACTATTATCACATATATCAATCTTTACCTCCGGACTATTCCGGAGATACTCGTCATGTCCGGGATCTTATCCGGGACTCCGAACAACTTTCGGTCACCAACATAATAACTCAATTATACTAATCGTCACCAAACGTTAAGTGTGTAGACCCTGCGGGTTCGAGAACTATGTAGACATGACCGAGACACCTCTACGGCCAATAACCAATAGCGGGACCTGGATGCCCATATTGGCTCCTACATATTCTACGAAGATCTTTATCGGTCGAACCTCTATGTCAAGGATTCAGTTAATCCCGTATGCTGTTCCCTTTGTTCTTCGGTATGTTACTTGCCCGAGATTCGATCGTCGGTATCACTATACCTAGTTCAATCTCGTTACCGGCAAGTCTCTTTACTCATTCCGTAATACAAGATCTCGTGGCTAACACTTTAGTCACATTGCTTGCAAGGCTCATTGTGATGTTGTATTACCGAGTGGGCCCTGAGATACCTCTCCGTCACACGGAGTAACAAATCCCAGTCTTGATCCATGCCAACCCAACAGACACCCTCGGAGATACCTGTAGAGCACCTTTATAGTCACCCAGTTACGTTGCGACGTTTGATACACACAAGGTATTCCTCCGGTGTCAGTGAGTTGCATGATCTCATGGTCAAAGGAACAAATACTTGACATGCAGAAAACAATAGCAATAAACTGACACGATCAAATGCTACGTTTACAGTTTGGGTCTTGTCCATCACATCATTCTCCTAATGATGTGATCCCGTTATCAAATGACATCTCATGTCCATGGCTAGGAAACCTTAACCATCTTTGATCAACAAGCTAGTCAACTAGAGGCTTACTAGGGACACAGTGTTGTCTATGTACCCACACATGTATTTGAGTTTCCAATCAATACAATTATAGCATGGATAATAAACGATTATCATGAACAAGGAAATATAATAATAACCAATTTATTATTGCCTCTAGGGCATATTTCCAACAGTCTCCCACTTGCACTAGAGTCAATAATCTAGTTCACATCACTATGTGATTTACATTGTAATGAATCGAACACCCATGCAGTTCTGGTGTTGTTCATGTTTAGCCCTTGGAAGAGGTTTAGTCATCGGATCTGCAACATTCAGATCCGTGTGTACTTTGCAAATATTTATGTCGTCCTCCTTGATGTAATCGCGGATGGAATTGAAACGTCGCTTTATGTGTCTGGTCCTTTTGTGAAATCTTGGTTCCTTGGCTAGAGCAATGGCACCAGTATTATCACAAAACAGAGTCATTGGATTAAGTGCACTAGGCACTACTCCAAGATCTGTCATGAACTCCTTCATCCAGACACCTTCCTTCGCCGCCTCCGAGGCAGCGATGTACTCCGCTTCACATGTAGAATCTGCTACCACGCTTTGCTTGGAACTGCACCAGCTAACCGCACCCCCATTAAGAATAAATACGTATCCGGTTTGCGACTTAGAGTCATCCGGATCAGTGTCAAAGCTTGCATCGACGTAACCCTTTACGACGAGCTCTTGATCACCTCCATAGACGAGAAACATGTCCTTAGTCCTTTTCAGGTACTTCAGGATATTCTTGACCGCTGTCCAGTGTTCCATTCCTGGATCACTTTGAAACCTTCCGACCATACTTATGGCAAGGCTGACATCGGGTCTTGTGCACAGCATTGCATACATGATAGAGCCTATGGCTGAAGCATAGGGGATGACACTCATCTTTTCTCTATCTTCTGCAGTCACTGGGCATTGAGTCTTACTCAACTTCACACCTTGCAAAACAGGCAAGAACCCCTTCTTGGACTGATCCATTTTGAACTTCTTCAAAATCTTATCAAGGTATGTGCTTTGTGAAAGTCCTATTAAACGTCTTGATCTATCTCTATAGATCTTGATGCCTAATATGAAAGCAGCTTCTCCTAGGTCCTTCATTGAAAAACTCTTGTTCAAATATTCCTTTACACTTTCCAGCATTTCTATATTGTTTCCAATCAGCAATATGTCATCCACATATAACATTAGAAACGCTATAGAGCTCCCACTCACTTTCTTGTAAATACAAGCTTCTCCGTAAACTTGTATAAACTCGAACGCTTTGATCACCTCATCAAAACGAAGATTCCAACTCCGAGATGCTTGCACCAGTCCATAAATGGATCGCTGGAGTTTGCAAACTTTGTCAGCATTCTCTGGATCGACAAAACCTTCTGGTTGCATCATATACAACTCTTCCTTAAGGTAACCATTAAGGAACGCTGTTTTGACATCCATCTGCCAAATTTCATAATCGAAAAAGGCAGCTATTGCTAACATGATTCTGACGGACTTAAGCATCGCTACGGGTGAGAAGGTCTCATCGTAGTCAACTCCTTGAACTTGTGAAAAACCCTTTGCCACAAGTCGAGCTTTATAGACGGTGACATTGCCGTCCGCGTCCGTCTTCCTCTTAAAGATCCATTTGTTCTGAATGGCCTTACGCCCTTCAGGTAATACTTCCAAAGTCCATACTTTGTTTTCATACATGGATCCCATCTCGGATTTCATGGCCTCTAACCACTTCTCGGAATCCGGGCTCATCATCGCTTCTCCATAGCTCGTAGGTTCATCGTTGTCTAACAACATGATGTCTAAGACAGGGTTGCCGTACCACTCGGGAGCAGTACGCGTCCTTGTCGACCTACGAGGTTTGATAGCAACTTGATCCAAAGCTTCATGATCATCATCATTAACTTCCTCTTCAGCTAATGTAGGCTCCACAGAAACAACTTTCTGCGCTGCGCTACTCTCAGGTTGAAGTAAAGGTTCAACAACCTCATCAAGTTCTATCTTCCTCCCACTCAAGTCTTTCGAGAGAAACTCTTTCTCAAGAAATGTTCCGTTTTTAGCGACAAACACTTTGCCTTCGGATCTGAGGTAGAAGGTATACCCAACTGTCTCTTTTGGGTATCCTATGAAGACGCATTTCTCCGCTTTGGGTTCCAGCTTTTCAGGCTGAAGCTTTTTGACATAAGCATCACATCCCCAAACTTTAAGAAACGACAGCTTTGGCTTCTTGCCAAACCAAAGTTCATATGGTGTCGTCTCAACGGATTTCGATGGTGCCCTATTTAAAGTGAATGCAGCTGTCTCTAATGCATAACCCCAAAACGATAGTGGCAAATCGGCAAGAGACATCATAGATCGCACCATATCCAATAAGGTTCGATTACGACGTTCGGACACACCATTACGCTGTGGTGTTCCAGGCGGTGTTAATTGTGAAACAATTCCACACTGTCTTAAGTGACTGCCAAACTCATAACTCAGATATTCTCCTCCTCGATCAGATCGTAGGAATTTAATCTTCTTGTTACGATGATTCTCAACTTCACTCTGAAATTGTTTGAACTTTTCAAATGTTTCAGACTTGTGTTTCATTAAGTAAATATACCCATATCTACTTAAGTCATCAGTGAAGGTGAGAAAGTAACGATAACCACCGCGCGCCTCAATGCTCATCGGACCGCACACATCAGTATGTATGATTTCCAATAAGTCACTTGCCCGTTCCATTGTTCCAGAGAACGGAGTTTTAGTCATCTTGCCCATGAGGCATGGCTCACATGTGTCAAGTGATTCAAAATCAAGTGACTCCAAAAGTCCATCAGCATGGAGCTTCTTCATGCGTTTTACGCCAATATGACCTAAACGGCAGTGCCACAAGAAAGTGGTATTATCATTATCAATTCTACATCTTTTGGCATCAATGTTATGAACATGTGTATCATTACTATCGAGATTCAATAAGAATAAACCCCTCACATTGGGTGCATGACCATAAAAGATATTACTCATATAAATAGAACAACCATTATTCTCTGATTTAAATGAGTAACCGTCTCGCAATAAACAAGATCCAGATATAATGTTCATGCTTAACGCAGGCACCAAATAACACTTATTTAGGTTCATCACTAATCCCGACGGTAATCGAAGAGCGAGCGTGCCGACGGCGATCACATCAACCTTGGAACCATTTCCCATGCGCATCGTCACTTCGTCCTTTGCCAGCCTCCGTCTATTCCGCAGTTCCTGTTTTGAGTTGCAAATATGAGCAACCGCACCGGTATCAAATACCCAGGCACTACAACGAGAGTTGGTAAGGTACACATCAATAACATGTATATCATATATACCTTGTTTGTTGTTGGCCGCCTTCTTGTCAGCCAAATACTTGGGGCAATTCCGCTTCCAGTGTCCAGTTCCCTTGCAATGAAAACACACAGTTTCTGGTTTGGGTCCAGCCTTGGGTTTCTTCACGAGAGGAGCAACTGCTTTGCCACTCTGCTTGGAGTTACCCTTCTTACCCTTGCCATTTTTCTTGAAACTAGTGGTTTTATTGACCATCAACACTTGATGCTCCTTCTGAATTTCAGACTCAGCGGCTTTCAGCATCGCAAACAGCTCGGCGACTGACTTGTTCATCCCGTGCATGTTATAGTTCAACACGAAGCTCTTGTAGCTAGGTGGCAATGATTGAAGAACTCTGTCAGTGATAGCCTCTGGCGGAAGGGGCATCCCTAACTCAGCCAGACGGGTGGAGTACCCAGACATTCTGAGCACGTGATCACTGATAGACCCGTTCTCCTCCATCTTGCAAGCATAGAACTTATCGGAGATCTCATATCTCTCGATCCGGGCATTCTTCTGAAAGATAAACTTCAACTCCTGGAACATCTCATATGCTCCATGACGTTCAAAACGTCTTTGAAGTCCCGGTTCTAAGCCATACAACATTGCACATTGAACTATTGAGTAATCATCAGAACGAGCCTGCCAGGCGTTCACAACGTCTAGAGACTCAACTGGAGCGGGTGGATCACCAAGCGGTGCATCAAGGACATAAGCTTTCTGGGAAGCCGTAAGGATAATCCTTAGATTACGGGCCCAGTCCACAAAGTTACTTCCATCATCTTTCAACTTAGCTTTCTCTAGGAACGCATTAAAATTCAGGGGTGCTACTGCGCGAGCCATGATCTACAACATAAATATAGCAAAGACAACTTAGACTATTGTTCTTAGATAATGAGTTTAGTTAATCATATTTTAAAAAACTCCCACTCAAATTGACATCCCTCCGATCATTCGAGTGTAACATGATCCAAATCCACCAACTCAAGTCCGATCATCACGTGAGTTGAGGTGGTTTCAATGGTGAACATCTTCATGTTGATCATATCTACTATATGACTCATGTTCGACCTTTCGGTCTCTTGTGTTCCGAGGCCATGTCTGTACATGCTAGGCTCGTCAAGTTTAACCCGAGTGTTCCGCACGTGTAACATGGCTTACACCCGTTGTATGCGAACGTAGAGTCTATCACACCCGATCGTCACGGCGTGTCTCGAAACGACGAACTTTCGCAACGGTGCACACTTGGGGAGAACACAATTTTATCTTGAAATTTAAGTGAGGGATCACCTTATAATGCTACCGTCGTCCTAAGCAAAATAAGATGCATAAAAGGATTAACATCACATGCAAATCATAAGTGACATGATATGGCCATGAACTTGTGCTTTTGATCTCCATCTCCAAAGCACCGGCATGATCTCCATCGTCACCGGCATGACACCATGATCTCCATCATCTTGATCTCCATCAACGTGTCGCCATAAGGTTGTCGCGCCGACTGTTGCTTCCACGACTATTGCTAACGTTTAGCGATAAAGTAAAGCATTACATAGCGCTTAATGATTGACACGCAGGTCATACAATAATTAAAGACAACTCTATGGCTCCTGCCAGTTGCCGTACTCATCGACATGCAAGTCGTGATATTCTATACATCACATGATCATCTCATACATCACATATATCTCATCATGTAATTGGCCATATCACATCACAACATACCCTGCAAAAACAAGTTAGACGTCCTCTAATTGTTGTTGCAAATTTTACGTGGCTGCTACGGGTTTGCAAGAACCGTTCTTACCTACGCAAAACCACAACGTGGTGTAGTGATTGCTTTTTGATCTTCTAAAAGAACCCTCTTCATTGAAATCGATTCAACTAAAGTGAGAGAGACAGACACCCGCTAGCCATCTTTATGCAACGAAGTTACATGTCAGTTGAAGGAACCTGTCTCGTGTAAGTGTACGCGTAATGTCGGTCCGGGCCGCTTCATCTCACAGTACCGCCGAATCAAATATCAACTAGTAACGGCAAGCAATATGTATACACCCACGCCCACAACTCGTTTGTGTTCTACTCGAGATCTCATCTACGCATAGACCTGGCTCATGATGCCACTGTTGGGGAACGTTGCATGGGAAACAAAAATTCCTACGCACACACAAGATCTATCCATGGTGATGAGCATCTACGAGAGGGAGAGTGAATCTACATACCCTTGTAGATCGCTAAGCGGAAGCGTTTAAGAAACGCGGTTGATGTAGTCGAACGTCTTCGCGATCCAAATCGCAAGTCGTCCCTCGATCCGATCACGAACTAGCGCCGAACGGACGGCACCTCCGCGTTCAACACACGTACGGCTTGATGACGCCTTCACCTCCTCGATCCAGCGAGCGATGGTGAAGTAGTGGTTGAGTTCCAGCAGCACGACGGCGTGGTGATGGTGGTGAGGAACAATCTCTGCAGGGCTTCGCCAAGCACTACGGAGATTATGACGGAGGAACTAGAGGGTTAGGGTTGCCGCACACGGCTTGGGGAAATCTTGATGTCTCTCGTGTGCTAGCCCTGCCCCTCTATTTATATGTTGAGCCTTGGGGTCTAAACTTGGAGTAAAAGTCTCTTCCAAGTAGGTTTTGCCCGCACAAGGTCGGTTTGGCCCGCATGGAAAGAGTCCAACTCGGACCCCTGCCGAATCGTGCACAGCCGCACACAAGCGGTAGTACCGCTTCACACAAGCGGTAGTACCGCTTGGGCGGTAGTACCGCTTCACACAAGCGGTAGTACCGCTCGGGCGGTAGTACCGCTTCACACAAGCGGTAGTACCGCTTACGCGGCAGCAAAACTACTTTTTGCACTTTCCAATACCTCGTGGGCTTTATCCCTTTGGCCCATATAAAGTGTTGCTGCACCCGAACACTTCGGTAAACATCCGGAACCCCTTCCGGTGAACTCCGGAACCCTTCCGGAGATCAAAACACTATTATCACATATATCAATCTTTACCTCCGGACTATTCCGGAGATACTCGTCATGTCCGGGATCTTATCCGGGACTCCGAACAACTTTCGGTCACCAACATAATAACTCAATTATACTAATCGTCACCAAACGTTAAGTGTGTAGACCCTGCGGGTTCGAGAACTATGTAGACATGACCGAGACACCTCTACGGCCAATAACCAATAGCGGGACCTGGATGCCCATATTGGCTCCTACATATTCTACGAAGATCTTTATCGGTCGAACCTCTATGTCAAGGATTCAGTTAATCCCGTATGCTGTTCCCTTTGTTCTTCGGTATGTTACTTGCCCGAGATTCGATCGTCGGTATCACTATACCTAGTTCAATCTCGTTACCGGCAAGTCTCTTTACTCGTTCCGTAATACAAGATCTCGTGGCTAACACTTTAGTCACATTGCTTGCAAGGCTCATTGTGATGTTGTATTACCGAGTGGGCCCTGAGATACCTCTCCGTCACACGGAGTAACAAATCCCAGTCTTGATCCATGCCAACCCAACAGACACCCTCGGAGATACCTGTAGAGCACCTTTATAGTCACCCAGTTACGTTGCGACGTTTGATACACACAAGGTATTCCTCCGGTGTCAGTGAGTTGCATGATCTCATGGTCAAAGGAACAAATACTTGACATGCAGAAAACAATAGCAATAAACTGACACGATCAAATGCTACGTTTACAGTTTGGGTCTTGTCCATCACATCATTCTCCTAATGATGTGATCCCGTTATCAAATGACATCTCATGTCCATGGCTAGGAAACCTTAACCATCTTTGATCAACAAGCTAGTCAACTAGAGGCTTACTAGGGACACAGTGTTGTCTATGTACCCACACATGTATTTGAGTTTCCAATCAATACAATTATAGCATGGATAATAAACGATTATCATGAACAAGGAAATATAATAATAACCAATTTATTATTGCCTCTAGGGCATATTTCCAACAAAAGGTTCACGATCACAGCACTCGCGGACGATGGCCTACCGATTGAACCCAAGCGGACCAAGGACGCATTTTCTGCTCAGTGCGGAGCTATTGTTAGGGACAACATCCCAATCAGCATCAAGCAATGGAATAAGCCTAAGGACGACGCCCCTGAAGGTGATTATGTCACCGATATACAGAAAGATGATCTTTGGACCGCGCTGAAGGCAAATTTCACCCTACCTCCAGAGGAGGATCCGAATAAGCCAGTTATAGAACCACTGGTCAAGGCGTGTGCTCTTAAGAAGATGGCAGATCTATTCAGGAGGTGGAAGAATGAGTTGAAATCAAAGTTTGTCGACAAAGGTAAGACTCCAGAATTCATCGGCCGATTTGAGAAGATAAGAGATCACTGGCCTGCATTTGTGGCCTACAAGACATCAGACAAGAGTAAGAAAATGTCAGAGACAAACAAGAACAACGCTGCAAAGAAGCAGGGGCTGTTTGGTTTTGAGCCAAAAAATTGGCGTTGACCACGCCCTGCACGCCTGTTTGGATGATAGCCAATTAATTGGCTTGCCAACGCTCCAGCCACCACTCCAGTTCATTTTTACGCCCAACGGTGGCAAAGGCACGGGCGGCCAAAATGCTCGCCAATATTTTGGCTTGCCCACGAGTTGGCGGGGCTACCCCGGGCAAGATCCAAACAGCCCCGCAGTATCACCATCACACGGGGTCAGGTGGCTACCTCAAAGCCCGGCCGTTGTGGGACAAAGCTGAGAATGACCTGATTGCTAAAGGGGTCGTACCACAGACATTGAACTGGCCAGACCGTTCAAGGACTTGGTTCTTCGGGGTTGGGGGAACTTTGGACCCTGAAACAGGGAAGTGCCGTTGGACGGACGAGCAACTTGCAATACCCGTCACGAAGCTTCAGAAGTATATCACCGCAGCGCAGGAAGGGACGTTCATTCCCGACAGAGAGAAGGACGAGCTGACTGAGGCCCTAGGGAATGCTGAGCACCCTGGACGAACACGAGGCACACCAGGCTCCGTTCCGTGGAAGGTTGGGTTTCCCGACGCAGGCGGTTACAGAAGCCGGGAGAGAAAGAGGAAAGCGGAGCTGAGCGACATGCAGAAGATGAATGCAAGACTACAAAAGCTAGAGGAACTTGAGAGCCAGCGAGCTGCCGGCCAACCATCTCAGCGGCACGAAGCTACCCCAGAAGCTACCCCGCCATCTCAGCGGAGATGCAGTGTGGCTTCCACGGAGCCCGTTCAGCCTGACTTCACGGCTCCTATCTACCCCGTGGATACTATCACGGAGGCTCAACATTGCGAGCTTATGACGAAATGCCGGAACCTCAATTTCAAGGCGGCTGTCGGCTCTGTTGCACCTCCTCAACCCAACGGAACTTTTCACCGCCTTCCGATTCCACATGGCTATGCTGTTGTGATGGTGGATGAAGTAATGGAGGGATTTGAGGAGCTCGAGCTTGACCACTCTACAGGTGAAGGGGAGAATCAGCTGGTTCGTGCTCTGAGGAGTACATGTCTATGGCATAAGGAGTACATCAAGCTTCCAAACTGGACGCCTCCGCCTCCTCCTCCTCCTCTGGCGAGTCGGGGCACTCCGCCTCCTCCTCCTCCTCCTCCTCCGGCGAGTGATCAGGGCACTCCGCCTCCTTCTCCGGCTCCTCCGACGCGTGAGGGCACTGCGCCTCCTCCTTCGCCTACTCCGGCGCGTCGGAGCAGTCCGCCTCCTCCTCCGCCTCGTCGGCAACGGCGGAAGACAGACGCCGCTGCTCAGGCTCCTCCGGCGCGTCGGAGCACTCCGCCTCCTTCTCAGCCTCGTCAGCAACGACGGAACAGAGACGCCGCCGCTCCGGCGGCTAGCAGTACAAGAAGAGCCGGGAGGCGATTCAGATACGGTCCATCTCTCAAGCCTCTGGAAAAGTTACCATATGAGAGGACCGAGCAGGAAAACGAGGACATATGTCGTGCCCAACTGAGGGACCATTTTGCAAAGAAAACTCCACCTCCGAAGGAGAAGCTAGATCCGGTGAAAGTGAAGCGCACTATCGATTCCCTGAAGCGACCACCACCGCCTCCGCCGCAATCCAACTATGACCGCATTATTCATAAGACATATGATGAAGCGCGGCGGTCGGGAAGTACTTCCAGTGATGCAAGGTTAGCAGAACGAAGAAGTGGGAAAACAATTCCCCAGCTCAAGGTGTCTAGCGATATCGTCGCTAATCATCCGGGGATGGTGCCTGGTACCAATCCTGGTGATTACTTGGGGGGTGATGTAATTTTTGAAACGGCTGAGGTAACAAAAGAAGAATATAAATACGTGCACGGGAAGCCTCTCGTCAAACCTGGTCATCCTCCTCTAACAACGATGATGTACAAATTGCATGAGTGGTACATGAAAACCTGTAGGGAGTCTGGGAGAGACACTATGTATGTGGCAGTGAAACCAGAGCACGAATTCATTGGACTTCCCGTGATGCCTATTGAATTTGTGGAGTTATTTCAGTTATACAATCAACTGGCCCTCGACAAACAACTCATGACTTCCTACTGTCTGTAAGTATTACTTCTATAGTTAAGTCTCTAGCTCAGCTCGTTCATTGCATGTATATATAATTATCCTCACTATATTATGCAGATTGAAGATCATCGAATGCAAAAAAGCAGGAATCTTCGACGTTGGGTTCATTAGCCCAGATGCCGTAAATGAATGGACGGTACGAAATGAAATCAAAAAGACCGAGGAGAACTTGCTAAAGTCGTTCCTTATACATCAAAACAAAAGGGAAATACTCTTTCCTTACAACTTCAAGTGAGTGTTGCTGTCTTCTCTGTATACTTGGTTTCGCTTACTCGAGGTTAAGTAATGTAATTGATGAGTTATATATGCGTGCGCAGTTACCACTTTATTCTGCTATCCATTAAGCTTAGACTCGAGACGTAAAGATCCCGAGAATTATGCGGGCATGACTGCAATGCTCAAGAAGTAAGTTCAGTCAATACCGGGACCATATCGGCATGCAACTTTCGTTAATTTCCTGATATCAAGTAATCATTTTCTTTGCCTGGCAGGGTTTGGAAGAAGTTCACCCGAAAGGTTCCCGGTCTAAACAAAGAGTTGCGATTTACGCACCCCAAAGTAAGTAGTACTAGCTAGTTCCGCGCATCTCTAATTGATTCAAATTTTCATCAATATATCATTACCATGCTTGCTTATCAGTTTGATTGAACTCTATTCTCGTAAAGTGCTTGTACCAGAAAGAAGGGACTGTTTTATGTGCATACTACGTATGCGAGTTCATTCGCCACTCGACCTCTGAGCGGGGCTTCTCTGACAAACAATTTGAAGTACGTAAATAATATTCACAATTTTATTTTATATATTACCATCAATTGTGTTGAGTTTTATTCATATATATGCACGTATTGACCCCCTTCTTTAAATTAGATCTGGCAGATGCGGGATGAACTCCTACCACATGATCGCATACGAGCAATTCAAGAGGAATTGGCGGGATTCTTTCTTGACCACTTCATACCTAAAGACGAAGAATACCATGCGGATTTGTGATTGGATCTTAGGTAGATGATGTTAGGGATTGTAAAAGATGTTATATTGCATATATGTAGTAGCATCGGATAGATATACGAAAACTTGCTGTTCGACCAATCTCTCGGAGAAAGAGAGGTCGATCACTTCTCTCTGTATATGTTCAGCATGACGATCTTGTGTAATTAATGGTTTCCTTCATTTGCTTATTAGCTAGCGTGTCGAGTTCTCTCTATATGTATAGTAGCTAGCGTCGACCAAGCACGGAGAAAGAGAGGACACTTCTCTCTATTAGCTAGCTATAACACAATATGAAACCCCTAAATTAACCCTACAAAACCCCCTCACCCCCCCCCCCCTTTCAAAAAAAAAAAACCCCCAGCTCCTGCTAGATGCTGATGCATGGATGCCCTTTGGTCCCGGTTGGTGTGACCAACCGGGACTAAAGGTCCACCTGCCTGGGCTCCCCACAGCGGCCACGTGGAGCCCCTTTGGTCCCGGGTCGTAAGCGAACCAGGACTAAAGGTTTTGGGCTTTAGTCCCGACCCTTTAGTCCCGGTTCCAGAACCGGGACAATTGGGCCTCTGGAACCGGGACAAATGGGCATTTTTCTACTAGTGCTAAGAGACAGCATGGAAAACGCGGCCCCGTGAATCCGGGGCGTGACAATGCCTAAGCGTGATGCAGTGCTCCTCAGTGGCATGCGTGGCCACAGACCTCGCATATCTTCACATGTGGCAGAAAGGGGCGGATCCAACCCAACAATCGCTACAGTAATTTGCTACAGTACACAAGGGTTTAGGCCTCACGCCCCGGGCCTGGCCCCCCCGGCCTGGGGCCTAGATCCGCCACTGGTGGCAGACACACGCACCTACATCATCCACAGCTTCATGGAATTTGGAAACCCCGTGTGTGGCGGCAGGTCGGCACAACACGAGATGGCGCCGATATACTGCAGGGTGCGCCCCCTCCCCCTCTCTTCGTGGGTTTTGATTCAATTCCAATACTTTGTAACCCAGTGAACAAGTATTCGAACTCCTCCCTATAGAGGCCTAATACAAATAGAGGGGTACGGCTATGGCACCGCACTGCTCGCACGAAGACCCGATTGTGCAAAGATCGGTCTAATGCATCACGGCGGCATGCACAGAAAATCGATCTGCAGATCTCCGCCGCATGCAACTACATGCACTACTACAGAACATGCCTATTAACATCCCTAATCGCACACGGTTGGGCCCAAAACATGTGCGAAGTGCCAAGCTGAAAAGGCACATGTGCGATGTGAACCACAAGGCACGCAGTCAACCCGGAAAGCCCGTTTGCGATGTGACACACTACATCGCAAACGATCTTTTTGGTCGCCTGTTTGCGTTCTGTAATACATTGCACGTGTTTTAACCTTAACCTCCATGTGCGATGTGCCTAGGCATTATATAAGCCCGGCTTGCTTCAGAAACCCTAACCCTATCTCTCATTTTTTCCACACACACCCCGATTTGGATAAGACGGCGGCTGCTCCCTCTCTCTTTCACACATACGCACACCTCTCTCTGTCTCTCACAACCCCTCTGGCGAGATGGCACGACATGGTGTGGGAGGAGCTGGCACTTGCTCCTCTCCTGCCCAGCCAGATCTGGTGCCGAGTAGAAGGAGGTTGGGCGACGCGTCAGCACAGTCTAGAGGAGATGAGGTAGGCGAGGCACCGGTGCAGGAGGAGAGGAGGAGGAGGCTACGTGAGGCATCGGCCTGGGAGGAGAGGAGGAGAAGGCCGGGCGACGCGGCAGAGCGCACGGGAAGAGAAGTGGAGGGCATGGCGCCGGTGCGAGTTGGAGGAGAAGAGGAAGAGGCTGGGCAACGCTGCTACATGGGGCGAGAGAAAAACGATGAGGCCAGCGCCGGTGGCAGAGGAGCCCCCATCTCATCGCGGCCCAATCCAGATGAGCCGAGGAATACGATGGCCACTTAGCCCGCACCCACAATGTCAACCCCGACCCCGAGCCACCTCCCGCGGACCCCAATTGAGACATAACCCCTTGTGGTACCGGCATTCCTGCCGATGATCTTGCATATGAACTGGCCATCGTGTCATGATTCGAACTGTGAAAATGAACTATGGTTTGTATGGTAAGTAGTTAAATTCACCTAATGCCACTGTTAACATTACTGCAGGAACTCTTATCAATGACGGGCGCAAAATGGCTATTACTGATGAGCAGGGGTGACCGTCACTGGTAACTCATCACTTGTAAGGAAATACCAGTGATGGGTGCCACACCCGTCACTGGTAATGCATACAGGAATCGAAAAAACTGCACAGCGGGCTGGGCCAAGCCCGCACCAGCGGTTTCGCCTCCGTCTGTGCGCTCTCCGCTCCACTGACACCGTCCATGCCGCTGCCGCCATAGCCCGCCGTCCCCGCACTCTCTGCACCACCAATGCCGTCCATGCCAAGTCCAAGGACGAGTATCTTGCGCCTGCCGAGCACACGCGACCGTGGTCGGATGCCCCACACCATGGACCGCTACCGAGCACGACGAAGTCGTCGAAGGTGAGCACCTGGGGTAATCCCAGATAGGCCACTATACCTCATCTTCGTCACCGCCAGGGCGTGGGCGTGGTAGGAGGAGACCGTATTGGCGCCGTGGATGTGGCAGAGCCCCGCGGTTTCTTCCCGGTCGACGTAGGGATCTGGGTTGGAGGAGCTTGATCACCACGCGCTTCTTCCCAGCCAACGCAGGGGCCCTCACATCCAGCGGCGGGTGCCGCTAACCCGCCACTGGAGCAGCTGCTCCTCGGCACCGGAACGATAGAGGGTGGGACGCCGCAAGCCCCTCCACCGCCGCCATCGCACGCTTCGGCTTCACCACAGCCAGCCCCTCCACCGCCGCCAGCGCGCGGTCTGGATTCACAGCCTCTTGCGCGTGCTCCACCACCGCCACCGAGAGGGGACCAGAGAGAGGAAAGGGAAGAGGGGAGACATGCACCACCAGGTTGAGAGAATGGGAGGGGAAGAGATAGGACTAGGGTTTGGGCTGGGGAATTTATACTCTGATATTGAGATGTGGGCTTCTGGGCCTGTTAAGAACCAGTGACGGGCCAAAATGCATATCCTACCACTGGTATTTTGATACCAGTAACGAGCCCAGAGTTCGTGCCCATCACTACTACAATATTACCAGTGACGGGCGCAATATAGCTGCCCATATATCACTGGTAATATGTCATGTATTACCAGTGACGAGCATGAATTTGGGCCCGTCACAGGTAAATTTTTCAAGTTCTAGTGACGAGCTTTTTTCCTGCCCGGCATTGGTAAGGGTGCGGCTATAAGCGTGTCTGCAGTAGTGTAAAATGAACTATGGTTAGTAGTTCAATTCAACTAATTCCATTGTTATATTTTGTTATGTTTAGTAGTTAAATTCAACTAATGCCACCATTAAAATGACCTATGGTTAGTAGTTAAATTCAACTAATGCCACTGTTAAATTTTGCTATTGTTAGTAGTTTAATTCAATTAATGTCACTGTTAAAATGAACTTATGCTACTGTTTTGCTATGATTAGTAATTTTGCAATGGTTATTTATGAAATTTTGTTATGGTTAGTAGTTAAATTCAACTCATGCCACTGTTAAATTTTTCCATGGTTAGTAGTTAAATTCCACTAATACCACTGTTAAAATGAACTTATACTACTGTTTTGCTATGATTAGTAAAAACATATGTTTATTTATTAAATTTTGCTATGGTTAGTAGGTAAATTCAGCTAATGCCACTTTTAAATTTTGCTATGGTTAGTAGTTAAATTCAACTAATCCCACTGTTAAATTTTACTATGGTTAGTAGTTACCACTATTAAAATGGACTTATGCTACTATTTTCCAATGGTTAGTAATTTATCCGGGATAACCGTGTGCCTCGAGCTACTGTTATGCCACCTACCTACCTCCTTCCCCGCCACGGGTGGCGGCATGCGCCGGAAAGTGGCGCGGCTCGCCGCAGCGCCATGCGCCTCGTCCGCGGTATTGTTCCTTCTGGCTGCAGCAGCGACCGTGGCACTCGTCGGATGGTTGTACACTTCTGGGTGATGGTAGCATCGTTCGTCTCCCCAACTCCTATACCCTCGGATGCCGGCCAGATAGCGAGGGATCCTGGACTCCTGGGCTTGTCGTCCGGCTGCGGTCTGTCAGCTATGCGCCCCCCACCTACCCCTTGGCCGCCTGCCTTCCGAACAGAGCTCCGGCGTGGCCGGCCTCTGTCTCCGGCGAGACCAAGTGAGGAGGGAGGGGATGAAGAACGCAAGATCAGAACACACACACACGCGAAGAACTTTGTGTTGCGAGAGCGTCTCTCGTTTCTCTTCTATTCAGTGCTACTTATTGACAGAGCTACAAGAAATATCCTACCTGCTCCCAACTACTCTTACCTACTCCTACCTGTTCCCACCTGCTCGGTGTCAGCGCAGGACTAGTGATTTGACGGGAGCAGATGTACTACCTACGTCTAAGTCAACTTGCATCTGACTGAACATTCTCAGTCAACATGCCTATCCGAGTGAACTCGCACTCGACAGTCGGAGTGCCTTACCCCGACTGAACTGCGACACAGCATCACTCGGTTTATACAATCCGAGTGAACACCACCCGAGTGAGCACGGCCCGAGTGAACACAGGTTTACATCAACACCGTCACCCATCCAGGAGCCCCGCCATGCCTTCTTCCCGCGATGCGACCGAGCCAGCCCCACCGTCGGTGCCAGTGCGAGGGAGCGAGCTTCACCTCCACTCTTGGCTTGTGGAAGAGAGTTTTCGCGGCCGTGGCCCATTGCTCCTGTCTTCCCAGCGGCGGGGCGGAGCAGGCGCCTCCAGCACTGCACAGCTTACAGTCTCGCGGTGAAATCAACTTGCGTGTGGCTGAGCCCTTGTACCACCACGCTGTTGCATGGGTGATCTGGAGAGGTAACTCATGGAGTGGCCATGGGTGCTCGCTACCTCCTCCAGGCTTTGGCCATGGATGCGCGGAAGCCCCCGCTCCTACTCTGGTCCAGGCCTTGGCACTTCTTGGGTGGAAGGGATGTCGTATCCCTCTGTGCACGCGTTGATTAGGAGAGTCCGAGCAAGGCCGGTATGTCTAAAATGAAGTCAGTACTAGTCATCTTATCAACTTCAGTACTAGTCCTTGCTTGAAATGTCTTCATAGCTACCTGCACAACTCTCCTCAAACTTCATCCCTTTTGTGCTCAGCTAATGGAGATTTGTAGCATCTGTGGATTTGTGCCCAACATGGGTTTGTGCAAATGCTGAGACAGAAAATTATTTTTGTGTTAGATGTATGAGAGAATTTTTGCTCGCTAGTTGTATGACTAGATGCACAACCATGGAAGTAGAAGAATCAATCATCGGTTTCAGGGCTTGCTTGAAATGTCCTTATTTGATTTGTTCCACTAGTCGTCAACCCGTGCATCTGCACGGGCTAACATTATAGATAACTACACTTAATAAAAGTTCATGGAAAAACATTGATTCTACTTGTATTTTTTGGGAACAGGAAATATGTAAGGAAAAATCAAGTTTACTTAAAATTATGCGATATATAGCACACATAAATAATATTCCTTCAATCCTTCATAATTATGTGATAAAATGCATGTAGAGAATTTTGAAGCATTGTTGTGTTCTTTTAGGCTCAGTTTACAGTGGATAAATTGTGTTGTGATGTGGCTATTTTATAATCGGCCGTGAAAAACTAACTATCGAAGTACGAGAGGAGTGGGTCAAAGAAAAACTAAAATAGACAAAAGGTTGTTGGGGCAAATGGGAGCATGACAATCCACAATGCCAAACACAGGCTTAATCGTGTTGGTTTTACTAATAGCTCGGATGTTTATTGACATAAGCTTGTCCGTGTGGAATCAAACATGTATAGAGAAATATAATTGTAGAAATTTGATAAAACCCACCAACGTGTGGATTTATTTGATAAATTTGATTATCAAAGTGACCTAAACTCGAGTGATTTGAAAAAGAAATAAATGTGAGCTAGAATGTTAAATCTATACTTGTATTTGAAAACCACCATAATGGAAATGCGTGGTCATTGAGGTCTACCAACAGATACCAATTATGTTATGTGCCAAAAGTTTTAACCATTGAGTAATGTGCAAACAGTTCTTTAGTTTTTACAAACAGAAATATGATTTAGAAATAAGCACGTAGGTGTGAAGATTCAACCATAGACAAATTTTGAAAAGTACAAAATATACAGAGGAGAACTACTACATTTACGCAAAGTCAAAATCACCAGCGCTAGCCTTCAACACTATCGTAATTACATACAACGAAGGAAGCTGGTCAAATTCAGTTTACAAAAGATACTACATATAAAAGACTGTATTACATAATTGCAGTGTCAGATCAACTAATTATAAGAAATGCATAATTCTAGAATCAGAATAGATCAACATCATATTCGAAGATTTTACATGTAGTACTCATCCCCCTTTTCCCAGGTAGGGATGACACGAAAACCGCAGCAATTCCTCCCTGAAACAAAAAAAGAAGAATCAAGAATTAGAATGGACTCAAGTTGTTCCGTGATAAAAAAAAGATTAAGCACCGGATTAATGGTTGATGCTTCCGATCAAACTTAAAGTATCTGAAACCATTACCAAACACATGAATGTGTGACATGGTTGGCCGAATTTGATATTGTAGTTAGTTATCCTTTTCTGAAACCAAACAAAAGGTCTTGAACAGAACTAATATACAAACAAAACATGCAGATAAGGTACACGGTCATGAAACACTTTACTGTGTAATTTCATTTATATTAGGCGAGTTTATTCGTCTACCATCTACAGTGTAAAAAACTTGCTCGCTTCCTCTCCTTTTTACGACGGAGAAATCAAGCAGCCACAAAAGCAACGAAAATCTGTTCTAATATGTAATGATGAACACTACTTAGAGAGCCTTGGCTTAGTGGTTGGGCATGCGGTTGTGCAGCCTAACGATCCGAGTTCAATTCCTAGAATTGACAGGTGATGCACAGGGGTTTTCCCCCATTTATTCAGGATCAAGCTTGGTGTGTGGTGGAACCACTCATCAAGAAATATCTTGATACTCATTTTAAAAATTCTGAGGACCATGTTTATCTTGGTACTCATACTAAAATGGCCGTATGCATCCTAGTTGGTGCAGAGGCCGGGGAAATGAAATTCTCCCCCATTTAATTACAGACTCTTGGCCCTCGCGTCGCCCCGCGGGCGACTCGGGGGAGATTAGGGATCTGCCGCGCCGCCACCCCTTCAGCCTCCCTTCCCTCCTCGCCGCCACCGGAGACGGCCGCCGGGAAAGCCCGCGCGGGCGTCGGGGAAGGTGGCGGCGGGGATCTCGGCGCTCGGATTGATCTCGACGGCCTGCGGACTAGATCGCATCGAAGGCCTGCGATTCCTGGGGCGGCGGCCCTGCCGGCGAGGCGGCGTCGTCCGGCGGCTGGCAACGTCCGCAGGAGACGCTAGCCAGTGTGCTCGGCCGCACGGGCGGCGAATCGCTGGTGGAGTCCGGCTGCGGCGCGGTGCTCTATTGCATCAGATCTGGAGGTTCCCCTCTGTCCTGCTGACTCTCTCGACTTCCCGGTGGCTTGCGTCTGCTGGCTCCGGTGGTGGTGAGCCCTAGTGGTGTACTTGGGGTCCGGGGGAAACCTTGGCCGGTTTGGCCGGCCCAGCGGCGGCGACGCCCAATGGCACCGCTTTCCTTCATGGAGGCGCAGCTGAGGTCCCAAACTACCCATCCCGATCCCCTGCCCGGGTGAAAACCTTCAATCCTCTTCGGATTTGGCGGCGGCGGCGTTGTTCGCGTCGTGACCTTCCTGGAGGCGTCGTCAGGGGCCTTGCGGCTCGGTTGGGAGTGCAGAGGAATAGCAGGCGGAGGGGATGGGACCAGTGGCAGCAGGTGGTGTTCGCGAAGGAGGAGCGGCGTGGCATCTGGCACGTCGACAACGGCGGGTCTCGGCGGCATGGAGCAGCGGGGTCTCGCCACTGGGCGTGTGATGATGGACGAGCGCAGGATGATGGCGTTGTCTGGCGTCGTGGTGGCGTCGACGGCAGCTAGGCCAGGCAAGGTCGATGCGTTAGTACAGCTCTGAAGATGGATCGGGGGCAGTTGGCGGCGGCGGCATCTGAGAGTGCGCCGGACCGGTGTGTGCCCCATACCCGGCAAGTGGCTTGGTTGGGGCCTCCGGTCTTAGATGTTAGGCTTTGCTGCGAGGTCTGTTTGGTATTATGCTCGGACTATCAGCATCCCTTCATCAACTGGATAGGAGTAGCGACAGATGTTGCGAAGACGGTGGCTTCAGACTTACTGATGTATCACTTTATAAGGTCTTTGTGAATAATTAATAAAGTGGCTGCATGCATCGCCCAGATGCAGAGGCCGGGAGTGTTCCTCCTTTTCTAAAAAAAAGAAAGCATCTGAAAAAAATCCAACTGCTACAAATAGATTATAACAGAACCACATCATTCATGTTCTTAGCCATGTGGAAGCCTGTCTTGTAATTCTTTTGCATCATATTGTAGATATCTATCCTATACATCCGGTTAGTAAATTATACATGACAATGGAGGCGACACAAAGGAATCGAAGGTGAGAAAATAAAGACCGTACCTTGAATTTGCTCGGCTGCTTGCAGTGCACCGCGAGCATGTCTGAGGCCGAGGCCGGCGTCTCGTCCCACCGGGCGCCCCTGGCCAACGCCGGCGCGCAGCCCGACCTATAGTCGTCCTGCATGTTGGCATGGTGCGTTTTGCTGCCGGACAAAAGCATCAGCCGAGCTGACCGAGGAAGTCAATTAACCCAGGCTGTAGTACGCGCGTGTGTTTCCGGCCGGTCGAAAAGCTAGCTAGTCTTGGATGAAATCGAGCCAGCGGCCTGCCTCAACGCTAGATCGTATACTTGTGTGTCCCAGCGAATCAAGCCAAGCATGTACGTGCCCCTGCGCCGGCGCCGTGCAGCCGCGCATGTAGTCCCAATTAGAGGCCGTCAAATCGGACGCCCACCTCATGCAGCCGCGCAAGCTCACGATGGGAGAGGCCAGCATGCGGTCCCGCCTAAGAGGCCGTCCAGTCCAGGCAGCACGTCTACCTCAAGGCCGTCCAGTATGAAACTTCAAAGTTGAGGATGTCATGGAGAGAACGGCGCTAGGGTTTCTTGAGGCCGCTTAGGTTCCTCGATGGAACGGATCTTCATGGGAGATATTGTTTTCCCTCACGTGAAAGAAATTCCGTAAAAACTGTTCGTGTAAGACACCGGGCAAGGACTCTGTGTTGTATTTCATCCGACAGCTGTAAATAAATGACTAATAGGGAGATCGGATGGACGGTTTAGTTTAGTTTTGGGCGAGTGCTACAAATCATCCGGCTGATAACTTCTAGTTATCATCCGCCTTATCTACCGTTGGATGAACTTAATCACGTCCATCAGTTCGTACCCCCAGATCGTATAGCTCGCTCGTCACCCCCACAACATCTTTGACAGCAGAGACAGACGCTCCGCAGCAGAAGCCACCGCAGATCCGTCCAGCAGCGGTTGCCGGCGGCCGCTTGCAGCACCGCCGGTGTCGTGGTGGAGCTGCAATGAAACATCGCCGGTGGCCGTCGCTGTTGCGATGGAGCATCGCTTGGCCGTCGGTGCTATGGTGTAGTTGCATTGGAACATCGCCCGGGGTTGCCGCTGCTGCGATGGAGCATCTCTGGGCCGCCGGCGCCGCGGTGCTGCGATGAAGCTTCTGTCTCGCCGGCGGTGAAGTTGCATTGCAGCGGGCGGCGAATTTGCAACGTCACTGGCCCACTGCCACATCCCGGCCGAGGCTGCGTTGCAGCAAGTGGCTGCAGGCACCGCTGAGACAGCGGGTCACCATGCTGCGTTGCAGCAGGTGATCCATTGCAGACGCCGCTGCCATGATCGGTGGTGGTGCTGCAGGGGAGAAGGCACCCATGGTGCTGCAAGGGGCCGACCCCGTCCTAGGAGCGGAGGAAGGGGGACTACCACAAGCGCGGCATGGTGGCTGCGAACGGAGTGGAGTTCCTCCATGTTCTCTCGCCGGTGAGATCCGGAGACCAGAGAATCCATGAATGGATCGCCCCCTGGATCACCGGTTGTTGATCCCCTTGCGGCAGGTCGTGGCAGGCCTTGCAGCGCCCAATGATCGGGCTGGGCAGCAGCCACGCCAATCTCATACGCCGGTGCGCCGGCTGGGCAGCAGCCGAGCCCTGATCTCGTACGCTAGTGGCCAGGGAGGTGGTTGGGGATGGGAAAATGGATGGAAGAAGACGACTTAGACCAAGGGAAAGGATAAGGTGGATGGGGCGGGTGGGTCCCATGGATGTTTCTGGAGGGGATAGAGAGGACGAGACGCGCGTGGGGCCTGTGGCCACGTGTCAAGTGGAGGAGGCGACTTAAGCTTGCGTGATTTTCAGTCGGATGAATTAAAACATTTTCCTTAGTTTTGAGGATTAACGTGGAGCCTCAAAAGGTGCCTCCAATTAGTAAATATATAGCAAAAATGCCCGTGCGTTGCAACGGTAGAAAATTTAACTGACTTCCCTAGCATAGACTAAAATATAAATCATTATTTAATTTAAGATTTAAATGATTAATTAATGACCCATATTGAATTCACTACGATAAAACATTATTAGTTGTTCCTTCTAGCCTAACGCCAGCTTAGCACGCTTTGTTCGGAATTATTATACACCAGCGGGCTGCCCACTTAGCTGGGTCCATATTAGTCCGGCGTAATATCACGTTTGAATTCTCTATGCCCACAAATCTCAGTTTTTGTCATGCAACGTGTGCCCACAATCCTCTACCTTTTCAATTACCAGTCCACAATCATCTTCCGTAGCCAGCGTAAATCTGGTATCCATCCACCGTGCATCCCTTTTCAATTACCTCCACAATCATCTTCCTTTAATTAGGACAAGCAGCCCACAAATCCGTAGCCAGCGTAAATCTGGTATCCATCCAGCGTGCATCCATCCCTTTTTTAGGGACACCACATAAGCACCTTTAATCAAGCATATATAGCATGCATGTCTCGATGCATGTATTCGGGTCAGCAGCCAGCTTCCACGTAGGTGTAAGTTTCACACAGCTATTTTAACTGATACTCCGTCCGTCCAGAAATACTTGTTCTACAAATGGATCCAGAGGGAGTATGATTGGATCTATTCACGCGAGGTGGTACAAAAACACAAACATAAACTTGTTCCGTTGGTTGTGGCCTTACGGAAATCGCGAGAGGTGGCCAGTTCGATCCCTCGTACAGACACGACATGTTATTTTTTTTGCCTCTTCCAGTGTAGGTGGGCCGGCTTCGTCAGAGACGACGGGGGTTGAGGCTGGGCCGCGATAGAGCCCACTCGTGGGTACGCACATAACCACCACAGGCGTTGAACGACGGAGACGAAGTTTGACGGACGAAAACAAAAAACGTACAAAATATATTGGTGGTAAGAAACATTTACCCCTTTAATTAATATATCGTAGGTATAGATATAGATAAGATTCCTCCAACTACTACTTTTTTTCAAAAAGGACGATAACCCCCAGCCTCAGCATCCACAGATGCACACAACCATATATTATTCAATATTCAAAATCCAGCATCCGAACAAAGTCGACCCAGAAAAGAAAACCCGAGGCCGCATGCCTCGCGACAGTAACTCCACCAGGCAACCACTAACCTATGGTAGTTAGTTAAAAAAACCACTAACCTATGGTAAAAGACAGAAACAAACGAAAAGTACACAAACTCCTAGGCTAAGCCTTTAAGAAGGAAACGCCACACGTGCATCGATGATGACGAGTCCAACCATAGATCGATCTCGGGATTTTCATCCACAAAGCCGAGCTTCGAGTCACCACCTTCAGCAAGGGCACAATGCAGGCGCGCGTTGACATAGCCTTGATTAGAGATCTTGTGTTTCCACCGCAGTGCGCATGCTCGTCGTTGAAGCCGCCTCTACCATCATCACTTGTCCGACTACCGACACCTCGCTAGCCAGATACCACTGGAGGAGATACCGGAAGACGAAGACGTCCCATACCGCCTCGCCTCCAGTCACTGTTGCACCAGCTTCGATCCAGCAGCAACAGGCATGACTTGACACCTCCACCAGAGTCACCGTGCATAGCACATGCAGGCAGCAGGCATGACTAGACACCTCCGCATGAGACATCGTTTATAGCACCTGCCAGCAGCAGGCATGACTTGACTTCTCCAGAAGAGACGTCGTGCGTAGCACCCGTCGAGCCGGATCGAACCCGGTATGGAGGTGGAGGGGGCATCCCATACCGCCGCCAGCCTCGGAAGGCCATCACCATGTCGAGACCAAGCCACTTCGTAGTCCACACGACCACGGAGGCCACCGCCGTCGAAGAACCAGGGTCGTTGCCCCTATTGCCAAACTCCTACGCCACCATGGGTTGATGCCGCGGCGTGACCGGCTACTGCGCTGCCACGCAGCAGCAGCCAGCACTAGCCCGTCGGCCCAAAGAACCAGCCCACAGCAACCTTGGTACCGCCGCTGGGCTAGTGTCGGCTGCTCTCGCAACCACTTCCGCCCAGCCACCATCGTCCCAAGGCCGCCGCCTCGGCGTCCATGCTCCGCGATGCATGCCCGCCATCCAGGGCCGACCGCCGCACTCCGGCCGGAGGTCTCCCGTCACAAGAAGAGGCGAGGAGACGAGGACCCGCCGACCGCTGTCCGCTGCGCGGGGCTTTGCCCGCCGGCTTCCTCCGGCGGCGGCGGATGGTTGGAGGAGAGGAGAGTCAAGGGCAGTGGTGGCTAGGGTTCACCCAAGCCACCCCCCCTGGGAGGGACTCGAGGAAAAGCCAACTAGTTAAAGTGTGCTTAATTGGATAGGCTTTTTCTTCTATGCAATCAGTTGCGAAGAGCAGAGTAGTAGAGCTAGGCTAAGTGGAGAGCAACACAAGTAGATGGTACACAAGCTTGCTCTAGCTTTATTTTCTTGTCAATGAGTTAAAGTGTGACTCCACTATTGGTTCTTCTATGTCTGTGGCTATTGATAATTAATCATATAAATTTTGCAGTAATTCATTTTTTTCCATGGAGGCAACATATTGGAAATGCACATCATTGTTGGAAATATGTCCTAAAGGCAATAATAAAGTTGTTATTATTCTATTTTCATGTTCATAATTAAGTTTATATTTCTATGCTAGAATTGCAATGGTTCTTGAATGTGAGATTCGGAGGAAAACCTATTTGCATGTGTGGAAAGATAAACACCGAACAGATCCCTAGTCCGGCCCCTAGACTAGCTCATGTATTGTTGATGGTTCAGTTTTTCTAACCATGGGCATTGTTATTGTAACAAGGATATCGACAATAATGAGAATACATTGTTAGGGTAACAATGGTGTTGGCTAGACCCAACTTATGAAATACTGCGAGATCACGTCGTCAATATGTTGTCGGTATTTTCATATAAAGTGTTAACGTTTACTTATGTCCTTAGACCATGAGAATATCATATATCCGAATAACGGATGGTTACTTTGGGGTTGCCAAACGTCACTCCATAATTGGGTGATTATAGAGGTAACTTTTGGATACACCGGAAAAGTATTCTGTGGTGTTCGATATATCAAGAATGGGATTTGCCCCTCCGGCAATGGAGAGATACACTCTGGGCCCACTCAGTATTATGATGTTCATCATCGCTTGGCCAAGCCAAGTGACTAAAATGTTAGTCATGGGGACATCGGAATACGGTAATGAGAAAAGAGTACAAACCGGTAACGAGGATAACTAGGTATAGTGATCAAAGTGTTGATCACGGGGATATCGATAAAAGTATCGCCTCGGGTTTTGTAATGTATCGCGTGGCAAAGGAAATTGTATGCGATAATAGAACGTTCGCTCAATAATGATCTTCATGAATATGTGGGAATTATTGACCGGAAGGTGTTCCGAACATGTCGACATATTTTTGAACTTGTAGGGTCACACGCTTAATCACTAGTGGTATATATGAGAACTAGGAGATAATAGAGAATGAGAGAATGGGTATCCGGAAGTGTTCCGGGAGGTCCCGGGACTGTCCCGGTGATACGCGGGAGTGTCCCGAAAGTACCCTATATGTACTGGAAGGCACTGGAAGCTTCCGAAAGGATCTGGAATGATCCGGAACCTTCCAAAATATTCTGGAGGGTCCCTGGTGGGCCTCCCCCCCCCCATGCTGCCTTGGGAGGCAAGGCACCACAAGGGTCTAGGTAGGCCAGCCCATAGGAGGAGGCTTGGGGGGCAAGGCAAAGGGAGCCGAGTCCTAGTAGGATTGCCCCCGCGCGGAGGAAAAGTTCCTCCACCAGGGGTCGGCCGAACTGCCCCTTGGCCACCTATATATATATATATATATATATATGTGCGTGTGGTGGTGCACCCCCTATAGGCACACAAGTCCCTGGACGCTGCCCCCCGCTGCCCTGCGCCCCTCTCTCTCTCCCGTCTAGATTAGATCTATTCGGGGACACCGCTAGGCTGCATCTCTCCCTCTAGTTTTCTCGGTGGTCTTTCGTGCTAGTCCATGGACTGCTATTCTACCTCTAGATCGGTACGCATGGATATCTCAGAGGTGTCGTCTACTTCGACACTAGATCGGCGGGTCGTCCCGGAGAAATTCTCGTGGCTGGGAGGTATAACCTAGCTGTAGGAATTCTCGTGCTACACCAACTCTTCTTCCTCTTCCGCTGTGTCGATTTGGTGGTGAGATGATCGTTACCTGTAACCTCCATAGTGTTCCTGGGCATGTTCATGTTGCGTAATTTTGTTGTTGCATAGCACATTCCCCTACAGTGGCATCATGAGCAGTTCTATGCGTAGTTACATGTACGATCTAGAGCATATGTGATATGCAGGCATTGCACATGTGATGTGCGGGGTAGTAGATGAGATCTATTACTGGATTTTCTTGTTGTTTCTCTTCTAATTGCAAAATTTAAATCTTGACGGTATGGTAGAATTTTGTTACAAAAGTCTGGCTCTCCACGGTCCGTTTATGTTGCGCTTGCGTATACTGATTGCCAGACCAAAGTTATGCTGCAGATTCTTTGGGTTCCACCATAGTTGAGAAATAAAGATTTTTCAAACGACCGGGCTTGTAGATTTGATCTACGTGGGGGTCACGCGTTTAACGAAGTTTAGTATGGGGCTCGAGATTTTTAATTAAGTCTCGTTTTCCATACACCCCGACAGTTAAATAACAACAAGAAGTAATCATGCTTTTGGTGACGTAGGTAGCAAATGGTTTTCATCGTAACCATAGCAGCCACATAATGTAGCAAAAACGTTAGAAGCGTCTAACTTGTTTTTGCAGGGTATGCATGCGATGTGGTATAGCCTTCGTCAGAACAATGTGATTGTATGAGATGATATATGTTGTAATATATTTGTCTTGACAATGAGGCATGGTACGGCAATCGGTAGGAGCCAATATGGTTGTCTTTTATTTTATTTTGTTGACCTGCATGTCAACGAGTGGTGACAAGTGACAATCAAGCATCGACGGACCTCGACGCAAAAGGCATACGCGGAGAAAGAAGTTCTACGCCAAAAGGAGTTGAAGAGAAGCCGTGGCAGAAAAGTTCTGCCACGGCAGCAGAAAGTTATGACACGACACCGTTTCTGTTGAAAAACGGCTGCCACGGCAGAGATTTTGAAAGTGCCGCCACGGCAGAGTTTTCTGTTGAAAAACTGCTGCCATGGCAGAGAATTTTGAAATTGCTGCCATGGTAGCATTTCCTTGTTGAAAAGTGTTGCCACGGCAGAAAAACGAAAACTACTGCCACGCATACGTTTTCTGCTGAAAAACGCTGCCACGGAACGGATTTTCACGAGGAGTTTTCAAAGATGATCCGGATTTCTTCAACGGAAGGGGCTATACCATATCACCATATTATGAATTGCATGTGATGTTAATCCCTTTTACGCACCTTGTTTAATCCGCGGTAGACGTGTTTAATAGGGTGACCCCTCACAGCAAATATCAAGTAGTTAGCGTTCATCCAATTGTAGCACCGTCTAGAATACTTGTCATTTTGAGGTGCGCCATGTCACATGGGTATGATAGGCTTGACAAGTATGAGGCGGGCGTGAACCGTTTGCGCAGCGAGGCACTTGGTTGTCTTGACAAGCTTAGCAAGATCGTCTTGAGCTCGGCACACACCCATCAAAAGATGAACAAGAGTCATATGGAGATATGATCGGCATGTTGACCTACCAGTTTCATTATTTCGTCATCAGTGATGTCACATCAATGGCGGAGTAAGTGAGTCGTGGATGTTGACTCGCTAGTAATCAATTATGAGGGATATTGATTTTAGTGGGAGCACACTCTAATTAGATGTTGATTTTTGAGTTGCATTAATTATGAACAAATGTCTAAAGTGTATTTGCATTTTCATTGTAGATAAAATGGCATGCAATACCAACTTCCCATTAGTTGCAATGCTTGAGAAAGAAAAACTGAATTAATCTGGTAACAATTTTGCGGACTGGCACCGCAATCTGAGGATTGTCCTCAAGAGTGCCATGAAAGAATATGTTCTACAACAATCTCTTGGCCATGTCCCCAGTGAAAACGCCATAGAGGATGAAGTAAATGTTTACCAAACCAAAAGTGACGATTCGATAGCAGTACAATGTGCCATGCTTGCCTCCATGGAACCAGACCTTCAAAAAATGTTTTGAAGATTTTGGTGCTTATGAGATAATCCAGGAGCTAATAGGTTTGTTTCAGAAACAAGCCAGGGCTGAAAGATATGAGATATCTAAAGCCATGTTTGATTGCAAGATGGTAGAGGGCAGTTCAGTAGGCCAGCATGTACTCAAGTTGTCTGGGTACGCTCAAAGGCTAAATTCACTAGGTTTTCCTATTCCCCAAATGTTGGGTACTGATATGGTCCTTGCTTTCCTCCCTCCAAGCTATGGTAGTTTTATCATGAATTATAACATGAATGGAATGGATAAGCCGTTGGGTGAACTATTCACTATGCGAGAACTGCGGAAAGTGGAATATAGAAGGACACCAATCATGTGATGATGGTGAACAAAATGACTAGTTTCATGAAGAAGGGTAAGGCCAAGAAAAAGGACAAGTCCTATGGTGCTAGTAAGACTGACACTCCTGCAAAGCCCAAAGCTGGCGCCTCATCTAATGATGAGTGTTTCTTCTATAAGGAAAAGGGGCATTGGAAGAGAAACTGCAAGAAATATCTAGCAGAGAAGAAGAAGAATGTAAAGTCAAGCTCAGTTATGAGTGTCATACATGTTATTTGATGTTTTCCTTGCTGGTCCTCACTGCGATTCTTGGGTATTGGATACCGGATCGGTTACTCACATTTGCAACTCGATGCAGGAAC
The DNA here is from genome assembly GCA_039707655.1 of Elymus sibiricus. Taxonomy (NCBI): domain Eukaryota; kingdom Viridiplantae; phylum Streptophyta; class Magnoliopsida; order Poales; family Poaceae; genus Elymus; species Elymus sibiricus. The sequence goes on along the minus strand of CM077664.1, from coordinate 17,849,067 downwards.
TGCAGAGGCCTAGAAGACTGCCAAAGGATGAGGTGTTGATGCGCGTAATTGTTACTATGTTCCGACCTTATGCAAGAACATTATAATAGGATCATGTTTATTGCAAGATGGTAATTCAGTATAGTAAGAGAACAATGGTTGTTCGATTTTTATGAATAATATATTTTATGGCTGTGCACCTGTTGTGAATGGGTTGTCTATTATGAATTTTGAAGGTGATACTCACATCCATAACACTAACACTAAACGTCGCAAGACTAATAGTTCGAATTCCACTTATTTGTGGCACTGCCGTTTGGGTCACATTTGCAAAAAGCGCATGAAGAAACTCCAAAGTGATGGACTTTTGGAGTCATTTGCTTATGAATCATTTGACACTTGCGAACCTTGTCTAATGGGTAAAATGACTAAGACGCCGTTCACAAGCCATATGGAACGGGCAACTGACTTATTGCAAATCATACATACAGATGTATGTGGTCCAATGAGTGTAGCTGTGCACGGTGGATTCCTCTACTTCATTACTTTCACAGATGATTTGAGTAGATATGATTATATTTATTTAATGAAACATAAGTATGAAATCTTTGAAAAATTCAAGGAATTTCAGAATGAAGTAGAAAATCATCATAACAAGAAAATCAAATTTCTGCGATCAGATCGCGGAGGAGAATATTTGAGTTACGAGTTTGGGGAACATCTAAAGAGTTGTGGAATTGTTTCACAGTTTAAGCCTCCTGGAACGCCACAAAGAAATGGAGTGTCCGAGAGACGTAATCGAACCTAGTTGGACATGGCGAGATCGATGATGCCATTAACTTATCTACCGCTATCTTTTTGGGGTTATGCTTTAGAAACCACTGCTTTTACACTGAATAGAACAACGTCAAAATCTGTTAAAACGACACCATATGAGATATGGTATGGGAAGAAACCCAATTTATCTTTTCTTAAAATTTGGGTTTGTGATGCATATGTAAAGCGTTTACAGCCGAATAAGCTCGATCTCAAATCAGATAAGTGCTACTTTATTGGTTATCCCAAAGAAACCGTTGGGTATTACTTGTATCACCACACCAAAGGCAAAGTGTTTGTCGTGAAAAATGGTGTGTTTCTCGTGAAAGAGTTTCTTGTGAAAGGGGTGAGTGGGAGGACAGTGCAGCTCGACGAGATTAGTGAATCTTCGTAGTTAGAGCAAAGTGACATAATGCCAGAAGTGGTTCCAGAATTCCCCACTGTGCCTAATACGGAAGCCCCTACATGCGATGTAGACACTTCGGTTGAGCCGGCGACTGAACCACGCAGGTTAGGTAGAATTCGTTCAAAACCTCAATGGTATGAGAATGAAATATTGTTGTTAGACAATGATGAACCTGCGACATACAAAGAGGAAATGATGGGCCCTAACTCCGGGAAATGGTTTGACGTCATGAAATCTGAGATAGACTCCACGTACAAAAATCAAGTTTGGAACTTGGTAGACCCTCCAGAAGGCATAAAGCCTATCTAATGCAAAAGGATCTATAAAAAGAAAACAGACGCGGATGGAAATGTTTGCATACATAAAGCTCGACTTGTTGCAAAGGGTTTTCAACAAGTTCAAGGAGTTGACTACGATTAGACCTTCTTGCCCGTAGCGATGCTTAAGTCTGTTCGGATTATTCTAGCAATTGTTATCTATTTTGGCTATGAGATGTGGCAGATGGACGTCAAAACGGCTTTCCTTAACGGAAATTTAATCGAGGACATGTATATGATACAGCCCGAGGGTTTTGTCGATCCAAAGGATATTGGAAAGGTGTGCAAACTTCAGAGATCCATCTATGGACTGAAGCAAGCATCAATGAGTTGGAATCTTCGTTTCAATGAAGTGGTCAAAGAGTTTGGCTTTATCTAGAATGGTGAAGAGGCTTGTGTTTACAAAAAAGTAAGTGGGAGCACACTAGCATTTCTAATACTTTATGTAGATCACATATTGTTGATTGGGAATGACATATCACTTCTTGATACGATTAAGACTTCATTGAAAAATAGTTTTTTGATGAAGGACTTGGGCGAGGCAGCATACATATTGGGCATAAAGATCTATAGAGATAGATCGAAGTGTCTGATAGGGCTAAGCCAAGTACATATATTGACAAGATACTGAAGAGGTTCACAGTATGGAAAACACCAAGAAGGTGTTCTTGCCGATGTCACATGGAAAAGGTTCGAGCAAGAGTTAGTGTCCTCATACGACTGATGAGCGAGAACGCATGAGCAAGATTCCATATGCTTCTACAATTCGATCAATCATGTAGGCCATGATATGTACATGACCAGATGTGTCCTATGCTCTAAGTGTTATGAGCAGATACCAGAGTGAACCCGGTGTAGATCATTGGACAGCAGTGAAAGTTATCCTGAAGTACCCTAACAGGACCAAGGACATGTTTCTCGTGTACAGAGGGGATGAAGAGCTCATTGTAAAGGGTTACACCAATGCAAGCTTCACCACGGATTCCGACGATTTTCGATCTCAGTCAAGCTCTGTGTTTACACGCAATGGTGGCGCGATGAGTTAGAAAAGTTCCAAGCAGAGCACTATGGTGGATTCTACCATGGAGGCAGAGTATATCACTGCTTCGGAAGCGGCAAAGGAGGGCTTTTGGATAAAGAAGTTTGTCATCGAGCTTGGTGTGGTTCCGAGCCCGCTAGATCCTATGGAGCTCTATTGTGATAATCGTGGCGCCATAGCTCAGGCAAAGGAGCCAAGGTCCCACCAGAAATCCAAACATATACAACGCCGATTTCACCTAATTCGTGATTTGGTGAAGCGTGGAGACGTAAAGATATGCAGGATACACACGAACCTGAATGTGTCAGATCCACTGACGAAGGCTCTACCACAAGCAAAGCATGAGCAACACCGGAATTCCATAGGTTATAGGAGCTTATGTATTGACTAGATTATTGACTCTAGTGCAAGTGGGAGACTGTTGGAAATATACCCTAGAGGCAATAATAAAGTTGTTATTATTCTATTTCCATGTTCATAATTATGTTTATATTTCTATGTTAGAATTGCAATGGTTCTTGAATGTGAGATTCAGAGGAAACCTATTTGTATGTGTGGAAAGATAAACACCAAGCAGATCCCTAGTCCGGCCTCTAGACTAGATCATGTAGTGTTGATGGTTCTGTTTTCCTAAACATGGGCATTGTTATTGTAACAAGGATGCCGACAATAATGAGAACACATTGTTAGGGTAACAATGGTGTTGGATAGACCCAACTTATGAAATACCGCGAGATCATGAGAATATTGTATACCCGAATACCGTATGGTTACTTTGGGTTGCCACACGTCACCCCGTAACTGGGTGATTATAATGGTAACTTTCGGGTACACCGACAAAGTATTCCCTGGTGTTCGATATGTCAAGAATGGGATTTACCCCTCTGGCGATGGAGAGATACACTCTGGGCCCACTTGGTATTACGATGTCCATCATCACTTGGCCAAGCAAAGTGACTAAGATGTTAGTCAAGGGGACATCGGAATACAGTAACGAGAAAAGAGTACAAACCGGCAACGAGGATAACTAGGTATAGTGACCAAAGTGTTGATCACGGGGATACCGATAAAAGTCTCGCCTCGGGTTTTGTAAAGTATCGCGAGGCAAAGGAAATTGTATGCGATAATAGAAGGTTCGCTAGATTATGATCTTCGTGAATATGTGGGAATTATTATGAGTGTCCAGATCCCGCTAATAATTATTGACTAGAAGGTGTTCCGGACATGTCCACATATTTTTGAACATGTAGGGTCACATGCTTAACTACTAGTGGTTTATATGAGAACTAGGAGTTAATGGAGAATGAGAGAATGGGTATCCGGATGTGTTCCGGATGGTCCCAGAAGTGTTCCGGGAGTGTTCCGGTGATACCCGAGAGCGTCCCGGAAGTACCCGGTGTGTACCGGAAGGCACTGGAAGCTTCCGGAATGGTCTGGAAGGTCCCGAAACCTTCCGGAATATTTTGGAGTGTCCCTAGTGGGCCCACCCCCACCCCCTCCCCCCGGCTGCCTTGGGAGGCATGGCACCACAAGGGCCTAAGTCGGCTAGCCCATAGGAGGAGGATTGGGGGCAAGGCAAAGGGAGCCGAGTCCTAGTAGGACTCCTCCCGCGTGGAGGAAAAGCACCCCCTAGAGACACACAAGTCCCTGGAGGCTAACCACCGCTGCCCAGCGCCCCTCTCTCTCTTTCTCTCCCGTCTAGATTTGATCTAGTCAGGGAGGCCGCTAGGGTGCATCTCTCCCTCTAGTTTTCTTGGTGGTTTTTCGTGCTCGTCCACGGAGTGTTACTGTACCTCTAGATCGGTATGCATGGATACGTCGGAGGTGTCGTCTACTTCAACACTAGATTGGCGAATCGGCCCGGAGAAATTCTCACGGTTGGGAGGTATAACCTAGCTGCGGAAATCGTCGCGCTACACCAACTCTTCTCCCTCTTCCGCTGCGTCGATTTGTTGGTGAGATGATCGTTATCTGTAACATCCATAGTGTTCCTAGGCATGTTCATGTTGCATAATTTTTGTGTTGCGTAAAGCTGTTTGTGTTTATGCCTGAAATGGGAAATGATGTTTTTCTTTTGCCAAATAAGTTGGCATGGCTAAAACTGTAAACAAATATCACCGGATGCTCTTCCTATGAGCTAATTGGTTTCCTATAAGATTTATTACTTTGTCCTTTTTTTATGATTATGCAAAAACACGTCACTATAGACTAAACTTCACTAATATTTCAGTGCACCCTAAGCTTTGTTTATTAGGTTTCGCTGCCTCCACCACAGCCGCTCCGCCGGCCACCGTAAGGCCCCAAAAGCCATGAGCTCACCGCTACCACATGGCTATGCCACCCCCGCAAGGTCCCTGCTACCACAAGCACTCGGGCATCATGGGTTCCACGAGGTCTCGTTTGTCAAGAGCTCGACCTGCATCGATCGGTTCCAGCTACAGCAAGGTCCACTGCCACTTCTTCGGCCCCGACCCACAATGGCTCATGTTGTACTTCTTAATTTAATGTCGTGCACTACTTGACAATATATAAGTTTACTTCCACTTTGTTGTATGTAAATTATTTTAGACATGCACATTATGTAGTTGATTGTAGAGCAGTACAAAATGATTTTGGAGCAGTACAAAGATAGAAAAGGTTTGATTGCCAAAAACATAAATTAAACATTAATACATGTTTCCTATCATATTTTATATCTCCCCATCAAAGAGGAGACTGTAGCGCAAGTTTCTGACTTCATGTTTGATTCTTTATGATATGTGTTTCACTAAATAAAATAAAAAAAATGTTCACTATTAAAATCTTAGCAGTTAACTATGCAAAAATACAGAAGTTCACTCTCCAATCTACAGCAGATCACTATATAAAATAAAAAATAGAAGTTCACTCTTCAAATCTCAGCAGTTCACTCTGTGAACTATAGAAGTTCACCTTTTTTGTCGGGAAGTTCATTTCTTCTGTTTGGAAGTTTATTTTTTGGTTGGGAAGTTCACATTTTTGTCATGAAGTTCACTTCGACAGTGTGGGAAGTTCACTTTTGTAGGAAACATCACTTCATCCACAAAAAAGTACAATTTTTTGCTGTCGGAAGTTCATTTTTCGTCTGAAAGTTGACTTCATTTTTGTTGGTAAATTCACCTTTTTCCCACAAGTTCACTTATGTTTGGGAAGTCTACAACTTCCACGCGAGAAGTTTACTTTTTCTCGGAAAATCTCTTTTCTCTTTTCTATCACGAAGTTTCTCGGAAGATAAAAAAAATTGTCAGAAAGTTCACTTTTTTAGGGATTTTTTTTCCCGAGAAGTTCACATTTTTGTTGGGAAGTTTATTTCTTCCTAGCGGATATCTCTTTTTTGTTGGGAAGTTCAGTACAAACACATGACAAGTTCAGTTAAAAAAATTAGTGAGCGCGTTTGCGAAGTTCAATTTTTTTCATGAAAAGTTCACTGCGTGCGCACGAGGAGTTCACTTGTTCATGTTAGGCATTGCACGCCTTTAGTGCGGGAAGTCCACGTGTTCACATTTAATGTTGAAAAAAATGAGAAATTTAGTTGGGGATTTTTTTTTGTCGAGAAGTTCACCTCCACCACATGGGAAGTTCAGTACAAACACATGACAAGCTCAAATTAAAAAAATAAAGTACGGTTGCAAAGTTCACTTTTTTTGTCAGGAATTTCACTTTGTCCATGCGGGGAGTTTACTTTTATTTGTTGAAAATTCGCTTTTTCAGTCGGGGATGTTCACATGTTTATTTGGAAGTTCTGACTAAAATTTAATGCGGATTATAGTATTTGTAAAATTGCTCATAAACAAGAAGAAATTTGAGAAAATGTACTATATGAAAAAGTTGTGGCTAATCAATATCATTCGAATGGTATATGGTTTGCGTCAGTAAAAGGTTTGAAAGTTATGATAAAAAAAGTGCAATGGTGATTTGAACCATTTTGATGTGGATTTTAGTATTTGTAAAACTGCTCGTAAACCATATGAAATTTGTGAAAATATGCTATATGAAAAAGTTGCGGCTAATCAATATTTTTTCAATGGTATATGGTTTGCATCATTCTGGCACATGATTTGAGTGTTATGGTCAAAATACTGCATAAAAATAGGAAGTACACAAATAGAGAATAGGAAGTTCACGCCCTCGTTTACAGTAGTTCAGAAAGGTCGCAGAATAAGTATTCTGCAACCGGTTGTAGAATAGATCCACCATATATATACACATTCCAACTATTCTACACCCGGTGTATAGAGTACCTATTCTATACACCATCTATCCTAAGGACCAGACATAACCCCCGCCGTCCCATCTCATGTTGAGCGTTTTTTCTCCCATCGGAGTGAGTGAGCGAGCTCCGCCATGATGAGCTCTGGCGAATGCCACACCACCCCTTCTCCTGCCTAGCTTCTTCCCGTGTGAGTGGATCGAGCAATGGATTCGGCCTGATTGGCGTGGTCATGACAAGAGCGCCAGCGGCAGTAACGTGGCCCGCCCCCACTGGAGCTCCCTTCCCATGCCTCACCTGCTCCCATCCCGAGATCTGACTGCCGCGATGCGTGGCCGTAGCTGGATCCACTACTGTCATGGCTCAGCAGCACAACGAGCGTCGACGCTACTACGGGCTAGCTGTCTTCTCCGCCTCCTACCATCATTTTTGCCACTGCTACAACTAGCTCCTTCTTGGCGATTCTCCAACCCACCCACAAACCAAGCGAAACCGTGAAGGACGCAGCACGCGGGTGAGAGCGTCAACAATGACAACAGGTGTCGGTGGTGCTCGTACCCCTCCTACTATCCATGATGGTTCCATGCGCTACCAGGCGGGGGCACATCGAACAGAGCAGGTGAGGGGTGTTGCTGCACTGTCCCAGGCTTTTTTATGAGCACTTATGGTTGCTACCAATGGAATTAATTGGGTTCATGTATCATGTATTCCGAAAATTTGACATCATATGCAAGCATCGCTCTTCTCCTTTTGTTTCCACTTCTTTGTGCCTCCACGTTCTTCCTAGCACCAAAGGTGCTTGTGTTAACACCTGGGAAAGGGAGTTCTCTTTTTTTGGTTGCAGGGTTCTATGGGAAGTTCACTCTTTTTCGTCGGGAAGTTCCCTTTTTGTCGGGAAGTTCAATTTGTCTACGGGGGAAGTTCACCTTTTTTTTAGTCGGGGGTTCCATTCGAAGTTCACCTTTTTTTGGGATGTTCACTTTGTTCGTGTGGGGAGTTCACTTGTTCATGACGGGCAGTACACATGTTCCGAGAAAGTAGAAACTACAAGCAGTTTACTATATACACAAAACAGGAAGTTCACTCTACGAGACTACAACAAATAGTTCAACAAACAAGAAGTTCAATATGCGAGACTACAACAAACAGTTAATTAACTGTATAACAATAAAAAAAAGTTCACTATATAAACTAAAAAAAGGCAGTGTGCTATATAAAGAAACCGGAAGTTCACTCTACAAAACTACATTAGTTCACCAAGTAAACAAACAGAAGTTACCTGTTGCTTTCATGAATAGTTAGAGGGACCTCTGCTGTCTCGATTGAGCTGAAACCTTTAAAGGACATTTAAAGGCACATATACTACGCCCACAAAAAGTTTCTGGCCTGATCCCTTCCTAATTAAGGCAGGGTGATTTTGTAAGTTAGCACTCTCAATGGTGTGATTCTGCGAGTGGGCATTCGATTATGCTATTTTTTTAGAAAATAACCTATGTTGAGTCAATTGAGGTCAAAATTTTACTATACATCTCTTATTGTGCCTCTGACACCTAGTAAAAATATCAGGCTCAACTGACAATAGTTCACTCGTGATAAATCTGTGAATGTTGGTCGCTCTGGTTTCACGAAATGGTGCATTGTTGTGGACTTTGATAATTCTTTAGAGGGGTTCCCATGAACCAAACAGTCTCCATTTTTTTTATTGTCTGAGCTTGACTGTAAAATTTCAGATCTCCAAGCTTCCGGAATTGACAGCAATATTTTTTTTACCACAGCCATTTCTGCAGAAACACCCTTTCCTGAAGGTAATCATTGACGGGCACAAAACGAACCGTCATTGGCAACAAAACCACTAACGGGCAGATTAATCGTGCCGTCAGTGGTGACTTCAACTGGTAGTGATTTTTGGTGAAAAATACCACTCATGGGCCTAAAACTCGGCCCGTCTGTGGCGATGTTCTAGCACCGACGGGCAAAAAAATTGGTCCGTCAACATCAGATTTAGCCCACTAAAAGCCCACCCAAAGGCTTCTTTCCCCTTGGGTATAATAAACTATCTAACCCTAGCCGCACTAACCCCAAGCCCCTCTGATCCCCTTCCTAACCCCTCTCTCTTACATGGCAACCCCGAGCCGCCGCGCTCCGTCTCTCCATCTCGTCGGTGCCGGCGACCGCTCCCTCTCTCCTCCACCACGCGTGGCGACCCCTCCCTCCTTCCTCCACCACGTGGCGACCGGTAGCCGCTCCCTCCACCGTGTGGCGGCGCCCGACGACCCATCCCGACGCCGAATCTGGCCTCCACCGACCATGCTGCCACCGGATCCGGCCTCCCCGGCCTTCACATACCACGCTGCCACCGGATCCGGCCTCCACCGACCACACCGCCATTGAATCCGCCCTCACTTGCCTCCACCCATCACGTGTGGCGACCCCTCCCTCCTCTCTCCACCGACCTTCCTCGGCGCTTTCTTGCCCGCCTCCTTCCTCAACTGCAGCGGCGGGGCGGCGGCTACTACAACGGCGGTGGGAGAGAGGCGAGCTGTAGTGGCAGCGCGGCGAGCTTGGTGGCATGGCAGGGAACTCCACCGGCTCGGCGGCTTCACGTCAAGAGTGACATCGGCGGCGGATGGAGGGTCCTAGCAGGGCCTGCGACCCGTGGGCTTATTTTTGGGATTCGGGTGTACCACAGTTTTTTTTGCACCAGTGACATTTGATTAGTGGCGGGCCCGCAAACCCGTCAGTGAGGCGGTTTGGGGGCCGTCAGTAGAGGCCAAATCTTGCGTAGTGAGCCTTGTCGGCTCTAAAATCCATACGAAGCTGATGCCTAATGTAGGCTACATCATCAAACTGCAGCTCTGCTATTTGCTTCAAACACGTAGAACACATACATCTCTTGTTGTCTATCGTGAAGAATCGTGAAGACACCTACAATCTACTTGCTTGTTTTGGCGACAATTATCGACGCCATATATTTCCGACAGGCGACATATTTGATTGGATGAACCAATCTCAATTCCGAGGCAACATATTTGATTGAATAAATCAATCTTCATCCGAGGCAACATTGATTGGCAAGCCAACCTTGATCTGGAAAACGATTGGTGGCCGATCTTAATCCGAAGGCAACTATTTGATCAGCGAGCCGATCTTTATTACGAGGCATTAGGCAACAAGGAGGAAGAGGGAATCTCCCGGTATGATCGATCTCACCATTCCTTACCATAGGAGCGCGTGGCCATGTAGATGGGCGGCCTCCGGTGACGAATTATATGGGTGTGCTATCTAGCAGAGGAAGGAGTGCTACGTGCGTGTGTGAGAAGTGCATGCTCCTCAGCAGCCTGGCGGCCTTGTGATGCATGTGCGCGCCCCCTCCGTGAGTTGGCCGAGGTGCTTTATATAGAGAAGATCGAGCTAGGGCTAGACGGTGCGTTGTGCAGCCCGATAGCGCCGCCAGTTTCTTGTTGCCCAAATGCTGGGCAGCGCGCGCGCGATGCAGCTGTTGCGAGCGGCTGACGCTCAGCCGTCCATCGCTCCTACGCGTGACACATGGATATGTGGGGCCGACCGAGACCGATGGATGGGGAAGGGAGAGAGGCGGAGTTTTGTCGCTTTCCATGCATTCACTTCTCGCTGTTCCCCTCCCCACTACACTCCACGCAGCGACGGAGATAGAATCTCCTAGGGCTCATCAGCGAGCGCGACCCGCGGCAGTCCGATGATGGATGGAAGGGCAAGGCGGACCTGCCTGGTTGGTTGGTCCGGGCGCTGGTCCCTCCCTCCCTCCCCCTGCCCGTTGCCGTCGCCGTCATCTAGTGGAGCTACCTGCTCCTCCCTCGTCGCCTTCCTCTCCCCTGCTCGCCTGCCTGCCCCCTCCGCAAACCCAACCGACTGGACCAGCCGGCAGCGGCGCCAGTGGATCACCACCACAGGTTAGTCACTCATCCTCCCCTATCCTCGCCTATCCCCTCTCTCGTTTTGCTGCTTGGGGGAATCAATTTGTGGGCTGCTCTGATCTTGAACCGAACGGATCGGCTGATTTCTGTAGGCCTGGCTCTATTCTATTGGCTTTGGGCTGGGCAGGGAAATACTCCGTGAAGTCGTCCCGATGTAGGCAAGTATGTGGCGGATGTAGATGCAACACTTCGCAGAGATGTAGGCATTTTCATACTCGTCTAGTAGATGATGTAGGCAAGTTTTTGATTCATGGCAGATGCAAAATGCTTTAAGGGATGTAAGAAATTTCAAAACAGGGATGTATGCAACACTGTATAATTTTCTGGGTGTGGTCAGGCAATACTGTATACATCTATATGCCTCTTTTTTGGGCAAACAACAGTGTATATAATTTAAGCAATAGAAGAAGATTTTTCCAGGCAATTGAAGAGTGTATTAGTAGGCAATACTATTTAAATGAGATGGATATTGTTTAGGCAATAAAAGAGGTTTCTTCAGGCAAATATAGTTAAGGCAATTTATTTTGTTCATGTAGATGCAGAGAAACCTCAGGATGTGAGGCAAATTATCTGTTCGTTCATGTAGATGCAGAGAAACTTCAGGATGTAAGGCATTTTTTGTTCATGTAGATGCAGAGAAACCTCAGGATGTAAGGCATTTTTTGTTCATGTAGATGCAGAGAAACCTCAGGATGTTGGCAAGTTATCTGTTCATTCAAAGTAGATGCAAAGAAACTTCAGGATGTAGGCAAAAAAATTTCGTTCATGTAGATGTATATAAACTTTTAGGATTGTAGGTTTTTGTAGGCATCCTTTTATTCGAAATATCTGTTCAGTAATGTCATGAAGCGAGGTGATGTCATGAGAAGTTATGAGAACTGACCACTTAGCACTTTTTTTTGTGTGTTTACCTTGCTCCTCTAGTGTGGGATATCTTTTTCTGTTTAGTCCTTGATTTTGCATTTTTTTCGTCCATCTTATTGTGTTTACATCTTCCTGGGTTGTCATTTTTAATACTTGCCAATTCGATGTGCGTGATCTTTTCCAGGGGTCTCCCGAGCCAAGTCTAGTGTCTGAATATAGGTGAAACATCATTGTTCTCCTGTTCAAATAGAGAACTAGCGGTACATCATTTTTCACTTTCCCATGTCGGAATTTGTATGTTTTTAGCAGCAACATTACTGAAGTACTTCAATAATATCCCGAGTATGTATAGGAGTTCATGGTTTAGTGCCACACGATGTACCGCTAGCACTACATGCGATCAAATCACAGTACTGCTGCTAAACACATTTTTGTAGAGAGGGTCAGGAACATGGCAGTATGATCAAGTACGGTAAGATCCTGACTGTTTTTTGTCTAACTCGAGCATGACAAAAAAAAATTGGGTTGCACTGTTCGTGTTTCAGTTCAAGTAGCTGGGAGTTTGTTTCAGTTCAAGTAGCCGAGAGTTTTTCACAATGTTTTTCCTGAAGTTTTTTTAGTCACCCCTTTGTTGCGATGTCGCCTGCGGCAACAAGCTATACCACCTACAGTAGCAAACTACGTAGCCCATTTTTCATATACCATATCGCCTAGCAATGAAAAGAAAGCACTAGAGACTAAGTTATCAAGTTCTAGGTGCGATGAACTAGTAGTTCTGTCAAATAGGTGTAGGCAAATTTACTTCAAATCGAAGCAAACTAGGCAGCATTTCTCTTTTTATTTCCATATTTATACGTGCTATCTTTTTTCTAAATTTTTTTTGCATTTTTTGTGCTTACTCAAATCAGCATAAATGTGCAGGCATGGGGGGCCATGTGCATGAAAGCAATATGGCCGATCGATCAAGACATCATCCTGTCAAGGTATGGGAAAGATTTTGTTTTATCTCGAGCGCCTTTTCTTTCAAACCCCAATACGTGTCGCCCCAGTGTCCCCACTAACCGTCAAACTAACTCGCCTACAATCACCGTATGCACGGACTCGCCTACCACCCCCACTATATAGTCGCCACACTCACTCCAAACTTGACTAATCCAATAGATTAAGTTGCCCACGCCCAATCCATGATGGAGTCGCCGAAACCACAATATATAGGCGCCCACCGTCCCCACTAACCGTGAAACAAAGTCGCCTACCACCCCACTATAGAGTCGCCACACTCGCCCCATACTCTACTATTCCAATACATTAAATCGTCCATGCTTAATCCACGACGTAGTCGCCTAAACCACAATATATAGTCGCCCACCATCCCCACTAACCGAGTTAAACTAACTCGCCAACATCGACCGCATGCACGGAGTCGTTCCCCCCTTCTCCCCTCCCCACCCTCACTCTATAGTTGCCTCGCTCAAGCTCCACTCTACTAACACAACACAACTAGGTTGCCTATGTCTAATCAAGGCAACGAAGTCGCCTAAACCACAATACATAGTCGCTCCATCCATGCCCGCACTCACAATGGACTAACCGGTCTAAACTAAGTTCCCTATAGCCACCACATGCCCGGAGTCCTCTGCCATCCCCACTATATAGTCGTCACACTCACTCCAAACTCGACTAATCCAATACATTAAGTCGCCCATGCCCAATCCACGATGGAGTCGCCTACACCACAATATATAGTCGCCCACCATCCCCACTAACCGTGAAACTAAGTCGCCTACCACCCCACTATATAGTCGCCACACTCGCGCCATACTCTACTAATCCAATACATTAAGTCTCCCATGCCTAATCCACAACGTAATCGCCTAAACCACAATATATAATCGCCCACCGTCCCAGCTAACTAAGTTGAACTAATTCGCCAACATCGACCGCATGCACGGAGTCGTTCCCCCCTTCTCCCCTCCCCACCCTCACTCTATAGTTGCCTCACTCAAGCTCCACTCTACTAACACAACACAACTAGGTTGCCTACGTCTAATCAAGGCAACGAAGTCGCCTAAACCACAATACATAGTCACTCCATGCTCGCACTCACAATCGACTAACCGGTCCAAACTAAGTTGCCTATAGCCACCACTTGCGCGGAGTCCTCTGCCACCACCACTATATAGTGGCCACACTCACTCCAAACTCGACTTATCCAATACATTAAGTCGCCCACGCCTAATCCACGATGGAGTCGCCTAAACCACGATATATAGTGGCCCGCCCCGTCCACACAAACAACTAGCCGGTTCAACTAAGTCGCCCTCCCCCCCCCCTCCCCCTATATAGTGGCCTCGCCCATGCACAACTCGACTAAATCAATACAACAAGTCGCCCGAGCCTAATGCACACACGAAGTCGCCTAAACCTCAACATATAGTCACCCGTCCGTCCTCACAATCACAAGGCAACCAACCGGTTTTGAACTAAGCGGCATGTATATAGTCGCCAACTAAGTCGCTCACCCCTTGATCATGCACGAAGTTCGCCTAAACCCCACTATATAGTCGCCCTCATTCACGCACCGACTCAACAAATCCCACACATTTTTTAGATTGGCCATCTGCTGGACCACACTTTAGTGTCATCAAAACCCTCGAAATCCGACACAACCCTTTGCATCATCTCCATCTTGCAAATGGCCCATCCCGCTAGGCAGAGTCACCGCAGCACCGTGTGTTGCAGTAGCAGGTCTGACAGGTTCAGTTCTTGTCGCATCAGATACGGCGGCTGGAGCAACATGAAACTTCACTCCCAAAAATATCAGGCACATGAGTGAACAGCAAGTCGTCAACCACTAGTAGAAAAACCCCCATTAGTCCCGGTTCCAGAGGGGCTTTAGTCCCGGTTCTGGAACCGGGACTAAAGGGTCGGGACTAATGCCCAAGACCTTTAGTCCCGGTTGGCTTACGAACCGGGACCAAAGGCCCTCCACGTGGCCGCTCTCTGTGCGTGAGCTGGAGGACCTTTAGTCCCGGTTGGTAACACCAACCGGGACTAAACGAAAAAAAAATTCAAGTTTTTTTTTAATTTTTTTTTTCAAATTTTTTGATTTGTTTTTAATTTTTTTCTGATTTTCACAATTTAATCTCTAATCACCCCTCCTCACTGCTTCAGAATTTAATCTCTAGTCTCTAATCAGCACTCATTCCAAATCATCTAACTTCCCGGCCGGTCACCCATCCTCTCACTACTCCAGCCCCAGCATGCTTAACTTTCAGGTTCTATCTCCCCTAGTTTCCAAGACTGCACTTGTTGTTTTCCTGACAATCTTAAGCTATCAATCCTATTAACCCTTAGGTCATGATGTCACATGATTTAATTTTTTGAATTCTAAATAATTATTAAAATAAACAAAATAAGTACTAATAATATTGAATTTCAATGAAAATAAAATAAGTAATAATATTATTTTATTAAATTTTTTTGCCATTTATTCATTTAATATGACATAATTAATATCTTTAAATCTGTAAATCAAAATTCGACAAATAATATATCCATTATTATCAGAAAAATGTGAGGAATCCAAATATGACATCATTTATTTTTTTTAAATTATTTTTTTAAAATTTTAAAATTATTTTTTTGATTTGAAATAACTTTTTTTCCTTTTGGAATTTTGAGAATGTGAGAAAACTTCACCGGGTAAACCCGGGTGAAATCGAGTCCCAATTTTTCTCTAGTTTTTTTTTATATATTAAACTTTTTTTTTTGACATCGTATGCAAAAGTTATGGCCGTTTTACATTTTTTTTCGTTTTTTTGCAAAAAAGGTCAAAATTCATATTTCAAAATTTCTATACCAACTAGACACTAAAACCTAACTACATCTCAAAGTATTTTATTTTTTGAAGATTTTATCATTTTTGTTTATTTTCTACAAAACTAAAAAAGGCGGTCCACAGGGGGGGTAGAGTTTGAAAATTTCAGAACCCCTTTAGTCCGGGTTGGTGTCCATCCAATCATACCGTCGACTACACATCTACTAGCACCGTCCCAGCCAGAGTCACAACTAAGGTTAGCCAAGCCAGAGTCAACCCTTTCTAACTTCATTTGCTATTTTTTATGCATTTAATGATTTTTTGAGCTAAATGACCCTGAAATTGAAAAGCACTACAAATGAACTTTGAAAAGGTTGAAACTTGGCATGGTATCATCATTTTACCCACATAGCTTGTGCTAAAAAGTTGAGAGGGTTACGGCAAAAACTGGATGCACTTCGTGTACAAACTGGACCATCTCATTCGAAGTATCACGATTTCGGACGAAAACCCATCTGTTACAAATGCATTTCATTTTTTTTAACTTATTTCAACTCCACACTTTTTGTGCATTCAATATGCACCATTCAAAGCCACATCCTCAAATTTCAACCCTTTCTAACTTCATTTGCTATTTTTCATGCATTTAATGATTTTTTTTGAGCTAAATGACCCTGAAATTGAAAAGCACTACAAATGAACTCTGAAATGGTTGAAACTTGGCATGGTATCATCATTTCACCCACATAGCTTGTGCTAAAAAGTTGAGAGGGTTACGGCAAAAACTGGATGCACTTCGTGTACAAACTGGACCATCTCATTCGAAGT
Source organism: Elymus sibiricus (assembly GCA_039707655.1). NCBI lineage: Eukaryota > Viridiplantae > Streptophyta > Magnoliopsida > Poales > Poaceae > Elymus > Elymus sibiricus. The sequence continues at coordinate 17,832,817 of CM077664.1, read as the reverse complement.
ATCGTCTGTTACAAATGCATTTCATTTTTTTAATTAAAATCCTAATTTAAATTATTCTAAAAATAACCAAATAAATCTTACTGTGACAACAAGCTAACACGTGACTAGGAGCAAAAAGAATTAAATTAAAAACTATTTGTAAACTCAAGTTATTCACAATCTAGGGTTTGAAGCAAATTTGAACAAATTCAAATTTAAACCATTCAAATTTGAAAACTAATGGCACAAACAGAAACTAGACAAAATTTTGAATCTAATGCAAAAAGAATCACTCAAAAACATCAAATATCTTAAAAGATATAAGCAATTTAAAACAGAAACTAAAAACAGAAAACAAATGTAAAAACAGGAAAACTACCTTTAGTCCCGGTTGGTAACACCAACCGGGACTAAAGCCTGGGGGGGGGCTTCCAACCGGGACTAAAGGGGCTGGCACCGTTCGAAGCCCCTTTTAGTCCCGGTTGGTCTCTCCAACCGGGACTAAAGGTCCCGTTCGAACCGGGACTGATGCCTGCGCCGCTCGAACCGGGACTAATGCACCCATTAGTCCCGGTTCGTAACAGAACCGGGACTAATGCTCTGATCTGGCGTGGACCAAAGCCCTGTTTTGTACTAGTGAACCAAGTCCGACGACTAGCCTACCCCTCAGGCAAACCTACAGGGAGGGGCTTGCGTGCAATAGAGAGGGGCATCAGCATCACCATCGTAGTCATCAAGGAGAGTATTCAGATCAAAGCGAACCATCTGTGAAGGAAACAAAAGGGGAGAAAGATTATCAAATAGAGGAGGGGGAGCAATTTGATTTTTCACAACAGTTAATTTTATACTGATCAACTTCTATGTTAAATTCTTCAGTAGCTTAAATCAAGTGCTTCATGTTTTGAATCAACAAATTTTTTGTAAGCAACATTACTCAATTCTCAAGAATAAGTTTTCTATATTTTTTCCCACTTTTTTTTGCAAAACCTGCTTTCGCTTTTACTTCCTGTGAGCAACTCTTTTTTAGTATCTTTTAAAATTGCCTACATTCAAAACAAACACAGGGAACTACTCCCTCCGGTCCTTTTTACTCTACATATTAGGTTTGTCTGAAGTCAAACTCTTCAAAGTTTGACCAAGTTTAGACAAAAAAATATTAACATTCATATGATAACACCAATATCATTAGATTCATCTTGGAATATATTTTATATTATATGTATTAGGTATTATAGATGTTAATATTTTCTAATATAAATTTAGTCAAACTTGGCAAAGTTTGACTTCAGACAAACCTAATATGCAGAGTAAAAAGGACCGGAGGGAGTACTACTTTTTCATGAGCAACACAGGGACCTCTATTCACTCAAATTCAGTAGATTGAACTCGCCTACATCATTTTTTTTGTTTCAAACAAACATGGTGCTTTCTGCAGGTTGTTATCCCATGAACTACTGCTACTTTTCAGAGAGTTTTTACAGGCCCTGAGCAACTATTTTGTGTTCTTTTTTATGCAGAGGTCAGGTGCAGGTCAATAAACAACACAGACAAGAGATCAGTAGCTTCAGCAGGGGAGGGACAAAAACAGGCAAAAAAGAATGCAAGATCCAAAAGCAAGTTGCATACACGTTGGTACAGGAGGAGAGTTTTTGCAACAGATGAATCTGGGGCCTTCTTGATGATTTTGTCTTTTTTGTTGCCGGCTGTGACAAAAGAGTTGCAGATGACTCCAGTATTTTTGCCTGACCCGCAACAAAAGAATTGCAGGGATCGTGTTTTTGGTCTGACTTTTCTTGCTTTATTTTTCGCCTGAATTTTGTGTTCTTCACAGAAGCTCCTGCCCCCTAGGCCTTGGCGTGTGGCCGCAGCTGGGAGGAAAGAGATCTGTGCGGGCTGGGCAAGGTTCGCGCGGGCCTGGGTGAGCGCTTTTGGCGGGACGTGGTGACGCTGGGGAGGGTGAAACTTTCCTTTTCAGATGGGGGATGGGGACCGCACGTGGAAACTTGCCTAAAACGACCGGCCGCTCGGACGTGCTGGGCAGCAAGCGATTGCTGCCTAGCAGCGTCCTTCTTGTTGAACGAGCGCGTAGCTGGCGAGAATTTTGGGAGTTCAGCCGGGCTTATCATCCTATCGACTTGTTGCAGCCGTGAGCATGCTTATCTAATCAAAACAACGAGCCGTACTTGATTACTCAGTGCCCACCCGGCTGCTGATGGACCCAGGCACCCAGCCGAGTAGCGATCCATGCAGACCACGCATGCATGCATGTTAGCACTAAGTACACCATCTTTGAGAGTCGCGTACAGACTGAGTACTGGGCCAATTAGGTGTGTCGCATGGGCAGATGATTGAGTTAATTAAGGAGGGAGCCACTCTGCTACTTATCCATCTGCTTAGCATAACGGCCACAAGTTAATTCATCGATGCTGCGGCCCATTTGTGGGTCTGAGTGATTAGCAAAATATTGGCTAATTAATTTATACGCTTGTACCTTTTTTTTTGCGAAAAAAGGAGATTTATTTATAAATACTCCCTCCGTTTCTTTTTAGTTCGCATATTAGATTTGTCTTAAGTCAAATTTTATAATGTTTTACCAAATTTATATTGAAAATTATCAACATTCATAATATCAAATAAATACCAACATAGAATAATTTTCATATTGTATTTATTTGATATTATGGATGTTGATAATTTTCAATATAAATTTGGTCAAACTTCGGAAAATTTGACTTAAGACAAATATAATATGCGAAGTAAAAGAAATGGAGTGAGTATGTACCATAGCGGTACAAAATCTCGTGGAACACTTCCATCATGGTGCACCTTGTGATGCAGGTGAAATTCTCGAAAAGTTGACGACTGACGGCGGCGGCATGGTCATGTTGGCGACGGTGGCGTGGGTACGTTGTGCTCGTGTCGAACAGGAAAGGTGGAGTGTGCAACCATGTCAAAAAGGTTATCAAGGTCGAAATATGAAGCTCTACAAAATTTCAGGTTCAACGGTGCTCACCAGAGATAGAACCGTTGAGTAGACGCCGAGAGCTCCGCCGGTGTCTATCCCGAGAGAGATGGTTCCCAGACAGGTCTAGAGTTATTTCGGAGGAGTTGTGGCATGGGCTAGCAAGTTGGTAAGGTTTGAGGGCGTGGAAGCACGGGCTAGGTGGGTGGACATGTGAGTGGATTTTTGTTGGAAGGCTGCACGTGGAGATCATGTGCATCCATTACCTAGGGTTAGGATGAGATATTAATGAAAATGGATTCGTGATGAAGTGGTTACCTTTTTTTATTTAAGTGGAGACAATTCGGTGGCTAGTGTACCCACCGGGGGTCTTTCCCTTTTGCCAAGCCAAAGGCTGGTGGACTCATACTCGTACGCGCTGGCAAACCACCTGTATATATACTGGTAGAGTGCCCGTGCATTGCCACGGGCGACAAACATACAAGTTTTCATATATAAGTTGCATCCCGATTTTAATAAATTTAGGCTCACTTATAAATCAATGTTGATGATTATTCTCGGGAATTTACTATTTAATGTATGTGATATTGTTCACTATAAAAATATGTTACATTTCTCTAGGAGCAAATAGCTGATTTCCCTTTATATAAAAAAACAACCGATTTTTTGAAAAAAACAGGTCACCCCTCTCACTCCCTCGCTGCACGGACACAAGCCCTTACTCACATCTCACTCAACCCGCACAGGTCGACACCGCCATGTCTCCTCGCCACGGCGTCGCCACCGCCATATCTCCTCGCCACGATGTCGCTGTCGCCATATCTCTCCTCGTCGTGGCTTGGATCTGCTGCCACCCCTCCACGCTCACCGCCGCCTCCCATCCCCTCCACCGCGATGTCACCCGTCCCCTCCACTCCCCGCCATGGTTTACAGTTTCCGCCGCATCCAGTTAACAGCCGTTAGCACATCTGGCGCGGTGAGCAGCCAGATCCGTCGTCAGCCGGGAGGTGCAGAAGGGTCGCCCTGCCACTTATCGCTAGCTCCCCTTGCGGCTCTAAGTTGTGCTCGTGCTGCCCGCGCTCCATTCCCCTGAGCGCCCTGGTTTCTTTGTAAATTATACTCCCTTAACAAAATATATCGCTGAAAAAAAAAATACATAACACACTTTTTTGGGATCAATGCACGTTTTCTGTCACGTAACGATTTTTCTTTACTTCCCAATATAGCACAACGCCGACGCCGCACAACGCTCTCGTTCCCCTCACTCTCTCCGCACCACTCTCTCATTCCCCTCCACCGAATCCCTAGCTCTCCTCCGACGATGTGCGCTGCCGCCTCCCTCTCGCCCACGTCGCCGCCTCCCTCCGACGGACGCAGGTCGCCACCTTCTCTCCCTCTCGCACGCGTCGCCTGCTCCAAAGTTTTCTTCACCGAGGTTGAGGAGGAGCAGGCGGAGCGCGGGCAGGGCGGACTTCTACTCGACAACGGCTGCGACGAACGCCGGCGCTCCTCGTCGCCCTCGACCTGCAAGGAGGAGCGCCCGTACTGGACGCTGCCGTCCCCGACGGGCTCTCTTCGACGGAGCCCCCCTCCATCTCGACGGCACCCGAGAGCGAGCCCGCACCCGTCCCAGTCGACTACCACGCTCTACGCTCGACGGCAAGACCCACAAGGTGTGCATCTTTCTCGTACTGTCTGCGTGGGTAGATTCTTGATTAGGAGTACAGTATGCTGTGATTCTTGTGAGGATGGGATATGGATGCAGATGGGATATGGTTGTGATTCTTGATGGGATGCAGATGGGAGTAGGATGCATGTTGCGAAGGGAAGAACCGTGGGATATGGACGACGAGGCAGCTCGTGAAGATGCGGCTGCTACGTCTGCACTGATTAGGTGTAAGACAGTTACTCCAACATTGATTTTCATGTTGCTTACTCCAACACTTACAGTACTGCGTCTCCTCAGTCTAGGTTTTGCAATATAGTAGGGATGGTCTTTGTAACTGAAAGGAGTAGCACTGATTTGTATGAATTGTACTGTTGCATAGTGTACATGGTTTGAAAATCAGTGTACATGGTTTGAAATTCCAACATTTACCCATCCTTTATTGTTGCTAGAGTAGATGTTGTAGTACTGCTGCTAAAATAAACATAACTGAAGCCATAGTTCAGTTTAGCAGATGATTCTTTTTAGTTTAGCATATTATTATTTTCAGATGATTTTCAGAAGGAGTAATGCTTAGCAGTTTATTTTATTTTTCAGTTTAGGAGTATTGCAGATGGAGTAGATGATTCCTTGATGCATGTGCTAGGAGTACTCCAATGTAGAGATGCATGTGCTAGGAGTACTCCAATGTAGAGATGCATGTGCAGAGTACTCCAGTGTAGAGATGCATGTGCTTGGAGTATTTTGGTCGCCTAGTTTAGTTAGAGTATTTACTGAATATTGTGATGATGCAATAGTTAGAGTACTTAGATGATGCAGAACTGGAGTAGATGATGCAGTAGTTAGAGTATTTAGATGATGCAAAAATTGTTTAGGAGAAGATGATGCATGCTGTCAACTCTGAAATGGGCATAAAGAATTGTTTAGGGCTTGTACTCTGAAAGTTTAGGAGCAGGGCTTGTACGATCAACACTTAAAGCTTGTAGGACTTGTATCTGGAGTAGATGATCCATGCATGTTTAGGAGTACTGCTTCTGCATCTGCAAATGTTAGGTTAATTTCAGTTTAGTGCAAATATTCTGTTCTTGGTACTGCTTCTGTCCAGTTCAGTTTGTACAGTTCTGTTTCTGTTTTTATTTGTACAGTTTGTTACTCCTGCAGTACAAGTAACTGGAGCACAGTTTGTTAGCTGTACAATAACTGTAATTGTTTTGAATTTACAGCAACTGCACAGTTTGAATCAGTTTGGTACAGTAACTGTCTCTGCTCTGCTTGATCTGCTCCTCCTATGCGGCTCCTCTGAAATCAATTTGAATCAGTTGCAGATGAGAAGGTGCTGCTAGGCGAGGAGTGCTCCGGGCGGCGAGGAGTGCCTGGGCCAGCAGCGCCTCTAGGCGGCGAGGAGTGCCTAGGCCAGCGCGGCGAGGACGAGCGCCAGCAGCGGTGGCCTCCACCTGGGCGCCTGGCCAATGAGGAGTGCCTGGGTGCGGCAAGCAGTGCCTGGGCAATAGTGAGGCGCGAGTTGCTGGGCGAGGCACGAGGTGCTGCCGACGGCGAGTTTAAAATTCAAATTGATCTGGGAGCTGGACAATGGTGAGGGCAGAATTGTACTTTTACAGAGATTTGGGAGCTGTCGGAAATACAAAAATGTCTTATATTTTGTTATAGAGGGAGTAGTATGTAGATTTTTCCTGTTAAATTCTAAGGCCGTTTACTCTCTGAGCTAAAAAGCTGCTGGAGTTGGGTCCTACACTCACCATATGAACATATATCTTCAAACTGAACCACCTAATTTAGTGATTATACATTTTGTGGTCAAGATGTCTTGTGCATGTACATTTAGATTTAATCTGGCCACAAGAAAATGTTTGAATTTTGCTTGCTCTATTGTGTAGCTGGACATTCTTGTTACCGTAAGTTCAGATGGCCCTGTTTAATTCAATTAGTTTTGCAGGTACCCATAAAATGGAGAAAAGATCATGATATAGTGTGGAATGCAAATATTGCTCACACTGACCTTGCAAAATGAAGTCAGACCAGAACTGGATGATTGATGCAGGCGAACAAAATTAAGTTTCGAGGTACACATATTTGAGCACCATGCCCTCCCGAGCTTCACATATTTTTGACTGTAAGCTTTACTTTTGTGATTCATCTCTTCTACTACTGACAGATGCTAAACATCAAGGATAACATTATAAACATTTTGGGAGACAAATTAAAAAATAAGTGAAGTAGAATACACTATTCAGAAACAAGCTTAGCTATAAAAACATATTAGTAACCCACCTCGCATCCATCTTGTTTAGTGTATACTCTATATCTCAGGGAATGTAAGAGATGTGTTACAAGTGTGTTCAACGTGTGTTACAGGCCAACAATTATATCAGAATCTCATATTACACATTTCAAAGTATACTGTGTGACACATATATTGCACTACATAGTTCTTGTTTATTTCTTGTCACCTATTTGTTATATCTAACAATAGGATTTTCTAGATCAACTCCCCGCATAGACCCGCGTCGAGGGAGGAGGACGCAGAGGCCAGCATCAATGAGCGGGTGTGGGTGCACATCCTCGCCGCTGACCACAAGTGCTACGAGAAACCTTGGGCAGAATTCGCTGCTCCACTGGTATGAGCAAATCAAATATTGCTTCCTTCTCTCTGTCTGTTGTCTGCTAAAGTAGCTAATAGATCGCTTCAGAATGCTATGAGCTTGGTTATTTTATATCGTCTGCTAATGTTAAGCAAAGAATGAATGCTGTAGAGTGTTACATGTACGCAACAACGTTTTACTTAGATGTAGTAGATGATTAATTACAAAACAGCAAAAGAATAATATACATAAGCAATCTACCAAAAGGAAAAATAATATAAACTACAAGTAATACTCCGATGCAATATTATTAATATTTGACTTTTTGTATAAACATAATAAAGCTCAGTTGCTAACAACCAAAGATAAAGATTTCAGTCAAAAAAACAAACCAAAGAAAAAGATCTGTACAAAAACCCCGAAGAGCAGCAAATTATCTATAGCATAAGAGTAAATGCTCTGTCATATTCAAATCCCGCCAGTTTATTAAGTGCGGACTTCAGCCTGTAAGGACTTCCTTATAGACGATGTTCTTCATCGAGGTCTGTAAGGACACGGTCGGTCTTTTTCGCTTCTTTGGATTACTGTTTTGCTTCTTGCCCTTCTCCTTCTCCTTCTCAATGAGGATCTTTATGTTTCTCTTTGCGGTGGCTCGAGACAACGCGACATAGAGTTGACCATGAGAGAACACCGGATTAGGTAGGTACACGCCAACAATCGGGATGGTCTGCCCTTGAGCCTTGTTAATTGTCATAGCAAAGCTAAGCCTTACAGGAAATTGCTTCCTCTTGAACTTGAATGGAAACATGTCGTTGTCAGACGGGCATAGAGGTATTCGAGGAAGGAAGACCCTCCTACCCGCGTGTTGTCCAATCACGATTTTTGCGTCAATGGCGTTCCTCTCGAAACCTCGGACCACAAGCCTCGTCCCGTTACACAGTCCATTAGCCGGATCAATGTTCCTTAGAAGTATGACAGGGCAGTTCAGCTTCAGTTTGAGTGCATGCGGGGGCAGACCGTTGGGAGTCAATCCGTTCAGGAACTCGGGAGCGTAGTAGCCATATGGGTCGTCCTCCGCACTGTCAAAGCTATGGTAGATTACTTCTTCTCCCTGAAAACGCTCTATCATGCGTATGTTTATCTTGTCGACATTGTCGTTTGTCGTGGAGAGGATTGCGCGAGAAATCATGTAATTCGGATCAGTCATGTTGTCATCTAGACTCGGAAATACATGGTCAATCAGCTTCTCCAGGTCGTCAACCTCGCCTGTAGATGGCACACAAATATCTTCAGGGAGTCGTATGTTGCCTTGATCGTCAGCTTCCTCGGTGCCATTGCCAACCCTTAGCAAGTAATCCGCAAACCACGTGTCATTATGAGCCCTCATGTTGGTGACGAGCCTTAGCTGGCGCATACCCTTCCAGAGATGAGAACTTCGAAGGGTTGCATCGATTATCTGACCCCGGGACCCCCTCCTGACGACCGGAAGCACCTGCCTGAAGTCTCCGCCAAAAACAATAGTATTTCCTCCAAAGGGTCGGTCCCGTCTTCCCATGATGTCTCGCAAGCTGTTGTCCAGTGCCTCGACCGCTTGTCGCTTAGTCATGGTGGCCTCATCCCATAGTATCAATGAGGCCATCCTTAGCAGCTTGGCGGTCCCACTCTGCTTGGTGAAGCTGCATGAGGCAGCATCGTCGCAGCTCAATGGGATCTTGAACCTCGAGTGGGCAGTCCTGCCTCCAGGCATGATAGAAGCGGCGACACCCGACGTCGCGGTAGCAATAGCGATGTTGCCCTCGCTTTGAACCTTGGCGAGTAGCGCCCTGTACAGGAAGGTCTTCCCTGTACCTCCCGGGCCATCAACAAAGAATACACCCCCATCACCGCGGTCAACTGCCGCTAGTATCTCGTCGTATGCAACCCTCTGCTCGAAGTTTAGCGACGATGCCAATTTAGTGTCGTTCACGTCAAACTCGACGGTGGATTCCTCGATCACCTCTCTGGCCTCGCCCCCGGTTGGGTCGAACGCATCGTCGATGCTTGGAAGAGCGAAATCAACTATGTCTTTGCCCATGGACTGCAACATACCCCTAATGTCAAGCAACACCATCTGCTCCACCTCATTCGGGCATGTGTGTGATCGACGGTAGTCATCAGACATAGGCTCCAGGTGCCTATCCCATAAACCGCGCACGTCGCCTGGCTCGCAATGCACCAAGATTGTTACGAAGAGCCTCCTTAGCGAACATGGCATCGCGCACTGCTCTGCCTCAATAAGACAATCGTCGAGCGTGTTGTCTGCCTCGATGAGTCCCAACCTCTCAGCAGCCTCTCGAAAGCTCCCACATAGCCTGCCGTCCACGGTGAGCAGGTCCTCGAAGGATGTCTTGCCCGGAACATGGTTTAGCAACACTCGCAGATAGTATCGCTCCCCCTCGGCAGGATTGGCAGACACGATTCGACCTATTTGATAACGCTCCACCCGCGGCTTCCAATACTTCTTACCCTTCTGCCATGTGAAGCTTCCAGGAAAATCCTTGTACAATATATGCCTAGCCCACGGGTGGTCTTGGTTAGCCTTGAAATACTCTGTCAACATGGATTTAGAAGCATTCTCAGAGGCGACGACGTCGGTCAAGTGAGCTTGCTCATTGAATGCCACCATGTGCATACTCGGGAGATGAAGAGGCAACTGTAGGACAGACGGGGAGTTGGCACACAAGGGGAAGCCAAATATCTTCCACATCGCCTCCGGAGGAGTAACCCACCTCGCGTCTACGTATCTTTTGATCTCATCAATGTTACCATCAGCGTCGGGCTGGTCGATGCTGAAAGAAGCCCTATCATGGCCCTTGTATATGTACTTGTAAAGGTATTTGACGGCCTTTATGCTGGAGCAGACCTCAACGTTGATGTGGCAATTGAACATCCGCAGAAGGTAAGGGTTATAAGGCACGACCCATCTGTTGTCCAACATTTTACCCCGGACCTTAGCCTGCAGACCATCGTCTCGACGACGATAAACTGGGTACGAGTCCTTGCCCTGTGCCGTGTTTTCATTGAACGGCCGCGGGTATCTGCACTTGCACTCGTTCTGTTGCATGCACACATTTTTGGGGTTGAGAGCACCGCATGGTCCGTGCATCATATGTTTGACCACCAAGGCGTGGAGTTCAGGATACTTCTGCTTGTCTGGGAGCTCGGCGGAAATGAGTCGGTCGTACTGCTCCGGAACGACAAGCTTATAGGTAGAATCCATGATCAACAGAAAGTGTGCGTGGGGGAGGCCCCTCTTCTGGAACTCGACTACGTATACATATGCGACAACAACACCCAGGATATTCTTCTTGAACAACATCTCTTTCATAGCCTCTAGCTTGCCATGGAACACACGAGCCGCAAGATCAGGTCGGTCTTGCGTTGTCTGACCAGGAAACAACTCATTCGATATCTCTTCCCAGTTAGGGTTGCAGGTCATGGTCAAGAAGATGTCAGGCTTCCCGTAGGTATGGACAATTGCCATGGCATCCATATGCCTCCGCTTCATGTCGCGGTCGCCACCTGGGTACGTTCCAGGGAGCACTATCCTTACTCCAACAGCGCTTGCTCGGGTCTCCCCGGATGTGATTGCATCAACAACTCCTTTATATAGGTCGGCACGGATCTTCGTCTGGTTCTTCCTATACCATTTCAACCTACAACTCTCAATCTTGATGTACATGTCCACCCCCCATTGCTGGAGCAATCGTGCTCCACAGAGTATGGGATTGAATATCGCAGGCCGTGTCTGCAGCCTGTAACAGTAGTAGTCTCTCACGGAGACGCATAACCTGCTATTCCCCTCTGCAAATGGACGAGTAACACGAAAATTAGGATTCATATATGAGAATTATACTATTTATTAGAACGACATAATACACATAAGGCCTACCTGCGTCCTCCTCATCATCAGGGCGACCTCTTGGTTGTTGTACAACCTCCCAAGGGACATTATGTTTAGGGAGTTTGGGATGCCAACCGAGCTCCCCCCTTGGATAGAAGAGGGGGTAAGACAGCGGGTCATATGAGCCATCAGTCGCATGTATACTGTGCCTCTGGTTGTCGTTGCCGCAAAGTGTAATTCTACGATCAAACCTCTTCGCTAGGTCAGTGCCCTCCACCCAGATTGCCACGACCTCAGATGACACCGGTCTATTATATTTTCGTTGGTCTAGCCTCTGGTCGGTGTTGAGGTCTATCCTGTAATCGTCGAGGTTGTCCCTATGCGCACCCAAACTCCTAAACTGCTGAGAGTAAGGGTTTTCCCTGAGTATGTCCACTAACTTTCTAACGACATTCTGGTCCAATTGCTTGGTCGCAGTCTTGCGATGGGTTAGGTCAGGGTCGTCGTCGTAGAAGTACAACTGGAGATGCTCTGGACGGGAGCTTGGGCCGAAGGAATGAACGTTGTGGTATATGGTGCCATGCGCCCGGAACGTGTACACCCCTGATTTCATGTTTGTGTAGTTTTCATCGAGGCTGATGCCGAGGGTTGTGAAGGAGAAGTGGCCGTTGAAGAACCGGATGTTCTCCCGAAAATGCCTAGAGTCTGCATCCGAGCTAGACCAAAGCCTCATTAGCTCTGGGATGGGCTCTGGTTCCTTCAGCTCGATCTGCCCATTGCGACAGCAGAATCCAGGGGATTCGGACTCAAACTTCTTGGCATTGCAGTGCTCGCAGTTCGCGGCGTGTTTAAGGATGTGTGTGATGCCTGGGAGGTTCGAGTAGACATAGTCAAGAGGATCAATGAGGTATCCTCACTCAAGTCTCCTTTGTCCTGATCTGCGTCATCAGCGTCCGAGCCTGTAGGTAATGTTTATAAATAGTGTGATACCCGGGATGTGCATTTTAAAATAAATGGCAAGAGTGTGGATCTTGCGCAAGCGGGTGGACATACCTTCACCAGCAAACAGGTAATACTCATCGTCAAAGAGGTTGTCAGGGCTGGCATTATCATCCATGAGACGGCTAAGGTACGCGTCCATGTCATCTGCCCCGGAACGAAACCAATTAATATCAAACCAATAAATAATGGTTCAATTTTAAGGGACACAAGAAGGAGAGTAAAGTTGGGAGTGTTACCTTCTATTCTGATTGCGTAGTCTGGCGTGCTAGATGAGGTTGACGCACCGTGACCATCAAATCCACTAGGTTGTCCCATTGAGCTCGTTCCCGGCATGGCGAAGGACCTCACGGGTGGAGTCTTCACCCTAGCTGCAAAGCTAGCATTACGACGATCTATCAGTGTCTTCCTTTCACCATGTGGTATGCTTTGCGTACCTCCCTTTTTCTTGCTGGTTTTATCTTGACACATCTTCGTGGTCATACTTCCCTTGCAAGCTCGTTCTCGACTCCTACGTTGAGCTCTGGACTCATGCCTCTGCTCGTCAGCTACATTCTGTGCATTTGTTAGCGAATCACTATAATGATGGGTGACATTTATCCGGTCACCCTGTATGGCATTATCTCCCAAGGTCCTGCTTAGATAGGCACCTGCACCCATCATCATCACCCATGGCACTGCTTAGTAAATAATTGTTCATTGCCTAAAGAAAGGAGGTGGAGTGAAGGTCAAAGCTTTACCATCCGTTTCGAAGGTGCTTGTGTCTGTGCGTGCCTCCACTGCCATAGGATTGCCATGTATTTGTCGATCTATGCTCCGACCCACTGACTCCATGAGGATGGCATTATCGTCAATGACACTGCAACGGTAGGCGTCTGGAGCGATGCAGAGGTAGTAAATATTTGTTCAATGCTAAAGAACCTTAGTAAGTGGAGTAAATACAAGAGAATACCGTCTGCTTTGAAGGTGTAGCCGCCCACGCTTGATGAAGCTGAGGTACTTAGATCTGGACGAACCATTGCAATGGATTCAGCGCACGGGGTGTTCCGCATAGCCTTCTCGCACTGTCTGCGTTGAGCACTCCTCTCAGACTTTAGCTCGGGTGTCAAGCTATCTCGGCGTTCTTTCCTATGTGCGCTTATGTGTTCCTTATTCAACTGGTAAGCTGATCGTCTCTGTTCGTTAATAAGGTCCCTTTATTCTTGGGACACAACATGAACGGGGCTTGTTTGACCTTCTTTTTTCTTCCGGTACGCTGCCCGTCGTTTAGCGTTTATCTCATCCCTTTTTTCTTGTGATGGCACATAACCGGAACATTTTTCCTTTTCTTTTTTCGCCTTATAAGCTGCTCTTCTCCGGGCGTTTAGAATATCCCTTTTTTCATCTGCTGAGGTCCTTTTATGTTCTCCATCATCATGAACAGTATCAGCATTTGTTAGCGGAACATTACCACCCATGGTCCTGCTTAGGTAGGCACCTGCACCCATCGTTATCACCCATGACACTGATTAGTAATTAAATGTTCATTGCGTAAAGAAAGAAGGTGCAGTGAAGAGCAAAGATTTACCATCCGTTTCGAAGGTGCTTGTGTCTCTGCATGCGGACACAGCCGTGGGATCGCCATTCACCGAACCCACGAGGATGGAATTATCGTCCATGTTGGCGCCTGCAGCGATGCGGAGCTAGTAAATATTGGCTCAATGCTGAAGGACATAGTAAGGGGAGTAAAGAATGTGAATGACCAGGGCTTGTTTGACCCTTTTTCGTCTGGTACGCTGCCCGTCATTTAGCGGTTCTCTTACCCCTCTGTGCTTGTGATGGTACATAACCGGCACAATTTTCCTTGTCTTGTTTCTCCTTAGAAGCTGCCCTTCTCTGCGCGTTTATGACGTCCCTTTTTTGTGCCTGTGAGTTCCTGTTATGTTCTCCATCATGATGAACCATATCAGCAGTACCTTGAACCGTACCTGATATGTCACGGTCATATATCGTGGCATGCGATGCTTCTTGTGCTCCAATCTCTACTGAAATGAGTAGCGAGGCAATTAAAACCAGTGGAGAGCACATCCAGACAATAGACATTAAGAATTACCCTTGAGGTTCAGCCGTGCGATTATACCTGGATTCCAGTTGGAGAGTCGATCAATAGTGGAGATGGTGTTAAGAGGGCGTCGGCTGGCATCTATCGCATCGATCTTTTCGTTTTCCTTTCTACGTCTGTGTTGCTTAGCAAGGTTTACCCTTTCCCAGCGAGATTCATACGGGGTAAGGTCGTGTGACGCTACCAATGTTAGAACCAATTAATAATAGTAGAAAAATCTCACCAAATATGCATGGCCATTACGATAAATAATAACAAATTATGCTGCCAAATACCTGGCACTGTCATTGGAGTCATTCGGAAATGTTGATCAACATTAGATATGTCACCAAGAGGGGCTCGGGTAGAAGCATCACCATCAGGGGGTCGGCACATATTTGGTGCCTCCTTATCATCTAGAGGCATGTTCTGAAAAACACCACAAAAATGAAATTAAACAAAACATTAGGTATTCCAAAAGAGAGCAGCAACTATTATTTGGTACCACTATCCAGTAGAAACATAATGCATGTTAAATAGAAATCCAGTAGACTATTTTTTGACAACCACGCACAGTTCAAACAATCTGGAGTGTATTTTTTATACATAGAGTGATATTTGCTCCCTTCCAAACCAGTCAATGCATTATTGAGATCAAGTACTGGTTAGATCAACAGGGAGGTGGCAGGCAGGGTTGGTGAAGTTGAAATTCCTTCCCTACCTGACTCTTGCTTTGCTTCCTAGGCACTGTCATTGGAGTCATTCAAAAATTTAATGCATGTTAAATTGAAATCCAGTAGACTCTATTTATTTGATAACCACGCACAGTTCAACCAATCAATGCACTATTGAGATCAAGTACTGGTTTTGCCTAAGACTGATATTTTTCACTTGTCAGTGCATAAAATTAGCATCGAATGATTCAACTAACAACACATTCATCATTACACTGAACTGATGCTTTGGCTGTTCCAAAAATCCAACAAAAATCCTTTTGCTACAACTTCCATATCCTTCATCATGCACCTTGTAGATTGAGCATTTTCAGACAAGGCTTCAAATGTCTACAGAACTGTGTTGTAGTGGAATTTGTGCATAGCAAGTGGTGGTGGTTGCAGATAATTAGACCACCTCCACCATGGACAACACCTCAGATCCTTGTTTAAACAAATTCGTCATGCTTCATTGGTGTGCAGGTGGCAGTGGAGGTGAAGTTGAAACCAGGGAGGTGCCAGGCAGGGGAGGTGAAGTTGAAATCAGGGAGGTGGCAGGCACTTACTGTGGTGTGGTGTGGCCGTCGCAGGGTTCGCCGGTATCGTTCAGGCGTGAGTCTTCAACAGCGACACGCTGTGCTGAAGCACAGTTCGCCGCCCAAACCAGGAGACCTGATTCAAAAATCAGTTTTGTATATGGAATTATTGATTTGTAGATTGATTGATTGATTGACACGCCAGGGAAAGATCTGTTTTTTCCTCTCCCCGCCCAAACAATGGAGGAAACCTTGGCCAGGGAAACGCTTTTTCTATTGCATATACTTAGTTGGAGTCTTCAACAGTGACACGCTGTGCTGAAGCACAGTTCGCCGCCCAAGCCAGAGGCCTGATTCAAAAATCAGTTTTTTATATGGAATTATTGATTTGTAGATTGATTGATTGATTGATTGATTGACGCGCCAGGGAAAGATCTATTTTTTCCTCTCCCCGCCCAAACAACGGAGGAAACCTTGGCCAGGGAAAGATCTGTTTTGAATATAGATTGATTAGATTAGATAGATAGATACAATAGGAAAACGTGGTGAGGGATAGATTAGGAAAGCGTGGGTTTTTTTGTGGTGTTTTTCTCCCTGGTTTTATGCCACCGGTTTTGCAGGGGAGGAAAAAAATCGTTGGGGTGGGATCGATTGGTGTATCGTTCGATGTGTGTGTGTGTGGGGGGGGGGGGGGGGGGGGGGGGGTGACGAGACGAAACGACGAGTCTTAGGAGTAGTGATATATACAGGGGTAGGGCCCCACAATTGTAAACGTCTATTCTCTTCGGAGAACTGAATAATAAAGAAAAGAGACATACTCTACATCCTGTGTCTCGCGTCTACTTTTCGCATGTATTCCACGATAGTCTCAACAGCTAGAACGACCGGGGGAGGGAGAGGAAGTGATGATGCGAGCGTTATAGAGGCGGCGGCTACTTCTCTCGGTTGGGAGCAACCAGAGGAGGATGAAGCACCAGGGTGTGCTCCGTCCGTCCATGGGAGAGATGGGCCACGCCTGTGAGGCCCAGGAAGTTTTTTCACTGGCGCTGACGTCCGATCGAAAGTTTTTTCATGTCCGGATGATCCATTCTGATCTGCTGTATTGGGCCAGTTGGGCCGAGTCGATAAGACAAGTGGGATCTACTTTCACGATCTTTCGATTTTGCCCATAGAGGAACCGATACGAGCGCCGCTACGTCTCACACGCAGCTGTAGTGGGCCGGCCCAGTAACATCCTTTAGCCCTTTTTTTTCTATCAAGGATTGCATTTTTTTATCTTTGTTTCTATTTTTTTACATATATTTATATTCCAAAAATGCACCAAATATAAATATATATATATGGAAAAATTACTTTGTTTAGGTTTTAAAAAATGTTCACCCTGTATAAAAAAATGTTCAGAGAGTGTTAAAATTTGTTCTGGCGGTTCTTAAAAAATGTTCGTACATTTCAAAAAAATGTTCGTGACATTTCAAAAAATGTTCACACATTTTAAAACATGTTCGTGATATTTTTTAAAAATGTTCGTGCAAAGCTAGAAAAATGTTCATAACGTATAAAAAAATTGTTCATGTGTTTCAAAAATGTGTTCATGATATTTTTTAAAAATGTTTATGCAATGTAAAAAAATGTTCACTTAATTTTTTAAAAATGTTTCGTATCATTAAAAAACAAATTTGTGACATCTAAAATGTTTCGTATCATTTAAAAAAATCTTCACGCGTTTCAAAAATATGTTCGTTATATTTAAAAAAAATGTTTAAACAATGCAGAAAAATGTTCGCGTAATTAAGAAAATGTTTCGTACCATTCAAAAAAATGTTTGGGACATCTAAAATATGGTCTAACACTTCACAAATGTTTTACACGTTTAAAAGAAACATTAATGGCATTTATGAAAAAGTTAAATGTGTATTAAAAAATGTTCACCGTATATTCAAAAAATGTTCAATGCGCATTTGACAAAAAGGGAAAAGGAAAGAAAAAACAAAAATAAAAAATAAAAAAACATAAGAAAACCATTGAAAATGAAAATGTAAAAATCCAACAGAAACCGGAAAAGGAAAAAAAGGAAAAAGTGAAAGAAACAGATAGAAGAAGGGAAAAAAGGAAACAAAAAGAAAATAAAACAGAAAAGCAGACATAAAAAAAATAAGGTTAAGCGAAGAAAAAGGAAAGAAAAAAAATAAAAATCGGAAAGAAAACCGGACACAAAACTGCAACTATTGCATGAAAACGAATAGAGGAAAAAACCCGGCAACAAACTGTATACAGGAACCATCCCGCCCATGGAAAACCGCTCCTCAACCCGTCCTTACTGGGCCGGCCCACAAGCAGCGAGCGGGGCAGGCACCAGAGGCGAGCAGGGCGTATATCTCGCAATAAGCGAGATATAGCCTTCGCGAACCGATACTGCTCACCTCGGGAGGCCATGCATATTGCTCGCCTCCGGAGCTAGAATAGATCAATTTGAACCCTCCGATCAATGAAAATGGATGGCCCATGTTTATTCGTTCAGAACAGTGTGAGCAATAGAAATCAATAGTTTAGTGGGCAGGAACGGCAACTCCTGGCCATCCTCGGCAGCAGCAGCAGTCTATGCAGATTGCATTGCTTTACTCGTGGATTTTGGGAAGGTAACCTTCGAACACTGCCCTAGGGAGGCAAATATTGTTGTGCATGAGATTGCAAAGCTTGCTAGGGTTCATCCGCCGTCTACGTGGCTGGAGAACCCCTAGGCTAATTAGTTCCCTTTCTTATGAATAATGTAAACATTACTGATAATCAATAAAGCTGTCAGGAAGGCCTTCCCTAAAAAAAAGGTTTAGTGGGCAGCGCAAAGAAACAAACATTTGATAATTGCCGTCGCAGCCCATCTCCTCCTGCGTCTCCTTTTGTCTTCCTTCCAGGTGTGCGTGACAACGGCAAAAGACCCTTGCATATTCTTTTTTGAATGATTTGAAGATGGCTGACCACACCTGCCGCGTGGTAGGCACTTGCATATTCATTCGAAGTAAAAGAACGGTCGTGTACAACCAGAATCAAAACATTGCTATCATAGCAGAAACTGAATAAACAAAAAAAAAGCATATCGATAGAGAAGAAACTGGTATAGATATACCTCAAGCATCTCTCTCTATATATGTATATACCTATATATACCTATATGCTCATTGGAGAACCTAGCCTATCGATAGAGACAAAACAAGAACAAGCGTTTTGTTCCTCGAATAAAGAAAATAAAATGAATCCCTTCGGCATCCCCATTGGCGACGAAACACTTAAGGGCCGTTTGGTTCGTAGCCACACTTTGCCACATATTGCTACACCTCACGTTAGGCAAGTTTGACCAAGTTAGATGGGTGTTTGGTTCTAGCCACACCTTAGGCAAGATTCTTTGTGTGAAAAGTAAGCCCCATATGTCATACACACAAAAAATGTGGCAAGATTTCTTTAGGCAAGGCAAAGTGTGGCTAAGAATTTGTGCATATTAGGTTAGGTAAGTCTGGCAAATTATGGCAAAGTTAGCTTCCAACCAAACATGCCCTTAAACAAATGTCCTGGTACAAGGACAAGATGATAACCTACCTAGACCGAGCACGGGAAGCCATGAGATAGATCTATGAACAAATCATTAATACTAGTGGTTTAACAAAGCAATGTAAGCTTGCAAATCTGAAGCAATTGGGCTTTATCATGTACTTTTACATTATTAACACAATTGAATGAAAAGATACATATAGACACAAACGACCGACCGTCTAAGCAAGAATCAATTGAAGGAATGTTGTCCAGAATGGTAACCAAGGAAAATTATTACAGGTTTTAATAATAATCCTCAAAAAGTACATTCTAAGTTTTCCATTTATTTCCAAGTTGTATTTTTTTTAACATACAGTAAGTGTTATCAGAAAGGTTTTATTAATATTTATGTGTTTGTCAAAATTCGAAATTGCTATGCCTAGGCCTGAACAGGTTGAAGACTAGTGCATGCGTAAGTATTCGTTGATTTTCTTATGTCCGTTTAACTTTTTTTGCGAGTATATGTCCATTTAACTAACTGCGCCAATCAATTAAAAGAGGGTGAGATAAACAATGTATACTACCTAACTGTATACTATACATACATGCATACACTGAGGTCGGTCAGGAAGATAGCTTCGTGGGCCCACTATAGCTGTGTCTCGGCCCGCCCAGTCCCAACCACAGAGCAACACATGCTTTATAAGAGTACTTGGACCCTCTGCCCCAAAAGACTAGACTGATTAGAGGGGACACTCTCACACTTATAAGTCATGTTGTGCCTACTCCCACAACCGATGTGAGACTAAACCCAACAAATCTCACACTCACACATCAATGATCGACTGCCCACGAATATCAGTGTTCAGCTCACCAACTATGACCGAGTGCCGTGAGTCCATCAAAATTTGTATCCGGACACCTGGGGGGTCTGATACCACTTGGTACGCAATCCTCCCACAAATGATGAAGGGCTACCCAATTATATAGGTTACATTGTGTGGCATTATATTGACATATGGTACATTGTATGGCAAGCCCCACATTATATTGTAGGCATAGAATACAAATGTCCGACTCGAACACTAACCGTAACCTATTATAACTCAAAGTCCAACTCTAACGTAACTCGTATAAATATTTGACACAAACTCAACACTTTGAAAAGCCTGGGACCTTGGTGACTTACCTTTCCTCAAAATGAACCAGTTCCCAAACATTTATTTTTGCCTCGCTTTCATCTCGCTGCCGATGTGGAGCCAGACATGGTCTAGCTGACTCAACATGGCAGGTCTCGCACGCGCGGCCCAGTCAGAGCACGTGGAAATTTAAATTTTGACAGTTGTAAACCTCCGTTGGTGATCAGGAGTTAAAGTTTTTTGAGCTTCGGCATAGCCCTGCCTTCAAACATCTACCAAACCGGTCAAAGCTAGAGTGTATGTACATACACTCTAGCTTAGCTAATACTTTTTTTTGCGGGAGAGCTTAGCTAAGACTTTTTGAAGCCCAAAACTCTATAATTGTTTAAATCCTCCGCTGGTGATGATCGAACCTCGCTGGTTCCGTTGATCTCCAAATACAATGCGAGCTTTTTTTTTTTTTTTTTTTTGAGGGATACAATGCGAGCTTATTCGTTATTCTTCCAAACATCTCAAAATCTTGCTGCTCTATCTTCTTAACCATCATAGATAACTTTTGGGGTAGCTCAACTAAATTTGTGTGTGACGCATCTAGCGTCTCTAAAATCCTAGATAATGTTTGTCTCCAATTTGTTTAGGAAGCTCCACAGCGAAAACGATTCACCTCGCACAGAAAGGAATGGTAAGGATGAGGAAGATAGAACGTGTCTCACAAAAAAAAAGAAAAAAAGAAGATAGAACGTGTTGGAGAAAGGGTCACCGCCGTATCCCGAATCGACGGAAGTACACAGGTAATACCTCAACACCTAGTCAATTTCACTAAGTGTGGATTGATTCTGTTGTCTTGCCGGATGACGGAAAGGATGATTGACGACCCGAGTCTCCATCCGTAAGCAAGTTCCTACAACCCAAGGCTCTGTCTCTAAGCAAGTTCTTGCAACCCGAAGCTCCGCTTGCAAGCTACGATGACCCGAAGCTCCGCTCGCAAGCTCCTATGATCCGTATCTCCACCGGCGAGAACCTACGACTCGAAGCTCCGCAAGTGTCAGAATGGATCGCTAGATACGAGAAGAGTCAGGGAACATGCTGGAAGAGTGTAAAAGACCATCATCCCCTTGGCAATGTACTGGATTGGTTACCGTCATGCCCTTAGCAATGTGCGTTAGAAAAAACTATCATAGGGGTAGATATGTAATTGTACTCTACCCTCCCCACTGCCTGTAAATAGAGGGACACCCACCTCACTTGAGGGGGCCTTGAGGTGACATAAGATCAATATAATTAACATGTTGTACCATTCAAACCCTAACAAAAACCTGACCAGAACTAATAATCGAGCGCGTTACATTGAGTGTCAAGAAGTTCGGATCCCGCCACTGGTCCTCAAATTCGAATGGAGGTGCCCAAATCTTACTGTCTAGATTCATTGCTTCGACAGTTGGGGCCGAACATGGGGAAGTTGAACAACAAGTCACGTTGACATAACGACACTCGACTCAAATGATGCACTCATTGACAATAGAACACCAAGATCTCCTCCCACCCAAGACAAGTAACATGCCGCCAAGGAAGAAGAGAGGAACCAAGAAGAGATTTTTTTTCAAAACTAGCAGGTTTTTTTAAGCAATTTTGAAAAATAGCAGGGCCAACTATTTTTTTGCAAAAATAGCACCCCGTCGGTCACCTGGAAGCCGAAGAAGGAGTTTTCGGTCACCTGGAGGCCGAAGAGGTACTCTTTGGTCGCCAGGAGGCCGAAGAGTCTCTTTGGTCGCCAGGAGGCCGAAGAGTACCTCTTTGGTCGCCTGGAGGCCGAAGAGTACCTCTTTGGTCTCCTGGTGACCAAAGAGTGGGGCCGTCAGCACTTGTCCGAAGATGCAAGTGCACTTCGGGTTACAGAAGTCCTGCACAACCATTCCCCCTCGCCCGTCTTATAGACATTCTAAAAATATGTTTCCGCGCAACTATTTTTCCCGCCAATATTGTTCCCGGCATCCCTTTCCCGTCAATTATGTTCCCGCCAATCCTTTCCCGCCATCCCTTTCTCGTCATCCCTTTCCCGCCAATATTGTTCCCGCCATATTTTCCCGGCATCCCTTTCCCGCCATATTTTCCCGCCATCCCTTTCCCGCCAATATTGTTCCCGCCTTTTTCTTTCCCGCCATTCTCTCCCGTCATCTTCTCTTCTCAACCTATAAAACCCCCTCCCCACTAAGGAGGGTAAGCAGCCCAGTGTAGTCTCGTCAAGATGTCCGGTTATCCTTTGGATCGTAGTTGTTTTCACCCTAGTATGTCCAAATGTCTTCTGAATTTAGCCTTTGATTTCAAGATAGACAATAGGATAGTTCCATGGGATGAACTCCTTAGTAGTGACACCTTACTAAATGAGTTGGCTCACTCATTAAGTAGGAGTGGGTGGCCTGCAAGGACTTATGAGGAGATACGAAAAGAACTTCTCAGGTTGCAAGGAAGGTGGAAGAAGCAACAACATAAGGGTGAAGCATTCCTAAATGCTGTAGCAGAACATACTTATTTATGGACCCAAGACAGCGAGGACGAAGATGAAATTTTCATGCCGAGCACCAAGGGCAAGAGTACCGCATCGTCGAAGGCCAAGAGTGCGGCATCGTCGAAGGCCAAGAGTGCCGCATCATCGAAGGGCAAGAGTGTTGCATCGACGGAGGATGACGATGATGCCTGCATGTAGTCTGTAAGCTTTATTTTTAAGTTCAGGCCTATTGTTTAATTCAGATGTACCTGTATCTTAATGAACTGTAATCGACGGAGGATTTGCGAACCTACAATGTTTAAAAGAATGTACATGTATCTTAATGCCTAGTGTTGCATGGACGGAGGATGACGACAATGCGAATTAATAGTAATATGTTTCTCGCATACATAGGTCGATATATGTCTCGAACTCTGACAGAAGCAAATGCGATAGTAACACATACATCAAGCATGTCTCATACATACATAATGACTCATACATAGATAATCATATCACTGCTGGGGACGACGACGAGTCTGGATCTTCCTCGGACGAGGACCAGAAGGCGAAAAGCGCTGAGGCGCTGGACGATGCTGACGATTACCACGATCATAGACAACCTCGTCTGTCTGTGTCTCCTGCGTCGATGGTGGTGGTGGAGTGTGAAGAACTGACTGCGAGAACTCATAGGTGTTTGCAACTCGGTCATCGCCGTCGCCGTCGCCGTCTAAGAGCATACCAGCACCACTAAGCATCGGTGAGTGGACTGAATGCATGAACGGCTGCGACTGGTTGCCGACTGCGGTAAAGTAAAACATGTAAAAATGATTTGCGAACCTACAATGTTTAAAAGAATGTACAAAGTAGTGTTACCTATGTCCATCTGATGATGCCAGGAAGAGCCCCCTGCTTGTGAAGGAGGTGGCGGCTGATAGAAAGAGCTCCCTGGTTGTGAAGGAGGTGGCTGCTGATAGAAAGTGCTCCCTGGTTGTGAAGGAGGTGGCTGCTGATAGAAAGTGCTCCCTGGTTGTGAAGGTCGTGGTTCTGAACGCTGCACCGAGCGTCGAGGTTCTGAACGCTGCACCGAGGGTCGACCTTCTGAACGCTGCACAGAGTGGCGTGGTGGACGATGTGATGGAGGAGGAATAGCAACATCTGAAGCTCGTCTACATGTAACAGCTGTGTAAATCCCGCGTAGCTTCTCAATATGACGCCTCAACCATGAGACGTTCTCTAGCGGTGGGATATTATCTCCCCTCTCAAAGCGTTGCATTAAAGCGGAAGCCTCCTCTATCGCCTCGCTTGTCAAGTCACCCTGTACACGGAGAGTTAACCAATTAGATCATCGTGGTATGACAGAGAACACAAATAGTTAACCAGTTGTATATGTTCACGTTAAGAAAAAAGAGGTGAGAACCATAGCACGTACCGCGTGGTGTCTGGTTCCCACAACCGAGGCAGTTGGGTACATATCGCTGGTGAGAGGGTCTTCGATCTGATCAGGAGCTGCTGATGGAACCAAGTAGATCCTCGTGCTATGCCGGTAATGCTGCAGATACAATCCGAACTTGTCCCAGTCAAAGGGCCCAACCTGATCCCAGATATTTATCGGCGCAGTAGTCCATTCGTCCACGTAGGGGCCAATGTTCTGAAGCCAAAAATCCAGGGACTTGTTTCCTCCTACGCGACTGTACCTGAGATTGACATGTAC
Source organism: Elymus sibiricus (assembly GCA_039707655.1). Classification (NCBI taxonomy): domain Eukaryota; kingdom Viridiplantae; phylum Streptophyta; class Magnoliopsida; order Poales; family Poaceae; genus Elymus; species Elymus sibiricus. Next base: position 17,808,539 of record CM077664.1, on the reverse strand, counting down.
GTAAATGATTAGTTATATTCTGATTGCCAAGGGTAGAAGTCCAGCCCAACGTAACCTACAAAATAAAGAGAATGTAGCATACAGTTAGCGGCTAACAATAGTATGTTGCACATAGTAAGTCATTATACCGACACATACCTATCAACCCATAAATGGTGTATCATCCAAAAAGACTTTGGGGTGCGAGTGATCAACACGTCTAAGTTCTGGCCCGCTTCCATAAGTGCGGCCCGGTGCCCTCTTTCGATATTACGATTAAGCAATGGATACGAAGCCATATCTGCAATTCCAACAAATTACAAAATAAAACATAGTCCGACATATTACAAAATAAAACATAGTCCGACATATTACAAAATAAAACATAGTCCGACATATTACAAAATATAACATAGTCCGACATATTGCAAAATAAAACATAGTCCTGACACATTATATAGCTTGTGAGTTATTTCTTCCTCGTCCGCCCCTTCGGCCTCGACTGCCACGACCACGTCCGCCTCTTGCTACTGTTGTGGCAGTGGTCGATGTGGAAGCACTCGTCGATGTGGAAGCACCGTCTTTGTTTAGGTCGGGACAATATTTCATCCTATGCCCATAAGCCGCGCATAGCAAACATTGTCTGGTTGCTCCACCAGCTTCAGATTGGTCCATATCGTTTCGGATACGTTTGACCTTACGTCTACCCCTGCTTGTGCGCCGAAGAGCTGGATCTGGGATGTATACTCTCTCATTGTCGTTTACCTTGTTAAAATTGCCAACGACTCGAAACCCTGTCATCTCACCGGTCCAGACATTGAGTACTGCCTCTTTTGAATAGTATGGGGACACGAAGGATATGGCGTCCAACTCAATCTGGCCACAGGCAGCCAACACATGTGAGCAAGGCAGGTGCAACAACTTCGGTTTGTTGCATGTACACTCACACGTTGGATAAACTTCAGCTCCAATTCTTACCTCGTGCGTCTTCACCTCATTTCCAGAACCAAAACCATCAGTAGGAAGCTGAACCTCATACCTCATTTCCTGATTACCTATGAGTCTGACAGTGTGCTTCTTTGCTTTCTCTATCTTCTTTGCCATGTACTCCATGACACGGCTACAATAAGGTGTGTTCTGCTTATCTGCAATATGCTTCTTTGCTAACTCGTGCCTTTCTCTGAAATATCTCAAAGTGCCATGGAGTACAGCCTCCACAATAGCTGTGAGTGGCAATGCTCTATTCCCTCTAAGTACAAAGTTATACACCTCTGCAAGGTTGGTTGTCATGTGACCATACCTAGCTCCATGGGTGTCATGCAGCAAAGACCAATTTACGGGAGGCTCTTTCTCTATCCACTGAGAAAAACTCTTTATTGCCCTCCCCTTCTTTCTCTTAGTATTAGGAGGGTCAATTCCTGGCAAGTCACAAAGACCTACAGGCTCCTCTAGCTCTGTCATGAGTGTTGCTAATTTAACCTGGTCTGCTTCCATTTTCTTCCTGGCAGTAACCTGCTTCTTAGTGAACTCATCAAGTTTTGACCAAATAAAATGGTACTTACGCTGCTGGTTCTGCTTGCATAATTTTTTGAACAAGTTCATCAACCGCTTGTTCTTGAACTGTGAGAAAAAATTTGCCCCAAGATGGCGCATGCACCACCGGCTCTGCAAGTCCTTCCAAGGTGTTCGTTCGTCTTCTGCTGGATTCCTTAGTGTCTTCACGGCCTTCAATATACCAGCATGTCTGTCATGAATGACACACACGTTTGGTCGGTCCTTCACGATCGCAATTTTCACTTGCCGGAAGAACCATACCCAGCTTGGAAAGTTCTCACCCTCAACAAATGCCATGGCAAGTGGGATGATTTGATTGTTCCCGTCCACACCAATTGCAGTCAGGATTTGCCCTTTGTACTGACCAGTCAGGAATGTACCATCCACAAACATCACAGGAGGACAATGCCGGAAAGCTTCGATGCACATAGCGAAAGAGAAGAATACTCGTTTCAACACCTTGAAATCTGGTATACTATCCAACCTCGTGTGTTGTATGTTAACATAAGTGCCAGGATTCCTCTCCTTAAGTATGTCAAGGAGACGGACAACATTATCATATGAGTCAAAGAACGTCCCAAACCTTTCCTCCATAGCCTTCTGCTTAGCCCTCCAAGCCTTCCCATAAGGAATCTCATAATTCCATCTGACCTTCACTGCTGTCTGGATGTGTTTTGCTTCCATATCTTTCTTCTCCACTATCTCAGTATACATGAGTTGCGCAATGAGAGTTGAAGACAGGTTTGGATGACGAACCAACAAGTTTTTCCTCACACAATTGTGTGGGACCACATTGGTGACAACCCAGTGGATGCTATACTTCGGCACGTGCCCATGCACCTTAGCAGGACAACCTGTTTCAACACACTTCACGGTATAGTTTGTTGTATTTGATATGTGTGTCCGGAATACCCTCTGCGTAGACATAGCCCACTTTATCACAGCATACTTCAATTTTTTCTTTGTATCAAACATAGCACCTATCTGGACTTGGTTCAGATTATATTGCCATGGAGTCTCATGGCCATCATTGACCATAAGACCGGTGGATATGTCCTGATCCCATGCGGAAGGAATAGGTACCTCCACTTCATCCTCGGAATTTTCAGAATCCAGATCCTCCGCAAATTCATCATCGTCCTCTTCCTCCATCACCCTCTGCATTTCACCGGCTTCCTCATCCCCGTCAGCAACCCCAGAACCAGCTAATATAATCGACTGAATACTCTGCCCAATAGCATTGTGTGTCACGTTGTCTAACTCTTTCTCGGCTAGGCTAGCATCCACATCCGGTGGCTGTGAGCCGGATAAATAATTCTCGTTACCCACTTGACTACCCTGGCCGGGTTCATACCCCACGTGGAGTTGTGCGGTATTCTCCTCCTTCGCCACTGGTTGCACTAGGGCATATGGGTGAATTCTTCGATCTCGACAACGACTTAGCAGAGTCAACCAATGCTGGCTCCTATCTATCGGCATCAACTCCCACTTGACTTCTCTACAGGATTTGGTCCACAATGCATGAATACTGACGGAACATACTTCAGGATCCAGCCCAAAACTAGTAGTCAACCAGTGCTTCAACTGTCTAATGTCCAGTCTGTCCGGGTTTGAAAGTGTCATGACGCCATTTTTAAACTCGCTAAGATCAACCCCCAACTCATTATATCGAACATTACCAGGGCCGTAGTAAACGGTCAGATTTACCGATTCAGACATTTTTACCTGTCAAACACTTCCATCTCATTAATCTAAACAAACAAAATTATTAACCCCCTACACTAACTAACCGCTAAAATGACAGCACAAACAAATTAACACTAAAATAAATATGACACGCGATTATACCTTCGACGCGTGCGGACACTTCACGTAGAACTTGCACCAACGGACAACGGGAACGGCACCCCCTCGGAGGCACGAACCTCCACCTCCTCCTCACCAGCCAAACCTCCTCCTCCTCCTCCTCAGCCCACCATTGCTACTCCTCCTCCTGAACCCACCATGAATCCACTTGAACGCACAAATAACTATCCCATTTCAATAAAAATTACCGTAGGCCGGTGGAGATGGCTACGATCTACCAATTCTGTGGTTTGGATTCGAAAAAAGGTGAAGAAATGGAGAGATCGGAGTGGAGGGGCGATGTACAGAGAGGACGCACACAGAGAGAACGAGAAGAACACAGAGAACAGAGAGCGAGGGGAGGAAGGTGGCGCTGTGGGCTTATCTAGCACTCTTCGGTCGCCAGCTGACCGAAGAGGTCTTCGGCTGCGGGCTGGCCGAAGAGTCTCTCTTCGGCCCAGCTGACTGGTCTTCGGCCCGGCTGAGTCTTCTTCGGCTTCCGGGAGACCGAAAAGGCCTTCTTCGACCCATAGATGGCCGACGGGGTGCTATTTTTGCAAAAAAATAGTTGGCCCTGCTATTTTTCAAAATTGCTTAAAAATACCTGCTAGTTTTGAAAAAAAATCCCAAGAAGAAGGCAATGGGTGTACGAGAGCATAGTTTGCAGAACCATGCATGGGTGTATGCGATCCTGCATGGTGATGGTGTAGGCTCAAGCGGGCAAGCTCACGGCAATGTTGACCCGCCACCGCCCCCTCCTCCCACAAGCCATGCCAACTCCCATGTGCGAGCGAGAGCAAGACTTCATCGATCTTGTAATACCCTGGGCCATTAGTGGAGGCCCATGTGCAAAGTTTAGATATAGTTTGACCAGCATATATACCCTTTGTGTTCCAAATGTATATGTTGGTCTGCCCCACAGGTGGACTGGGCATTGAGCGAATTTTAGCCAAGGTGTTACAGGTGGTATCAGAGCGAACCCGCACTGCCACTGCTAGAAATCGCTCCAACATTGACCCCTCAACACTGACTGGCCATAACCCACGCGTCAGTGGTGACTATCATCACTAACAGGCCAGCTTTAACTAGTCAGTAATGAGCCTCTGAGGGCTGGGCTGTATAGTTATCAGTGACGGCCGTTAGGATGACCGATCAAAGATGAGCACTCGGTCGGCTCACACCTGATTGCAGTTCAACACTGACCGGTCGCTAAATTGGCTGGTCAGTGATAGGTGTATCATCACTGACCGGCAGTTACATCCGCGGTCAGTGATTATTTCCCACAAAACTGGTCATTACCAGTCAGTGATGACTTTACTATTTATAGTTGCAATTAGAACAGCTGTTCGCGCCATTTTCGGCCAGCTGCGGAGGAGGTGAGCTTCCTGCCTCAATTATTTCGGCTGGTGAGTTTGGTGGATCCTCTTCGAAGTCCTAAAGGCCTCTCTCAAGCTCGGAAACTCTCTTCGAAGCCCGGAAACCATCGGACCTAACTTTGGTTCCATTTCCCCCTAGGCGATTTCATCAATTCTCTTCTCTGTGAAACACAAACTCTCTCCAATCTGAGAGAAGCTTTCAGCCGCCTCTAGCCTGATTCAACAAGAGTGATAGAGAAAATCAATCAACACCTCATATACATATGCATGTAAGGCTTAGTTTGGCAACACAATTTTTAGAAAACCATGGTAATTGAAAACCAAAGTATTCCGATGTGTGGGCAAGCAATACTACAGTTTCTTAAACCATGGTTTTTCTCAATTTTACCAAATCTACTGAGGTGTTCGGCCGTGTTATTTTACTATAATTGATAAAAATGCAGACAACACGCCCACTCCCATGGTAGGCTCCCGTGGCTGCCATGGCGACCACCAGCCAAACCCGGCGCCGCCGTCCACCCACCTAGCCCACTGCTCGCACCCGGCGGCCCCCCTGGCCTCCCCGCCAGCGTTGCTCAGGGGATTCCCCTCCTTAGCTACCACGCAGCGCTCCTCGGTGGATCTGGATCGAGATCTGCTGACGCCCCTCCTGGCCGGCCGATTCGCATGGCTAACGAGGTGGATCTCGTCCCGGAGACGCCTCCAAGCCAGCTGGTGACCAACGGCTCCCACGCATCTGCCTTCAATGTGTGGTCTGCCCCATCCGGCGCTGATGGGGATGGCTGCAATAACTCTGGCGCGCACATGGGAGGGTGGCTCGCCTGCTTCAATGTGTAGCCAGGGATGGACGATGGCCGCTCGCATTCAAGTGCCGCGGAGGGCGTGGGGCTCGAGACCGGGAGGGAGGCGCCATGGCAGACCGTCATGTCACGTCGGCCGCGCTGCCCGGCTTTGCCAGCGGCAGCCATCAAGCCGCGCTCAGCTATCCCGGAGTGGCTACAAAACAGGTGCTTCAAATGCGTCAAGCCATGTCACCGGGCAAAGACCTGCAAGTTGCTAGTCACCTGCCGCCGCTGCTTTCGCCCTAGCCACCGGGCGTGGGACTGCACCAACACGCCCGCGCCGCACCTGCGCCCCGGGATTGTCTCAACGCGCCCCCAGCAACCAGCTGCTTGCCACGACGCCCCAATCCGCTCTGCTGCTTCGCCGACGCCGCCCGGCCGCCCTGCTGTGGCGCCTGCTCCACCTGTCCACCCCGACGCCCCAGTCCACGCCCGCACTCCTCCTGCCAAGGCCATGGCTTAGACCGGCGACCATAGCGCGTGGCTGGCCAAGGTCCATAATGTCATCCACGCGTCGGCGGCCATGCAACAGGAGGCCAACGTCTTGGCCTCCAACGCAGCTGTGGCGTGGCTGGATCGGGACCTACGGGTCAACATTAGCGACGTCGTCACCGCCATCTGCAAGGCCACCGGCGTCCTCCCCGTCGACATCATCGTCTACTACTACTACTACTACTACCCGAAGGCCTTTCTGCTCTGATTCATCCACCAACACCACTGCGTCGCGGCCATCAGCCAGAGGGAGGTGCTGCTTGGCTCTGCCCGGCTCCAGGTGCGGGCTTTGTGGCTTGAGGCGCATGTCGAGATTTTTGATCTCGTCCACCATGTGCGCCTTTGCCTTGAAGGGGTGCCGCTACATGCCTGGGACATGCACACCGTGGCCGCTGTGATCGGCACCGGCTGCTCCTTGGAGTACATCGAGCAGGCGTCCCAGTACAAGACCAAGACCAAGGTGCTTGGCCTGTGGGCGTGGACATCCTATCCCAGCAAGGGCCCGCGCTTCAACTGGATTACGCTGCCAGCGAGGAACGGCGGCGAGGCGGCGCACGGTCATCGTGGGCTGGAGCTCCGCGTGCTCATCCACCTTGCACTTCATGAAGTCCCCAAGGGCCCGTCGATCATCTCCACGCCGTACAACTACCGTCTTGGCATGGTGGATAGCGAGACCAAGCCAAGGGACAGGCGTGAGAGGATTACCCGCCCTGTCCAGCACCACGATCGCGATGAAGACTGTGATCAGGGGCGCCGCCATGACGACCGCGACTCCCTCGGCAGGGACTCGTCCAGGAACAACAGAGGCTGGGGCGATCGCATCTGCCGCAGCCTTTCCCAGGCGCCGAGGGGCGATTCGTGTGACCATGGGTGTGATCTGCAAGAGAACTGGGATGGCCGCCGTCGACATGCTACGACGCTGGTCCTGTAGGACTCGGGCTCGACCAGTGCAGCGCTCGCAAGGAACGCCGAGCACGTGCCTCTGGTGACCGCTCCCCCTCCTGCGCCTCTGCCTACCGTGGAGGCCTATGGACGCAGCCCGGTAAGGCAACGCACACTCAGGGCCGGCCAGCGTCGCTCCCAGGAGAACTTAACCTCACCAGCTTCGCCGCCACTTTCGCCGACCTCGGTACTGCTGTCATCGCCCCAATCAAAGCGTGGCTGGGCCATGGCATCCCGGGTGCTCGATGGCGCGTCCAGCCCTGCCCTCATCGACATGTGCTCTCCAATGACAATGCTCCGCCCGCTGGTGTCTATGTCGCCTCCGCGCCCTCCTGGTTTTGTCACTTCGCCCAGACCGCCTCGGGTTTCCAACGGTCCATTCCGGCACACGCCGTCCCTGCCGTGTCCATCTCGTGACGTCCACGCCAACGCGGAGCTCCCCCATGGGTTGGAGTCACTGTTCCTGCCTGGCAGGGAGGTGCTGCTGCCCACGCCGGCGTCCACGCCCCCTCCTGCACCTGCTACTCACCACAAAACCCTCGTAGGGGTCTTCATCGGTAGCGGGCTATCCCTCAGGCATACCAGTGCTTGCCTCAGATCGAGCAGCCGGGCGCGGAAGGCACTGGTGCAGAAGACGGCCGAGGCACTCGTCTGTCGTAGCCTCGGCATCATGCAAGATGGAGAGGATGTCACCAAGTCAACCCTGAACACCTTCGTGATGCGCTTCAAGGACTAGCTGCCATCTGAGGTGCTCTCTGCTATGCGAGCGCTCTTCCAGCTTGTCAACGCGCATGCCAACGCTGTTGAGGATGCCCTGATCAACCACGGGGGTGCCGATGCACTCGATCATGTGGACGGCACGGTGTAGCCGTCCACTGTCTGATGCTCGAAGAGTACGCTAGGCTCCCATGGTCTCTTATTTTAGGACAACCATCAAGGGTTTGCTTTAGTTCTAGCCTCCGCCAGTTAGTGTTTGAGAGTATTACTGTTATGTTTGGGTCCTGGCAATGTTTTCCATTGTTGGCTTCAAGCCTTGTATCAGGTTCTGTCAGTGTACAGTCATTAGTGTTGCCTTCAGGCTTTGTATCAGGGTTATGTTAGTTTCCCCATGTTTGCACAATCAATCGATATTCTTAGTTGGAATGTAAGTGCTCTCAATTGCTCGAAGCGCCGTGCTACTATTAACGAAACCATCGCCGTTTCTTCAAGTCAGATTGTCTGTTTGCAAGAGACAAAGCTCAACAACATTGACCCCTGCACTGCAAAGTTTCTTGTGTTGGGAAACATAGTAGAAAACAAAAAAAAATACACGCCTACGCACACCCAAGATCAATATGAAGATGCATAACGAGTTGGGATCACGATCGTTACCGTCACCGAGTTGCAGCGGAATAAGAACGTGTCGGTGTATATCGTACTTGGAGTCCCTCAAACCGTCGATGAACGATCCCGCGAACCGCCCATGAACAGTCCCTCGAACCGAAGACCGAAAGCACGGCCTCTCTACTTGGTTGCAAGCGTGCAGCCTTCACGATCCGGCAGCGCTTTGCCGTCCAGAGCTACTCGTCGCCGAAGAATTAGAGGGAGGAGATTAGAACCACACGGGGCTTCTAATTATGAGGACAAGAGGATTAGCTTAGCTCTAATTAGTCAATTAGGACCAACTAGAACTAGAACTAGAAGAATTAGAGGAGGCTCAGAAACTTGTGTGTTTAAAAGAGCACCAAATCTCAAGTATATATAGGATAGAGGGGAGAGGGAGGGCTGGCACCAAGGGGGAAAGTTTCCCCCTTGGTGCGCCGGCCAGGGGAAGGAGGAGTCTGACTCCTCCCCCTCCCAATTCGGCCTCCTTCCTTATAGGAAGGGGCGCCTCCCCTCTTGGGCCTTGTGGCCCAAGATGACATCCACCTCTTGGCCTTTTAAGGCCCGTTGATATTAAATTAAATATAAAATAGTTCTAAAAACTTTCAGACCATTTTATATATAATTTAACATCACTGACGACGAGAATTTTGACCGGTGGGCAAACTATTGCCGTTCATATCACCATATGACTCTTGTTTATCTTTCGATGCTTCGTGCTCCGAGCTCAGAATGATTCTGCTACAACTTCAAGATAATTGAGTGCTATCTGTCAACATGGTCTGACCAGTTCCGTCTTACACCTCACGTCCCGTTTGTACTCATGTGGACATGACGCACTCCGGTACACTACGTGTTATAGACAGTTGCAACACTAGGAAGAGCACCTTTTAAACTTGATTTTAACTGTGAGAGATCACCCTAATAATTGACTACTACGCAATCAAAGGGTGCAAACAACAAAGGGATAAACATCTCAGGCAATTCATAAAAGAATGATATGGTATAACCCTGGGCGTCGGGAATTCTCCATGATCATCTTCAAACTTCTGTTGAAGCGTCCTGACGGCCAATATTTCGTTGTCGAGGCAACCATTTCAAAACGGTGCCATGGCGGCAATTTCATAAAACGTTGCCATGGCGACCGTTTCAGAAAACGTTGCCGTGGCACCAAATTCAGAAATTCCGCCGTGGCACGAAATTATAGCTCCTCGTCCCGTGCCTAGTACACCTTCTCCTCGTCGGGGTCCTCCGTGTACGTTTGCCATCGTCACTTGTAACCTGTAGACTATCTCTACGATATTTACATTAACGTGGCAATCTCGTGGCTCCAGCCATCATGCCGTGACACGCAGGCCACTTAACATTACAACATATAACCATCTCATACATAAACTCATTATCATGACGAAGACTATACCACAACATATGCAAACCCTGCAAAACCAAGTTAGACGTCCTCTAATCGGTTTTAGCAAAATTTTAGTTACGAGGTTAACCAATTTTAACAAATAATACTAGCTACCTACGTCCACAATATAGGCGATGATTCTTGATGCTAGATTTAGTTTCGGGGTGTGTGAAAGAAGAGACTTAATTAAAAATCTCGTCCCCCACACTGAACTTTGTCAAATACGCGTGACCCCCTAGAAGATCATCCATCTTCGGCACCCTCTTGTGTATGTGATGGTTCACAATTCTCAACTATGGTGAAGCCCAAGGAACTGTTAGCAGATCGTCGACAGCCAGAGCCGATCGATTGTCAGAACCTTGTGAAAAGCGACACCATGCCGTCGATGAATTGAACCAAAGCTACACTCGAGGGAAGCATAGCAAGAACATCAACCCTCACAATCACATGTGATCTAGATCGCAACCTGCACCTACTCATATAACTGCTCATGATACCACTGTTGAGAAACGTAGTAGAAAACAAAAAAAATCACGCCTACGCACACCCAAGATCAATATGAAGATGCATAACGGGTTGGGATCACGATCGTTACCGTCACCGAGTTGCAGCGGAATAAGAACGTGTCAGTGTAGATCGTACTTGGAGTCCCTCAAACCGTCGATGAACAATCCTGCGAACCGCCCATGAACAGTCCCTCGAACCGAAGACCGAAAGCACGGCCTCTCTACTTGGTTGCAAGCGTGCAGCCTTCACGATCCGGCAGCGCTTCGCCGTCCAGAGCTCCCGTCCTTCTAACACTCAGCAGATCGTGATTGCCTTAAGCTTGTGACCCCGTAGGTTCGGTAACTCATAGACATGAACGAAACCGTTCGTTCAATGACCGACAGCGGGAACGTGGACGTCCATATCAATCCCTATGAGCACACGAATGATATTCGAGTGAACCTATGGTTATCATGTGATGTTCCTTTTGCTTCGCGATACTTCACAAAACCCTGGATGCATCGGTATCCTCCTGAGTCGTCACTATGCTCACTATACCAAAATCCTCCTTACCGGTTTTGTTCTTCTTTCTCGTTATTGTGTTCTAGCATCCCCATGACGTAGTCACCTGTGTCTGGCCAGACGATGATGGATTCCGTCACACCGAGAGGGCCCTAAGAATATCTCTCCATCATCGGAGGAGCAAATCCCACTCTCGACCTATCTAGTCCCTTGTCAAACTTTCCGATGAGCCTGTAAGTTGTCGTTATGATCACCGTGTTACAGTTGACGTTTGAGCAACCCTAAAGCCCATCATACGGTAAGAAGTGACTACGATACTCTCATGGTCTAAGGAGCAAGATCACATGTTAACACTCCGTGTTATTACAATTGCGATATTAACTCAATTCATAACAGACAAGATTGGGTCGATTCAATATGATCGTTCTTCCAACGTCATAATCTCAATGTTGTTTTAGGACTATCGTTACACTTAACGATATCCTAAGATCCGGAAAACGTGACCACCAACAATACTTGAGCTAGTCCTAGAGGCAAGACTAGGAACCTTTTATTTAATCGTTTATCATTCCACACGTGCATATGAATTTTCCACTGAATCTCATATTCCAGGATCATAGCAGTTATAGCATAGAATATAAACTCTATAATTATGAATATGGAAATATAATAATACAAATATTATTGCCTATAGGGCATATTTCCAACATCTTGGTGGGAGTAGGTTGTGCAGTTTTGCACACGGCCCAGCAGTCGGCACCAGGGGGGAATCCTAATGCTCTGGGACAACCAGTTAGTAGATGTTTCCAACACAAATGCCACTGATCATTGCCTTCCATCTTTGATTCTTATTAGGGATTCCGATCTGCCCTTTAAGATCACCTCCGTGTATGGTCCGTCCACCTCCTCGTTCAAAGATGCATTCTTCGCCGAGCTCGTCAACCAAAAAGCACCGATCGGGACACTTTGGCTCGCCTTGGGGGACTTTAACCAAATCTACCGCACCAGGGACAAGAACAAGAGAAATATCAATCGGAGACGCATCAACCTCTTTTGAGCCGCGCTTAAAATTTGTGACCTCAAGGAGATACATCTGCAAAACCATCAGTTCACGTGCAGCAATGAGAGAGATAATCCAACCTTGTGCAAATTAGACTAATTCTTTTGCAATGCCGTGTGGGACGTGTTGGGGAACGCTACAGAAAACAAAAAATTTATGTACTACGAACTTGCCCAGGATCACTATGAAGATGCATACAAGGTTTTGATCAGATCATTACCGACTCGTAGCGCAGCGGAAGTAGAGTCAATGAAGATCGTCGGTGCAGAGCCCCGCAGCTAGGATTTTACAACCTTCCAACCGCGAGGATGTACTCCCTCGTCAGCTCCTCGGACGGTCCCTCGGACAGCCCTTCGGGAGGCCCCTGGACAGCCCCTCAGACGGTCTCTCGGACAGCCCTTCGGGAGGAACCTCGAATATCCCCTCGAGTAGAAGATCGAACTTACGACCTCTCTACGGGGTTGCACACATACGGTGTCAGCTATCCGGCAGGGCTTTGCCATCCAGAACAAGTTCCTATCGGAACCCAGACAGCCTTTTGGCTCTACGAACTTACTTCGTGTGAGGGAGAGAAGAAAGCCAGATAATGCATGGCATGTGTTTGAGAGAACTTGAGTCAGTTGGAGAGCTCCTCTCCACCTCTATATATAGGGGAGGAGGGGGTGGTGGTGGTTGAAAATTTCAGCCAAAAAGCCACCCACTAAAGGTGGAGAAAAGCCCCACATGGGGGCTTTTCCACCCATGGCACCACACTTTTGCCACCTTACATGGGGGGCCCCACCTCCCACCAAACACTCCCCCACAAAAGGGGGATGTTCCCTGATGAGTCCAATTTATGTGATAATTTTACTATGTATTTTGTGCCTACATAGTAGGCTTTGTGGAATTTTACCGCGTTCACGCACCTCTTTTTGGTGATAATCCCCCAGGTAACGTCTTTTGGACCATTTATCATATAATGGAGGAAATCCCCAGAAATGGTAGTGGAATCACGTATTTAAAGTGATAATCACCTACCATAAAAGAATCGGGGAAGAAGGCCAAAGAAGAAATCGTCGCCGCGCCTCCAGCAGAAAAGATGGTGTTCCATACGACCGCGCCCGCTCGTATGGGCGGTCGTATGGAGTGCCGCGGCCACCGCCGGATCAACTATTTTCACCCTGTCGAATCGGATCATGGATCAGACGCGCAGAGAGACCATAAACTCATCCAGAAGGCAGAACCCTAGCCTCCGGAGTTCATCCGGAGGAGGGATTAGCAGGGAGAAGAAGGGGATCATCCTGCTCGCGCACAAGGGGACTACAACATCATCACCACTTTCATCATCATCGTCAACTACATCACCATCATCATCATCATCATCCACATCCTTATCATCTGTAACATCAAGAACCCTAGGGGATCACCATGTGTGTTATTCGAATCATTCATCCATGTATTCCATCACCCTTGTCATGATGTTTGTTATCTTCATGTGTGAGTAGAACCCTAGTTCTCGGGGATATGGATGAACCTTGGTATGTGTAGGATTTGAGACGTTATTATGGATATGAGATTCCTTGTTGAATGCTTAGTTTAATAATTTCGTGAATGTTGTGAAGGGGCCCCACTCAGCATTTGTGCCTTATGGCCGCGAAGTATATCACTGTCGTTGTAAAGGGCTAGGATGTGAAGGTTATTCGAGGTGACAGTAAAAGCCTATCGCTCCTAACCTTTGCAATTGACCGGGGAATTACGGAGAACCCTTAGAGAGGCCGCATCCACGGGGTAACCCTTAATTATCATGAGTTGTAACCCTCTGGGGGAGACTATGATAGTGGCGTGCGTGGCACGAAGTCTACTTCGAGTAGAATGTGTACTGTACCTGGCTCCGCCCAGCATAATCGTCAACAGTGGCTCAAGTATCCATCCCATACTATGCCTATGCATAGGTGCACTAGAAACATACCAATGGGGATTCCGGACTCCCTGAGAATGCCTTACTCTTCTACTGTTTCGTCAGTCACTCTAGTCATTGATCTCTATTTACTTTTATGTTATTTACTTTAAAGACCACCCAACTACTCAATCATAATTTATTTCCGCCCTCACTTTGCTTTAAGTCTACAGTTACCTGCAGGCATAAAAATACATAATTCACTGCAAGAGGCAAAAGTCTGATTCTTGTGCTCCCTGTGGGATCGATACTCTTACTTCAAAAAGGCTACAACTAAACCCTGTGCACTTGCAGGCCATCATTCCCCTTCCAAAAGCCACCAAAAGGGGGCTGCCCCCTAAAGGGGGCGCCCCCAACAAAACAGCCCACGATTCGTGGGATCTTGTCCCCTCATGCTGGGACAAGATGTTTTCCGCAACCGTTTCTTCCGAAAAATTTCCGGAAGGTCCCAGAACATTTCCGGCACCCTCTAAAATTATTCTGGGCACGTTCCGAAACATTTCTGGTATGATGGTTTTATTCCAAAACATTTTCGTTTTCTCCGAAACAATTCTGGTAGCTCCGAAACACTTCCGGTTTTCTCTACGCAACTTTTCTGTCGTCTCCGAAACTTTTCCGGTGACTTTCTCTCAGACTTCCTGTCTAGTATTCAGCAGATAGATGACCCTTAAGTGTGTGACTCTGTAGGTTCGGTGAAGTATAGACATGACCGGAACCCCTTCCGATCAATGATCAATAGCGGAACCGTGGACATCCATATTGACCCCTATACCCACACGAATAAATATTTGAATGAACCTGTAGTTGTCGTATGCCATTCCTGTTGCTTTGCGATATGTTACAAAACCCGAGGTGAGATTTATAGGCTCTTGGGGAACGTTGCATGGAAAACAAAAAAAATTCTACGCACACGCAAGATCTATCCATGGAGATGCATAGCTACGAGAGGGGGAGTGTGTCTACGTACCCTTGTAGACCGTAAGCGGAAGCGTTAGAACAACGCGGTTGATGTCGTCGAACAACTTCACGATCCAACCGACCGAGTACCGAACGTACGGCACCTCCGCGTTCAGCACACGTTCAGCTCGGTGACGTCCTCGACTTCTTGATCCAGCAAGACGGCGAGGTAGTGGATGAGTTCCGGCAACACGACGGCGTGGTGACAGTGATGGTGATGCTATCTCCGCAGGGCTTTGCCCAAGCACTGCGAAAATATGACCGAGGGACGGAACTGTGGAGGGGGGCGCCGCACACGGCTAAGACAATGTTGTGTCTCCTTTGGGGCACCCCCTCTCCTCTATTTATATATGTGTAGGGGCTTGGAGTAGAAGGAATAGTGCCTATGAACAGTACCACGTGAACAGTACCACGTGAATAGTACACACGTGGACTTGGACTCCAAAGTCCAATCCTATTCCTACTAGGACTCTCCTTTTTTTTCTTCCCTAGCTGCGTGGGCTTTTGAGGACTTGGTGCGCGTGGCCCAATAAGGCCAGGGCATCTCCCCTTAGCCCATGCCAGCCCTTGGGACGTGGTGGACCCACTTGTGGACTTCCGGACCCCTCCGAAATCCTCCGGAACCTTCTGGAAGCTTCCTGGTACAGTACCGAAAAAACTGCACCTTTTTCCGGAACCCAAAATATGACTTCCCATATATAAATCTTTACCTCTCGGCCATTCCGAGACTCCTCGTGACGTCCGGGATCTCATCCGGGACTCCGAACAACATTCGGTTACCAATTCACATAACTCATATAACACTATATCGTCAACGAACGTTACGCGTGCGGACCCTACGGGTTCGGGAATGATGTAGACATGACTGAGACGCCTCTCCGGTCAATAACCAATAGCGGAACCTGGATGCTCATATTGGTTCCTACATATTCCACGAAGATCTTATCGGTCGAACCGCAATGACAACATATGTAATTCCCTTTGTCCGTCGGTATGTTACTTGCCCGAGATTCGATCGTCGGTATCTCCATACCTAGTTCAATCTCCTTACCGGCAAGTCTTTTTACTCGTTCCGTAATACATCATCCCGTAACTAACTCCTTAGTCACTTTGCTTGCAAGCTTCTTATGATGTGCATTACCGAGAGGGCCCAGAGATACCTCTCTGAAACACGGAGTGACAAATCCCAGTCTCGATCCATGCCAACTCAACAGACACCTTCGAAGATACCTGTAGAGCATCTTTATGATCACCCAGTTACGTTGTGACGTTTGATAGCACACAAGGTATTCCTCCGGTATCCGGGAGTTGCATGATCTCATGGTCGGAGGAACATGTATTTGACATTCAAGAAAGCAGTAGCAATAAACAGAACGATCATATGCTAGGCTAACAGATGGGTCTTGTCCATCACATCATTCTCCTAATGATGTGATCCCGTTATCAAATGACAACTCATGTCTATGGTTAGGAAACCTTAACCATCTTTGATCAACGAGGTAGTCTAGTAGAGGCTCACTAGGGACACGGTATTTGTTTATGTATTCACACATGTATTTAAGTTTCCGGTCAATACAATTCTAGCATGAATAATAAACCTTTATCATGAACAAGGAAATATAAAATAATAACAACTTTATTATTGCCTCTAGGGCATATTTCCATCATAGGCATCCCCGTGAATCAACAACTTGTCCACTACGCCAGTTACCTCGTTACCGGTTTTGTTCTCTTTTCTCGTTCTCGTGTTCCGGCATCCCCGTGATCAAATCACGCTGTGTCTGGCCAGACGATGATGGATACCATGACACCAAGAGGGCCCAAAGAATATCTCTCCATCGCCAGAGGAGCAAATCCCAATCTTGAGCTATCTAGTCCCTTGTCATACTTTTCCATGAACCCGTAAGCCGCCGTAATACCCACCCTGTTAGGGATGACGTTTAACAAACCCCAAAGTTCATGAAGCTAGCATGAAGGAACTCGATACTCTCATGGTCTAAGGAATTATGCAAACGTTAACTTTCTCTGTGTTATTTACCATTAACTTGTGACGAATGTATCTCATAGCATAACATCAATTTGGGTCGATTCAACACAAGTGTTGTTCTAACATTGTGTCCTCAAAGTTGCCGGCATACTCATGCCCATGATCAAGAAAACAAAATCATCATGCAACACTTTAGCTAGTCTTACAGGCATGACTAGGAATACATTTTACCGTTTATTATTCCACACGTGCATATCAGTCGTCCTCCGAGCCTCGTGGTTATTGCAGACTCGAGAACCATAGCAGTTATAGCATGGAATATAAACATAATTACGAACATGGAAATAAATAATAACATTTATTATTGCCTCTAGGGCATATTTCCTACAGGACGTCCAATTTGGCACCCACATCCATCACGCCCTCTCTGCGTCTCTCTCCGACCACTGCCTTCTCTTGCTTGCCGATGATAGAGGGCCTCGAATACCGTGTACCTTCAAGTTCGAGAACTTTTGGACCTCCATCCCAGGATTCAAAGACGTCGTGCTCCGGGTTTGGAATGAGCCCACTGACCACACATAACTGTGCCAACATCTACATCACAAACTTAAGAAGACCGGTATCAGCCTCTCCGAATGGAGTAGGGGGTTGTTCTCCAAGGCGAAGATTCATCTCCATGCCGCTCTCTTGGTCATCCTTCACCTTGACACGGCTCAGGATGGCCGGCAGCTTAGCAGAGAGGAATGTGACCTCCGTTCTAGACTCAAGAGGAGGGTGATTAGCTTGACGGTGCTTGAGAGGGCGCGGAAAAAGCAATGTGCTAGAGTGGTCGTCCTTAAAGATGGTGATGCCAACACCAAATTCTTTCACCGATTGATCAATGTGAGGCGCCGTAAGAACCACATTAATAGACTAAAGCAGAACCATGGGTGGGTCACCGACCATGAACACAAAGAGGAAAACATCCACGACCACTTCTCCGAGGTTATGGGAAGAGGGAACCCGAGATCTAAAGACTACAATTGGGATGAGCTTGGATTGGAAGTGCAAAATTCGGACATGCTCACAGATCCTATCCCCGAGGAGGAGGTGAGTGAAGCCATTAACCAAATGCCTACCGACAAAGCGCCCGGGCCAGACGGATTCACCGGCAGTTTTTTCAAGACTTGTTGGGACATTATCAAGGGCGACCGTATGGGGGTTGTTTCCTTGTTTGGCAACCTCCACACGACAAACCTTCATTGGCTAAATTCCACTAATATTATGCTCCTGCCAAAGAAAGAGGGCACCGAGGGAATTTCAGATTCCCGGCCAATTAGCCTCATCCACGCAATCGCTAAAATCATCGTGAAGATTCTGGCTATCCGGCTTGCTACTCACATGCATGGCCTAGTCTCCAACGCTCAAAGTGCTTTCATAAAATCGAGGAGCATCCACGACAACTTCATGTATGTGAGGAACTGATGTCTACTACACAACTTATTCTTGTAGACTCGTGTTGGGCCTCCAAGCGCAGAGTTTTGTAGGACAGTAGCAATTTTCCCTCAAGTGGATGACCTAAGGTTTATCAATCTGTGGGAGGCATAGGTTGAAGATGGTATCTCTCAAACAACCCTGCAACCAAATACAAGAAATCTCTTGTGTCCCCAACACACCCAATATAATGGTAAATTGTATAGGTGCACTAGTTTGGCGAAGAGATGGTGATACAAGTGTAGTATGGATAGTAGATATAAGTTTTTGTAGTGCGAACAATAAAAAACAGCATGGTAGCAAGTAACAAAAGTGAGCATAAATGGTATTGCAATGCTTAGAAATAAGGCCTAGGGTTCATACTTTCGCTAGTGCAATCTCTCAACAATGCTAACATAATTGGATCATATAACCATCCCTCAACGTGCGATAAAGAATCACTCCCAAGTTCCTATTAGCGGAGAACATATATAAGATAGAAATTGTTTGTAGGGTACGAAACCACCTCAAAGTTATCCTTTCCGATCAATCTATTGAGCTATTCCTATAAATGTCACAAACAGCCCGAGAGTTCGTACTAAAATAACACCATATGATACACATCAACCAACTCTAATGTCACCTAGATACTCCAATGTCACCACAAGTATCCGTGAGTTGATTATACGATATGCATCAAACAACTTCATAATCATAATATTCGATCCACACAAAAAACTCCAAGGAGCACCCCAAAGTTTCTATCGGAGAAAAGATCAAACACATAGCTACTGGTACAAACCCTCAGCCCCGAGGGTGAACTACTCCCTCCTCGTCATGGAGACCGCCGGGATGATGAAGATGGCCTTCAGAGATGATTTCCCCCTCTGGCAGGGAGCCGGAAAAGGGCTGTAGATGAGATCGTGGAGGTACAGAGGCTTGTGGCGGCGTAAAAACTCATCTAGGTTAAGTTTCGGGGGATTCTGAATATATATGATTTTTCAGCATTGGAATCACACGAAGAGGTGCCACAGGGGGCCCACGAGGCACCAGGGCGCACTTGGGGGGGAGGGGGGGCAGGCGCGCCCAGGTGGCTCGTGGGGCCCCTGTGGCTCTTCTGCTACTTCCCCGAAGCTTCTTGGGTCCGTTTCCTTCCAGAAAAAATCGTCAAAAAGTTTCGCTGCATTTGGACTTCATTTGATATGGATTTTCTGGAAAACCAAAAACAAGCAGAAAACAACAACTGGCACTGGGCACTAGGTCAATATGTTAGTCCATAAAAATCATATAAAAGCCATCTAAAAGAGCACCAAAATCATACAAAACTATAATAAACATGGCATGAATACTTCATAAATTATTGATACGTTTGAGACGTATCAGCATCCCCAAGCTTAATTCATGCTCGTCCTCGAGTAGGTAAATGATAAAAGAAATAATTTATGAAGTGTGAATGCTAGCATAATGCATAAGTTTGATCAATGATAATTTCAATCACTTTTCCTAGCATCATAACAGCAACTTTTTCTCATAAAAGTCATCATGATAAAGTAGCAATTAAAAACAGAAATTTTGATGTGGAATGCTACCTATCATAATCATCATATAATCTTTTCTTTTGTTGCATGGACACTTGGACTTGAATGATTCAAAGCAATAGTCTATAATTTGACATGAAGACATAAATACTCAAGCATAGTAACAAGCAACCATGTCTTTCAAAATATCAATGCTAAAGAAAGTTATCTCTAGCCCATTATGCTCAATCAATGATCCATTCATGAAACACACTCAATATTAGCTACATCCAATGCACAAGTATGACAATAGTGCTCTCTAGTTGGTGCTTTATAAGAGAAGATGGAGACTCAAAATAAAAATAAAAATTGCATAAAAGTAAATAGATAGGCCCTTCGCAGAGGGAAGCAGAGAATTGCTAATGTGCCAGTCAAGGCTTAAATTAGAGAGATAAAAAATTTGGGAGGCTTGCTTTTCCTATCAACGAAAACGAACGAGAATTCCCAATATCTTCCATGCTAGATACATTATAGGCGGTTCCCAAACAGAAAATAAAGTTTATTCCTTTTCCACCATTCTTTCACAATCCATGGTCAGCCGTATCCACGGGTGCCCTCCATACCAACACTTTCCAAGGAATTTATTATTATCATCATATAAGATTTTTCATTTCATTTCATTTCGGGACTGGGCATCCCTATTACCTGTCACACTCTCATGCAATGACAAGTGAATAAACACTCATCGTGAGAATAACCCACCTAGCATGGAAAATATTGGCCACCCCCTTCCGCCTCATGAGCGGTACGGGCACACAAAACAGAAAAATTATTTTGAAAATTAGAGTTGGCACACACAAATTTACTTGGAACGGCATGGAAATACCGCATATAGGTAGGTATGGTGGACTCATCTGGCACAACTTGGGTTTAAAGAGTTTGGATGCACAAGCAGTATTTCCGCTTAGTACAAATGAAGGCTAGCAAAAAGATTGAGAAGCAACCAACAAAAAAGCGAAAACGGTCATAAACATGCATTGAACATAACTAACACTGAATAATGCACCAGAAGTAGGATATAACTTCGTTGCATAACTATTGACTTTATGTGCATGCATAGGGAATCACAAACCTTAACACTAATATTCTTACTAAATCACAATTACTCACTAACACGACTCACATATTATCATCTCCATATCACAAAACTATTGCAAGGAATCAAACTTATCATATCCAATGATCTTTCATGAAAGTTTTTTTTATTATATCCCTCTTGAATATTCATCACTTTGGGACCAAATTCATATCTTAAGCATATTGCCATTACTATTGCCAACTCTCAAAATAATATAAGTGAAGCATGAGAGTGTATGTATTTCTTCAAAACATAATCACCACCGTGCTCAAAAAGATATAAGTGAAGTACTAGAGCAAATGGCAAACTACTCCAAAAAGATATAAGTGAAGATCAAATGAGTAGTTAAGTAAATAGGTAGCTATGTGAGGATTCTCTATCATTTAAGATTTCAGATCTTGATAATTTTATTCAAACAACAAACAAAACGAAAATAAAAGGACACTCCAAGAATAGCGCATAACATGTGAACAAGTAAAAACTTAGGCTAACAGATAGGTGTTGATGAAGAAAGGTGGGATGCCAACCGGGGCATCCCCAAGCTTAGTTGCTTCAGACTTCTTAGAATAAATACTTGGTATGCTGGGAATCCCCAATCTTGAGCTCTTGTGTCTCCTTAATTCCTCTCATATCATGGTTTCCCTAAATCTCAAGAACTTCATCCAAACAAAACTCAACAAGAACTCGTGAGATAAGTTAGTATAAATCAACTCAAAACCTTAACATTCTCTACTGTAACAAATCACTAAAATTATAGTTAAACATTGCATACTAAATGCCTCTGCATATTTAATACTCCTATCCTCAAATAGAAACATTAAACAAGCAAACATATGCAAACAATGCAACTATAACAGCAATCTGCCAAAACAGGACAGTCTGTAAAGGGTGAATAAGAATTCATAGTTACCTAACTCCAAAAATTCTAAAAAATTACCACGTGACAGAGAACTCAATCATGCTTACTGTGTAAAAATTTCAGATTTTTATCATGTTCTGACTATTCAGGAATATTCTGGACATAACAGAAAACTTTCTGTTTTCAAACAGCAACACATGAACTTGCAAACTGAGCATGGTCAAGGCTATAATTGGCATTTTATTGAACTAAAATATACAAAACATGATTATTGATAACTGCAAGCAAATCTCACTAAAATAAAATGACGCTCCAAGCAAAACTCATATTATGTGATGAATAAAAATATAGCTCCAAGTGAGGTTACCGATAATGTTGAAGACGAAAGAGGGAATGCCTTCCGGGGCATCCCCAAGCTTAGTTGCTTGGGTGTTCCTTGAATATTACCTTGGGGTGCCTTGGGCATCCCCAAGCTTAGTGTCTTGCCGCTCCTTATTCACCCAAAACTTGAAAACTTCAATCACATAAAACTTAACGGAACTTGTGAAATAGGTTAGTATGATAAAAATAAATCATCCACTTAGTTACTGTCAAGACAAGATTCATAATTGTTCTCACTTAATGCCTACTGTATTCTATCATTTCCACAATTTATATTACTCAATATAAGCTATAGAAACACTAAAACAAGCAAACTATGCACCGAAAACAGAATCTGTCAAAAACAGAACAGCGTGTAGTAAGCCATTTAAAAACCATACTTCTGTACCTCCAAAAATTCTGAAAAATTAGGAAAACGTAAAACATTTGTCTCCAAATACTGTGTAAAAATTTCAGAATTTTCTAATGCTCCAGTACAGAATATAAATTCCAGCACTGGACGCAAAAGTTTCTGTTTTTGCACAGAATCAAATCAACTGTCATCCACACTATCCCAAAAGTCTTACTTGGCACTTTATTGGAAGAAAACATATAAAACATGATTACCACAGTAGCTTAATGATGTGAACACAAACAAACAGTAGGGGTAAATGTTGGGTTGTCTCCCAACAAGCGCTTTTCTTTAATGCCTTTTTAGCTAGGCATGATGATTTCAATGATGCTCGCATAAAAGTAAAGAATTGAAACATAAAGAGAGCATCATGAAACATATGGAAAGAACATTTAAGCCTAACCCACTTCCTATGCATAGGGATTTTGTGAGCAAATAGTTTATGGAAGCAAGAATCAACTAGCATAGGAAGGCAAAACAAGCATGACTTCAAAACTTTCAACATAAAGAGAGGAAACTTGATGTTGTTGAAATATGTAGAAGCATATATTCCTCTCTAAAAATAATTTTCAGTACCATCATGAAGAAATTCAACAATATAGCTATCACATAAAGCATTCTTTTCATGATCCACAAGCATAGAAATTTTACTACTCTCCACATAAGCAATTTTCTTCTCATTCATAATAGTGGGAGAAAACTCAACAAAATAACTATCATGAGATACTTGATTGGCATAATCCAATTGAAAATTAAAATCATGATGACAAGTTTCATAGTTATCATTATTTTTTATAGCATACATGTCATCACAATAATCATCATAGATAGCAACTTTGTTGTCATAATCAATTGAAACATCTTCCAAAATAGTGGAATCATCATTGAATAAAGTTGTGACCTCTCCAAATCCACTTTCATCAATATAATCATCATAAATAGGAGGCATGCTATCATCATAATAAATTTTCTCATCAAAACTTGGTGGACTAAAAATATCATCTTCATCAAATATAGCATCCCCAAGCTTATGGATTTGCATATCATTAGCATCATGGATATTCAAAGAATTCATACTAGCAACATTGCAATCATGCTCATCATTCAAAGATTTTATGCCAAACATTTTATTGAATTCTTCTTCTATCAATTGAGCACAATTTTCCGATCCATCATTTTCAAGAAAGACATGATAAAGATGAATAATATGAGGCAACCTCAATTCCTTTTTTTTTGTAGTTTTCTTTTATAAACCAAACTAGTGATAAAATAAGAAACTAAAAGATTCGATTGCAAGATCTAAAGATATACCTTCAAGCACTCACCTCCCCGGCAACGGCGCCAGAAAAGAGCTTGATGTCTACTACACAACTTATTCTTGTAGACTCGTGTTAGGCCTCCAAGCGCAGAGTTTTGTAGGACAGTAGCAATTTTCCCTCAAGTGGATGACCTATGGTTTATCAATCCGTGGGAGGCATAGGTTGAAGATGGTATCTCTCAAACAACCCTGCAACCAAATACAAGAAATCTCTTGTGTCCCCAACACACCCAATACAATGGTAAATTGTATAGGTGCACTAGTTCGGCGAAGAGATGGTGATACAAGTGTAGTATGGATAGTAGATATAAGTTTTTGTAGTGCGAACAATAAAAAACAGCAAGGTAGCAAGTAACAAAAGTGAGCATAAACGATATTGCAATGCTTAGAAACAAGGCATGGGGTTCATACTTTCGCTAGTGCAATCTCTCAACAATGCTAACATAATTGGATCATATAACCATCCCTCAACATGCGATAAAGAATCACTCCCAAGTTCCTATTAGCGGAGAACATAAGATAGAAATTGTTTGTAGGGTACGAAACCACCTCAAAGTTATCCTTTCCAATCAATCTATTGAGCTATTCCTATAAGTGTCACAAACAGCCCTAGAGTTCGTACTAAAATAACACCATATGATACACATCAACCAACTCTAATGTCACCTAGATACTCTAATGTCATCACAAGTATCTGTGAGTTGATTATACGATATGCATCAAACAACTTCATAATCATAATATTCGATCCACACAAAGAACTCCAAGGATCACCCCAAAGTTTCTATCGGAGAAAAGATAATGAAAACGTGCATCAACCCCTATGCATAGATTACCCCAATGTCACCTCGGGAATCCGCGAGTTGAGTGCCAAAAGATATATCAAGTGAATCAATATAATACCCCATTGTCACCACGGGTATTCATATGCAAGACATACATCAAGTGTTCTCAAATCTGAATATTCAATCCGACAATAACGAAACCTCAAAGGGAAAAGATTTGATTCATCACAACAAGGATAGAGCGGGAAGAAACACCATATGATCCAACTATATTAACAAAGCTCGCGATACATCAAGATCGTGCCAAATCAAGAACACGAGAGAGAGAGAGAGAGAGAGATCAAACACATAGCTACTGGTATAAACCCTCAGCCCCGAGGGTGAACTACTCCCTCCTCGTCATGGAGACCGCCGGGATGATGAAGATGGCTTCCGGAGATGATTTCCCCCCTCCGACAGGGTGCCGGAAAAGGGCTGTAGATGAGATCGTGGAGGTACAGAGGCTTGCGGCGGCGTAAAAACTCATATAGGTTAACTTTCAGGGATTTCTGAATATATATGATTTTTCAGCGTTGGAATCACGCGAAGAGGTGCCACAGGGGGCCCATGAGGCACCAGGGCGCGCCTGGGTGGGCAGGCGTGCCCAGGTGGCTCGCGGGGCCCCTGTGGCTCTTCTGCTGCTTCCCCGAAGTTTCCTGGGTCCGTTTCCTTCCAGAAAAAAATCATCAAAAAGTTTCGCTGCATTTGGACTTCATTTGATATGGATTTTTTGGAAAACCAAAAACAAGCAGAAAATAGCAACTGGCACTGGGCACTAGGTCAATATATTAGTCCATAAAAATCATATAAAAGACATATAAAAGTGCACCAAAATCATACAAAACTATAATAAACATGGCATGAATACTTCATAAATTATAGATACGTTGGAGACGTATCAGGAACCTGGCACACCGGTTGCACAAGAGCAAAAACCCCTCCCTGCTTTTCAAGCTCGGCATCTGAAAGGCCTTCAATTCGGTGAAATGGGAGTACATCATTGACATCCTCCAACATAGAGGGCTCCCGAGCATCTTTCGTGATTGGATCACCGTCCTCCTATGCACCTCTTCGTCACAGGTCCTGTTAAATGTGGTAGCCGGCAGCCCCATTGCTCATGGACGTGGCCTTCACCAAGGGGATCCCCTTTCCCCCTCCTCTTTGTCATCGCCATCGACCCTCTACAAAGGATTCTTGAGTAGGCGACTAGAAGAGGGCTGCTCCACAAGATTCGCGGTCGCGGTCCAATCATGAGAACCTTCCTCTATGCGTATGATGCGGCAGTGTTCATGGCACCCATTAAAAGGGACATTGACAACCTCTCCAACATTTTAAATTTCTTTGGAGAGGTCACGGGCCTTTCCACCAACGTCCACAAGACCTCAGTGGTTCCTATTCATTGTGGAAACCTCAACCTAAACCAAATTCTTCAAAGCCTACCGGCGGCACGCGCGTCCTTCCCCATGAAATATTTGGGCCTTCCACTTTTGGTTTGGCAGCTAAAAGCTGTGGACTTCCAGTTCCTTGTAGACAAGATTGCGGCCAAGCTCGTCCCTTCGGAGGGGCAAAACATCACCACCATTGGTCGGACTGCTCTTGTTAAGTCGGTGTTATCATCCCAGGAAATCTACTTCATCACCTCCCTCATTGTACCTCCAAGCACACCTCGAAATGTCAATAAGCTCGAGCGAGCATTCCTTTGGGCGGGTACGGAGAAGACCACCGATGCGAAATGCAAAATCAATTGGGACATTGTTTGCCGTCTGCTTGACCTTCGGGTTTGGTGTCTTGCACACGAAAAATTTGCAAGGGCCCTAAGATTGAGATGACTTTGGTTTGAATGGAAGGAGCCTACCAACATGTGGGTTGGCATGGAGAACCCCTGTGATCAGATGGACAAAGCTCTATTCTATACCTCCACGACTATTACGGTTGGCAACGGTGCGTGTACCCCTTTATGGGACTCCCCTTGGGTGCAAGGCTGCATGCCAAAGGAGATCGCCCCACTTATTTTCGAGGCCACCACGCGAAAAAACTGGAAGGTCTGTGAAACGCTCAAGAAGGATGCTTGGGTCTCCAGAATTAAGATCACTGCAAGCTTCTCCCTGGCACACATTCAGGAGTTCATTGTGCTTTGGACCACTATTCGTGGCTTCCACCTTGACGACAACGCAGAAGACGACATCCTGTGGAAGCACACCGAATGTGGCGAAAACACTGTAAAGTCCGCCTACTTGACTCA
Organism: Elymus sibiricus; assembly: GCA_039707655.1. Lineage (NCBI taxonomy): Eukaryota > Viridiplantae > Streptophyta > Magnoliopsida > Poales > Poaceae > Elymus > Elymus sibiricus. The sequence continues at coordinate 17,781,666 of CM077664.1, read as the reverse complement.
ATTCCATGGTACAACCCGCTCCCCCATGGAGCACACGGTGTGGAAGGCTTGGGCGCCCCCATAAGTAAAATTCTTTGCATGGTTGGCCATCCAAAATAGGCTATGGACAGCCGTTAGGTTGGCCAAAAGAGGTTGGCCCAATTGTGGCCTTTGTCCCTTGTGCAAGCGCGAGCCGAAAACTGTTGAACACCTCCTCTTCAAATGCTGGTTCTCCTTTAGGCTATGGGGCATGATCAAAGAATGGCTGCAAATTCCGAGCATTGACACCTCCACTTGGCACTTGATGCGCTCCATTAAAGAGTGGTGGGTTGCTTTATCCAACATGGCCACCCCCAATAGAAAAGCAATGGCCTCCCTCTCAATTCTCACTTCTTGGACAATTTGGAACGAAAGAAATGCCCGGGTCATCCAACGCAAAAGTGCACCGCCGACGATTCTTCTCACCGAGAAAGGCTTTCGCCCCGCTTTATATATAAAGCAACCACCACGAGCACAAGGTCCAACAAGGTAGCAAATGAACACACAACACACACACACACACAAACACAACAGAAGTTGCACAACACGCCGGGAGGGTTATGCTGAGGGCACCAGCTCAACAAGCCCTAAAAAAACAGGAAACACAAGGGATACAAGCCGTGGCAGACTAATCTGGTTCCGGTGGAGGCGGAGGAAGCGGCGGCGCCAAGCGGAGGGCCACAGATCTGAAGCCGCCGGTGATGGTGTCGATGGTGCCGCGCTCCTGGCCACGGCTAAGCGGCTTCCATAGCTGCATAAAACCACAAAGTTTGTATATAGCATTAGTAGGTCGTCGCAGGGGAGTCCGCTCAATCGTAAGCTTATTACGGATCGTCCAGAGCGTCCACGTCAGAACCCCAATCACCAGCCACCTAATGTGGCGGTGCCCAGTGGAAGAAGCTTGGAGCTCCTTGAAAAGGTCGGGGAAGTTAGAGTGGCACCACCCGCCACCAAGAACCTCCCAGAAACATGACCAGAGGAATTGAGCCGTAACACACGAGAAGAAGATACGGTTGGAATCCTCCACTGTCTTGCAAAGTGGGCAAATACCATCTCCAAGGCCATTGCACTTGAGTACCTCCACCCCCGAGGGTACCCGGCCGCGAATCCATTGCCAGAGAAAAATCCTAATTTTCAAAGGCAGCCTAATCGCCCAGAGTTGGACAAGGGGCTCCGGGGCCGGAGAAGCGGCAATGGCCTGGTACAGCGAGCTAGTCGAGAACCTCCCACTAGGCGCAAGGTGCCAGGATACCTGGTCCGGGGCCAAACTAGGCGTCTGTAGAGTGACATACTCAAGCAAATCCTCCCACGCGGCTTGCTCCGCAGGCCCGAAAGAACGTCGGAAAGCGATGTTCCCAAGATCAATAAGGGCCGCCTCTACCAACAGATGAGAGGCGACACATATGGAGAATAACTCTGAAAAATGGGCGGCGAAGGGGCGGTCACCCGCCCAGCAATCTAACCAAAAGAGGGTCAACGATCCTGAGCCGACCGCGATCAAGGACCCAATACACAGGACGGGGAGCAGCTGGATCACCGATTGCCAGAATTGGGATCCCCCAGAGCATTGACAAAACTCAAGGGGCTGTCCGCGCAGGTATTGGGCCTTGATAATATCAAGCCAAAGGCCACCCTCATTATTGGCTATGCACCAAAACCATTTGGTTAGGAGCGCAATATTCATACGCTTAGAGGACATGATGCCCAGACCCTCCTGGTCCTTGGGTTTGCAAATGTCCGCCCACCTAACCATGTGGTATTTTTGTTTATTGCCCTCGCCTGCCCAGAAGAATCTAGCTTGGAACTTCGCAATGTCGTGATGAAGGGTCTCGTGAAGGCTGTAGAAGCTCATGAGAAACATGAGAAGACTCGACAGGGACGAGTTAACAAGAACTGTCCGTGCCGCCTTGGACAACCAACGCCCTTGCCAAGGCTCCACTCGGTGTTGCATCTTGGAAACCGTCTGTCGAAGATCCGACAGTGAGAGACGAGAGTCAGTAATGGGGATCCCCAAGTAGGACGTGGGGAAAGAACCGAGGGGGCAGTTTAGGCGATCCGCAATACTTTGTCGTTCCTCATCGGAGTAGCCAAGAACCATCACTTCACTCTTGGCGAAGTTGATGGTTAGACCCATTGACCATGATGATCGTGTCATCAGGAATTTAAGGTTGGTAATATCCCGGTCAGACCCCTTGACCATGATGATTATGTCGTCGGCATATTGCAGCAGAGAGACCCCCCCTCCCCGCTAACAGATGGGGTACCACTCCCCGAATATGCCTAGCTAACTTGGCCTTATCAAGGATGGCCGCGAGGGCGTCAACCACCATATTGAAAAGGAAGGGGGAGAAGGGATCCCCTTGTCTGACCCCACAAAAGGTGGGGAAGAAGGGACCAATTTCCCCATTAATGTTCACCGCCGCGCGACCACTCGAAACCAGCTGCATGACGCGAGTAACCCAGCGATCATCGAATCCCTTCCGAAGGAGGACTTCCCGGAGGAAGGGCCAATGCACGGTGTCGCATGCCTTATGAAAGTCGATCTAAAGGAAGACCGCTTTCTGCCGCTTAATCTTGACCTCATGGAGCACGTCATGAAGCACAAGAACTCCATCCAAAATAAATCTACCTTAGATAAAGGCCGATTGATTCAGATGGGTAAGCTGGTCCACCAGAAGAGCCGCCCTATTGGCGTGCACCTTGGCCAGGATCCGGAAGATCACGTTGATGACAGTGATCGGCCGGAACAGACGAATGTTCGAGGCACCCGGCACCTTCGGAATAAGGGTAATAATCCTGTAGTTGAGACGGGATAGGTCCAACACTCCCACATAGAAATCCTGGAACATGTCCATCACCAAGTCTTTCACCGAGGACCAGAACACTTGGAAGAACCTCACCGGGAGGCCGTCCGGGCCCGGGGCCGAGGACGGGTTCATTCCCTTGATGGCCGCCAGGACCTCCTCCTTCGAAAAAGGAGCGAGGAGGGCGCCGTTGTGAGCCTCTGACACCAGCTGGGGGCCCTCCCAGATGTTTGGTGCCAGAGCCACGCCTCCACTAGGCGAAGGAGAGAAGAGATCCTTGTAGAACCCATCGACATGGGCACGAATCTCCATTGGGTGTTGAAGAAGCCTATCGCTGTCCCATAGGAGAGGGATGGTGTTACGCCGTCTGCGGCCGTTGGCGATCGCCTGGAAGTAGGCGGTATTCGCATCCCCCTGTAATACCCATTTCTGGGTACCATGCTGCTGCCAGTAGCATTCCTCGCCGGAATAGATGTCCATGAGTTCATCCTCAAGGGAGTAACGCCGACGATTCTTCTCGCCAACATCAAGAATGAAGTTATTCTTTGGGTAGCCGCGGGGGCAAAAAAAATTGGGAACAATCATGCCGCGAGAGTAATAACTTTATTTTGTTTGGGGTGTTGTAGCTCGAACTTGAACTCTATTCCCTTCTTAATTAATGGATGAGGCAAATCTTTTGTCTCCGTTTTCAAAAAAAAACACTATAGTTTTTACATATTGTTATGCTGGATGACAGCTGAAACTAACTCAGCTACACTAAAGGAGCTCCACTGCTGGACTAATTAGCGTCTGCTATCGGCCGCCGGGTGCATGCACAAGGTCAGCACGTCCGCACCTAGATCAAGGGCGTGTCGCAACTTATGTTCATTAAATCAACTAGATTGAAGTAATACAATCCTAGGAGCGTGTTGCCATCAAATGTCTATACGTGCATGTACTTCCAGCCAGGGCAAAATAGTTTTTGAGTGTACGTGCGTGCTTTAGAATTGATCGGCTAGCTAACTTAGGCTGCTGCGTACGAGTGCGCTTCCATCCGGGGCAAAAATCTTTGTGCGTGTATGTGCGCCGCTTATAATCAATCGGCTAGCTAGCTTAGCCTGTTGCGTACCAACCAATCGATCTACTCCATGAGCAATATTCGCCACCACCTGCGTACCAACCAATCGATCTACTCCATGACCCGGGACACCAAGTAATGGAAGCTAATCTAACAGAAACGCCTAATAATCAGGAGATAGAATACGATTCGCTTACCAGATAACAGAAAGAGGAAAAATAGTAGGCGATCGCATGCATCTGATCTTCTTATCTCGACATAGACAGCAACGTCAACTGCGCTCTCTCGGTTCCGTTTAGAAAAAATAGGTCCGGACCTCTTTTTCAGATACTGAAAAAAAAACATAGTTTCTGGGTTACTACAGTTTACAAAACTTCTGTTCTTGTTTCATCCAAACACCTCAAAGTATTTCTATACCTAATAATAAAGGGGCTATTGCTTCTTGCTGTACGTCACGAAAATTGCCACCAATGCTGTGATAAAAAACGTTTCAAACGGGGGAATCCCCTGCCTGGGCCGGCCCATGCAGTAGGGACCTCCTATACTGCGCTCTGCGCGCTAGGAGAAGACGCAGCGCGCCCGTTTGAGCCGGCCCATGACCGGGCGACCTGTTTTTTAAATTTTGTTTTTTATTTTTTTTTTCATTTCCATTTTCTTTTTTCTACTTTAAATAATTTGGGACTTCAAAAAAGTTCCAAAAATTAAAAAAAATTAGAATTCTAAAATAAAAAGTTTAATAAATCATAAAATGTTTGTGGATTCAATAAATGTTTGCGATTTTATAAAAGAAATGTTTGATTATTCAAAAAATGTTCGAAATTTTAAAAACAAATGTTCGGGAAATAAAAAAATGTTCATGATTTTTTAAAAAGTTTGTGTATTAAAAAATGTTAAAGAAATTGAACAAAACTTCGGCCAATTCAAAAAATGTTCATGAATGGAAAAATATCCTAAAAATTCAAAAACTGTTCGTGACTTACAAAATAGTTTATTCATTCATAAAATGTTCGCTGATTCAAAAAATGATCATGCATTTCAAAAAATGTTCGTTAAATCAAAAAAATGTTCGTGAATTTCAAAAATTGTTCCACCAATTTCCAAAACAATGTTCGTCCATTCTAGAAATGTTCGCCAATTCAAGAAAATTGTTAAAAAATGTTCAAAATTTTAAAACAATGTTTGTAAATAGTATAAAATGTTCATGAATTCAAAAAATGTTCAAATATTTGTAAAAGTGTTCATGAATTTGAAAAATGTTCACGATTTCAAATATGTTCACGACTTTAAAAAAATGTTCATGATTTCACGAAATTGAGAGTGATAGTGTATGTCGGTGATGCAGCAAAATGTGATCATGGCCATTGGAGAGTATGATATTTTTTTCTCCCGTTGCAATGCATGGGCCCTTTTGCTAGTAATACCAAAGTTTTTTCAGGAACCACGGTATTTCCAAAAAACTGCAAAAATACTTTGCAACCAAATGCACCCTAAATCAACAAGACGATGATACATACCCTTTTTTTTTTTTGCTTTTTTGTTGAACATCCGGTGCACATTTTGATCTGCTGATCCAATCTCAAATATATAGGGACGTCAAAAATGATCCGATGAGCCAAGAAAATCGGGAGGTTTTTCTTCACGCGTGACCCGTTAAGATATGCTCGGATGTAGAGGCAATCAGATGGCAGCGGGGGTGGGGGTAACTACCCCTGGTTGTAGGATGTATTCTCTCTCTCTCTCTCTCTCTATATATATATATATATATATATATATATATATATATATATATATATAGAGAGAGAGAGAGAGAGAGAGATAGATATATTAACAGCATTTAAACCACATACATTGAAGGAAATACCAAGACTAGTGAAGGCATGCCCATGGCCATTGAAGATATTCAACATTTGTTTTTTTAGGGAAATCTTTGAGGGCATGTTTGGTTCGCAGGATTACGAAAACATCGAAATAGGAAAAACTCAAGTGCAATATAATTATGAAAACACAATAATTATGTATACTTGCGTGTTTGGTTCGTAAGAACACATGAAAAAGTATAATTAGGATGTCATCATGCCCCTAAAGACTTTGGTCTCGTACTTCAATCACAAAAAGATGTCCATGTGTATTGTAAAACTGCTTCGCTTTCCTTCGGAAGTGAGATCAAAGAAAATTTGCCTCCACCTTTTCTTTGCCCAATTTCTTTGAAGCCATGCCTAGTACGAGCAAAGATGTTGTGGTCATGGAGGAGACAGTTTATAGTGGAAGTCGAACAGGGCCTTGGCGACTGGGATGGAAAGGATCAGATGGATGTGCAATTGGTGATTACGGCCTCAAAGCCTCCATCTGCGGACCATGTTGACGAAGATGATTCTTTGTTTACTACTGATCTTCATGTCGCCTTGATTGAACAACGGTTCTGGGACATAAAGACCAAGGGGGTGACTTTACGCCGATCACTTTTTTCGAGTTCCCCGCCTGTGCCAATCAAGGAGGAGCTAGCGCTTGCAGATGTTACTGATGTGGGGAGACACGAAGAGAGGACTGAGGTTGCTATGGTGGCTGCAATGCTATCTGTTCATGAATCGGTGAAAGATGTAGCGACTGATCATGATCCTGTTATGGATATTAGGCCACGAACCTGGAAGTGGCACCCTCCTGATAATGATGATGAGATGGACTACCAGGAGGTTGCTGATATGTTAAGGACAAGTTTGTGGGTTCACGTAAGAACCCAGATGAAGTTAATTATCCAGCCATGCGAAGTGTACTGCTCAAATCGGAAAGAAAAAGCAGAGTTGCGCAAAGACACAATTGTTCATAGTTAAAGGGGAGATTTTCCTCATGTGGTCAGAAGCGTAAACATGTGTATCAAGTGAAGAAGCAATTTCTAGTGACCATTCAAGTTGTAAGCAAGACTTCATACTTTAGTAAGAAAATTTGCCGTCAATACTGCTCTTTGCGGATCAGGCGGATCAGGCGGCGACTACGGGACTGTAGTCCAGCCAGACGCAATGCCACTACAGGAATCAGAAAATTTGCCGTCAATACTGCTCTTTGCTGTCAGCTTTTGGTCGGAGCAGACGGCAAAGACATAATTTGCCGTCAGTCGCTGACGGCAAAGAATAGCAGTCGGCAAAGATAGACTTTGCCGTCTGTGTTTATTTGGCTGACGGCAAAGACATAATTTGCCGTCTGTTTTTGTTCGGCTGACAGCAAAGACAGCTCTTTGCCGTCCGTTTTTATTTGCCTGACGGAATGACAGCTCTTTGTCGTCTGTGTTTATTTGGCTGACGGCAAAGCCTTTGCCGTCAGTTTTGAGACAACTGTAGGCAAAATGATTGTATTGACTTTTTTAATTTTTTGAAAATGCAAACAAGGTCTAAATAATATAAAATTTGGCGTGCTATTGGTTTATGATTCCTAGAAGACATGAAAAAAGTTTGAGAAATTTTACTAAATTTTAACATGTATATTTTGTAAAAAAAAAAACAGTGCAAAGAAGCACAAAATATGTGCTTGCTTCCTATTGGTTGGAAGCACCCTCCCACGGATCGGTGACGTGGCAGGGCAGCCTATCCCACCACGCCACCAGCCCCACCTCTCCCGATTGTCTTTCTGGCATTGACTCCTCGTGCGCCTGCAAGCCGCGTCCAAGGCCGCTTCCTCCGCGCGCGCCCAAAGGAGTCTGCCATGGCCACCTCTCTCCTTCTCCCTCCTTCCTCCTCTCTCCCTCCTCACTCCTTCTCCCTCTTGTGCTCCTCTCCCTCCTCTCTCCCACCTCTCTCCTTCTCCTTCCTCTCTCCTGCGGCGGCGCGGGCGAGCAGGGCGACCAGGGTGGCAGCGGCGGCGTGGACAAGCAAGGCGGCGGCGGCGCGGGCGAGCAGTGTGGGCGAGCGCGGCCTGGCAGGGCGGTGGCGGGCGCGGGCTAGCAGGGCGAGCAGGGCGGGCAGGGCGGCGGCTGCGGGGGCGAGCAGGGCGGCTGCGGCGCGGGTGAGCAGGGCGGCCGGCGGCGGTGCAGGGGCGAGCAGTGCGGGCGAGCGCGGCCGGGCAGGGAGGCGGGCGCAGGCGAGCAGCCGGGGGCGGTGGCGGCGCCGGACGGGCGAGCAGGGCGGCGGCGGCGCGAGCGAGCAGTGCTCTGCTCCTGTACCGCGTCGACCGTCTCCGGCCACTGCACCAGCGGCGGCGGCGCGAGCGAGCAGTTTTTTTTTTTTTAAAAAAGTCTTTGCCGTCTGTAACGTAATCTGGCTGACAGCAAAACGTAATCCGGCTGACGGCAAAGAACGAGTTCGGCTGACGGCAAAGATGCTTTTCTTTGCCGTCTGTTATTATTTGGCTGACGGCAAAGACGGAGATTGGCTGACGACAAAGTCTTTGCCGTCAGTGCGATGAATTGATGACGGCAAAGTAGCTTTTTGCCGTCAGCAAACTGACGGCAAATTCTTTGCCGTCTGTTTTCAAGCCTTTGCCGTCTGTTTCCCACAGACGGCAAATTAGCTGATTCCTGTAGTGTGCGTATATTGTGCTGGAACTGTCGAGGATTGGGGAAAGATTCGATAGTTGGAGAGCTTTGCTGGTTAGTGAAGCGACATCGTCCCTCGCTTCTTTTTTTTTAAATGGAGGCAAAAGATTTGCCTCGTATATTAATTAAGAAGAGAAGAGGTTTTACAAACATCCCACGAACACCACATGACAATTACTCTGGAGATACAATTTTCCCTAGGTGTTTTGCCCCCGCGGTGGACCACAATTTGGCCTTGTTCAAGATGTTGGCGAGCAAGATTGGTGGTGGAGCACTCTTGTGACGGAAAACGCGCGCGTTTCTCTCATTCCATATAGTCCAGGAGACAAGCATGGTGAGGGAGGCCAAGGCCTTCCTATCGGGGTTGCTCGTGTCGGATCTCTTCTCCCACCAACTCTTGACCGACCCCTCAAGATGCCAAACAGAAGTATCCATGTGTGCCAGGCCAAGTTTGTCCAACACAAGCTTCAAAATCCTCAAGGTGTACCGGCATTTGTAGAAAAGGTCTGCCCCGGTTTCTTGCACCATTTTACAAGGGGGCAAAGCCCACGATTATCCCAACCCCTTTTTTCGAGCCTATCTGCGGTCCAAATCCGGTCTTGCAAAGCTAACCATGCGAAGAACTTGACTTTCGGCGGTGCCCAAGCTTTCCAAACCATGCGGTCCAAGGGGAAAAGAACCATGCGGTCCCTCGCTTCTTTTTGTGTCCGAGACGAAGATGAGGGGTTACTATGCTCGGAAACTTATGTGGCCATTGGGTTTTAACTGCTGCTACCCAGTGAGCAGTGAAGGATTAAGTGGTGGTTTGGCTCTCTATTGGGATTCCTCTCTCTCAGTTTCTCTCTGAGCCTACTCATCTCATATCATCGATGTGACTGTAACCGAGGCGACATGAGGAAGCTGGAGGGCAACGTTCGTGTATGGAAAACCCAGACGTGAGCTACGCCATGTATTTTGGGATCGCTTGCGCTTCCTAAAAACTCAGTGGAACGGTTCATGGTTATGCGCCGGGGATTTCAATGAAATTATGTCTGCTGATGAACAGCTTGGCCCTAAGGACCGGAATGAAGCACAAATGGACTTGTTCAGAGACTGTTTTGGATGACTGGATTATTTGATATGGGATATGCAGGCCCTCGATTCACTTGCCCAACCGGCAAGGGGAGGGCAGAAACGTGAAACCAGACTTGATAGAGCTACTTGTAATGAGGTCTTTGCTCGTCTGTTTGGTGACTATTCGGTAGAGAACATTAGAGCATCTACTGCCGGATACAGCAAATTCGACCCCTCAAACGCCCGCGGACGCGCCCGGGCGCGTCCGCGAACAGTGACCGGTCACGCCTCAAATAATCGATTCCACATCCGCGTACCTCATATCCAGCACCCTATATCCATACTATGCATGCAACGTGAGCTAGTCTACGTAGATCAAACAACGGACATAGCAATCGGCAGCAAACGAACACCGAAATCGGCATCAAACGGGCACCGAAATCCAATTTACATCATCCAAAAGAGCACCACAGCTCATCGGCGGACAGGTTCTAAACTTAAACAACTAAAAAAACGATAAAAGTAAACAGAGGAGGAGCGTCTTCACCACTTCCTCGCCGACCCTTTCCCCTTCCGGTCACCGGCACAGCTGTAGGCATCCATGGCAGGTGGTCGATCGTCGAAGTCGTAGGAGGATGAGCCGTGGTCGTCACCGTCGTCCGAGGAGGAGTCCGAGATGACGATGCGCCCCTTCATCCACCGGACGGCTCGGTCCTGCTGCCGCCTGAGCTTGGCCACCCGAGCCGCCTCCGCCGCTGCCTCCGCCGCCTGGCGCTCCGACTGCTCAATGGCAAGCCGGAGCGCCTTCGCGTTCTTCCTCCGTAGGCGACGGGCGTCCGTCTCCGCCGTCGTCAGCGACTGGCGGTACACCCAAGTGAGGAGCCGCTCGTCCTCGTCAGGCTCCGCAGGCACTCCGCGGCAGCGGCACACGGATTGCTCCACCGCGTCCCTCTCCCTTGCCCGCTGCCTCTCGCAGTGAGCGGCGCTCATTCGATTCCGGAGTGCGCGTCCGGGCCGGCGGGGCGGGCACCAGCACCCACCGCTGCCCTTGCAGAGCAGCGGCCGGCGGGGGAAGGGGACGGTGTGGGGGCGGCGCAGACTGCGCAGCCCTCGCGGAGCTGCGCGCGGGCCGGGAGGGGCCAGCTCCGGCGTCCGCGCTGCGCCGGCGCGGGAGCGGAGACGGGGCAGATCTGGAGCTGCCCCCGTGTCCACCTTGGACCGCTCCAGCGCAATCCGAAGGGCCAGCTCCTCCTCGACGTCGAGGTCGGAGTCCAAGCGGCTGCCGGAGCTCGACATGTCGCCGGCATCGCCGGATTTGGGCTGGATTCGGAGAGGGGAGAGGAGGGGATGGAGCGAGAGAGGAGAGTGAGTGAGCTAGGGTTCGGAGAGGGGATGGATTGGGGGTTTTTGTGGGGACGGCGTGGGGTCGGTGGTGGGCCGGGCTGACGTGGCGGACGCGCCTAGGCGCGCCCGGGCCTCCCCATATCCGCCCTACATTTGGGCTGGATATGAGGGGCGCCGGACAGCCCGGGCGTTTGAGGCCTGTTTGAGGCGCCCGGGTGGGTCGGTTTTTTTTTACCGGTCCGTCCACCCGGGCGTTTGAGGCGGGTTTGGGGTGCCCGGCTGTAGATGCTCTTATGACCACCTCCTTCCACAGTTATGCTGTTTTGGTGATCCTCGGAAATAATATGAATGGAAGCATATACAACCGATGCAATACACCTCCAAACTTGAGGCTGCTTGGGTTCGAGCCCCAGATTACTGGGGTACAGTGAAAACAGCCTGGTCATCTAGTTCTTTGGGGGATCGGTCTCTACAGTCCACCTGGAGCAGACTATGTAGAGCCTATCAACAACTCTAGGTGAATGAGTTCCAGAGTCCCTTGTCGACGCACTTATTCATTGAGCGGTACCTGCAGAAGCTACCGAAGCGACAAGGTGAAAGAACAGCCACCGTAACGCCGAGCAGGCGAGCAGCAGCATGGATACCTCCGAGCACAGGGGAGGCGAAAATGAACGTTGATGTTGCGATCGTGAAATCATCGAATACTGGTGCAGGTGGTGTTGTATGTCGAAGCGATGGAGGACGTTTCTTCGGAGCTTAGAGCATATCTAGCAGATCCCTTATCGCGCGGGCCTTTAATATGAATATTCTGTTTTACCGTTCGGCCTTGCGGGGTCTGTTCGGCCGCGGCCCGCGCCAGCCCTCAAAACGTGTGGTTTTTTCTCATTTTGACACATATGTATCATATTACATATAAATATGAAATCAATATAAATTAAAATATGAATATTTATTACAATACAACAATCATCCAAATTACAATACTTGTTCAAATCAAAGAATTAAACTAATAATCCAATACAAGAATTGTTCCAAATACAACAATGATACAAATCACACATTAATTAAATTAAATGAATGAAAATGACAGGTTTTATTACTGCCCATGCAACTGCCAAATGTGCTCATTGAGATCCTGTTGAAGCTGGTTGTGGGTGTTTAAGTCTTCAATCTCCCGGTATGTCTGAAGGAATGCTTGTATGCGGTCAGGGTCTCTAGCTGGCTTCACACGGCTACCGACATTGTCGTAGAAGAACTAGTCCATGTCCCTCTCATCTTCGATGATCATGTTGTGAAGAATCACACAACATGTCATGATGTTGTTCAGGGTTCGCTTGTCCCAAAAACGAGTAGGACCACGAACAATGGCAAACCTAACTTGCAAAACCCCAAAGGCTCTTTCAATATCTTTTCGGCATGCCTCTTGTGCCCTTGCAAATTCAGCATCCTTCCTATTATCGGGTTTTCTGATGGTCTTGACAAATGTAGACCAAGAAGGGTAAATACCATCAGCAAGATAGTAGCCCTTTGTGTACTGATGCCCATTCACCGTGTAGTTGCAAGCAGGAGCATCACCACTAGCAAGTCTAGCAAACAAATGAGACCGATGCAACACATTGATGTCATTGAGAGTACCCGGCAAACCAAAGAAGCAATGCCAAATCCATAAATCCTCGGATGCAACGGCCTCTAGCACAATTGTTGCATCACGAGTCTTGCCACCACAATACTGCCCGTGCCATGCCTTCGGCCAGTTTTTCCAAGTCCAATGCATGCAGTCAATACTTCCTAGCATGCCCGGCCAACCTCGCCTCTCATTTTTTGCCATCAACATTTTCGTGTCTTCCTCATTGGGTTCCCGAAGATAGACAGGACCAAAGACACGGATGATCACTTTGGCGAACCTACGCACTGACTCAATTGTAGTATCTTCGCCAATTAGAAGATACTCGTCGGCATAGTCAGCCGGAATGCCATATGCAATCACCCGCATAGCTGCCGAGACTTTTCCACCGCCTACTTTACACCGGCCACATGTAAGTTCTTCCACTTCCTTTTTCTTCTACCTCTGGAGACCTCGATCAAATGCTTACCCGTGCCATTGCCCTACTGTGGTTACATATTTATTTTTCAGTTTCTGAGGGCATGTTATTTGACTCGAAACCAAGGCCTGAGTGAGAGCCACAGCCACGCGGAGTAGCATTTCAACCAAAAAGAAGCTATATTTCAGGTAACTTGGCCACCGGTTCAGAGTAATGAAGGTTAATACTTGTTCTTAATCAGTATTTTTTTTTATTTTCAGTTGCTTCTCAACTACAACTGTTTTTCCATGCCAGTGATACTAATTTTTCTTTATGCTTGTGAAATTTTTTGTTCATAGTACGGTCAAGTTTTTTTCCATGTCAATATTAGGTAATAAATAGTTTCTTGTAATGCAAATTGTGGATAATGCTATCAGATCTTGGTAGTTGATGAGTTTAAATTTCTGTTCATGGAAGTACTTCGCTGTGTTCACCTTCAATAGAATTTTTATTCATGCTAGTAATTTCTTCAATCATAACTCTGGTTTGGTCTTTATGAGTGTGTTTTTTTGTGTGTGTGTGTGTGGAGGGGGGGCTTGGCTGCTTGGCGCCCCTTTTTTGCTGTTCATTGAAGCATTTTCTCTATGGCAAACATGGATGATCGATTTGGTTCAATCGAGCCAGGCACAGAACAGAGATGAGACAAATTGCAAGTTTGCCATAGGAGTCTTTTCGCTTGGATGATTTTAGCTGAAATACTTAAGAAATGATTTAGTTAAGGAATAGAGAAGATGATAAGTCAATGGAATATACTGATGTGGGCCAAATTGATCAAATGCCAAGTAATACGAGGCAAATGATCTAATGCCCTCCTCCTGAATGCCAATGTACTTGTTTTCTTATCTTTTATATTTCACATAAATAGTTCATCTACACCGAACATACTGATATGAAAATTCCAAGCAACAACAACACTTTATTTCACGAATCAACACACTGTACTGTTCCGGAATGTATAAAGCAGAGCACCAAATCAGCAGGCCGATGCTTCCTGTGCTAATCATTCAGTTTTGCCACTTCCATGTTTGTACTACAGCAAAAATCAGTAGTGTAAAAAATCAGAGTGGTTGTTTTGTATGGCTCCTTGAGCTTTGGGACTTGTCCATTGTATCCTTGAACATTCATGAATAAAAAACACTTTTCTGCTAAAAAAAGTGGGTGCCGGATAGCAGAAAATTCATCCGAATGCCCCGGCGCTGGGGAGATGGACCCATGCAAAAATACAGTAACTGCTGAGAGCAAATGTACTCCTCTTCTTTTATTTTACATAATAAGTGGTTCATCTACATCAAACAAATTGATATAAAAATTCGTAGTGAGCAAGTTCGAAAGAACACAATATACGTACTGTTCGTTATGTATGTAAAAAGCACAACACCAAATCAGCATCATTCAGTTTTGCCACAACTCTTATTCCCTGTTTATACGACAGCAAAAGAGTAAAAGGAAAGCCTTACTTGCAGTGAGGTTCAGAATCAATTGGCAGGACATGCAAGGAGATTCAAAAATCAAAAATGCAGCATCAGCTTCTGTGCTTTCATTTCATCCAACAACTCCTTTGACACTTGGCTGCTATTCTTAAGTTTGAGCCCAACAAGATTGGGGCGGACCTTGCGAACAATATCCCATCTGACCACAGGCCATTTCGCAGCGCCATCTAGCTCCATAGTCTGGAGGCATCGAAGGATAGGCCCAGTAAACAAGCATGAGGGGATGGCATCACCTTCCAGCTTCAAGTGCCCAAGGAGATGCATGTTACTGAGAGCACCCTCCAGCGCAGACCCATGGTTAGCAGCGTTGAACCCGTGCAGCTCTAGTGACTGAAGCTTGGGCATCTTGTCCAGTGGAGACTTTCCTTGGTCCCATTTCCCTTCACCGGCCACTACACCGTGCAGAGTTTGTAGCTCAGCCAGTTCGTTCACAAGTGATGTTGGGAGTGTGAGCTTCTCTGCAAGCACATGCCGGAGCGTCTTGATCTTCCAGAAATGCGGGTGAATCTCCACGACAGCGGTCTTGCTTATGTCGAGCGTCTGCAGATTGAGCAGCCTTCTAATGCTGCGAGGGAGCTTCTTCAGACCAGGGCATTCAACACGTAGGTACCGCAGGTGAATCATGTCACCAATCTCATCGGGCAACTCTTGGAGCCTCAAACCCTGTACAGAGATTAAACGAAGGAACTTGGACCCACAGAGAAACTTTAGATCATGGCTCTTGAGGTTGCTGCCTCCTGCTACCCCCTCTGTGACGGGACTGGAGACTACACAGGCGAGCCTGGACCCGCATGGGAACTCACGTCGTTCCTTCTTAGTCTGATCGGACTTGTCACTGCTTTGGCTATTACCTGCTGCAACGCGGCATATGAAGGACCGCAGCTTGGGGAACTTATTGCTGAATGTGGTGTAGGTCCCGCTGTCATCCTGAATTGAGAGGCGGCGCACCGATGCTGGTGCAAGGATGTCATTTCTGTCGCTAACCTCAATGAAGCTCGCCTCTCGAGCTTCCGATTGCAGGAACCTCACAAGACGGCTGTGAACAGTGACTGACTCGATGCCACCGTGAGCGTTCTGGCTTACCAACTCGACCAGGCATCTCGAGACCAACTCCTTGAGGTAGCTGTGTCCCAGCTCCTCTAGAGTTCTGCCCTTACGTGGCTTGATGAAGCCCTCGGCCGTCCACATCCGCACGATGTGACCAGCAGAAAGGGAGACATTCATGGGGTAAGCGGCGAAGTAGAGGAAGCAAGACTTGATGTCTTGAGGGAGGTCATCAAAGCTCGCCGACAAGATCCTCTCAATCACCATTCTGTTGGACAGCTTTATTTCTGTTGCAGCGGCCATCTGCTGCTGCAAGGCCTTCCACCACTCATGCCGTTTCTCGTTCAACAGCAGAAGCCCTGTTATTGGGTTTTCTTGACCATCTTCTGCATCTTCTATTCCAGGTCTGAGCACCTGGAGCACTGCATCCCACTCAACGGGCTTCTCCTTGTATCGTAAGAGTCCGGCCAGAACCACTATAGCCAAAGGATGGCCTTGTGTTACATCAAACATATCTGCTTCATATGTCTTCTCCTTGGTGTCCTTTCCCTGTTCGGCAAAGACTCTCGAACGGAACAGTTTTCCACTTGTCTCTGCATCCAAACGGCTCAACCTGTGGATACTGATCTTGATGCCATGTCTTTGCAGGTTTAGGGTATCGGCATGCCGCGCGACTTCCTCGCTTTCAGGTTCCAATATGAGCAGCACCCTGCTGCCTTTTTTGTCGTTTGGCAAGCTTGCCCCCACACAATTCAGGATGGTCTTCGAAGAAATGCCCCCGAGAATTACCAGGTAGCTCTTATCAGTAAGGAGATCACGGAGCTTATCAACGATATCAATGCCTTTCTCTTCAGGAGCTTCATTTTGTTTGTGGATGCATTCATACGCTCTCTTGTAGACTTCTTCAAGGAGATCTTCCATGCTGGAATCTGGTGGCATGTTGTACCAGACACGAACTTCAAATTTTTTTCTTACGCCCTCATCATTACAGATTTTCATTGTGAGTGTCTTTTTTCCAACACCACTCTCCCCCAATATGGAGATGAACATTTGCTGGGGATGCTCTTTATGAAGCAGCAGTTCACGTACAGTCTTTGCATCTTCCTCACGCCCCACAATATTCCGTAGGTCATCCCTGTAAATATTACGGTTCATAAATAAGATGAACTACTTCAAAGGTGTTTTCAACTTTATTTTGAAGGAAGAAACATCTCATAGTGTTATTAATACGACAAACATGAACTCACTTTGCTAAAATCGCTAACTGTGCAGGTGCAAGGTGGATTACCGTGTTTAACATCCTTATGTTCATATAGGAGGGAGTACCTTACAGAGTTTTGACAACATATATGAAATAGGATCAAATAAGTTGAAAGGGTCGCTATTCTCCAAATAACTTTTGTTGCCTAGTGGAGCAAACAGAATTAAAATAACTATTGGGTTCATTTTGTGTTACATACCACGGTGCAAGGGCTGTGGTGGAAGACGTCCATATTCCTGATGGTGAATGGTCGATCTTGTATTCTTTTTGGTTCTCTGAGATTTGGTCCAGTCTGCTCTTGATTCTGTTGATTCGACCAGACAGACCATGTCGAACGGTGATCTGGGTCCTGAAGCCAGTCAAGTATCTGAGCACCATCTTCCAACCTCGGTAATTCTGGCTCGCTATGTCCACCTTTTATTGACCAGAAATCTCAGGCGCGAGCCACTTAACAACATGCAGTGCATAGGGTGCATGCAGTATGTAAAACTCACATTGCATGTGTACATAAGAACTGTTTGAATTTTGAAGAGTACTCCCTTCGTAAAGAAATATAAGAGCGTTTAGATCATTTTAGATCACTAAAATGATCTAAACGCTCTTATATTTCTTTACGGAGGGAGTAGATGTTCTACATTTTGTGGAGTCTAGGTTGGCATACTGTTAAGCGGGACATGCATAAGCATTTGTATAGGAGGGTGGGTGGGTGTGTGTGTTGTGGGGGGGGGGGGGGGGGGGGGGGGGGGGGGCGGTGGCCATATCAATAATAAATGTTTAAATGTTAATTAGAAATGGCACCACAACTCTTCCATACTGATCCAAATGCCATTATGTACTTTCTCGGACCAAAAGGACTTTTCTTCCACCTTTTAGCCTTCCTTGCTTCCGCCACTCTCATCTATATCTACGTCACTATATAGTGAACGGATAACTATTGAATATTCGGTTGTTTCGCCCGACCCCCCTAGGCATGTGTTTGGTTGTTTCTATCCCATCTAGAAGTTTCTATGCCTGGGCTTAAGCACAATGCACAATTAGCCCAAACCTCACACTCAAAGGCACTGCTTTGTTCTAGACACATCCATGCTTTAATTCTCCAAATGTTCTCTAAAAGAATTGTCGTTCAATTTTACTTTGTTATTTACAATGCACAATATGCACAAATATAGGCATTGCTCACTTGTTCTAGATTCTTTCCTACTATTCATAAGTTTTCTTGTAGAAAGGATTGCCATTCAGTTTTACTTAATAATTTTCGTTTTTGTTCAAGGCTATGACAACACTTTCATAGAGTCCATTTCTCTTTGCAATACTTAGCAATTCCTTCTATTTTCTACTCAAAAATACAGTATGAGACAATTAAAAGACAAAGGTGGTCGGTATATTTCACATGAGTTTTGTGTGGTATATACAACACAGTTGTAGCTATAATTTGATTTTAAATGGCACCAGGCACTGCTGGGCGTTGCCGCCAAAGGATGAGTTTGATGTATTGAGGTTCAAGTTGGCTCGACAAATCCAACGAGGACCTCCGCGATGTTGTGCATGAAAACGGCAAGCTTCAGTAATGGCTTTTCTCTACTCAACATACGGCTGCTGCCTGGACTGGACCATGGCCGGCTCGTGCTAGGGGACAGATGGGCTAACATAACTGCGATGCAATGCAAGCTTTGATCTAGTGACTGGAGCATCTACTGCCCGCAGAGGTGGTTGTGCGAAACTGCAAAAGTGAAGTAGTGATATCTTCCTGGCAGCCGCCAACCTGAACCACTCACCGGTTGCACTTGCACAGGTAAAGTCTTTAATCTTATGATTTTTTAAGCTCCTATATCCATGTAAATGTGATTTTTGATAAAAGCCCTGTTAACAAACAACCTGATATGATGTCTATATATGATCAACACGAGGAACTGAAGTTTGGGGATATGGTTTTGTCAGTATTTGTTTGTTAAAAACCAAACCCTCACCCGGCCCATGGGTCGCTCCCTCCCTTGGGCGACACTAGTGGCGGCTGCGTCCCAGCTCTCGCACCCCACTTCCTCCATCCACTCCCTCGCTGGCGTTCTCCTTCGGGCGTTGCCGATGGCGGCAAGACCTGCTCCTCTTGCCTTGATTGGCGGTTCGCTTGTGGACCGTGGAGTCTGCAGCGGAGGTTGGTGGTTGGCTCGTCATCCTTGCAGAGGAGTGAGCGGTGCATGATCGCGGCCAGTGTGGTGTCGGCCGGTGGTGCAGTGATCGCGGCCAGTGGCCGTCGTGGTTTGTAGTGGTGTGGCTTGGTGGCTCGGCTGGCACGACTATGTCCTGCAGGTGGTCGTGCGGCGCACGCGGGGACGGGGGGCGGGGGGGGGGGGGGGGGGTGGCGGCGGCGGCTTGGTGGCATGGCAGGCCCGTCCTAGGCCGCGGCTGCCGTGATGGCTCGACCAACATGCTCTTGGATCTGGCAGCCATGGTCTACCGTTGCCGCGGTTGGGCCCCTTTCCTGGGGCTTGGTGAGGTGGAGCGGTGAAAGCCTTGCTTCCGATGGGGATCATTTACCGACGATGATGGCCCGGTGGCGTCATATCCTTAGGAGTCATCATCGAAGGGTTCCTCCTCTCCACTAAGTTTCCCAGGTTTTGACGGGGTGTCATGGGCGGTTTCTGGGCGATAGAAAGCTATCGACTGGGGTCGATGTCGCCGACGACGGCGCCTGCGGGTGTTGTGTTTCCTTTTTGAATGCGTCTTTGAAGATCTCACCCACTTCACTCCAGGTAGCGGGTATAGTTTGTTGTTTTCTTTTTTCCTTTTTGTTCTCGTGGTTGGGATTTTTGCTTGATTGTTCCTTAATCAATCAAGTAATTGTGTGGTTTTCAGCCTAGTTTCCTTTCTGTTACGAACCGGGACTAATGCGTGCATCAGTCCCGGTTCTGTTACGAACCGGGACTAATGCGTGCATCAGTCCCGGTTCGAGCGGCCAGGACGCCGGCCGGGACTCGTGGGCCATTGGTCCCGGTTCGTCTGACCCCTTTTGTCCCGGTTTGTGGCTGGAACCGGGACTAAAGGGGCCGATACCCTTTAGTCCCGGTTGGTGTTACCAACCGGGACTAAAGGTGGAGCCTTTAGTCCCGGTTGGTAACACCAACCGGGACTAAAGGTCCTCCCTCCCCCGCCCCAGGCAGCGCCACGTGGATGGCCTTTAGTCCCGGTTGGTGTCTCCAACCGGGACTAAAGGGGTTGTACTGTAGCTTGCCCTTTTTTTTGTTTTTACATTTGTTTTCTGTTTTTAGTTTCTGTTTTAATTTGCTTATATCTTTTAGGATATTTGATGTTTTTGAGTGATTCTTTTTGCATTGGATTCAAAATTTTGTCTAGTTTATGTTTGTAGCATTAGTTTTCAAATTTAATTTAAATTTGAATTTATTCAAATTTGCTTCAAACCCTAGATTGTGAATAACTTGAGTTTACAAATAGTTTTAAATTTAATTATTTTTGCTCCTAGTCACGTGTTAGATTCTTGTCACAGTAAGATTTATTTGGTTATTTTTAGAATAATTTAAATTAGGATTTTAATTAAAACAATATTGTTTTGCTTATATAGTTGTTTTAGTCATTTAATTGTTGTTTTTTATAATTTTTAGTTAGTTCTTTCTGTAGATTTTAACATGTTGTAGTATGGTGCATATTGAATGCACAAAAAGTCTGGAGTTGAAATAAGTTTAAAAAAATGAAATGCCTTTGTAACAGACGATTTTCGTCCGAAACCTTGATACTTCGAAGGAGATGGTCCAGTTTGTACACGAAGTGCATCCAGTTTTTTCCGTAGCCCTCTCAACTTTGTAGCACATGCTATGTGGGTGAAATGATGATACCATGCCAAGTTTCAACCTTTTCAGAGTTCATTTGTAGTGCTTTTCAATTTCAGGGTCATTTAGCTCAAAAAAAATCAGTAAATGCATGAAAAATAGCAAATGAAGTTAGAAAGGGTTGAAATTTGAGGATGTGGCTTTGAATGGTGCATATTGAATGCACAAAAAGTCTGGAGTTGAAATAAGTTTAGAAAAATGAAATGCCTTTGTAACAGACGATTTTCGTCCGAAACCCTGACACTTCGAAGGAGATTGTTCATTTTGTACACGAAGTGCATCCAGTTTTTGCCGTAGCCCTCTCAACTTTTTAGCACATGCTATGTGGGTGAAATGATGATACCATGCCAAGTTTCAACCTTTTCAGAGTTCATTTGTAGTGCTTTTCAATTTCAGGGTCATTTAGCTCAAAAAAATCAGTAAATGCATGAAAAATAGCAAATGAAGTTAGAAAGGGTTGAAATTTGAGGATGTGGCTTTGAATGGTGCATATTGAATGCACAAAAAGTCTGGAGTTGAAATAAGTTTAAAAAATTAAATGCCTTTGTAACAGATGGGTTTTCGTCCGAAACCCTGACACTTCGAAAGAGATTGTTCATTTTGTACACGAAGTGCATCCAGTTTTTGCCGTAACCCTCTCAACTTTTTAGCACATGCTATGTGGGTGAAATGATGATACCATGCCAACTTTCAACCTTTTCAGAGTTCATTTATAGTGCTTTTCAATTTCAGGGTCATTTAGCTCAAAAAAATCAGTAAATGCATGAAAAATAGCAAATGAAGTTAGAAAGAGTTGAAATTGGAGGATGTGGCTTTGAATGGTGCATATTGAATGCACAAAAAGTCTGGAGTTGAAATAAGTTTAAAAAAATGAAATGCCTTTGTAACAGATGGGTTTTCGTCCGAAACCCTGACACTTCAAAAGAGATTGTTCATTTTGTACACGAAGTGCATCCAGTTTTTGCCGTAACCCTCTCAACTTTTTAGCACATGCTATGTGGGTGAAATGATGATACCATGCCAACTTTCAACCTTTTCAGTGTTCATTTGTAGTGCTTCTCAATTTCCGGGCCATTTAGCTCAAAAAAATCAGTAAATGCATGAAAAATAGCAAATGATGTCAGAAAGGGTTGAAAATTGATGGCGTGGCTTCGAATGGTGCATAATGAACACACAAAAAGTCTGGAGTTGAAATAAGTTTTAAAAAATGAAATGCCTTTGTAACACACGAGTTTTCGTCTGAAACCCTGATACTTCGAAAGAGATTGTCCATTTTGTACACGAAGTGCATCCAGTTTTTGCCGCAACCCTCTCAAATTTTTAGCACATGCTATGTGGGTGAAATGATGATACCATGCCAACTTTCAACCTTTTCAGAGTTCATTTGTAGTGCTTTTCAATTTCAGGGTCATTTAGCTCAAAAAAATCAGTAAATGCATGAAAAATAGCAAATGAAGTCAGAAAGGGTTGAAAATTGATGGCGTGGCTTCGAATGGTGCATAATGAACACACAAAAAGTCTGGAGTTGAAATAAGTTAAAAAAAATGAAATGCCTTTGTAACAGACGAGTTTTCGTCTGAAACCTTGATACTTCGAAGCCGACGGCCGCATACCTTTCTGACTTGGTTAACCTTAATTGTGACTCTGGCTGGGACGGTGCTAGCACATGCTAGTGTCTAGTTGGTATAGAAATTTTGAAATATGAATTTTGACCTTTTTTGCAAAAAAAAAAAAATGTAAAACGGCCATAACTTTTGCATACGACGTCGAAAAAAAAAGTTTAATATATCAAAAAAAACTAGAGAAAATTGGGACTCGATTTCACCCGGGTTTACCCGGTGAAGTTTTCTCAGATTCTCAAAACTCCAAAAGTAAAAAATGTTATTTCAAATCAAAAAAATAATTTTAAAAATTTTAAAAATTAATTTTATTTAAAAATAAATAAATGATGTCATATTTGGATTCCTCACATTTTTCTGATAATAATGGATATATTATTTGTCGAATTTCGATTTACAGATTTAAAGATATTAATTATGTCATATTAAATGAATAAATGGCAAAAAAATTAATAAAATAATATTATTACTTATTTTGTTTTCATTGAAATTCAATATTATTAGTACTTATTTTGTTTATTTTAATAATTGTTTAGAATTCAAAAAATTAAATCATGTGACATCAAGACCTCAGGGTTAATAGGATTGATAGCTTACTATTGTCAGGAAAACAACAAGTGCAGACTTGGAAACTAGGGTCGATAGAACTAGGAAGTTAAGCGTGCTGGGGCTGGAGTAGTGAGAGGATGGGTGACCGGCCGGGAAGTTAAGCGTGCTGGGGCTGGAGCAGTGAGAGGATGGGTGACCGGCCGGGAAGTTAGACGATTTGAAATGAGTGCTCCACGCTGGAGCAGTGAGGACGGGTGATTAGAGATTAAATTGTCAAATAATTCAAAGATTTGAAAATCAGAATAAAACTTAAAAACAAATCAAAAAAAATTCAAAAAAATTTCAATTTTTTTTTCTAAAAATTCCTTTAGTCCCAGTTGGTGTTACCAACCAGGACTAAAGGTCCTCCCTCCCCCGCCCCAGCCAGCGCCACGTGGAGGGCCTTTGGTCCCGGTTCGTAAGCAAACCGGGACTAAAGGTTTTGGGCTTTAGTCCCGACCCTTTAGTCCCGGTTCCAGAACCGGGACAAATGGGCCTCTGGAACCGGCACTAATGGGCCTTTTTCTACTAGTGAGTAATGGCTTTTCTCTACTCAACATACGGCTGCTGCCTGGACTGGACCATGGCCGGCTCGTGCTAGGGGACAGATGGGCTAACATAACTGCGATGCAATGCAAGCTTTGATCTAGTGACTGGAGCACCTACTGCCCGCAGAGGTGGTTGTGCGAAACTGCAAAAGTGAAGTAGTGATATCTTCCTGGCAGCCGCCAACCTGAACCACTCACCGGTTGCACTTGCACAGGTAAAGTCTTTAATCTTATGATTTTTTAAGCTCCTATATCCATGTAAATGTGATTTTTGATTGGGATTTTTGCTTGATTGTTCCTTAATCAATCAAGTAATTGTGTGGTTTTCAGCCTAGTTTCCTTTATAAACCCGGCCAGCTCTATTCTTCCTTATGAAATCGCAGGAGCACCCTGGCCTTTTGACAAGGTTCCATCGAAAAAAAAGTATCTGTTTGTTTGCTAATATTCGCGTTTCTTGTAGCAAGGTGACTTGTTGATTGCAAGTGATAAAAGATTGTTATATGATGTTTTTTAACGGATTGGCATATGATGTTGTCTATACATGATGTTATGAATGTTCATGTCTACATTATGTCCATATCTATACATGATGTTATAAATATCCATCAGATCAGTGATCTTTTGTGTTCTATTTGCCTGAAACTACAATCTTTTTTTTTGCGGGATGCCTGAAACTACAATCTATTGTTTGATATTTTTAAGCATATAAGAGAGCGTCCATTTATGGGTTGAGGAGTAATTGTCGGTCATATATTTTTACATTGACGATCTTAGACGTTCCTGATGTTTATAAAAGTCCATCAGATTAATTGTATTTTGTGGTTCGTTCACCTATACTTATGATCGATTGGTTTGATAATTTTTAAATATAGGAGACCGTCCATTTATCGGACAATCATAGACTTATATTTTATCGAAGTTCAACCATAATGCAATTTTGCTTTTCTATACCTACTAATAAAGCAAGGTGCGTTTCTCCGTTTCTTTCATCTGTTCACCACCGAAAATATATTTTTTCTGTCTAAGGCGGACTAAATTTTTGTGCGTCCATCTGCTAGAAAAGAAAAAAAAAATTCTCCAGCATTTTTGTGCGCGCGCTGCGGCCCAGCTAAGACAGCCCATTTATTTCCTGCCCACGCAGCTGGGAAACTTTATTTGCCGCGCAGGGCGGCAAATAGTCGGACTTTTGCAGAGGGAGAAGAAGATTGGGCCATCCCGTTTTCGTTTTTGTTTGTGTTCTGTTTCTATTTTTCTTTTTTTATCTCTTTATTTTTTCATTTCCCTTCCAAATTTATATTTGTTTTTTCCTTTTCTTTCTTAAATTCAAACTTTCGAAAAATGTTTCAATTTTTGTTGAAATTTTCGTAAAATCTTCAGAATTTCAAAATTGTGTTCTCATTTTGAAAAATGTTTTTAACTTTAAATTTTAGTTCTCGCTCCAAAATTTATTTAAAATTCAAAAAATGTTGGTGTTTTCCAAAATTGTTCAAAAATTTCAAAATAAATTGCATTTTAAAAAATAATCCAAATTCGGAAAATATTCCTGTTTTATTGAAATGTTGACAAATAAAAAAATAATGTTTGTGTTTTAAAAAAACACCATTTTGAAATTGTTCTGAATGTTCAAAACATGTTTCGTGTTCAAAACAAATTCACAAATCGAAAAAATGTTTGCTTTTTTATAAAAGGTTCATGTTTTCAAAAAAATGTTTGTGAACTTCAAAAAATCTTCCCGTTCCAAATTTTGTTCATCTTTTTCCGAAAATGAACGAAATTTTTAAAAAACTACTCGCATTTTTTTTAAAATCGGGATTTAAAAAATTGTTCACATTTTGAAGAATATTCGACAATTCATAATTATTACTTTATTTTTTGAAAAGTTCAAAAAAGATCAGAAAAATAAAAAATATTTCGAATCTAATGCCGCAGTATGTTCATAAACATTCGTGTTGGCCATTGGTTAGCAGGACCCGTTTGTTTGAGTGGCTAGCAGCACGTGGTCGACTTTTTGAGGTCGTGAGTTTGATCCTTCAACTCATCAGTTTTTTTGGATTTTTATTCGCGCCTTACAAACACAAGTCATTTTGGTTCTTGCCGGTGGGCTGGCCCAGACGTGAACTATTGTGCATCCCACGCGCTATTTGACGATAAAAGAGAATTTGTTGGTTGGCTATGAAAAAAAATGTGAGCACATGCCAATAAAAAAGAATATGCTGGTTTAGCTCTAATTAAAAAAACTATGGGCCAGTGAGCGCTAAAATAACTAAAGAGAATAAACCCTCATAAAGCAGGGATTACCTGGTTATGCGCCTTTTATGTCAATGAAACCCCACCACTATCAAGATCTCGCGGGCCAAACATGACCCGCGAGAAGACCGCAGCTCCTCGGTCTATCGCCCCACTGCTACGGAGACCGTTTTGATGGACACATCAATTATCTGTCCCGATGCATCTTGCAAAAAAAAATCTCTCCCATTGCAACGCACGGGGATATGTGCTAGTAATGTATAGAACAACATTCAAGAGAACTATGAGTTGGCCTATAATGCTAGACATCTCAAACTTATTCACGCGCACAACATTCTGAGTGCAGCTATGCCTCGCTTAAAGCGAGCCCTATGGGAGCGTCACCCGCAGCGCTTTTGCATGGGCCTAGTCTAGCTCTAGGGCGAAACGCTTGTACGTCGCACACTGCAGTTATTTTTTTTCTATTTGGTTTACTTTGTATATATTTTGATTTTTTTATTTAAATTATAAAAAATGTTCATGCAGTGTAAACAATATTCACACAACTTTACAAAAATGTTGATATAGCATTAAAAAAAATTTCGACACATAAAAACATGTTCTCACATTTTTTAAAAATGTTTACACATTGCACAAAAATGTTTGCATAATTAGAAAAATGTTTTGTACCATTGAAAAACATGTTCATGACTTTTAAAAAGATTCTTCATGTGTTTCAAAAATGTATTTGTCATATGTTTATATAATGTAAAAATATGTTTGTATAATTTTTAGAAAAATGTTTTTTACTCCCTCCGGTCAATATTACTTGTCTTGATTTGTCTAGGTATGGATGTATCCATTAAAAAAATCATGTAATTTAAAAATGTTCACATGTTTCAAAATATGGTCATGACTTGATGTTTATAAAATCTAGAAAACATGTCATGTCATTCAAAAAAATGACACATTGTAAAATATTTAACATGTATTTGAAAAAATGTGCAAAACATGTATTTGGAAAATGTTCAACATGTATGAAAAATATATTCCACATGCATACGAATAATGTATAACCTGTATTTAGAAAAGTAGACATGTATTAATAAGAAAGAAAAATATGAAAACAAAGAAAAACCGATGAAAACCGTAAAGAAAATATAGAAATAAAGAAATAAAAAAACGCACGGAAGCTTCTAAAGTCATAGACGCTTCCAAAAACTGATGCTGGGGGCTACATTATTGGGCGGGCCCGCTAACCTCGCACCAAAGGCGAGGCGGTAGCTTGACTTGCTGCGGGCGAGATATAGCCCTGGTGCAACATTCCAAGAGAACTACGAGTTGGCATAAGAGCAAGAGAATTACGAGTTGGCATAAGAGCATCTCCAACAGACCATTCAAACCCTTCCTTTGTACAAGTGGACAGCCCCAGATACTACACGAATAGAAAATCTCTCCAACCGGACCCCCACCGGTCCCACACCCCCCTCCCCCTCTCAAAATAAACGTAGCCTAGTTATTCGGTTGTCTAGCACCCCCAAACCCAACCCATATATGAGACGGATTTGCTGATTGTTTGGCACCCCAACCCAACCCATTTTTGGGGGTGAATTTGGGGTTGCTCGAGCGCGTTTGTCACATCAGACCCCGACATGTCCTCCCTTTTTCCTGTGTTTGCGGCGTTGCCCTCTTCAATCTTAGCTGAATGTACGCACTGCCGCCCTCATCCAACCTAGCTCCCGCGATGTGTGCGCTAGCGTGTCCGGGATAAGGCTGAGAATGCGGCTGCGACAAAGGAGGTCATCGTCATGCACTTGCCAGCATCCGCGACGGCGGCTTCCGCCATGCGCACGTTCGTCTTCGTGTAAGTACGAAGGTAGCCTGGCTTTGCAATGCCCGGGCTCCCGGATGGTTTCACATAGGATCCGGATGCCTCCCCAGACGCGACCTACAATTTGCCGCAGCTCCCACGGTCACGGACGCCATCGATAAGTTTCCGTGGACATGCCCACCCATTGTTTGAGGATATGCCTCAACCAACTCCTCAAGTTACATTTCGCCCCATATGCATTTTTGGGACCTATTTTAGGATGGTAGTTCCATTGTGATGCATGTTTAGGACTCCTTCATAATGGATATAATCAATGATGGTCAAGAGATTCCAAATTTTGGGATAGTGACCATATTTTGGTGCACAGACCTCCTTTCCAACGAAAGGGAGAAATTGAAGAAAAAAGAGAAGGGGGAGAGGTATAAGCTCTTGGTGGATGGTCAAGAGAAGAAGGAATTCAACCTAAGAGGGCGCGGGAGAGGATGATGATTGAGAGGGAGAGGATAGAGATGGAGAAGGCGAACAAATGGGAGAAAATGGAGTTTGAGAAGGCGAAGTCATATAAGATCATTTTTGAGATTAAGAGAGAAGGTGAGGTTCGCGAGGCTCATGGATGAGTCGAGAATCATGTTGGTTGACACTAGCCTCATGGGTGACCATGTCAAGGAGTGGTTCAACAACTGAAAGAAGGAGATCAACGAGTGCAAGAAAGATGCATGATTCATTCATGTATCACATATGTATAAATTGTTGAATTTTATTTGTCGTGAACCATTTTGGCTTGTGTTGAACTGTTGAATTGTTATGTGCCATATTGATCAAGTGATCTACGTGCATGATTCACATGGAAATGGAGTTTTGAAAACAGGGGGCATCGTTACCAGGGTGGATGAAAATGGGCCTCGGCCAGCTCCTGTCTGCGGACGTGGCCTGATGTATCCATGGACATATGGGGGGCAAATTAGCTCAGTACGGTTGGAGATTCTCTAGTGCTAATGATATAAGCGACACCACAAATTTAACCATGCGGCACTATCGATTATACAAGCGTCACCGACATTTTATATTTTTACAAATTGGTGGATTTCATAGGATCGCATGGATTTTTCTATGGATTTGAATTTTATTTTTGAGTCAGTACATGAAAAATAATATTGATAGTTAAATAAATACCAAAACCAAAGTATTTTAATGACTTTTAGAACGTATGCGTTATTATTTAGTACAAGTTTTTAAAACATATATTTGATGATTAAAATGTTGCCACATACCGTGCTAGTTTCTAGAAAAAGGAATGGTAATTTCCACCCCAATAGAAAAGGACAGAGGATGTGTTTGATTGCGTCTGTATTGTGTTCATAAGAAAAAAGGACAAAGAGGATGTGTTTGGTTGAGCGGTGGACATGAAAAAATACTACTTATACCGTCAAAAAAATGAAACTCTGAATTGCCCGCAAAGAAAAAAAAAGGGTTCTCTGAAGCTACATACAACCTTCTTGCTTATAATTACCAACGCAAGAAATTTCGCATAAATATAGATAGTTTTTATACCCTATTGAAATGCAGTGAGGAGAGCATCGGTAATTAGCATAAGCAGGGGAGGAGGGGTATGCCGGATGCACCTTGTGGAAGAAGTCATCGAGCGCGTCCTCGGCTTCAAAGGCGACGTCGCGCGTCTGGCGAACCCAGACGCGGGTCAAGTCGTCGGCGCCGACCCGGCGTTTCCGGTCGGCGTCGCGGATGAAGGCCTGCAGCCACTCCAGCCGGTCGCGCAGCAGCATGATGTCGTCGCCCACCTGTAGCAGTAACGCCGCCTCCTTGGTCGCGAACTCCCCGAGTTTTGAGAGCACGGCCGTGATCGCCGTCTCCGCCATGGAATTGGATTGGATAGGTCTGGTCAGTCAGGAACAGGAAGGTATACCAATGATGCTCTTCGCATTCTTATATGCCTTGGTCTTACAGCCCGCCTTGTTTAATTAACTAGCTGGTTGTGGTTGGGTTGTCTTAGTTAGCTAACGTCGATCTCCAGATCTGGATGCGACTTGAGTTAATAAAATGACGTGTTATTATTAACTCGACTTCCAAGTCACTTTGAGCCTAGCTCGCAAGTGTATTGTAACACAGCTGTAGCTTTTATACCACATTTAACAGAAAAAACTTCATTTTACTCAGTTTAACCAAACTGTTGTTACTTTGTACCCATTTTATCGGTGCCCCCCTTTCATTGCAGAAAACGAAAGCATTCACATGATGCTATCTTGGCTCAAATGCAACAACCTTAGCCATCAATTGTTTCCTCCTCCACCGGGCACAGTGTAATTGACATTCGCTTCCTCACTCAGGCCATGTATAGTGGTTGATTAGGCAACCTTATCTTAATCCCTCCCGCCACGTAACTGGGATAAGACAATAAAAATGATGTATAATGGGTTGTTTCATAGTCTTATCTTTGATAACTAGATATCCATAAATATGTGATGAGACATATTGTTGCTAAGAGATCATCTCTTAATTAAGAAAAGGCAAACCTTTTCTTATGATTTCTCTTTCCTCCACCTCAACATTTATCCTACGTGCAGCAACTTGCATGAGGGGTGTTTCATGCATCAAGCATACATCTAAACAACTAGCCAACATATTAGTATGCTCCTTAATTTACAAAAGGGGTTCGTGTACATATGCTAGTAGAGGCAATGGCCTTATATTGGTCTATTTGGTCATGCCACAAGGACGTTGTATTTGGCAGGTAAAAATATGCATTTTTTTACGGGTCATCTATGTGTACCAGCTGGTTGCACTTTTGGTGTATCTTATGGCCGGGAACCGGCATATGGACTCATGTAGATTGCCGGTGGCTGTTATCAGGGAGTTCAACTCCAACCCGGGGGTGTAGATGGCGTTCGTGCAATAGACTAAGGCCTAATTTGGTTGCAAGGGGAAAGCATCCCAGGGCTCTAATCCTCCACGGGGGGATTTCCATGGCCGTCGAGGATCCTCTCCTCCCATCACAGGGAGATCACCACGCCAATTTGGATGACAGGGGAGAGGGCAGGAGATCGCGTCCAGAAAAACGCTAGGTATACCGCTCAACTCAAGGTAGTCGCTGGAGGAGATTGCTAGGTGCCTCTCGCACGGCCCGTCTTGGCTTTTCTCCCCGATCTCTCCCGGCGTGGATCTCTCACCCGGGGAAAGCGTGGGGATAGGGGCAGAATATCCACAGCGAGCGAGCGACCAAATGCCGCAGTTGTTTTCTACGGGCCAATTTGCGCCGTGGGCTCTGCACCCTGGTTTTTGTCGGGGATCCCCCCGGGATCACGGGGTACCAAACAAGCCCTTATGGATGTGTATTGCATGTTTTTTTCAGAAAGCATGTAATGCATTTTATTTTGTCTTTGCAAAACAATGCCCTTAGTAACATCTCTGCTACTTTTCTTTACATAAGTGCTTCACGTACGACATTTTGTTGTACGATCTGGCTACGATTGCTAATCTAACAGCCTATTTTAATTTGGCCTTGTGTCTAGGTGTGGTGGGATTTGGGGTGTCGTACCAAAATCATACTTCAAAGTGTGTCATATGGGTAGCAAGGTTCTTTCTTTAAGAGCCAAGAGGCGCGTTGATGTAATAATAAAGCATTAATTGGTTGTGTGTACCTCCCGTAAGGGAAAGCATTATCTTCCTTCCATCATCTAAAAATAAATAAGTATGACTGATAACTACAAACTCAAAAATCAAATCTCTAAATCTCAAGACAATGTTTGTCCTTATTGGATACATGACTGTGGATATGTAATGTTCAATGAAATTTCACAATACCTGATGAACGATCGTCCTAATTCATATGACAGCCTGATTATTTGGTACCTATATAAACTTCTGAACTATTACAGTTCATACATATAATATTCAAATCAACGGAAGGGAGTTTATCGGGGCAGGTTGCCCAACCAAATGAGTGACTGCCAATTTATGTCAGTGGTCGTCACTTCTTTCCTGTTCTTCACTTACTTATTTCATCCAACCTGCTTGAACATATTCCAGGGTGTTGCTTGGTTTTGCCAGCTTGACAGGAAAACAAGAAATTGAAGGCACCAAATCAGTACAATTTTCGGAAGGAATAATTCTTGTTTTGGAGAAGACTTGAAAAGTTATGTAACTACAGTTTGTTTATGTATTACAGTAGCAACCACTCCAGATAAATTCCCCGAAAGAGAGAGGGAAACATTTCTTGTTTTGCTCAATTGTTAGCAATGGCGGTTTATAAAGAGAAGAAAACCAGGTGTGGCAAAGAACGATAATTTCAGATGATTTGGACGTACAAAAAATGTACTAAAACAAGGAAATATCATGGCTTGGCTCTTTCGACCCTCGACTTGCATGGTCCCTGCACTTCTGTCGACATGCGCACGGCACGGTACAACCTTCACCCGTCCTCTAACACCCTACTCGCCACAACGACCACCATCAATTGTACGCGGGACTAATAAGTCAGTGTAGCGAGGGGCTCACGAAAACGATGTGCTACAGTGTGATGACCAAGCTCATCACCTTGGGTCTGATTACATTCATCATGAACTGGTGGATAACATGACAAAGGAAGGGGCTCGCGAAAATGGTGTTAGAGTGTGATGACCAAACTCATCAACTTGGGGCTAATCACGTGAATTGGTGGATAACTGACAACCATCGACGATAGTGATGAAGAAGAGAAGTGGCGGCATGAATGGGCAGCTAAGGGCGTGCGACGATTAGGCTAAAATATGGTTCGGGAGTAAAAACTACTATATCAAGAACAAAGCTAATTTTGGTGACACAAATAAACAAAAAAGGAGTTCTAATAAAGGGTAATATATATTTATTTGTTTATAGGGGAAGGGTAATATATTAATATCGGGAACAAACCACCGTGAGTAAACTTATAACACTCTAAAGTATTCAAGTCCTAGTTGGAAATTCACTGTTGCAACAAAGGGAAGCATCCATATATACAATGCCAACGGTGCCTAATTGTGGTTAAGAACACGATGATGTATTCGCCATTACCTTTTAGTGCCAGCCTCTTCTCTTCTATTAGATGTGCCAGATTGCTCCTCTGCTTTATCACTGCACTCACAAAAAAAACACGGAAAAAAAATTGGGACATTTAGGGACGATGATTATCGACTTGATGAAATGTATCACCAAAATTATGGTGCACTAATTTGGATAGTACTACCTCCGTTCCTGAGTATAAAACGTTTTGGCACAGTTTAAACTGAACCAACGGGACATCTTGTATTTAGAAACAGAGGAGAGGATGTACTTATGTACAAATTTTGTTTTGTTTGGAATATAAAAAATTAAATTAAAATTCGTCTGATATAGAGTAAATGGCGCCGTTTACAATTTGTGTTGAGTAGGCCGAGTGAATAACTAGAGATTGTGATCGAAAATAAATATCATGAACGTACGGGTGGGCAGTTAATTACCTGTGGTCTAGCTCTGCCGGAGACGGCCGCGGTTTGTGCTTCTCCATGGTGATGCCCACGGCGGCGCAGGTCTCCGCGCACAGCATCTGCCTCGTCTTGGCGAAATTGGCGCCGTCCCCGACCTGGACATCGTACAGCAGGTCGACGGCTTTGTCAAGCACCACCTGCCTGTTGCCGTCCGCGCCGTGCGTGGACCACCACGTGCCGGCGAGCTCCTTGCCGGTGCACGTCTGCGACTTGAGCATCAGCAGCTTCCGCAGCCGCGCGTGTGACAGCTTGTCGCGCAGGAGCGTGGCCACGTAGTCCGGCAGCCGGCGCCCGCGCCGCGCCTCCGGGAGGCCCAGCACGGCGTGGTCCCATACGAAGCAGTGGTCGTGCGCGAGGGCCAGCGCGAGTCCCAGCGACGTCGCGTTGCCGCGCACGGCGGCCACGGTTGGCACGGGAAGCTCGAGCAGCAGGCGGATCACCTTGGCTACGCGTCCCGCCAGGTGCTCCGCCTGCTCCTCCGACTCCGCGTCGTGGTCGTAGTCCAGGCCGGCGCTGAACGTGCCGGCCTCGCAGGTGGTCACCAGGCCTTTCGCCTCCGCCTTGTTCCGGACTTTGTTGAGCACCTCCACGAGTTCCGTGATGGCTTCCTCCGTCAGGTAGTTGTGCTCGTCGGCGCTGGCCATCGTGAGGACCAAGAAGCCATTGCCCCTGGATTCTAGGCGGCAAAAACTCATTGCTTGTGGAGTACTATAATTAGCTCTTAATTTGGGATCCTGCTGCGGCAAGAGATGGGAGAAGAGATACCTCCTCCATATCTTAGTCCACGGTGGGGTTATGTAAGTATCAAATCGCTTTTTTAGACGAATATATAAGTCTGCAGTACTACTATGAATATACAAAATATGGCTAGACAAATTACATACCGATTTTTATGAGAAGTAGAGTAGAAATACAAAAAAATGGAACATGACATGAATGTAACAATGATGTGATTCGAAATGCAAAATCTTATACAGATCAAGATCATCCTCTTGGTATCAAGAAAAATAAGATTTAAAAATTCAATGATTTCTTACCTTTTAATATACTATTACAAAGAGAGGGAAGCACACTCCATTTAGAAATTATTAGAGTAGCTAGCTGAGAAAATACTCTCTCCGTTCCAAAATATATGATTCGTTAAAAAAATGTAAAGTAAAAAATCTCTATCTTTGAAAAAGGTTATAGGGAAGAAAAAAAAAATCAAGATCCATATCACCCAAAAATTAAAATATGAAAATATATCTTGTGATGGATCTAATTGTACTGATTTGTTTTTATAAATATAGATATTTTTCTCCAAATATGATCAAACCTATAATCTTTTGACTTTTGAAAGAAAAAAATTGAATAGACCCTATGTCTGGCAACAAATAACAAACTTAGTTCCCTCAAAAAATGATAAGTTTCTCAAGATCCAATTCTCGACCATGTAGTCAATTTGTCATAAAAAAAACTCCAAAATCAAAAGCACAAACATTTAATTACCTTATTATTCGCACAAGACGATAACAAGTGACAATTCAACTTACAAGACTGATGATGCATAATTAAATTTGGTACATAACACACAAATTGCGATGAAATGATCGTCTAGCTAACCTGAATGTGAAGTGACACCCCACAATGCAAAATTATTACAAGACAATATGGAACGATCAATTTCGAATTTCAAGGAAGTAGTAGGAAGGAACAAATTAAGGACGCCTAGCGTGCTAGCTGCAAGCTAGTTCATAGTTCATTCAGGAACTAACTGGAGCGCGGAGACTGCATTCCAGGACTCCCGGTAGAGCTGCTTCCTCATGTCGGCATGCACCTCGCCGTCGCTGCCGGCCCATTCGTCGACGAGCTTCTTGGCCTCGACCAGCACACCATCTGGAGTGCCGGCCTCACAGTCGGCAAAATACCATTTCCTCATCCAGTTGCCGCTGCGCCACCGTGACTTGAGCGTGGTCAGCGTGTACCACCGGTCCGTCTTCTCCCGGATCAGCGAGGCGATGTGCGGCTGCACGGCGACGCCGTCCTCCACCATCCCGAGCCTGTAGGACGCGTCGCTGAGGACGACGAGGTCGTCGTGCGCAAGGGCCAGGGCCAGCCCCAGGGACGCCGCGTCGCCCGTGGCGGCGCACACCGTCAGCATCGGCATCTCCAGGAGCTCCTTTATCACCGCGGCCATGCCGTCCGACAGGGCTTTGGCCTGCTCCGCCGGGTTCATGCTTCTCTTGAGGTCATCGTAGTCGATGCCGTCGCAGAAGGAGCCCGGGGACGAGGTGGTGACGAGGGCACGGCATGGCTCGGATGCTGCGTCCTCACGGATCTTGGCAAGCTCGCTGCGGAGCTCCTTGAGACCCTCGTTGGTTAGGTAATGATGACCGTCTACTCCCGTGAGCTTCAGATGGACGACGCCGTTGGTCTTCTCCCACTCGCAGAAGGACGACATGGTTGGCTAGTTGTTGGAAGATAGATGCGACTTTGTGAGGAGGATGGCTGTGGTCTGCTCAGCTAGTTAAATTGGTAATTTGGTACTACCTTGGTTGCAATTTTTTTTTAGGGAAACCTTTGCTTGCAAATTAGTACTGACAGATAAGAGCATCTACAATCCTAATGTACTAATTTGAGCCCCTATATATGTCTGCAGAGACATCCACGCAAAACACCAAGTCACCCCACAAATGTCCGCGTTCAGAGCCGTGCCGTGCTGTCTGGCTCGGACGTCAACACTAGCCCTCGCGTGTGGCTCCCTCATGCTTAAACGTGGACCGAAAGTAACTGCAATTTAATTGCGTCAACCCGGTCTTGAACTCAAGACCTCTTGGCTCCGATACCATGTAGAACTGCACGCACCAGCCAGTTCACCCAAAAGCTCAAGCTGATGGAAAAAGATGGGCTATGCATTTATACGTCAACACTCCCCCTCACGTGTGTCTCCCTCGTGCTTAAATATGGACCGAAAGTGAGCTGTAATTTAATTACGCCAACCGGGTCTTGAACTCAAGACCTCTTGGCTCCGATACCATGTAGAACTGCACGCACTAGCCAGTTCACCCAAAAGAGAGCTGATGGAGAAAGGTGAGCTATGCATTTATACGTCAACACTTCCCCTCACGTGTGTCTCCCTCGTGCGTAAACGTGGATCGAATGTGGCCTGCAATTTAATTGCGCCAACCGGGTCTTGAACTCAAGACCTCTTGGCTCCGATACCATGTAGAACTGCACGCGCTAGTCAATTCACCCAAAAGCTCAAGCTGATGGGGAAAGGTGGACTATGCACTTATACATCAACAGCAGCAACGGTGGCCATGCGGTCTGGCTCAGCTGGGTGCGCCCTCCATGGTGCCTCGATGGGGATCCAGAGCAGATGGGCTGCCAGACAGCATGGCAGCCGGCTGCGGGCGGCGCGGGCCGGCAACTACGACCTTGGACGGTTGTGGTTGCTGGGGGTGGTGGAACGACGGTGCTCGGTCGCGGCGGCGTGGGTGCCGGTGGCCAACAACGGTCGGGGAGATTGTGGTGCCGGCTTATGGTGGTACGGCGGCACAAGCAGCTGTGCTCCAGCATGCGGTGTTGGGTGGCAGCGGTGTTCTTCCTTCTCCTGGGACCAAGATGGCGACGCTGGGTGGCAGTGGTGTTCTTCCTTCTCCTGGGACCAAGCTAGCGACACATAGGGCTGGGCGGGTGTCGACCGTGGGGCCAAGCTTGCCGCACGCGCGACGGCAGTGGCTCTGTCCTAGGCTTTGCACTCGGGTGGGCCAGGTTTGGACCCAAGGCGGGTCGGTGCGGTTTCTCCGGATAGATGAGATGGGGCTCAGCTCGGGTGGTGCCCTCGAGCGATCAGGTTCCTCTCCTCGCGAGTGCGGTGGTCGATGGTGCTGGTCGTGACTCCGCTACTCTGTCTGGCAGATTGGCATTGAAGACCTCAGACATGGCATCGTGCGAGCGTTCTCGGCGATGGCAGTCGGTAGTCATGGGATTGTGTCTCCCCCGGTCTACCAGGACAAGCCGGAGACGCAAGCGTGGGCACCTCCTACTATGAAGACATTGACCCAGACACCGTGGCTGATGCCGGGTTAGGAGTGAAAGGAGACTCCTTTTACTCCTCCTACCGTGGTGGGTGCACTGTGATGTGGGCGGTTGGTGGTGTCTCAGACATGGATGCAGGGGAGGTGACCCGGATGGCGGTTTGCACGGTTGGCTCTTCGTCGGGCACCATGGCGGTGATGGTGGATTTCCCTCTTGGTCATGTGGGTGACAAGAGGTGTAGCACCGGGTGGCTTGGGCGCACTCTCGGGCAACGCCCCGATCGGGATCTGGAGAATGGAACTCATCGCGCTTGTCCTGGACACCTTGTGATGGCACGGGGGAGTTGTCGAGCAAAACCTCTGCGCTTTGTCGCCGGCGCCGACAACGCTCGCATACACCGTTTTCTTCTTGAAGACGTCGTCGTGGTGCTCCTCTCCCTTTGTCTATTGTGGACTCGGCAACTGCGACGCTTAGCGCCGCTCTCCCTCCTAGGGGCGTTGTCGTGCAGCCCAGGTGTTATAGGATGTAGCATGGCTTTGTACTCAATTCTTCATGTGCTCTTTTTCGGTAGCGTAGTCTCGTGCGTCCTGGGTGATCCGGTTATCATGGGGTTGACGTTGTATGAGGGCTATTTCAACGCCTTGTATCATTCGACAATGTACTTTGTTCGGTTGTTGCTTTATATAAAAACAGGGCGAAATCCAGGAGAAAGAGGAAAGAGAATTAAGGAGGTCAACTCTCAAGAATCTTCCCTGCCCTTCCCTGTTAATTTACATGGGATGTTTTTTTCTCTCAAATCCCCCCTACTAATTTCCACAGCACACCAAACATGGTGGGTTTGTGACTAAAAATTAACTTTCCATGCCTAATGGCTTACTAATCTTTCACCATGTAAACTCCCATTCTCTTCCAGCCAAACACGCTGAGAAACATGGATGAAGCCAGAACGAGGGTTTAAATAAGCACATAAGCTTTGAGCACTAGACTAGAGTAACCAGACCAGTCGTCTTTCCGATTCTCCAGTCTCCCTCCACTGATCATCGGCAGGAAGCATAAGCTTTGAGCACTTCTAGAGAAACCAGACTAGTAGCCTTTCCGACTCTCCAGCCTCCCTCCACCCATCATCATGGGCTTTTGCAAGAGCACCATGAAGGATGGCATCTTCATCCTCACACTCGGTGGCAGCGATGATGGCCACAACTACCTCACTGCGCAGTCCCTAACGGACCTCGAGGCAGAACTCAAGGATATCCGGACTAACCGAGTCAGATCGACGAGCAGAGGCCTCATCACCACCAGCACGGCGGAGCTGTTCTGCGACGGTGAGGAGCATTACCAGGCTTCCGCGTCGGTGGCCGACGAGCTGGCGTGCCGCATGGCCAGGGTCGTGCACGAGCTCTTCAACATGCCGTTTCCAACGGTCGCCGCCGTCACGGGCGACGTCCGGTCGTCCCTGGCTCTGGCGCTCGTGCTGGCGCACGACGACACGGCGACCATGAGGGCTGCAAGATTCGAGGTGAAGGAGGCACGAGACGGTGGCGTCTGCATGCCGCCGTACGCCGCCGCGCTCCTCCGGGACAAGACGGCGTACCCGCGCGTGAGGTCGTCCATGGTGCTCCGGTCAGAGACCATGCTCGGGTCCGACATGCTCTACTGGGAGGCGTTCGAGTGCACGATCGACGACAAGGAGGGGGGCGGGGTGGACTTAGCCAGTAGCATCATCACTGGTTCTTTCGGCGACGTACACGACGGCCGGGCCTACATCACCACCCGTAAGAGCTTCTTTCCGGAGTCGTGGAAAGCTGTTTCGGAGTTCCTCGGAGATCATCAGTGATCCCAGCCGGCCGTCGTGTTGCCGTCGTGCCATTGCCAATTGGATGAAAAGTAGCAGGAAAGTTCTGTCGCAAGGAAATGGTTCTATTCTATCAGATTTGGTTGACAATCCTGTGATCTTGTGTGTTCTGTCATATTTCAGTATGTAATTCTTTCCTCAAAATCGGTGAGATTAATAAAGTGGCATGCCCAATTGCGTTTTAAGGAGTAATTTTTTCACAGAACATTGTACCCTGTTCTAGTTTTCCTTTTTATGAGATTATTATGGTATTTTGTCATTTTGGAAATTTTTACACACAACGCACTATATAATTTTTCCTCTTTTTAGAGAGTGTTTTTTTTTCGGGTGCGTTTTTTGGTCTATTGTTGGAGATGCTCTAACGAGCAACTAATTATGTTGCGCAAAAAAAAAGGAGCAACTAATTATGATTGGAGGAAAGCAAAGGACTAAGAAGGATGTTAAATTGTATAGAGATCGTTACACCCACGCATGAAATTAGTGGAAATCTAGTCTGGTTTGTATCTCGATATATTGAGAAATAAGAATGCAAGTCGAGAAACTAGTGCCAACAAATTTTTAGGAAATTCTTGCATCTCAAGGGAACCAAGTGACCTATAAGACAAGACGATGCTTGACCCATTTTTTCATTGACATTGGCGACTTGCTGCATGCTAGTATGTTTCTAAATTGAAATTAGATGTCAGGTCACATGCTTATGGTTTCACATTATGCCAAGATTATTTGGAAGCTCCACCTAATTTTGTGACAGCAACACAATTGGTGATTAGATAGATATTTTTTATATGACAGAGCAGATATAGGTGCCATTATATTTATTTTCTCTCAAGGAGAAGTTGATTATAATTTTATGAAATAAAAGGCTAAAAGTGATGTTGACTTCTATATAGATAGTTGCACCGGGTCCCTCATTTTGATATATCGAGAAACAAGAATCCGAGTTGAGAAATTAATACCAACATACTTTTGAGCAATGCACATGGGTTTGCATCTTATCGTAATTAGGTGACCTACAATATCAAACGACGCTTGACCCATTTGTTTCATTGACACCAGTGGCTAGATGAAAGCTTGTTTGTCTCTAAACTGAAATTAAATGGCAGATCACATGCTTATGGTTTTCAATGTGCCAAGATTATTTGGCAGCTCCAACAAACCTGGTGACAACAACACAATTGATGATCACATAGATAACATTTTCATAATGACACAACATACATACAGTAGGTGTCATTAGAGTTATGATCTTTTAGGATAGGGTAATTATGATTGGATGAAAAAAAGACTAAAAACGGTGTTGCCTTCTATAGAGATCATTGGACCCATACATGCAATTAGTGGAAGTCAAGTCTGATCTCGCATCTCGATCAAGGTTTTGGTTACCGGTCGAAATTTCGAGATTTCCCGTGGTTACCGCGTATTTCGGTACCCCTCGGTAAATCTCCATATCAAGCAAAAAATACCGATTTTTTGAATTTTTTGAATTTAAGCGGTCGATTTATAGTAAAGTACGTAGGATCTAATTAATGCCATGAAAGTTGGTTCTGGTGTGTTGGTAGCAATCTAGTTCCTGTTTTGAGAGGTCTCTGGTTCGAATGTTCGTTCATTCACTTATTTGAATTCAAAATTCAACTACAAAATTCGTTCGAAATATTCTCGGTATTTCTCGGTAACCGTGGTAACCACGTTTACCGGTCCCCCTCGGTAAAAATGCCCCATTCGGTAACCAAAACATTGATCTCGATACATTAAGAAAAAATGCCAGTGGAGAAATTAATGCCATCATACTTTTGAGAAATGCACATGGGTTTGCATCTCAAGGGAATCAAGTGACCTATGAGATAAGGTGATGCTTGACCCAATTTTTCAGTGACATTGGTGACTTGCTGCATGTTAGTCTGTCTCGAAATTAAAATTACATGCCTATGGTTTGACATTGTGCCAAGATTTATTTGGAAGCTCCACCTACCCTGGTGACATCAACACAACTAGTGATTAGATAGATAAATTTTTCATGATGACAGAGCATATACGGGTGTCATTAGATTTATGATCTCTCAAGGATAAGTTAATTATGATTGGAGGAAAGCAAGCAAAAATATATGCTGATACGTCTCCAACGTATCAATAATTTTTGATTGTTTCATGCTATTATATTA
This sequence comes from Elymus sibiricus, assembly GCA_039707655.1. Taxonomy (NCBI): domain Eukaryota; kingdom Viridiplantae; phylum Streptophyta; class Magnoliopsida; order Poales; family Poaceae; genus Elymus; species Elymus sibiricus. Next base: position 17,740,812 of record CM077664.1, on the reverse strand, counting down.
TCAATCTTGTATGCTTTACATGTCATTTTAAATCATTTTTGGCAACTAACCTATTAACTCAGTGCCAGTTCCTGTTTTTGCCTATTTTCTTGTTTCGCAGAAAAACCATACCAAACGAAGTCCAAACACGATGAAACTTTACAATGATTTTTTTGGACCAGAAGAGACCCTAGAAGTTTCAGGGGAGGCCAGAAGATCTACGAGAGAGCCACAAACTCACACGGCGCGACTGGGGGGGGGGGGCACTTGAGCTTATGGGCCCTCGGAGGTCCCCTGGCCTTTCCAGCGCTATAAATTTCCTAAAATCCAGAAACCCCCAGAGCGAGACCCGAAACAATTTTATCGCCGCCACAAGTCTCTATTCTTCCGCGATCCCATCTGGAGGACTCCGCGCGTACTCTGCCGGAGAGGGAATCGATCACGGAGGCCATCTTCATCAACCTTGCTGCCTCCATGATGATGTGTGAGTAGTTCCCACAAGACCTACGGGTCCACAGCAGTATCTAGATGTCTCTCTCTCTCTCCTTTTGATCTTCAATACAATGATATCTTCGGAGATCCATTCGATGTAATGTTTGCGGTGTGTTTGTTGGGATCCGATGTATTGTGGGTTTATGATCAGATTATTCATTGAAACTAATTGAGTCTTTTCTGAGATTTATTATGTGTGAGTTTATAGCCTTGTATTTCTCTCCGATCTATCTATCTTCTTTGGCCAATTAGATTAATTTATCTTCAGTGGGAGAGGTGCTTGGTAGTAGGTTCAATCTTGTGGTGTCCTTACTCTCTGACAGAAGGAGTTGCAAGGCACATATTTGTATTGTTACTACTACGGGTAAAACGATGGTGTTTAATCATATTGATTGATTCTACTTTGCGGAAATTCACTTTGGCTCATAGGTGTATATGCACCCATTGTCTAAATACACATTTTAAAAAGTTAAAAAAATTTGAGAAAAAATCCCGCGTGTAAATCCGGACATTATATGTGCGTGCACAAAGTTTCGGTGAAAAAGGACATTTTTGGTGGCTTGTGTAAAAAAGACAATTTTCGATGCTCGATTACAACTATTCACGAGGCATTTTTTTTATCTTTTTGATACATGCCACAAAAAATGTTCTTTTTCACCGAAATTTTGTGTGCGAACATAGGATGTCCGGATGTACACGCGGGATTTTTTCTCGAAATTTTTTAACATTTCGAAATGTGTTTTTTATACATATTTCATAATAGGTGTATATACACTTAGGAGCTAAAACACATTATGTCATCATGCTCCAAGCATTACTCTGTTTGTTATGAACTTAATGCTGGATAGCGGTCGAGGGGTGAAGTAATAGTAGTAGATTTAGTAAGATTAACGGTCTACTGTCTCGGACGTAATGCCTATATATTGATCATGCCATGAATATCTTCATAACTATGCGCTTTTCTATCAATTGCCCAACAATAATTTGTTCACCCATCGTTACTATGCTGATGAGAGAGATGCCTCTAGTGAAAGCTATTGCCCCTGGTTCCATTCACTTCATATTTACTAAAACCCTAAAAATAGTTGCTGCAATTTATTATCTTTTATTTTCAAAGTAAATGACATGCGCGTATAGGTGATATTTGCATGAACATTTTGATATCTTATTTGCATTCTTTTAAGTTCATATGAATTTGTTATGAATTTTCAAATTAATGGTCAAGCGACTTTGACTAGACGAAAGGGCATTCTGGCAACCTAAAATACATTTTTAGGGGGAAATTTGAGCACAACAAAAAATTAGGGGTAAATATGAGTAGTGGGTTTGAGTTAGGCACTAGTAGAAAAACGACTTTACGTTCGCATCATTAGTCCCGGTTTGACTACGGCCCGGGACTAATGTGACCATTAGTCCCGGTTCCAACGGCTAGGGGCAGGGGAATCATTAGTCCCGGTTCGTGTTGAACCTTTAGTCCCGGTTTGTGACACAAACCGGGACTAAAGGTGTGGTGGCAGGCTGGTGTCAGGCTGGGGCCCCACGATCACCTTTAGTCCCGGTTTGTGACACAAACCGGGACTAAAGGTCTGGTGGCAGGCTGGTGGCAGGCTAGGGCCCCACGATCCCCTTTAGTCCCGGTTCGTGTCACAAACCGGGACTAGAGGTTAACCTTTAGTCCCAGTTTGTTTCATGAATCGGGACTAAAGGTGTCACTATATAAACCCTTCGTCCAGCCCGAGCCGAAGCTCTCTGTTTTTCCCCTTTCCTCTCCTCTCTGTTCTTCCCCTCTTGCTCGAGCTCATCCTCCATTTTTGCAAAAATTTGTCAAGGTTTGAAGGCACCCCATCAATCCAAGTGTTCACAAAGGTTAGCAACTTTGTCCTTTCATCTCTCATTGCTAGATTAGCTCGTGCAATGCTCTATAAGTATAGTGATTTGTGGGTTCTAGTTTGGGAGTAATTATGTGGGAGTTTATTTGATTTATATGCAATTTGAGCTCAAATTAACTTCTTAGTTTTCATATGTGTAGGTGTGGTTTACTTAGTGCCTTCCCGTCCCCGTCCTAACCACCGTCGATCGCCCGCACCGTCCCGTCGCCGGCACCACACCTTGGTGAGCCTCTTGTTCTTATCCTTTTTATAAAAAAAAATCTTATTTGTATGATTTAGATAGTTAATTGTATAATTTTCTTACATGTATGATTGTTTGTTATACATAGTGCCATGACTTTGATATCCGTCCCCGTCGGCCCTCGTCCAGTTTATGATTCGAATGTGGTATATATATTCTCTTTTATAACTATTTGTTGCATTTCGCGTTTATGACAATTATGCCCATCAAGTTGACATAGATATTTTTATCTAGGAGGTATGTGAACCGGAAATTGCAACCGACCCTCTTGTCGAGAAGTTAAATTTAGTTGAAAAAGAAAACGAGTATTTGAAAGAAAAATTGAAAAGAATTGAAGAAGAGAAGATGAAACTGGAGTTGTATATTGCCGATGTCGTCGATGATCACAAGATCAAGATGGATGCAATGCGCTTGAAGATTAGAAAATTTTAAAAATATGCCGTTAATCAAGAGGCTTGGTATCACTATGCTGTTGGATCAATTGTTACCTTAGTTGCGATCTTGATCGCATTTGTTGTTGCATTTAAATGCTTTAGCTAGAGAGTTTGTATGTTGTTTTATGAGAATAAGTGTGTATGAACTTGTATTAATTTGGTCTTTTCGGTGTTGTGTAATGAAGATGAGCCAGCAATGGATGTACGATGACCGATGCTCTCCCCAGTTCATTAATGGCGTGCGTACTTTTCTGGTTGCGGCTGAGGCAAACAAGCGGGCGGATGGTTTTATGTGTTCTCCATGTGCTGTCTGTAAGAATGATCACAATTACTCTAACTCAAGAACCATTCACGTCCACCTGTTTACGTTCGGTTTCATGTACGGCTATAACTGTTGGACCAAGCACGGAGAAAGAGGGGTCCTAATGGAAGAGAATGAAGAAGAAGAGGATGATGACAGCTATCCTGGCCATGGGTTCCCTGAATACGATGGTACAACAATGGGGGAAGAAGCTGAAGAAGAGGCATCAGATGAGCCCGCTGATGATCTTGGTCGGGCCATTGCCGATGCAAAGAGAAACTGCGCAAGTGAAAAGGAGAAGCTGAAGTTGCAGCGCATGTTAGAGGATCGCAAGAAATTGTTGTACCCAAATTGCGAAGATGACAAGAAAAAGCCGGTTACCACACTGGAATTGCTGCAATGGAAGGCAGAGAATGGTGTATCTGACAAGGGATTTGAAAAGTTGCTGATAATGTTAAAGAAGATGCTTCTAAAGGACAATGAATTGCCCGACAGTACGTACGAAGCAAAGAAGGCTGTCTGTCCTCTAGGATTAGAGGTGCAGAAGATACATGCATGCCCTAATGACTGCATCCTCTACCGCGGTGAGTACGAGGATTTGAATGCATGCCCGGTATGCGGTGCATTGCGCTATAAGATCAGCCGCGATGACCCTGGTGATGTTGAGGGCGAGCGCCCCAGAAAGAAGATTCCTGCCAAGGTGATGTGGTATGCTCCTATAATACCACGGTTGAAACGTTTGTTCCAAAACAAAGAGCATGCCAAGTTGATGCGATGGCACAAAGAAGACTGTAAGAAAGACGGGAAGTTGAGAGTACCCGCTCAGTGGAGAAAAATCGAGAGAAAGTGGAAGGACTTTGCAGATGACGCAAGGAACGTGTGGTTTGGTTTAAGTGCAGATGGCATTAATCCTTTCGGGGAGCAGAGCAGCAATCATAGCACCTGGCCTGTGACTCTATGTATCTATAACCTTCCTCCTTGGTTGTGCATGAAGCGGAAGTTCATTATGATGCCATTGCTCATCCAAGGCCCCAAGCAACCCGACAACGACATTGATGTGTACCTAAGGCCATTGGTTGAAGAACTTTTACAGCTGTGGAGTATAGAAGGTGTACGTGTGTGGGATGAGCACAAACAGCAGGAATTTGACCTGCGAGCGTTACTGTTTGTAACCATCAATGATTGGCCTGCTCTTAGTAACCTTTCAGGACAGACAAACAAGGGATACCACGCATGCACACACTGTTTAGATGATACCGACAGTATATATTTGGATAAATGTAAGAAGAATGTGTACCTGGGACATCGTCGATTTCTTCAGATCAATCATGTCTTAAGAAAGAAAGGCAAACATTTCAAAGGTGAGGCAGATCACCGGAAGAAGCCTTGCCACCGTACTGGTCATGATATACTTGATATGGTCAAGGATTTAAAAGTAATCTTTGGAAAGGGTCCTGGCGGACAATCTGTTCCGAATGACGCTGACGGACACGCAACCATGTGGAAGAAGAAATCTATATTTTGGGACCTACCATATTGGAAAGAACTAGAGGTCCGCTCTGCAATCGACGTGATGCATGTGACGAAGAATCTTTGCGTGAACCTGCTAGGCTTCTTGGGCGTGTATGGGAAGACAAAAGATACACCGGAGGCACGGGAGGACCAGCAATGTATGTACGAAAAAGACGGCATGCATCCAAAGCAGTATCAGGGTCCTGCCAGCTACGCTCTTACCAAAGAAGAGAAGGAAATATTCTTTGAATGCCTGCTCAGTATGAAGGTCCCGTCTGGCTTCTCGTCGAATATAAAGGGAATAATAAATATGGCAGAGAAAAAGTTCCAGAACCTAAAGTCCCATGACTGCCACGTGATTATGACGCAACTGCTTCCGGTTGCATTGAGGGGGCTTCTACCGGACAATGTTCGATTAGCCATTGTGAAGCTATGTGCATTCCTTAATGCAATCTCTCAGAAGGTAATCGATCCAGGAATCCTACCAAGGTTACAGAATGATTTGGTGCAATGTCTTGTCAGTTTCGAGTTGGTGTTCCCACCATCCTTTTTCAATATCATGACGCACGTCCTAGTTCACCTAGTCGAAGAGATTGCCATTCTGGGTCCTGTATTTCTACACAATATGTTCCCCTTTGAGAGGTTCATGGGAGTCTTAAAGAAATATGTTCATAACCGTGCTAGGCCAGAAGGAAGCATCTCCAAGGGCCATGAAACAGAGGAGGTCATTTAGTTTTGTGTTGACTTTATTCCTGACCTTAAGCCGATTGGTGTTCCCGAATCGCGGCATGAGGGCAGACTTGGTGGAAAAGGCACGCTAGGAAAGGACCAAGTAATATGTATGGACGGGCATTCTTGGGCGCAAGCACACTACACAGTTCTACAAAATTCCAGCTTGGTGGGTCCGTATATCGACGAACACAAGAATATTCTACGCTCCAAACACCCGGAGCAGTCTGACGACTGGATTACACGTGAACACACGGGGACTTTCGGCGGTTGGTTGAAGACACGTCTCATGCATGACGACAGTGTTGGAGATGAGTTGTACTTGCTGTCCAAGTTACCATCTTCGACTATATTGACTTTCAAAGGGTACGAGATAAATGGGAATACATTTTACACGATCGCCCAAGATAAAAAGAGCACCAACCAAAACAGTGGTGTCCGCTTTGATGCAGCAAACACCAATAGGCCAAAGGAGACATATTATGGTTACATAGAGGAAATATGGGAACTTGACTATGGACGTGAATTGAAGGTCCCTTTGTTTCGCTGCAAATGGGTCAATCTGTCAGGAGGCGGCGTAAAGGAAGACCCGCGGTACGGAATGACAACAGTGAATCTCAACAATCTTGGGTACGCAGACGAACCATTCGTCCTAGCCAATGATGTGGCGCAGGTTTTCTATGTGAAGGACATGTCTACCAAGCCAAGAAAAAGAAAAGATAAGGAAGCGAATACATCATACGATGAGCCAAAGCGCCACATAGTTCTTTCAGAGAAAAGAAATATCGTGGGAGTGGAGGACAAGACAGACATGTCAGAAGATTATGAAAAGTTTCATGAAATTGCTCCCTTCACAGTGAAGATTGACCCAAGCATCCTGTTAAATGATGAAGATTGTCCATGGTTACGGCGCAAAGGGACACACGCGAATAAAAAGTTTTATACCCAAAGATCCCACTCTGGGATGTGACCGGCTTCACCGTCATCACTTTCTTCTCTAGTGAGTTTCCGGACTTATCTCGAAAGTCCCACTCCGAACAAACCGGATGGAATCTTTGTAATAGTTAGGGTATATATGTGTTTTGGCATTTGAAAGGCGAAGAAATCTATCTTTAAGGACTGGCTGCAATTTTCAACCCTTTCTGACTTCATTCGCTATTTTTCATGCATTTAATGAATTTTTGGAGCTAAATGACCCTGAAATTGAAAAACACTACAAATGAACTCTGAAAAGGTTGAAAGTTGGCATGGTATCATCATTTCACCCACATAGCATGTGCTAAAAAGTTGAGAGGGTTACGGCAAAAACTGGATGCACTTCATGTACAAAATGGACAATCTCTTTCGAAGTATCAGGGTTTCGGACGAAAACTCATCTGTTACAAAGGCATTTCATTTTTTTAACTTATTTCAACTCCAGACATTTTGTGAGTTCAACATTCACCATTCAAAGCCACATCATCAATTTTCAACCCTTTCTGACTTCATTCGCTATTTTTCATGCATTTAATGAATTTTTTGAGCTAAATGACCCTGAAATTGAAAAGCACTACAAATGAACTCTGAAAAGGTTGAAAGTTGGCATGGTATCATCATTTCACCCACATAGCATGTGCTAAAAAGTTGAGAGGGTTACGGCAAAAACTGGATGCACTTCGTGTACAAAATGGACAATATCTTTCGAAGTATCAGGGTTTCGGACGAAAACTCATCTGTTACAAAGGCATTTCATTTTTTAACTTATTTCAACTCCAGACATTTTGTGAGTTCAACATGCACCATTCAAAGCCACATCATCAATTTTTAACCCTTTCTGACTTCATTCGCTATTTTTCATGCATTTAATGATTTTTTTGAGCTAAATGACCCTGAAATTGAAAAGCACTACAAATGAACTCTGAAAAGGTTGAAAGTTGGCATGGCATCATCATTTCACCCACATAGCATGTGCTAAAAAGTTGAGAGGGTTACGGCAAAAACTGGATGCACTTCGTGTACAAAATGAAAAATCTCTTTCGAAGTATCAGGGTTTCGGACGAAAACTCATCTGTTACAAAGGCATTTCATTTTTTTTAACTTATTTCAACTCCAGACATTTTTTGAGTTCAACATGCACCATTCAAAGCCACATCATCAATTTTCAACCCTTTCTGACTTCATTCGCTATTTTTCATGCATTTAATGAATTTTTTGAGCTAAATGACCCTGAAATTGAAAAGCACTACAAATGAACTCTGAAAAGGTCGAAAGTTGGCATGGTATGATCATTTCACCCACATAGCATGTGCTAAAAATTTGAGAGGGTTACGGCAAAAACTGGATGCACTTCGTGTACAAAATGGACAATCTCTTTCGAAGTATCAGGGTTTCGGACAAAAACTCATCTGTTACAAAGGTATTTTCATTTTTTAAAATAACCTAAGAATTACCAAATTGAATATAATGATAAAACACACTAATATTAAACAGCAGAATCACTGATAAATCTATTTTTAAAGTAAAGTTATTCACAAACTAGTGATTCACACAAATTTCAAATAATTCAAATTTAAATTATTCAAATTTGAAAAGTACTGGCACTAACAGAAAGTTTATAATTTTTGTGACCTAAAGCAAAAAGATTCACTCAGAAACTCTAAATATTTGGCTGTAAGTAGAAACAAAAGAAAATAAATAAAGCAAAAAAATGGAAAAAAAAGCCCGCCTACTGGGCCGCCACGGCCTGCATACGACTAGAAACCCAACCTCTAGTTGGGCCAGGATGCAGGCCCGCACGGCCCAATAGGCCCCACAGGGCAGCACAAGTTCGGTAGGCCCACAAAGGCCTGCTTAGAGAGGAGCTCGACACGGTAGCCGCGGCGGGGCTTATAAACCGCTGCGAGCTCCTCTCAACTAGCGAGGTGGGACTAAACATTCGACACAGGAAGCCAGGCCTTTAGTCCCGGTTGGTGGCTCCAACCGCGACTAAAGGCCCCCTTTAGTCCCGGTTGGAGCCACCAACCGGGACTAAAGGCCTGGCTTCCCACCGCTTGGCCTGGGTGAATTTCACCTTTAGTCCCGGTTGGTGGTTCCAACCGCGACTAAAGGGGGGCCTTTAGTCGCGGTTGGAGCCACCAACCGGGACTAAAGGCTTTCATATATAAGCGGCACTTACGAATCCATCCTCTCCATTCTCTCGACGCCAAACACAGAGACGCCGCCAGGCTGCTGCGCCGCCGCCTGCCCCGACGTCGGCCGCCCGCGCCTCCTCCCCGACGCCGCCCGCGTCTCTCCTCTCCGACGCCGTCCCTGACGCCGGCCGCCCGCGCCTCCTCCCTGACGCCGCCCGCGCCTCTTCCCCGATCGACGCCACCCGCGCCTCTTCCCCGATCGACGCCACCCGCGCCTCTCCTCTCCGACGCCGCCCGCGCCCGCCGGCCTCGACCTCGCCGTCGCTGGCCTCGATCGACCTCGCCGTCGCCGTCCTCGACCTCGCCCGCTGTGAGCTCGCGCCGCCCCCTCCGGCGATTTTTTTTTCACTAGATATGTTTTAGATTATTATTAACTAGTATACAATGTATGTATATATGTATATATGTATGTATGTTTTGATGTTTTAGATGATTATTTTTTCACTATATGTATGTATGTTTTAGTTTTTTTTTTCACTAGTTTTTTTATACAATGTATGTATATATGTATATGTAGATGAACGGTGGAATTTGCATAGATTTTCTGTTTTTTAGTTTTTTATACTTATAGAAAAAAGTTGCATAGGAAAAAGTTGCATAGAAAAAAGTTGACCATGTATTAATAATATTTTAATGTTAATATATATCTTAATGTTGTAGTTGCAAAAGTTTGTCATGTATTTGCAAAATCAAGTGAAAAAGAATTATAAAAATCACAATCAAGCATTTAAAAAATGTTAAATTTGCATAGAATTTGTTCTCGACGTCTACGATGCCCGGCCCGCATCCTCATCGTCGACTCAGTGGCGAGAACCTGCTTGAGAGGCGCCATGTCCGGGACTGGGCTCCGCCGGGCTGGCACTGGGAGGTGCTACCTTTCGGGGCGCGCAGGTTGGTGAGGAACCGGGCTCCCGTCGTCGACCCGGATCTTCTTTGGTGGCGGTCGCGTGGGCCACTTTCGGTGCGGAGGCAGCCGGCCCCCGCGGAGGTGGTACGTCGCCGTGTCAGGGAGGAGGACGAGCACATCCGTCGCTACATGGTTGCGTTGGACGTCAGGTTCTCCAATACCTGGCAGGTTCTTCAGGGATCTCACCCGAGCTATGATCCTGTGATGGTTGCTTCTCTTTGGGTGTCCACCACCCGCGCCTCAGGAACCGCGAGTGAACTAGATTCTTCGATAATATTCGATCTGTATTAGCTAGTGATGTTATATGATAATATTCGAGATGTATTAGTGATAATTAATACTCGAGATGTATTCGAGATTATATTCGATAATATTCGAGACGATGTATTCGAGATTATATTCGATGATGCATATTATCTGGATTATTCGAGATGTATTAGTGATATTATTCGAGATGCATATTATCTACTATGATTCAGTTTTTCTTTATTGATTGCATTCTAATTTGAATACTAAATTGTTTTGTCTTTCTTCTGGATTAGTTAATATAAGCTATGGACAATACCGGCAGAGACGGAGAAGAGACCATGTTCGACATCATACGTTCCCCGAGCTCAGATGAGAATGAACCCGAAGATGACGGCTCGCAATATCTGAACAATTCCGGTGAGGGAGTATTAATATTTGATGAAGACGAACGAAGAGACGAAGGCCACAACAATGATGACGAAGGAAATGTTCTTCAAATAACAAAGACCGGCGAGGTATATATATATAAGGCCTCTAGTGATCATTACATGTATTAATTGATTTATATATATTAACGAATCGATCTTTCTTTTTTTAGCCCTCCGGATCGAGCAAATCTTCTACAAGCAGGGCAGTACAAGGCCCGGCCAGAAGGTTGCAGGCTGGCATAAAGTACAACATCGATGCCATCAAAGAAAATGGCGAACCGCTTGCTCCTAAAAAGAATGCGGACAAATTTACTCGTCAATGCAGAGTTATTGTCGGGGACCAAATCCCGATCTCCATTCAAGAATGGAATAAGCCAGCAAAGGGAGATCAAGGAGTTACTTTTGTCGACGGAAGAGCAAAAGATCTGCTTTGGGAATCGCTCATGGCACATTTCACCCTACCAGATCATTTGACAGATGAAGAACGGGAGAAAGTCAAGAAGAGTGCTCTTAAGAAGATGGCGATAGCATTCAACAACCACAAGAAAAGAATATGGGCCAAGTACCAAGCAGACGGAAAGAAGACTCCAGCATTCAAGGGAACACTGGAGAAGGCAAAAGATCACTGGGACGCTTTCGTGCAGTTCAAGGAATCGGAAGAAGCTAAGGAACGGTCGAGAATAAACAAGATTAATGCTGCGAAAAAAAAGTGGCACCATACTCTGGGGCCAGGTGGCTACCAGGTCGGCCGGCCTAAGTGGGATCTCGCTGAGGAACAGATGATTGCTGCAGGGGTCACTCCAGTTACATTGAGTTGGCCCCCCAGGTGCAGGACTTGGTTTTATGCGCATGGGGGGGAGTTGGACCCAGAGACAGGGCTGGTTATGGAGCGGGCAAGTCTTAAAGAAGCCTCCGACGCTTTACTTGTTGCAATACAAGATGCTCGAACGGGAAAGTACAAGCCCGACAGAGAGAATGACGAGCTTACGCGCGCCCTGAACAATCCTGAACACCCGGGACGAACACGAGGCAAAGGCGTTGTTCCATGGTTTGACGGGTTTGCGGATTGGAACGCCACTTACAGAAGCCGTGCGAGAAAGAAGCAGCAGGAGGAGGAGCAGAGGAAGCAGGAGGAGGAGCAGAGGAAGCAGGCAGCAGACCGCCTTCAACTGGTAGAATCAAAGAATGCGGAGTTGGAACGCGCTTACCTAAGGCAGCAGGAGCAGATCGACTCACTTAGCCAGGAAAGGGCGTCTCAGCGGCAGCAGCAAGCAGATCCAGCATTGGATACAACCGTCCCATCTATGCCGAAAAGCAGCGTGGGTTCCACCCCGGCCGATGATGCACTGCTGGATAGATACCCTGTGGATGATATCAAAGATACGACACCTTGTGAGCTACACATGAAAGTGAAGAACATATCCATGAAGGTGGCGGACGGCTATGCTTTAACAAATCCTCCTGAAGCAAACTTCCATTGCAATCCGATTCCAGCTGGCTATGCTCGTGTCGGGGTTGATGAAGTGATGTCAGGATATTACGAGCTAGAGCTTGACATTCCTGGAGGTGACGAGGAGCGCACACTGGGAGAGGCCATACATCGTATCATTCTATGGAGAAAGGATTGCATCGTCTTTCCAAGGCCACCGACTCCTCCTCCAAGTCCGCCACCGCGTCAGCCGACTCCAACCCTGCCTGAGACGCAGCGCGGCGCTAGTCTGCCACCGCGTCAGCCGTCTCCACCACCCCACCCCGAGACGGAGCCCATCAGCGCGAGTCCGCCATATCGATCTCGGGCGCGTCAGCCTTCTCCAAAGCGGAAGAGAGCACCAAGCAAGAAAGCCTCTCCTCCTGCCAAAAAGAAGTTGGCTTACGAGATGACTATCGAGGAAAACAAGGCCGAAGTGGCTGCCCAAGTGAAGGCCCATTTTGCAGGGAAACAGCCCCCGCCGAAGGAGAAAATACCTGATGAAGTCATACAACACTTTATTGATAATGCTCAACTGGCTGTGAAGAGGACGGACTCAGACTATGAGCATTCTATTAAGAAGTTATATGTGGCACAAAAAGATAAGGAGTCGAGCTCGAGCCAAGCAAGGAGTAGTAAATGTGGGAAAACTGTTCCCCAGCTGGGAGAACAGGCAGTGCAATCGATCCCCCCGCTCATTGTACAATCACATGGTGTGAGTACCGCCGATCAGCCGGGAATAACCGACGCTCATAGACAGATGGCTAGAGAGGCCGGTGTCACTGTTGAACAACTCCTAGGCATCGAGGAACTCCCCAAGATTCAAGATCACGAAGTAGCATGGAAATATGTCCCCGGCCAAGATCTGGTCAGGGAGGTCGAGAATCTATCAACGAGAATGCGCAATTTGCATGACTAGTACCTCAGAGAAGTCAAGAAGGGGCGTGATTCCCTCATGGTGAAAGTCAAGGAAGAGCATTACTTCCATGCAAAAGATTTGTGGGTTGAGTTTCAAGAATTGTTTCAGTTATTCAATCAAGACGCACTCGACAAATCTCTCATCAGTTGCTATTGTCTGTAAGTGATTTCTTTCTGTAATTTAAGTCTCTAGCTGTGCTCGTTCGTTGCCTGTAATTATCCTCACTATATTCTTTTCTGTGGTATTATGCAGAATGAAGATTTATGAAATGAAAAGAGATAGACGCTATGGCATTGGGTTCATTGACCCAAATACCATTAATGAAGAGGTGTGGTCACGTCACCCAAAAAAGATAGAGAAGTACTTGCTAGAGTTTTTGAAGCAACTAAATACCCAACCAGAAATACTATTTCCTTACAACTTCGGGTGAGTGTTACTGTCTTGTACTACAAATTCTATTTTACTTACTAGATGTTAATAAGTGTAGTTGATGAGTTATGCACATGCCTGCTTAATTATACAAACGTGTGCGCATGCAGTTTCCACTGGATCCTGCTAATCATTGAGGTTGACGAGGGAAATGTTAAAGTACTGGAATCACTACTTAAAGAACCTAAAGAGTACTTAATCGTGAAGGGGATGGTTGACATGTAATTTCAATCATTATCGCACTATGTCAGCCAGCTCTTTATTTCATTTCCTGATATCAACTAATTAATAACTCCTTTATTCATTTTCTTTGCCGGGCAGGGTTTGGCAAAGCTTCATCAAACAGGTCCGCGCATCTCTTTAATTCTAGTTTCAATACCATTATCATGCTTGATTAATTATTATCTGATTGAATTCTATTCTCATAAAGTGCATGAGTCAGGCGCAGGGGAATAATTTATGTGCATACTGAACATTCGCATTATTGTTGGGTAACGCAGCAGAAAACAAAAAATTTCCGACCTACGTACCAGCCCAGGATCACTATGGAGACTGCATACAAGGTTTGATCTGTTTCGTTACCGACTCGTAGCGCAGCGGAAGTAGAGTCGATGACGATCGGCGGTGCAGATCCCCGCAGCTAGGATTTACAAACTCCCAACCGCGAGGATGTATACCCTCATCCGCCCCCGGACAGCCCTCCAGGAGGCGGTCGGACAGTCCCTCGGACGGTGTCACGGACAGCCCTTCGGGAGGACCATCGAAACTCGGACAGTCACTCGGACAGCCCTTCGGGAGGACCATCGAAACTCGGACAGTCACTCGGACAGCCCTTCGGGAGGACCATCGAAACTCGGACAGTCACTCGGACAGCCCTTCGGGAGGCACTCTCAAACTAAGACCGAAACTACGATCTCTCTACAGAGTTGCACACATACGGTCTCAACTATCCGGCAGGGCTTCGCCGTCCAGAACTAGTTCCTGCCGGAACCCAGACAACCTTTCGGCTCAACGAAACTATTTCGCTGGGAGGGAGAGAGAAGCCAGACAAGTCTATGGCATGTGTATGAGAGCAAGGATGAGATTTGGGCTGCCCCCTCCACCTCTATTTATAGGAGAAGGAGGGGTGGAGGGGCTGAAATTTCAGCCACATCCATCCATGTCATCTCCAAGATATTTTGGAGCAAAAGCCCAAAAAGGTGGCTTTCCAAAAAGTAATCCAAAAAGTACTTTCACTATTCACGACGACATATTTCAGCGTCCGTTCGAACTGAAAATATTCATGTGGGCTTAGAACATTTCTAGTACCCACTAAAATAATTTTCAACGCGATCCAAAACAATTCCGGTTTAGTGATTTTCATCTGTGAAAAGCATCTGAAGCGGTTCCGGCAGCTCCGGAACATTTCCGGTTTTCATCCCGGAAAATTCCAGAAAGTTTCCAGAACGATTCTGGCACCCTCCAAGAATTATCAGGCATGTGCCGAAACCATTTTGACTTTATGGTGTACTTCGAAACAACTTTTCGGTTTAGTGATTTTCATCTATGAAAAGCAACTAAAGCGGTTCCGGCAGTCCGGAACATTTCCGGTTTTTGTCTCTGAAAAATCTCAGAAGTTACCGGAACAATTCTGGTACCTTCCAATAATTTCCAGGCATGTGCCGAAACCAATTTGACTTTATGGAATACCCTGAAACAACTTTTCAGTTTCACCGGAACTATTCCGATATCCTCTCCGGAACGTTTCCGTTTCGTCCGAAACTTTTTCGGTGATTTTCTCTCAGACTCCCCGTCTAGTATTCAGCAGATAGATGACCCTTAAGCGTGTGACCCTATAGGTTCGGTGAAGTATAGACATGACCCGGAACCCCTTCCGATCAATGATCAACATCGGAGCCATGGACACCCATATTGACCCCTATACCCACACGAATGAATATTCGAGTGAACCTCCAGTTGCCGTGTGCTATTCCTGTTGCTTTGCGATATGTTACAAATACCCGAGGTGAGACATGTTGGCATCCCCGCGAATCAACAACTTGTCCACTATGCCAGTTACCTCGTTACCGGTATTGTTCTCTTTTCTCGTTCCTGTGTTCCGGCATCCCCGTGATCAAATCACAAAGTGTCTGGCCAGGCGATGATGGATACCGTAACACCGAGAGGGCCCAGAGATATCTCTCCATCGTCGGAGGAGCAAATCCCAATCTTGAGCTATCAAGTTACTTGACATACTTTTCCATGAACCCGTAAGCCGCCGTAATAGCCACCCATTTACGGATGACGTTTAACAAACCCCAAAGTTCATGAAGCAAGCATGAAGTAACTCGATACTCTCATGGTCTAAGGAATTATGCAAACGTTAACCATCTCTGTGTTATTAACCATTAACTTATGACGAATGAATCTCATAGCATAACATCAATTCGGGTCGATTCAACACAAATGTTCTTCTAACATTGTGCCCTCAAAATTGCCGGCATAGCCATGCCCATGATCAGGAAAACAGGATCATCATGCAATACTTGAGCCAGTCTTAGAGGCCAGACTAGGAATACATTTTACCGTTTATTATTCCACACGTGCATATGAGTCTTCCTCCGAGCCTCGTGGTTATTGCAGACTCGAGAACCATAGCAGTTATAGCATGGAAAATAAACCTAATTATGAACAGGGAGATAATCAATAACATTTATTATTGCCTCTAGGGCATACCTCCTACAATTATGACGTCCGAAAGGAGCAGATCTGAAAGACAACTTTGGGTACGTTTGCCAGAACACTATCCATAATTTTTTTATCATGATCTAATATATATACACATAATTAATATATTCATCTTGATCTCCTTCTTTAAAGCTGAGGGAGATGCGGGAAGAGCTCCTACCAACCGACCGCATACGAGCACTTCAAGAGGAAATTGCGGGATTTTTGGTTGACCAGGTCATAGACCCCAAAGGAGCATACCATTACACGGCTGAATAAATTGCGGGATTTTTGGTCTACAAATTGCAGGATTTTTGGTTGACCAGGTCATACATCCCAAAAATCCTGCTTTTGCATGCATGTAATTATCTACAAATTGTAGGAGAAATTGTATATACCAAATTGTATATATATATATATGTGTATGCGCATATGGTCGTACGAGAAATTCTATGATATATATATGATTGGCTACGAGAAATTCTATTTATATATGCATGACGTGTACAGTATGTATGTAGTAGCGTAAAATATGTTTGAAATGAAAAAGAATTTCTCGCAAAAAAAAAGAATTAAATGAAAACACAAAATTAAAAGGAAAAATAAAACATAAACCGCTAAACACCTATACCTTTTAGTCCCGGTTGGTGCGGGACTAAAAGCCCCCCAGCCCCCGGCGCGGGCTCGTGCCACGTGGACCTTTTAGTCCCGGTTGGTGTTACCAACCGGGACTAAAGGCCCCCCAGCCCCCGGCGCGGGCTCGTGCCACGTGGTGGGCCTTTGGTCCCGGGCCGTGATGAACCGGGACTAGGGGGGGGGGGGGGCTTTAGTCCCGACCCTTTAGTGCCGGTTGTTGAACCGGGACTAAAGGCCCTTACGAACCGGGACTAAAGGCTGATTCTGCACTAGTGAGGGTCACAAATATCCCTTTGAGAAATGCACATGGTTTTGCATCTCGAAGTTATATAATAGTTTGAACAGACGCAAAACCCAAAGTTGGCGTAGTCAACGATACATGAGTTCCTTCTTTATTTATTTCTCGGTCCTTTACACCACAAAAGCTTTAGATGTTGGATGAGTGATTGATTTGTGTTGTCGGGTCTTCAAGTGTAGAGGATGCAGTGATATTGCGTCTCTCTCCCTTGCTTGTTGGGACCAAAATTGAGCACTCCATGAGAGATATTGACTTGTCTGGGTTTGTTTGCACAGAGGCCGTGAAGTACACTGCAAGCATGGTCAAACAAATCGTTTCGTGGAAGAGCAGTTGGCTTTTGGGACAAGGTTACATATATAACCATTGGCTCTATCATCAATATAATCAAGTGGCTGAAAGATCAAATGAATTGAACACTTGACCGAAAGTGTCCTGCTCCCGAGCTCAAATGAGCTTGGTGAACAGTAAAATCGAAAAAAATCCAAAAAAATCTGATTTTTTTTTGTGACAAACATTGACAAAAGTTTCAAGTGCTTGCAAAAATTCGTCATGAAATCACATTCCTGTAAGGCGTGGCAAAAAAAAAAAAATTCAGTGCTCCAAAATGCTTTTGAATGTAGCATTCTCAGAGTACCGATTTTGTTTTTTTGCCACGCCTTCTAGGAATGTGATTCCATGACGAATTTTTGCAAGCACTTGAAACTTTTCTCAATGTTTGTCACAAAAAAATCAGATTTGTTTGAATTTTTTTTGAATTGATTATTTTCGACTTTACTGTTCACCCGAGCTCATTTAAGGTCGGGCACAGAAACTCTGCATCCTTCACATGTTACAGTCTGACAGGCATTAAAACTGTTCATCCGATCTATTTTTCAGAAGAAATTAAAATTGGCAGTTCACATGTTACAGTCTGACAGGCATTGTGCTAATATCATTTGGAACACCACCTAACCTGGTTAATGCAATACATGATTAGACAATGACGTTTTTCATGATGTCAGGACACTGATTTATATGAAAATATTCCAACTCCAACTCACGGTGACGGCATTGATCGACATTTTCGTGATGACCCGAGTATTACGTATGGTTATTATTTTATATCAATCATGTTTCAATTAGCAGTCATCAATAAAAAAAATTGTTGCGGGAAAGAAGTCATCAATGACTGACAACCAACAGAAAAGAAAAACCGAAGACTTGACACAGGAATTGAGGTCGCTGCTCCCACCCACTCCTGCATTATTTGTTGTAGTGGAAGAGTATGCTTTGTTTTTAAACTGAAGAGTAGTGACAAACATGAGCGCAAGTTGAGTTCTATACTATTAAAAAAGCCCTTGGCTCTATCCTCAATGGAATCAAGTGATCAAAAGATCAGACCAACCGAACGCTTGACCAATATGTTTATTGACAGTGATGACCCTATGCATGCCCATCTACTCCACCTAATGTCATTTCAGTTTTGGAGAGAAATTAAGTTAGCAGTCCACATCTGACGGCCTGACATTGCGCCGATATCATTTTGCAACTACACCTAACCTGGTTAATGCAACACCATGCATGATTGGGCAGACGGCATCGTGGTGTCAGGAGTATTACTTATGGATGTCGATCATGCCGAGGTCGCTGCACCCACACTCACTCCTGTATCATGTACTGGAAGAGTATCTTTTAACTTTTAACTGAAGAGTATTGACCAACATGAACGCAAGTTGAGTTCTACTTTTAAGAAAAAAGCACATGGTTTTGCATCTCAAGCCTAGGTGAGCTTTGGGCAAGACTTCGATGCTGGCGAAGGAGGGACTAGTTAGTTAGTTGTCGGACGTAGCGCCGGGCTGGGTGAGCGTCTATGGCTCGCTCGATGCGAGACCGAACGGCCTCACCTCAAGGGACGCTGCAGTAGCCCGCCCAGTCGGGAGCTATTGCTTCGCTTCGTCCGTATTTTTTTTTTCATTTTTGTTTATGTTTCAAAATATTCTAAAATATAATTTATTTTAGTTGCTAATTTTTTTGTGTAATTTGTAAAAAAATGATATCATTCAAAGACAATGATAAACACATTTTTTTAAATGTTCGCACTTTAAAAAACGTCCATGCCGTGTAAAAAAATTTGTTCGCACAAGTTGTAATAAATGTTTGTTCCTTTTAAAAAATGCTTCACGTGTATTAAAAAAGTGTTTAACATGTATTCGAAAAATTTCAATGTGTATTTGAAAAATGTTTAAAACAAGTATTTAAAAATATATTCAAATTTGTATTTTAAAAAATGTTCATCATGTATTTAAAAAATATGCAACGTGTATCCAAGAAATTTCAGGATGTATACAAAAAATGAATAAGGAGTATTCAAAAAGTCAACATGTATTTGAAAAAAAGAAAATGAAAAAGAAGAAAAAGGATTAGTAAAAGGAAAACTAAAAAGAAAATAAAACCAAAAAAAAACATCAAAACCATAAAAGAAAAAATAAAGAAATAAAACATGTGGAGCCTTCCCAAAACCGGCTAAAACCGGTGAAAAGTTCCACGAACTGCTGCTAAACCACTCACTAATGCATTATACGTGACGTCGCATCCTAGCGCTCGCCTACCACGAGTCGGCCCTCGGTCTCGCAGTAGGCAAGACGTAGCTCTCGTGCCAGGCTCGGACCTTCACGATTTTTCGAGCGGGATGGAATTGTGTTTTTGCTTGGCGATGGTTGAAAGCGTGGCCTGCCAGGACCAAATGATGAATAGTCCCAAAGTTTATTTACCATTTTCATTTGGTTTTTGTTGATATTTCATTATAGCAATTATTTTCCATGGCATGGTCTTACTTCTTTATTTTAATGTAATGACTTTTTAGTGCCACTATAGTCAGATGTCTGGTTTAAAATGTTTTTTCAATGTAGTTAATTTTAGTCGAATTGTTACTTTTGTTTCGCCTTAAAATTCTTGTCATTCAGTGAGACAGAAATGAAGGAATATATCAAACAGAAATATTCAAAGGAGCAACATGACATATAGAAACAGAAATGAAATAAAATCGGGCATGGACAAACAAATGCAATTGAAGAAAACCATAATAAAAGCGCATACGCTATATATTACCTACTACTCACCTACACGCACATCCTCGTGGGATGCAGCCCATCAACCGATTTTTCCTGGTTTTAGTTAGAGTTGGTCGTTTTCCGCTTTACCGTGCGTTCGTCGTGCCAGCGTGGTTTTCTCCGATTTTTCTACAGTCATGTTTTTTTTCCTTTCCTATCGATCGAACGGCATAGACCAGCGTGATTTTTTGGTTCTTTCTTTATTTTTCTATTCTTTACATTTATTTTTCTTCCGTATTTCTTTTCCTTTTCCATTTTATTTATTTTCTTCTATTTCTTTATATTCTATTATTTCATTATTTTTATTATTTTTATTTTGCTTTTTGCTTTTTATTTTTTAATTTCCATTTCCTTTTATATTCAAAAAAGGTAAAACAAATTATAGTAAAATTTCCCTATAAATATTTTCTACTTGATTTGTTTTCCAGTTAAATGTTTAGAATTTTTTAATAGCTGTTTTTCTAATAAAATGTGGATATTTTTTCAAATAGGAATCGAAGATTTGTTTTGCTGGTAAGTTGAAGAAGTTTTTTAAATACTTTTAAAGGTTATGTGGACATTTTTTTATGTCAAAGCATTTTCAATAAAACCGTTATTTGTAGAATGCTCTTTTGCTTCACTTATATTTATTAGAGTGTGGTCTTTTGTAGAAAGAATTAAACTCTCATGCTTCACTTATATCTATTTAGAGAGTCAACAGGAATTGGCCATTCACATGGTTAGTCATAAAATCCTACATAAAACTTGTAGATCACTGAATATGATAAGTTTGATTCCTTGCAATAGTTTTGCGATATTAAGATGATAAT
The DNA here is from genome assembly GCA_039707655.1 of Elymus sibiricus. Lineage (NCBI taxonomy): Eukaryota > Viridiplantae > Streptophyta > Magnoliopsida > Poales > Poaceae > Elymus > Elymus sibiricus. The sequence continues at coordinate 17,720,127 of CM077664.1, read as the reverse complement.
ATGTGGGAGGTACTAGTGAATAATTGGGATTTAGTAAGAATATTGGTGTTAAGGTTTGTGATTCCCGAAGCATGCACGTATAGTCTTTAGTTAAGCTAAGAAGTTGGAGCATGATTTATTATTGAGTGTCTTCCTTTGCGTGGAGGTCGGGGGCGCGCGATGGTTAACTCCTACCAACCTCCCCCCTAGGGGCATGCGTAGTAGTACTTTGCTTCGAGGGCTAATAGACTTTCGCAATAAGTATGTGAGTTCTTTATGACTAATGTGAGTCCATGGATTATACGCACTCTCACCTTTCCGCACTTTGCTAGCCTCTTCGGTACCGTGCATTGCCCTTTCTCACCTCGAGAGTCGGTGCAAACTTCGCCGGTGCATCCAAACCCCGTGATATGATACGCTCTATCACACATAAGCCTCCTTATATCTTCCTCAAAACAGCCACCATACCTACCTATTATGGCATTTCCATAGCCATTGCGAGATATATTGCCATGCAACTTCCATCATCATCATATACATGACTTGAGCATTCATTGTCATATTTCTTTGCATGATCGTAAGATAGCTAGCATGATATTGATATCTTTGCTATGCTAGATCATTGCACATCCTGGTACACTGCCAGAGGCATTCATTTAGAGTCATCTTGTATAGTTTTTTTTATCGAGTTGTAATATCAAGTTGTAAGTAAATAAAAGTGTGATGATCATCATTATTAGAGCATTGTCCCAGTGAGGAAAGGATGATGGAGACTATGATTCCCCCACAAGTCGGGATGAGGCTCCGGACGAAAAAAAAGAAAAAAAAAGAGAGAAAAAAGAGAGGCCAAAAAGAGCCCAAGAAAAAAAAGAAAGAAAAAGAAAAAAAGAAAAAAGAGAAAACAAAAAAAAAATGAAATGAGAGAAAAAGAGAGAAGGGGCAATGTTACTATCCTTTACCACACTTGTGCTTCAGAGTAGCACCATGTTTTTCATATAGAGAGTCTCTTATGTTGTCACTTTCATATACTAGTGGGAATTTTTCATTATAGAACTTGGCTTGTATATTCCGATGATGGGCTTCCTCAAATGCCCGAGGTCTTCATGAGCAAGCAAGTTGGATGCACACCCACTTAGTTTTCAATTTGAGCTTTCATACACTTATAGCTCTTAGTGCATCCGTTGCATGGCAATCCCTACTCCTCGCATTGATATCCATTTATGGGCATCTCCATAGCCCGTTCATCCGCCTAGTTGATGCGAGACTTTCTCCCTTTTTGACTTCTCCTTATTAATCTCTACCATTATATTCTATTCTACCCATAGTGCTATATCCATGGCTTGCGCTCATGTATTGCATGGGGGTTGAAAAAGCTGAAGCGTGTTAAAAAGTATGAACCAATTGCTTGGCTAAAACCGGGGTTGTTCATGACAAATATTTTGTGTTAAGAAGATGGAGCATGACAGGATCATACGATTTTGTAGGGATAACTTTCTTTAGCATCTTTATTCTGAAAGGCATGATTGTTGTTGGTATGCCTGAGTATTGATGTCTTTATATCAAATTATAGACTATTGCTTTGAATCACTCGTGTCTTAATATTCGTGTCATGATTAGATTACATGATCAAGATTATGCTAGGTAGCATTCCACATCAAAAAATATCTTTTTTATCATTTACCTACTCGAGGATGAGTAGGAATTAACCTTGGGGATGCTGAAACGTTTCTGTCGTATCTATAATTTTTGATTGTTTCATGCCAATATCCAACAATTTCCACATAATTTTGGCAACATTTTATATGATTTCTTGGACTAACATATTGATCCAGTGCCCAATGCCAGTTCCTGTTTTCTGCTTGTTTTTTGTTTCATAGAAAATCCATAAAAAATGAAGTCCAAACGCAATAAAATTTTACGAAGAATTATTTTGGAATATATGTGATTTTTAGGAGGTGAAATCAGTGCAAACAGAAGCCTACAGCCTTTACAAGGCACTTTGGTGCGACCCCCCCGGGCGCGCGGTGCTGCCTTGTGGGCATACCGTAAGTTGGTTGGGGCTCTTGTTTGGCCGCAAGGAAGCTTATATCGAGAAAAAAATCGTGTTAAAATTTCAGCGCAATCGGAGTTACGGATCTCCGGGAATATAAGAAACGGTGAAAGGCCAGAAAAACAGGAGCGCGAAACAGAAGAGAACAGAGAGAGATATCCAATCTCGGAGGGGCTCCTCCCCTCCGGGAGCCATGGCGTCCATGGACTAGAGGGGAAACTCTCCTCCCATCTAGGGGGGAGGCCAAGGAAGAAGAAGAAGGAGGGGGGCTCTCTCCTCCTCTCTCCCGGTGACGCCGGAACGATGCCGGGGCAATCATCGTGACGGCGATCCACACCAACAACTTCGCCGCCGTCAACACCAAATCTCCCCCCCTCTATGCAGCGGTGTAACACCTCTTCTCCCCACTGTAATCTCTACTTAAACATGGTGCTTAACGCTATATATTATTATCCAATGATGTATGGCAATCCTATGATGTTTGAGTAGATTTCTTTTGTCCTATGGGTTGATTGATGATCGTGATTGGTTTGAGTTGTATGTTTTATTTTGGTGCTGTCCAATGGTGCCCTCTATGTCGCGCAAGCGTGAGGGATTCCCGCTGTAGGGTTTGCAATACGTTCATAATTCTCTTATATTGGGCGGCTAGAGTGACAGAATCTTACACCCGAGTAAGGGGGTTGTTGCGTATGGGAGTAAAGAGGACTTGTTACTTAATGCTATGGTTGGGTTTTACCTTAATGATCTTTGGTAGTTGCGGATGCTTGCTAGAGTTCCAATCATAAGTGCATATGATCCAAGTACGAAAAGGATGTTAGCTCATGCCTCTCCCTCATATAAAATTGCAATAATGATTACTGGTCTAGTTATCGATTGCCTATGGACAAATCTTTCTCTTGTGTTACAAAAGCTCTCTACTAAACAACTAGCTTTTATTATCTTGCAAATTACTCGTAGTTTTATTCTCGCAAAGTACTCCTAGTTTTATTCTTGCGAAGTACTTCTAGCATTACACCTACAAAGTACTTCTAGTTTCATTCTTGTTCTAGGTAAAGCGAACGTTAAGTGTGCGTAGAGTTGTATCGGTGGTCGATAGAACTTGAAGGGAATATTAATTCTACCTTTAGCTCCTCGTTGGGTTTGACACTCTTATTTATCAAAAAAGCTACAATTGATCCCCTATACTTGTGGGTTATCATTAGTCCATAGCAATATGCAGGTTAACAATAATATTCATGATAGCATCAGTAGTGATAATAATCATCATGCAAAACTGAATCATGCTCAATTTTAATTATTTCCTCTGAAGACCGACACCGGGACCGACACTTGACCCTTCCCAGCTAACGTCCTTGACCGTGGACACGGCTATTCGAATAGGTTTAACTCTGCAGAGGTTGTACTCTTTACCCACAAGTATAGGATTTCCCTAGTCAACCCCGAAACGTTGACTAATTCCAATCACGGTTTTTTTAGGTTGCAAACACACCTAACCAGCACACACCAGCTTAACCGTTCTGATGCCAGGAATCACCCAAAGTATCTCTCCAGGAAAACTCTAAGACGGGGAGACCGCCGTCTCGAATAGCATGGGATCACAATTTATAACGCGCACAAATACAAGGGGTGCCCCTCTCTTGGCCCAGTCGGATACACCCATGCCCCATGACCTGATGACTAGCATTATTCCAGGGCCATGGAAACCCTCATCGCGACCCCTCTGTGTGCTGTGTACATGGAAAGGGGTTAGCAACTTAATAAGCCGTACTCCCCTCGCAGGAAGACAAGTAGCAGAACTATTTTTAGCTAGGCATGACGGAACAAGACTCGATCTAGGTCGACTCAGGAGGTTTGATTATCATTACTGGCACGCTTCACATGCCACAGTGACACCATTGTGTCGCGATGTGATTCGTGCTAACCAGCACGACATGGACAGGGGGTATACCCTTGGTATATAACCAACTTCATCCAAGTTAATGATTTTTAAATGCTTGCAGGAAATGCACAAACGAAATATGACCGTGCACGCACTTGTTATCCACTACATAACCGGTGATCATAACTATGCAAACATGCAAGCAAACACCATATCCCAAGTTCAATATGCTTGCCTTGATCAAAGTAGGCAGAAGGTGATCCCTCGAAATTTTCGGTAAAGTTTCCCTCCTCGTTTTCTATAAAATAAGAATTCAAAATCCAATCAAAATTTTTGTAACAGCACAAAAGGTTGGCTCAAAATATTTTCCATTAAACACTAAAAAAATAGAGTGAAAAATAAAATTTTCAGAAAAAGAATCAGTTAAAAATGTGTTGCTGTTAAAAAGTAATGAGAGTATTAAGTGCAGGGACCTTTCTGTAAATAAAACAGATACTTTCGGGTCCCTGTTGTTATAACAAAAAACGCCTTGGGCAGGAATACGCTTTCCAGTTTAGAAAACATACTGAGGCAAAAACGCTTTCAAAATAAACAGAAAAGAATAAAACACTGACGGGTGAGGTCCACCCGTCAGGTTAAAATTTGAACGCGCTCACGCGCGTGTATAGAGAGGGGGAGGTGGTCACCGGCGGCGATCACCGGGGTTTCAGGAGACGGCGATGGTATGGGTGTGCTCGGGGGAGTGTTCCGCGTCGGTGGGTGGTGGTGGTGGCCGCCGGCGAGCACCGTGGTGACGGCGGTGTCAACTCCGGCGGACGGCGGTGTCAACTCTGGAATTTTTGAAATTTTTTGTGGTGATGTACTGATGCATAACAAAGGTGCTGGCAAAGTTTCAGAATTTTTGGAGTAGTTTAGATTAGGTTGTGAGCAAGGAGATTGAATCTGGTCCAAATCTCATTTGAATGAAATTTGAAAATTTTGAACTGTGGATTAGAAGGTTTTTGGTGAAATGGAGTGTGGGTACTGTCATGTAGTTGGGATAATTTTTGTGAGTGCAGGAGGGCTAGGAAATATATAGTTCCTTTCTAAATCAAAGGAATCAATAATTAATGGAATTCCCAATTGGGATTTTACTAAATATGTCAAAAATGGTTTTTGTGGAAAGAGGAAGTGTTGGATACTGTCCTAAGGTGTGAGAATAACTTGTATGATAAGTTGAAAATGATATATGAAATTTTTGGGAGTTTTCTAACAGTTTGAAAGAGATGAAATGGACCATCTTTTTTTTTGAAATAATTAATCACTCAAAAAGTTTTCTAAAAAAAATTTGTCCTAAAAAATATTTACTCAAATAAGAAACCATTAAATCTGAAACGATCTTAAAATTTTAGAAACCCAATTGAAAACTTAAAATGGTTTTCAAAACAAAAGAAAGAAGAAATAAAGCCATAATGATCCAAATCATTTTTCTTTTAAAGAAAATATTGTGATAATCAAAAGAGAATATTTTTGGGGTGTTACAACACCTACCCCCCTTAAGAAAAATCTCGTCCCCGAGATTTTGGCTGTCCCTTGAATAGGTACGGGTACTAAGTCCTTAAATGATCCTCTCTTTCCCATGTTGCTTCTTCTTCGGTGTGATTAATCCACTGGACCTTGCAAAACTTTATCACATTCTGACGGGTCCTCTGTTCTGACTGTTCCAAAAAAATTATAGGGCGTTCCTTATATGTAAGATCTGGTTGGATATCCAGGTCCTGATGTTGGACTTGTTTGTCCGGATTACTAACACATCTCCTCAGTTGCGATACGTGAAACACATCATGAACATCTGACAATTCTGCTGGTAGTTCCAGTTGGTAGGCAACCTTGCCTCTCCTTGCAATTATTCTAAATGATCCAATAAATCGCGGTGCCAGTTTCCCTTTGACTTTGAACCTTTGTAGTCCCCTCATTGGGGATACCCTGAGATACACATATTCATCGGGTTCAAAGCTGATCTGACGGTGTTTCCAGTCATAATAGCTCTTTTGGCGGCTCTGAGCTGCTTTCAGTCTATCTCGGATAAGTTTTACTTTTGTTTTTTCTTCTTTGAGAACTTCCGGGCCGATTCGGCTATCTCCGGTTTCAGACCAATTGAGTGGGGTACGGCACCTTCGTCCGTATAGGGCTTCGAAAGGTGACATCTTTAGACTGGCTTGATAACTGTTGTTATATGAAAATTCCGCATATGGCAAACTGTCCTCCCAGCTGACTCCATAGGTAAGGATACAAGCTCTCATCATGTCCTCCAATATCTGATTTATCCGTTTAGTCTACCCTCCTATTTGTGGATGGTACACTGTACTGAATACCAGTTGAGTTCCTAAGGCTTGCTACAAGTGGTCCCAAAACCTAGAGACAAACTGAGTGCCTCTATCAAAGACTATGGTCTTGGTACTCCGTGTAAGCAAATAATTCGGGAGAGGTATAACTTAGCAAGCTTCTGTGTTGAATATGTTGTTTTTACCGGAATGAAGTGTGCTACCTTGGTTAATAAGTTTGTGATAACCCAAATTGCATCATTCCCATGTCGTGACCTTGGTAGTCCGACAATAAAATCCATACCTATCTCATCCCATTTCCACTCAGGCACTCTGAGTGGCTGTAACAATCCTGCTGGCCTCTGGTGTTCTGCTTTTATGCGCTGACAAGAGTCACAGTGTGCGACATATACGGCTATATCCCTTTTCATCCCATGCCACCAAAATTTGTCCTGAAGATCTTTGTACATCTTGGTTCCCCCTGGGTGAATGGAGTATGGGGTGGTATGGGCTTCTGCCAAAATCTGTTGCTTTAGTTCTTCCTTATTGGGTACGCATAATCTTTTCCCGTACCATAGGATTCCCTGATTATCAATGGTAAATTCGGACGCCCTGCCCGAACTTACTTTCCTTTTAATTCCCTCGATACTGGGGTGTCCTTTCTGGGTTTATGTGATCTGATCCTCCAATGTTGGTTTTACTTCTAGGCGAGCAATGGTTCCTTCTGTGACTAGAACCATGTTAAGTTTGGCAAATTCCCAGTTGAACTCATGTTGTGAGAATTGCACACTGTCATTGTCGGTGCATGGATTTCGGCTGAGGGCATCTACCACAACATTTGCTTTACTAGGGTGGTAATGAATTCCCACATCATAATCCTTAATTAGCTCAAGCCAGCAACGTTGTCGTAGGTTTAGTTCTGGCTGGGTGAAGATATACTTAAGACTTTTATGATCCGTGTATATCTCACATCGATTACCAAGAAGGTAATGTCGCCATTCCTTGAGTGCATGTACTACAGCTGTGTGATAGCCTGACTTAATAGGGATGATAGACTACTCATATCAATAAGGAATTCCTTCTTTTCCGGGAGCCCATTCGGAAAGAACTCCAAAGTTAAGCGTGCTCAGCTTGGAGTAATTTCAGGATGGGTGACCGACCGGGAAGTTGCTCCCGGGTGCGCACGAGTGAGGACAAAGTGCGCAGGAAAGACTAGTATTGATACGTGAGGCCAGTCTAGATCTCGCTAGGAGTAGCGACCGCCGGCGGGTGTGTCTGGGGCGTTATAAGTTGGTATCAGAGCCGACCCTCGCGGTTACACGGATGTTTGCGGACAGGTGCGTGATCATGTTGTGCATGACGTTTGTGACCCGTCATGGCACACGACATGGCACATGTACCAGACTGGATGCACAGACGTATGTGCCAAGAGGGAACGTTCCTGTGGGCCGACGAGGACGTCGGTTGCTCTGAGTGGGGGTGTATGTGATAGCCTGACTTAATAGGGATGATAGACTACTCATATCAATAAGGAATTCCTTCTTTTCCGGGAGCCCATTCGGAAAGAACTCCAAAGTTAAGCGTGCTCAGTTTGGAGTAATTTCAGGATGGGTGACCGACCGGGAAGTTGCTCCCGGGTGCGCACGAGTGAAGACAAAGTGCGCAGGAAAGACTAGTATCGATACGTGAGGCCAGTCTAGATCTCGCTAGGAGTAACGACCGCCGGCGGGTGTGTCCGGGGCGTTATAAGCTGCTAGTTCCAAGTCATGGGTAGGATAATTTTCTTCGTGTCGTCGTAGCTGTCTTGAAGCATAAGCTACGACCTTTTCTTCCTGCATTAACACGCATCCAAGGCCTTTTCTGGAAAGCGTCACAGTATATTTCAAAAAAATTGTGCACATAAGGCACGGTCAGAACAGGTGCCGTTTTTAACCTCTTTTTTAATTCTTGGAAACTTTTCTCACATGCTTCAATCCATTCAAACTTTTTATCCTTCTTGAGTAACTGAGTCATGGGTTTGGCTATGGTGGAGAATCCTTCAATAAATCGTCGATAGTAGCCAGCCAAACCAAGAACACTTCTGACTTCAGTCACGTTGGTGGGTTGCTTCCAACCCAAGATATCTTTTACTTTATTTGGGTCCACTGCTATTCCATCTTTTGTCAGCACATGTCCCAGAAAACCAACTTCTCATAACCAGAATTCACATTTACTGAATTTGGCATATAGTTGATTTTTCCACAATTCTTCCAGGACTATTCGAAGATGTTGCTCATGTTCTTCTGGCGTCTTGGAATAAATAAGTATGTCATCAATGAACACAACCACGAACTTGTCCAAATATTTCATGAAAACCTTGTTCATGAGATGTACAAAATAAGCGGGGGCATTGGTCAATCCGAAAGGCATCACAGTAAACTCATATAATCCGTATCTGGTGGTAAAACCGGTCTTGGGTATATCTGATGATCGGATTCTTAACTGATGGTAGCCTGATCTCAAGTCTATTTTCGAGAAAACCTTGGCTTCTGCCAGTTGGTTGAACAAGTCGTTGATCCTTGGTAGTGGGTATTTATTTTTGATGGTAACCATATTGAGTGCCCTGTAATCGATACATAACCTTAGAGTCCCATCCTTTTTCTTGGCAAATAAAACTGGTGATCCCCATGGTGACGAGATGGGTCGTACATAACCCTTTTCCTGTAATTCCTTAATTTGTTTCTTCAGCTCAACCAATTCTGTCAGAGCCATTCGATAAGGATTCTTGTAGATGGGTGCCGTTCTAGGTGCTAGTTCAATAACAAATTCAATTTCACGATCTGGTGGCATGCCTGGTAGCTCCTCAGGGAATACATCGGGGTATTCGCATACCACAGGAACCTTGCTTAATTCTGTCATGTCTACTTGGTTTAGCTTCCCTTGCGAGGTGGACATTTTCCTTGTTCCAAACTTTACTGTCTTCCCTTGGCAATTGGTGAGAGTCACTGTACGATTGTAGCAATCTATAAAGCCTTTATTTGTGGTCAACCAGTCCATTCCCAAAATAACATCCAAATCGACTGCTTCCAGTACGATAAGATTTGCTGAAAATTTCATTCCTTTTATTTCAATGTTCACATCCTGGCAGTACCATTGTGTACTTTGCTTTGATCCCGGGGACTGAATAATCATCGAATTTTTCAAAGGCGAAAAATAAAATTGATTCTTCGAGGCAAATCTTTTAGAGATGCACGAATGGGAAGCTCCAGAATCAAATAAAACTGTAGCATTAATGGTGTTGACATGAAACGTACAAAATACAATGTCCGGTGCATTCTGTGCTTCCTCAAATGTCACGTGGTTAACCTGCCCCTTCCTTTGATTGTTGTTGGTGTTGAGGTTGTTGTGTCGCGGAGCTGCACTAGTACTGCGGCCATTGTTGTTGGGTTTGGGGGAATTATTCCCCTGTTTTGGGCATTGCCTAGCATGATGCCCCTCTGCTCCATAGGCATAACAGGTGATGCCAGGACGGTATATTGCTTCCTTGGTCCTGTTGTTGTAGGAACTGCGGTTTTGTTGCGGTCGTGGTGTTGGAATTGCTGGTCGGGGTGCCACAGGCCTATGGGATTCATTTCGGGGCCTGTTGTTGCGAACTTGTACTGACTGGTTCATGCGGCGCTTGCGAATCTCATTCAGGTTGCGATGCTCATTTTCCAAAATGATGGCCTTGTCTACAAGTGTCTTGAAATCCGGAAAGGTATGGACTACCAGTTGGCACTTTAAAGATGGAACAAGCCCGTCGAGGAATTTCTCCATTCTTTTGCTTTCTGTCATATATTCATCATTAGCATACCGGGCTAGCTGAGTAAACTGGTCGAGATACTGAGTTACCGTTGTGCCTCGTTGCTTGAGATCCTCAAATTCTCTTTTCTTCAATTTCATGATGCTGTTTGGAATATGTGCTCCCTGAAAACTTTCCTTAAATTGTTCCCAGGTAATGTCTTCTCCATTGGGGTGCGTGAGGCGTAGATTTTCCCACCATGATGCTGCTGTTCCGGAAAAATAATGCGGAGCGTATAGTACTTTTTCCTGGTCGGTACACTGAGCTATGACCAATTTTATCTCAATATCACGCAGCCAGTCGTCAGCCTCCAAAGGTTTGTCTGTGTGAGAAAAGACAGTTGGATTGGTTCTCTGTAGTTCAGATAGCTTTGATCTGGGTTGATGATGTCCTTGGTGATTTCCCATATTTATCAAATGCTGCATCATTTCCTGATGCTGCTGCTGACTTTGTTCATAAAGACAACATACTTGTGAGAATGCTGAATCATTGCTTTGCTGACTTGTCTGTTCTGGTGTGAAGTTATTTCCCATTTGTGCAAAGTTGTCCTCTGGTGGACTGGGCATAGAACGAGTCCAGGGATGAAGCATTTTCTTTCTGGGGTATTGGTGTAAACACCGATGAGGAAAGAAATTATAAAGGAAAATTTTTAAGAGACTGAAAAATAATCCCCCCCACCCAAAGCATAGGCACATGCAGTAGTGAATTATATTATACATGCAAGATTTAATTATACATTACTCTCGTCGTAGTCGTGATGCTTACATGACAGATTATTTAGACTAGTGCACTTCTCCATCCTCTTAGCATGCTGCGATCCAAGGTCTACTACTCTCCATCATACAAAGAAGAAAAGAAACAGAAAATAAATATTTTACAGCTACATTCTCATAAAAGGCGACTACGGTGCTGATGCCTAGTCTGGTATCACGGGGTGTCTGGGACATCGCAGGCCCTGCTGAGGGTAAGTCCCAGACGGGGTGCAGAAGACTCGACCTCCTCCTCCTCGGGTATGGTCTCCAGTCGGGCAGCTGTCGATGTCATGCCTGCCTGTGGTGGTACTGTACTCGTAGGCGGTGAAGCTCTAACCGGAGTGGGGGCAGCCAAGCGACTAGACTCATCGCTCGGGGATGGGTGTCGAATCGTGGAAAGGGTAGGAGGATCGTATGGTGGAGTCGGAATGCGAGAACGAGAAGCGCGTAGTGAAGGAGAACGGAACTCACTCCTGCGAGGAACCCTCCCACGAGCCAAGTCCATCCGTGCGGCGAGATAGTCGTCCACCAGTGAGATGAAGACCGACTCTAGAGCCATGATGTACTGGACAAGGGACTCAATCGCCTCGTCCCTTCTCCCGCGGTGCAAGAGAAAGCATAGTGACTAGTATATGGAACATGGCATGGGAGGTAATGATAGGGACGTGTCTGCGTCACTGGGAGAATGTCCCTAAGACGAGCGATGGCCTCTCGGGCAGCCATCTGGATAGCATGCCTCTCAGTAGGCATGACTCTCCCCATGAACCGAAAGTTGCGGTGTGGCTCGACATGTCCACCCCAAATATATACCGAGGCCTGGTACATAGTCAGGGTGTCCGTGATCCTGTCGGAGTAGACGGTGTACTCCGGACGGCTCGGAGATCTCCTCGCGACTCTAGCGATGACGACGAGAAGGCGGGAAAACCCCACAGGCTCGTTGGCGAAAATCTGAGTTGGGCAGTTGCCGCCAGACATCTACAGCAGTAGACAAAAAATCCAAATAGTCATATCATAAATATATGATGACCAAGGAAAATTTGTTACGATGCATGAGATGCTGCTAAAATTTGTTAGAATTAACTGTACTACTAACGATTGCACCTAGGGCTTCCTACAGTCAGCCTGGCTCAGATACCAAGGTTTGTGGGGCCTGTTTCCGGAATAAATCTCGGAATAGCCTCAAGTCACACCAGCCCCAAGATCAGAACAACTGGTGGACTCCCTTGATACAGATATCCAGTACAAACATAATATTACACAAGGTTGAGCCAGGGTGCTCAACAATTATTACAGACTTGTCAGTATATGACGGTGGCGGTACAAGACAGTGGTGTGGTGATATTACAACACTGGTACAATAAAGTAAAGCCAAGCGTCAGTGTGAGGCTTGACTATTTTATTAGTGGGGCGGAAGCACTGCGGATGATACACGTGGTAGACTCAAAGACCACAAGGTGACTGACTGGGAACACCTCTAAGCGTCGGGCTCGCTAGCGCACTCTTCCTCCATAAGATCGTCTTCATCCAGGTCTGGCCAAATTAACAAGCCAGGGACAAGCCAGTGAGTACGTTTGAATGTTCTCGCAAACATTTTGAACAAAAGATATACCGAATGCAATAGAGTGCATATGTTCATGATGGACTAAATTATATGCATATTTTGATATATTATAGCATGGCATGATAAATATTAATACGGTGTAAATGGCTAATTATGGCATTCGAGTAATAACCAAGAAAATAAAATGGAACATCGGGCGTTAGATCGCCCGAGGATTCCAAGAAAATAAAATGGAACATCGGGTGTTAGACCACCCAAGGATTTCCAAGAAAATAAAATGGAACATCAGGCGTTAGACCACCCGAGGATTTCCAAGATAAATGCCAAACGGGTGTCTGAATGCGACGCCTCGAGAGGTCTTGAAAAGAAATGCCAAACATGTGTCTGAATGCGACGCCTCGAGAGGTCTTGAAAAGAAATGTCAAACGGGTGTCTGAATGCGACGCCTCGAGAGGTCTTGAAAAGAAATGAGCATCCAGGTGGCACAACCATCCCAAGAGATACTCAAGGTTACATATAAGAGAAAAGGGTTAGTCCATAGCAATATCCAGGTTAACAATAATATTCATGATAGCATCAGTAGTGATAATAATCATCCTGCAAAAGTAAATCATGCTCAATTTTAATTATTTCCTCCGAAGACAAACACCGGGACCGACACTTGACCCTTCCCAGCTAACGTCCTTAACCGTGGACACGGCTATTCGAATAGGTTTAACTCTGCAGAGGTTGTACTCTTTACCCACAAGTATACGATTTCCCTAGTCAACCCTGAAACGTTGACTAATTCCAATCACGGTTTTTTTAGGTTGCAAACACACCTAATTAGCACACACTAGCTTAACCGTTCTGATGCCCGGAATCACCCAAAGCATATCTCCAGGAAAACTCTAAGACGGGGAGACCGCCGTCTCGAATAGCATGGGATCACAATTTATAACGTGCGCAATACAAGGGGTGCCCCCCTCTCGGCCCAGCCGGATACACCCATGCCCCCTGACCTGATGACTGGCATTATTCCAGGGCCATGGAAACCCTCATCGCGGCCCCTCTGTGTGGTGTGTACATGGAAAGGGGTTAGCAACTTACTAAGCCATACTCCCCTCGCGGGAAGACAAGTGGCAGCACTATTTTTAGCTAGGCATGACGAAACAAGACTCGATCTAGGTCGACTCAGGAGGTTTGATTATCATGACTGGCACACTTCACATGCCACAGTGACGCCATCGTGTCACGACGTGATTCGTGCTAACCGGCACGACATGGACAGGGGGTATACCCCTGGTATATAACCAACTTCATCCAAGTTAATGATTTTTAAATGCATGCAGGAAATGCACAAACGAAATATGATCCTGCATGCACTTGCTATCCACTACATAACCGGTGATCATAACTATGCAAACATGCAAGCAAACACCATATCCCAAGTTCAATATGCTTGCCTTGATCAAAGTAGGCAGAAGGTGATCCCTCGAAATTTTTGGTAAAGTTTTCCTCCTCGTTTTCTATAAAATAAGAATTCAAAATCCAATCAAAAATTTTGTGACAGCACAAAAAGTTGGCTCAAAATATTTTCCAATAAATACTAAAAAAACTAGAGTGAAAAAGAAATTTTTCAGAAAAAGAATCAGTTAAAAATGTGTTGTGCTTAAAAAGTAATGAGAGTTTTATGTTCGGGGACCTTTCTGTAAATAAAGCAGATACTTTCGGGTCCCTGTTATTATAACAGAAAACGCCTCGGGCAGGAATACGCTTTCCAGTTTAGAAAACGTACTGAGGCAAAAACGCTTCCGAAATAAACAGAAAAGAATAAAACACTGACGGGTGGGGTCCACCCGTGAGGTTCAAATTTGAACGCGCTCGCGCGAGTGTACAGAGAGGGGGAAGCGGTCACCGGTGGCGATCGCCGGGGTTTCAGGAGACGACGATGGTATGGGTGTGCTCGGGGGAGTGTTCCGCGTCGGTGGGTGGTGGTGGTGGCCGCCTGCGAGCACCGTGGTGACGGCGGTGTCAACTCCGGCGGACGGCGGCGTCGGGTGGTGGTGGATCTCGTCGGAGAGAGCTCCGGACGTCCAATTGACGCGCGGGATGGATGAGGTGGAGTGCTAGGAGGTGACTGGTGGATTTTGAGAGGCGGAGGTGGACGAACGGTGACGTGGTGCTCACGGAAGCAGCGGCGGATCGGGTGGCCGGAGCGGAGGAAGAAGGCTTCCCCGAGGTCATCCGACCCCTCTGGGTGGCGATTGGGGATGGGTGGAGGTGATGTGTGTGCAGAACGGAGCTCGGGGGTCCCTTTTATAGGCGAGGCGGAGATGACCAGAGCGAGGTGGATCACGGCGTAGTAATTCCGGCCGGCGGAGGTAGCTAGCGACACGTGGCTTGGTCGATGGTCATTAGTGAGGTTGATGGAGCCTTCTCGAAGTGCCAGCGCGACGGCCTCGAGCTCTATCCATTTCCTCGTGGTGGAGCTCCCGTACGGCCATGGCGGGCGGCGCTCGCCTCCGGTGGCTGACAGGCGGGGATGGGGCGATTTGGACGGTGGCCGGGCACCGCGTGAGAGGTGACACGTGGAGGGGAGGTAGGAGGGAGCGGTGAGAGGGAGTGATGGGAGCTGGTGGCCGTGCTGATCGCCTCGGTCCGCCGTGGCTAAGGACGGCGGCCGTTGCACCGGCTCGCCACCGGCCCGTCGGCGGTGAGAGGCTGGCAGAAGGGCCCGGGGTGAGCCATTGATGATCTGGAGCGAGGCAGTAAAGAAGAGGAAGAGTGGAAGGCACGGCACCGACATCCAATTCTTCTCTGAACTTTTCTGAATTTTTTTATAGTGGTGAACAGTGCACAGAAGGTGTTCGATGAAATGGTAGATGGCCCTGGGCATTTCTGGAATTTTTGAATTTTTTTGTGGTGATGTACTGATGCATGACAAAGGTGCTGGCAAAGTTTTAGAATTTTTGGAGTAGTTTAGATTAGGTTTTGAGCAAGGAGATTGAATCTGGTCCAAATTTCATTTGAATGAAATTTGAAAATTTTGAACTGTGGATCAGAAGGTTTTTGGTGAAATGGAGTGTGGGTACTGTCATGTAGTTGGGATAATTTTTGTGGGTGCAAAAGGGAGAGGAAAAATATAGTTCCTTTGTAAATCAATGGAATCAAGAATTAATAGAATTCCCAATTGGGATTTTACTAAATATGTCAAAAATATTTTTGTGGAAAGTGGAAGTGTTGGATACTGTCCTAAGGTGTGAGAATAACTTGGATGATAAGTTGAAAATGGTATATGAAATTTTTGGGAGTTTTCTAAGTGTTTGAAAGAGATGAAATGGATCATCTTTTTTTTTTGAAATAATTAATCACTAAAAAAATTTCTAAAAAAAATTTGTCCTAAAAAATATTTACTCAAATAAGAAACCATCTTAAAATTTTAGAAACCCAATTGAAAACTTAAAATGATTTTCAAAACAAAAGAAAGAAGAAATAGAGCCATAATGATCCAAATCATTTTTCTTTTAAAGAAAAGATTTTGATAATCAAAAGAGAATATTTTTGGGGTGTTACACCGTTCATCATTTTTTATACATGTTACGCTAGTATCATTGCACATCCTGGTACACCGCCAGAGACATTCATATAGAGTCATATTTTTGTTCTAGTTTCGAGTTGTAATTTTCTTTTGAGTTGTAAGTAAATAGAAGTATGATGATCATCATTATTAGAGCATTGTCCCAGTGAGGAAAAATAAAAAAAAGGAAAAAAAAAGAGGCCAAAAAGAGCCCACGAAAAAAAGAGAAAAGAAAAGAGAGAAAAAAGAAAAAAAAGAAAGAAAAAAAAGAAAGAAAAAAAGGAAAAAAAGGGAAAAATTGAAATGAGAGAAAAAGAGAGAAGGGGCAGTGTTACTATCCTTTTCCATACTTGTGCTTCAAAGTAGCACCATGTTTTTCATATAAAGAGTCTCCTATTTTGTCACTTTCATATACTAGTGGGAATTTTTCATTATAGAACTTGGCTTGTATATTCCGATGATGGGCTTCCTCAAATGCCCGAGGTCTTCATGAGCAAGCAAGTTGGATGCACACCCACTTAGTTTTCATGTTGGGCTTTCATACACTTATAGCTCTTAGTGCATCTGTTGCATGGCAATTCCTACTCCTTGCATTGACATCAATTGATGAGCATCTCCATAGCCCGTTGATTAGCCGCGTCGATGTGAGATTATCTTTTTCTTTTTGACTTCCCCTATTTAATCTCTACCACCACACTCGATTCCACGCATAGTACTATATCAATGGCTTGCGCTCATGTATTGCGTGGGGGTTGAAAAAGCTGAAGCGCGTTACAAAGTATGAACCAATTGCTCGGCTTGTCATCGGGGTAGTGCATGATAAATACTTTGTGTTAAGAAGATGGAGCATGACAGGATTATATGATTTTGTAGCGATAACTTTCTTTAGCATTTTTATTTTGAAGGGCATGATTGTTTATTAGTATGCCTGAGTATGGATGTCTTTATATCAAATTATAGACAATTGCTTTGAATCATTCGGATCTTATTATTCGTACCGTAAGAGAGATTACATGATGAAACATGTTAGGTAGCATTCCACATCAAAAATTCTGTTTTTATCATTTACCTACTCGAGGACGAGCAGGAATTAAGTTTAGGGATGCTTAATACGTCTCCAACGTATCTATAATTTTTGATTGTTCCATGCTATTATAGTATCAATCTTGGATGTTTTATATGCAATTATATATTATTTTTTTGGGACTAACCTATTAACCGAGTGCCCAGTGCCAGTTGCATTTTTTTGCTTGTTTTTGGTTTTTTAGGAAATCAATACCAAACGAAGTCCAAATGCCACGAAACTTTTTGACGGTTTTTTTCTGGACAAAAGAGACCCTGGAAGCTTCGGGAGGAAGCCAGAAGCCTCACGAGGAGGCCACAAGGCAACAGGGCGCGGCCCCAGGGGGGTGCTCGCTGATGCCTTGTGGGCCCCTCGTGGCTCCTTTTGACCTAATTCCACTTCTATAATTTCTCAAATATTCGGAAACCATCAGGGAGCCAGACGAGAAAACCCTACCGCCGCCGCAAGCCTCTGTTCTTCCGCGGTCCCATCTGGAGGCCTTTCTCGGTACTCTGCCGGAGGGGGAATCGATCATGGAGGGCTTCTCCATCAACCTTGCTGCCCTTCCGATCATGTGTGGGTAGTTTACTACAGACCTACGGGTCCATAGCAAGTAGCTACATGATTTCTTCTCTCTCTCTCTTTGATCTTCAATACCATGTTCTCCTCGATGTTCTTGGAGTTCTATCCGATGTAATCTTCTTTTGCGGTGTGTTTGTTGGGATCCGATGAATTGTGAGTTTATGATCGGATTATTCATGAGAAATATTTGAGTCTTCTCTGAACTCTTTCATGCATGATTGTTATAGCTTTGTATTTCTCTCGGATCTATCCGTTTGGTTTGGCCAACTAGATTGATTTATCTTGCAATGGGAGAGGTGCTTTGTGATGGGTTCAATCTTACGGTGCTCAATCCCAGTGACAAAAAGGGACATGACACGTATTTGTATTGTTGCCATTAAGGATAAAAATATGGGGTTTAATCATATTGCTTGAGTTTACTTTGTCTACATCATGTCATCTTGCTTAAGACGTTACTCTGTTTTATACTTAATACCCTAGATGCATGCTGGATAGCGGTCGATGGGTGGAGTAATAATAGTAGATGCAGGCAGGAGTCGGTCTACTTGTCTCGGACGTGATACCTATATACATGATCATTGCCATGAATCCGTCATAATTATTTGCTTTTCTATCAATTGCCCAACAGTAATTTGTTTACCCACCTTATGTTCTGTGCTCGAGAGAGAAGCCTCTAGTGAAAACTATGGCCCCTGGGTCTATCTTTATCATATATTAATATCCAAAAATACCTTGCTGCAATTTATTTAATTTAATTTTATTTTGCAATTTACTTTTTATCTATCACTATCAGAATTAATCTTTGCAAATAACCGTTAAGAGGATTGACAACCCTCTTATTTGCGTTGGGTGCAAGTGTTTGCTTTTGTGTGTGATTGTGCTGCTAAAGGGGTTTTGTGTGGTTCTCCTACTGGATTGATAACCTTGTTTCTTAACCGAGGGAAATACTTATCTCTACTATACTGCATCATCCCCTCCTCTTCGGAAAAATACCAACGCAGTCTACAAGTAGCAACTTCTATAGAGATCATTGCACTCGCATGCAATTAGTGAAACTGTAGTCTAGTCTTGCATGCATCTCAGTTGACATAGAAACAAGAACGCAAGTTGTAAAATTAATGCCACATACTTTTGAGAAATGCACAAGGGTTTGCATCTCAAGGGAATCAGTGACCCTATAAGACAGACGATGCTTGGCCCATTTGATCGTTGACATTGGCACCTGGATGCGCGCTAGTCTATTCTAAATTGAAATTTGTTGGCACGTCACATGCTTATGGTTTGACATTGTGCCATTTTGGATCTCTAGCTAAAAAGTTGATATTTGTGCAGCTAATGATTAGACAGACAATTTTTTCATGATATTAGAATAGCTAGGATGTCACTAGCTAGATTTATGATCTCTTAAAGAGCAGTTATTTTATGGGTGAAATAAAACAAAAGACTAAAAGCGATGTTGATTCCTATAGAGATAGTTATGCACCCATGCATGTAATTAGTGGAAGTTTAGTCTGTTCTTGCATCTCAACAGATTGAGAAACCAGAATGCAACAGGTTCAGAAAGTAATGCCAACGTACTTTCCCTTGAGAAAGGGACATTTACATTTGTGCTCCTAATTCGAATCCATTACTCACATTTACCCCTAACTTTTTGATGTGCTCAAATTTGCCCCTAAAAAAGCATTTTAGATCGCCCGAATGCCCTTCCATCTGGTCAAAGTCGTTTGACCGTTACTTTGAAAATTCATATCAACTCAGAAAAATGCAAATAAGATATTAAAATGTTCAGAGAAACATCATCTATATGTGCATGTAATTTGCATTCATGACAAAAGAATTGTTTAAAGCTTTTTAGGGCTTAGACCATTAAAAAACTATTTAAGGTGAATGCAAATAAATGCACCTATAGGTGATGATCGTAAATGACATGCGCGTATAGTTGATATTTGCATGAACATTTTGATATCTTATTTGGATTCTTCTAAGTTCATATGAGTTTGTTATGAATTTTCAAAGTAATGGTCAAACGACTTTGACTAGACGAAAGGTCATTCTGGCGATCTAAAATGCACTTTTAGGGGGAAATTTGAGCACAACAAAAAATTAAGGGTAAATGTGAGTAGTCCGTTCGAGTTAGGGGCACAAAACAAATGTAAATGTCCCTTTGAGAAATGCACATGGTTTTGCATCTCGAAGTTATATAATAGTTTGAACAGACGCAAAACCCAGAGTTGGCGTAGTCAACGATACATGGGTTCATTATTTATTTATATCTCGGTCCTATTTACACCACAAAAGCTTTAGATGTTCGATGAGTGATTGATTAGTGTTGTCGGGTTTTCAAGTGTAGACGATGCAGTGATATTGCATGCGTCTCTCTCCCTTGCTTGTTGGGACAAAAATTGAGCACTCCATGCGAGATATTGACTTGTCTGCATTTGTTTGCACAGAGGCCGTGAAGTACACTGCAAGCATGGTCAAACAAATCGTTTCGCGGAAGAGCAGTTGGCTTTTGGGACAAGGTTACATATATAACCATTGGCTCTATCATCAATGTAATCAAGTGGGTGAAAGATCAAATGAATTGAACATTTGACCGATATTTTTATTGAGAAGGATGAGTCTTTGCGTGCCGATCTATTTTTCGGAAGAAATTAAAATTGGCAGTTCACATGTTACAGTCTGACATGCATTGTGCTAATATCATTTGGAACACCACCTAACCTGGTTAATGCAATACATGATTAGACAATGACGTTTTTCATGATGTCAGGACACTGATTTATATGAAAATATTCCAACTCCAACTCACGGTGACGGCATTGGTCGACATTTTCGTGATGACCCGAGTATTACGTATGGTTATTATTTTATCTCAATCATGTTTCAATTAGCAGTCATCAATAACAAAAATTGTTTCGGGAAAGAAGTCATCAATGACTGACAACCAACAGTAAAGAAAAACCGAAGACTTGACACAGGAATTGAGGTCGCTGCTCCCACCCACTCCTGCATTATTTGTTGTAGTGGAAGAGTATGCTTTGTTTTTAAACTGAAGAGTAGTGACAAACATGAGCGCAAGTTGAGTTCTATACTTTTAAAAAAGCCCTTGGCTCTATCCTCAATGGAATCAAGTGATCAAAAGATCAGACCAACCGAACGCTTGACCAATATGTTTATTGACAGTGATGACCCTATGCATGCCCATCTACTCCACCCACCCTAATGTCATTTTAGTTTTGAAGAGAAATTAAGTTAGCAGTCCACATCTGACGGCCTGACATTGCGCCAATGTCATTTTGCAACTACACCTAACCTGGTTAATGCAACACCATGCATGATTGGGCAGACGGCATCGTGCTGTCAGGAGTATTACTTATGGATGTCGATCATGCCGAGGTCGCTGCACCCACACTCACTCCTGTATCATGTACTGGAAGAGTATCTTTTAACTTTTAACTGAAGAGTATTGACCAACATGAACGCAAGTTGAGTTCTACTTTTAAGAAAAAAGCACATGGTTTTGCATCTCAAGCCTAGGTGAGCTTTGGGCAAGACTTCGATGCTGGCGAAGGAGGGACTAGTTAGTTAGTTGTCGGACGTAGCGCCGGGCTGGGTGAGCGTCTATGGCTCGCTCGATGCGAGACCGAACGGCCTCACCTCAAGGGACGCTGCAGTAGCCCGCCCAGTCGGGAGCTATTGCTTCGCTTCGTCCGTATTTTTTTTTTCATTTTTGTTTATGTTTCAAAATATTCTAAAATATAATTTATTTTAGTTGCTAATTTTTTTGTGTAATTTGTAAAAAAATGATATCATTCGAAGAAAATGATAAACACATTTTTTTAAATGTTCGCACGTTTAAAAAACGTCCATGCCGTGTAAAAAAATTTGTTCGCACAAGTTGTAATAAATGTTTTTTCCTTTAAAAAAATGCTTCACGTGTATTAAAAAAGTGTTTAACATGTATTCGAAAAATTTCAATGTGTATTTGAAAAATGTTTAAAACAAATATTCAAAAATATATTCAAATTTGTATTTGAAAAAATGTTCATCATGTATTTAAAAAATATGCAACGTGTATCCAAGAAATTTCAGGATGTATACAAAAAATGAATAAGGAGTATTCAAAAAGTCAACATGTATTTGAAAAAAAGAAAATGAAAAAGAAGAAAAAGGATTAGTAAAAGGAAAACTAAAATGAAAAAAAAACCAAAAAAAAAAACATCAAAACCATAAAAGAAAAAATAAAGAAATAAAACATGTGGAGCCTTCCCAAAACCGGCTAAAACCAGTGAAAAGTTCCACGAACTGCTGCTAAACCACTCACTAATGCATTATATCGTGACGTCCCATCCTAGCGCTCGCCTACCACGAGTCGGCCCTCGGTCTCGCAGTAGGCAAGACGTAGCTCTCGTACCAGGCTCGGACCTTCACGATTTTTCGAGCGGGATGGAATTGTGTTTTTGCTTGGCGATGGTTGAAAGCGCGGCCTGCCAGGACCAAATGATGATTAGTCCCAAAGTTTATTTACCATTTTCATTTGGTTTTTATTGATATTTCATTATAGCAATTATTTTCCATGGCATGGTCTTACTTCTTTATTTTAATGTAATGACTTTTTAGTGCCACTATAGTCAGATGTCTGGTTTAAAATGTTTTTTCAATGTAGTTAATTTTAGTCCAATTGTTACTTTTGTTTCGCCTTAAAATTCTTGTCATTCAGTGAGACAGAAATGAAGGAATATATCAAACAGAAATATTCAAAGGAGCAACATGACATATAGAAACAGAAATGAAATAAAATCGGGCATGGTCAAACAAATGCAATTGAAGAAAACCATAATAAAAGCGCATACGCTATATAATACCTACTACTCACCTACACGCACATCCTCGTGGGATGCAGCCCATCAACCGATTTTTCCTGGTTTTAGTTAGAGTTGGTCGTTTTCCGCTTTACCGTGCGTTTGTCGTGCCAGCGTGGTTTTCTCCGATTTTTCTACAGTCATGTTTTTTTCCTTTCCTATCGATCGGACGGCATAGACCAGCGTGATTTTTTTGGTTCTTTCTTTATTTTTCTATTCTTTACATTTATTTTTCTTCCGTATTTCTTTTCCTTTTCCATTTTATTTATTTTCTTCTATTTCTTTATATTCTATTATTTCATTATTTTTATTATTTTTATTTTGCTTTTTATTTTTTAATTTCCATTTCCTTTTATATTCAAAAAAGGTAAAGCAAATTATAGTAAAATTTCCCTATAAATATTTTCTACTTGATTTGTTTTCCAGTTAAATGTTTAGAATTTTTTAATAGCTATTTTTCTAATAAAATGTGGATATTTTTTCAAATAGGAATCGAAGATTTGTTTTGCTGGTAAGTTGAAGAAGTTTTTTAAATACTTTTAAAGGTTATGTGGACATTTTTTATGTCAAAGCATTTTCAATAAAATGAAAAAATAAACAGATGTTGAAGATCTTTTAAATACAAGATGACATTTTTAAGAAAAATATATCTTTTGGTGCGTATTTTTAAGAAAATCACGAGGTTTGGCATCTCAAGGCTTGGTGATCTTTGGGCAGGCACTCAATGTTGGCGAAGACGTGACTGGTTGGCAAATGATATATATCGCCCTATGCAACCGTTAACATAGCAATTGACTACAAGTTTCTCCACCGAGCCGACCCATTAGTAACAGGAGCTGGCCACCCTGTTTTGAGAAGCATGTGGATTCTTTGTTTTGGAAAGGTTCCAGATGGTTTTTGTTTCATTTCCCTTTTTGTTTTGTCTCATCGGGTTTTCTGGTTTTCTTTCTGTTTTTCCTTTTCTCCTTTTCTATTTCGTGAAAAAATATTTCAAATTAAATGAACATTCTCCAAAAAATGAATATTTTTAAATTCGTGATTTTTTAAATTCATCAACATTTTTAAAACTCACAAAATTTTCTAAAAAATAAAGTATTTTTCAAATTTGTGAACTTATTTAAAATCGCATTGATTTTTTGAATTCTTGAACAATTTTAGAAATTCGTAAACATTTTTTTTGAATTTGTAACTATCCAAAAAAATGCTATAGGAAACATTGAAAGAAATAGCTTGAAAAACAAGCGGGCGAGCCCTGTAGAAAGCGAGCAAATCCAGGCGGTGGACCGTCATTCCAAGGAAACCACATGAGCGAGCAGCTGTATCACTGACTATGAGCGATATATATCGGGCATGTTTGATAGTCTGTACCTTTTTTGCCTCCTTGCGTTTGTGGCTGAGTTCAACCTAATTGAGTGAATAATTTGGTTGCATGCATATGAGTAGCCTGCATTAGGGAAGTAACTCCTTCCCCCCCCCCCTCCCTCAGCGTTTGATTGCCTGCGATGGGCTGGGCTCTTGTACTACACAGCATCCACGGTCCACTAGGAACACGCTGGTGCACCGCATGTGAGCAGAGGAGCTCGAGAGCGAGGAGCTCTTCGGCCATGGCGACGGCCAGAGCTCGGAGTCGCACGGGAAGCTAGCTAGGGGGAGGGCAACCAAAACAAAGGTAAGGAAGGCTCGCGGCTCACCTAGCAGGCACACGGCGGCCCCTTGGGTGGTCAGGAGCGCAGGGGTGGAGTAGATCGAGCGAGGCAGTGGTCGGCACCCGAGGTTGAAGAAGAAGAGCGAGGCGGCGATGGAGCGGCTCCCAGCTCCGATCCGAGGGTGCAGGTGACGAATCAGAGCACGGCCGTCCTCCTGGACAAGGTGGGGCGGCGAGGCACGGCCAGTGGCCATGGGGTTGACGGCGACACGGTCTCGGTGGCGCTCGGGCAGCTCTGGTCCGAACGAGAGAGCGTGGGAGGAAGGGAGAATGAGCGAGGGGGAGCCCAGGGAGTGCAGGGGCTAGTCCTTATCCCCTCCGGCTACCTGACCCGTCGCCATGGTGGCCAACGGCCGGAGCCGCGAGAGCTCGGCCATGGCAGCGACGACAGCGAGGCGGAGCAAGTAGAAGAGGCCTCGGTGGGCTGGGCTCGGGCACTGTGGCACTTGGGCCACGAGCACAGTGCCCCTTTTTCTTTTCTGTTAATTCCCTTTTCTGTTTTTCTTTAATTCATTTGGTTTTGCATTTAATTGGTGCACCAATTGACTTTTGTATAATGTGCCACTGGTCAATTTAAATACTTTGCAATGTCTAGTACTGCCACAAAAAGTTTAGAGGCATAATGATTTTATTTGATTTTTTTTAAATGAAAATGGAGTAAAGGGGCTGTTTTAGTCACTGTTTTTGGTTGCTAGGGTCAATATGGTAATTTAAGTAATGCTGGTTTTATTTTTATAATTGCTTTGGGAATATTTGCAATATTATGAACAGTTTTGTTTTGCTGTTTGGATAATTATTATTTTTGAGTTTCTTTTAAAATTTGAATTTGAAGTTGGAATATTTCTTAATTGTTTTTCTTAGGGCACAATGATGATGACTTGGCATGACTGATTAGCATAACCAGGGTTTAGTAATCTGGGGATGTCACAGGATAAGGTTCGTTTCCAGTATAACTTGGTGTTCTGTCAGGGCACCCGGGAGGTTATTACTTTTCCTGCACCTACTTTGTTTGATCTCACCAGGGGTAGGTACACTATCATGCCAGAGGACATTATTGCATACTGGAACGAGATAGCAGCACCAGTGCCGGCACCATCACCGGTCCATCAGTGGGAGTCTCAACAGCCTCAGTATTTCCCTGGACCGGATGGATTCCAACAGTGCCATAGACCAAGTTAGCCTAAGCTTGGGGGAGTACGTATTCTCATCGTCATTTCATTAATGTATCACACATTCATTCCAGTCGTCGGTGTTCATCGTTTCCTTTGTGTATTCGCACTTGCCTTTTGATCATTTCTTTTGTGTGTTTAAAAAACTTCGAAGACCCAAAAAGATTTCTTGTTTCTTCTTTTGTTGCTTGTTGGGAGTTCTTCGGTGTAAATAGTTTTTCTCGCTTTTCATTTTTCTTCTTTCATTTGCTTTTCTCAGAAAAATTAAAAACTCCAAAAATAGTTTTGTGTGTTTCTCTGAATTTCTTTTCTTTTATTGAGTCGTCATAAGGAGAAGATCCCGTAAGAATTGTTGAGTGGCTCTTACATGCATTATTTCTGATCTAATGAAGGACCAATATTTCCTTGTATTCTTCTTTGAATTCAGTGTTTGCAGATTTCAGCTTAGTCCATGGCACTCTTGGACTATTATTATTTTCACATCATTGGGTCATGCAAGTGAAAGGCAATTATGACAATAATTTGATGAAGTGACTGTCACTACTAAGGAAAAGCTTATAGGTGGAGGCTTAATAGTAGCGCGGGGCACGGACGAGCGCTACTGCTATTTAACAGTAGCGCGTGCCCCAACACCGCTCTGCTGCTATAACGTTAGCAGTAGCGCTGGGGGCCAAATAGGCGCTGCTGCTAACCGGGCCCGTGGTGTCCCCCGGGTG
This sequence comes from Elymus sibiricus, assembly GCA_039707655.1. Lineage (NCBI taxonomy): Eukaryota > Viridiplantae > Streptophyta > Magnoliopsida > Poales > Poaceae > Elymus > Elymus sibiricus. The sequence goes on along the minus strand of CM077664.1, from coordinate 17,694,124 downwards.
GAGCCTTTGTAGCAGCGTGGGGATACAACCCGCGCTACAACTAACTATATAGTGGTAGCGCGTTTTACAGAGGCTGCGCTACTGATAAGTTTAGTCCCACCTCGCTCCGCGAACAGGGTGTTTACCACCTTAAATATGTTAATTCTCCAACTATCACAAGCACTTGGTCTTCATTGTACTCTATGTGTAGGATCTGTGGCAAACAGGTGAAGATTCATACTGACAATTTAGATTCTACACAAAAAGATCATTGATGACCGATGCATTTTATGATGTTTTTTTTTGACATGCTTCAAATTGGGTTGTGTTAATAAGAAAATTAAATTGTTAAAAAGAAACTGAAAATGAAACAGAAAAAGAAAAGAAAATTGGGCTGTGTTAAAAAGAAAATTACATTGTTAAAAAGAAAATGAAAATGAAACAGAAAAAGAAAAGAAAATTGGGCTACCACCCCATTTAGCAGCAGCGCGTGACCCACGACCCGCGCAACTGGTATTGGGCTTAGCAGTAGCGCTAGCCCTCTACCCCGCGCTACTACTAAGCTCATCTTATCCCATGGCCGTCTGTTCCTCTCTGTCATCACTCTCACTCCTCACTCTCTCGCGCTCTCCTCTCCTCGCCGCCGTCGCCCGCCGCCGCCGACGCTCCCGCTCCTCCTCCACCGAGGTAGCTCCTCCCTCCCTCCCTCCCTCCTTCCCTCCCTCCTCCCTCCTCCTGCTCCAGCCGCCGCCCCACCTCCATCCGCCGCCCCTCCCCCATCCTCCTCCCTCCTTCCTCCCCCTCCATCTGCCGCCCTCCTCCCTCCTTCCTCCCCCTCCATCTGCTGCCCTCCTCCCTCCTTCCTCCCCCTCCTCACTCCCCTCCAGCCGCTGCCCCTCCTCCCTCCTCCTCCTCCCTTCTCCAATTTACTTTCTAGTTTACTGAATTAGTTAAAAGTTTAGTTGGTAGAAACATGTATTGGACACTTAGTTGGTAGAGATTATAACTAGTAATAGAATAGAAAATAAATTATAGTAATAGAAATTTTTAGGTGTACAAAATATTCAATATAGAAATGTATTGGAAAGCTATATGAGAAATTTTTAGGTGTAGAAAATTTTCAATATAGAATGTATTGGAATGCTATATGAGAAATTTTAAGTAAGTGTTGAATAGAGTAGAACTAGGGTATTTAGTTATGTCTATCTCACATTGCCAAATTTAGAGAGAGAGACCTACTTTGTATGCTCACGTGTGAATGGTCATGTGCCGCAGGGTAGATCACCGACGAGCCAGTCGACGACGCCCAGAAGATCGCCGACGACACCCGCGCCCGGTCGACAACCATCGTCTATAGTGAGTAAACATGATGTTTTTATAGATGTAGTAGATGAGTAGCTATGACAATGTGAAGCTAGTTTTTTTTAAATGAGAATTGATCCAGATAGAATTTCAAGTTTAAATATCTCTGTATGTGTATGAACATCTTTGTATCGCATGGAAAATCAGAGTGGCCTATGTTTTGCCGGAGTGTTGATTCATTTCCGTTCCGGTAAATTTCAGGCGCTCGATATGTCCTATTTTAGCAAAGGTCATGCGGATTTTTCCGTGAATTTTAGCATGACTTGTGCTAGTATGTAGGAAATATCGAGTGCCTTGGATTTGCCGGAAAGAGAATTAAACGACATTTCGGGTTGACTTTAAGTCTGTCGGGGCTCAATACATGACAGTCAGAAAATTAGTGAGGGAGAGTGTCCACCATATATGCCGACTGTTGTCGTGGGGGTCGCTTCTCCTTCTTCTCCTTGTGGTAGACCTTTGTTATGCACTAGGGGGAGGAGGAGTAGCGACCATCACCGTCGGTCGAATATATCAGAGAGGGTGTGCCCACCATATACACCACGTGAGATGAGAGTTTTCAAGGAAAGACTCGACAGACCGAAAGTCAACCCGTGATGAGTAATAATGATTTGTGTGTTGAGCTGTTATTTGCCATCGATTTTTAATCTTTGACTTATGAACACAGGAAATGTCTGACGACGATATGATTCCTGAGTGTGACTACTGCGAAGACGACCGGGGTATGTGCGACAGGATGCCTTATCTGCAAAACGGTAGGTACTTTACCATCGTGCTGAAGGAGACTTTCGACGTTTTTACGGTACGTAAGGACGACAAGTATTTTTCCGTAATTATGCATGACTTGTGAATTTTGGCTTCAACGTGTAATTTTCCATGTTTTCAATTGAAGTAGTTCATCCCATGTCATGCAAGACCGTATGTCTTGGAAAAGCTCGGTTTTGAAGATAGGGAGAGAACAGAGACGAAGAGTGCTCACCTTAGGACCAAACATGGTTTCACTTTTTTGGTTAAGCTATTTAATGCACCAAATAGCTTGCATTTCGGTTGCTCAACTTGGAGAGGATTTTGCAAGGCCTATGAATTTAAGGAGGATATGCAAATCACCTTCGATCTTCGGCCCGAAGATGAAATTGACGATAATATCGACATTTGGGTGGATGTCGAGACGCTTCAAGTTCTACCTCTTTGTGAGTTTGTCAAATAAATTTGTTAAGTAATTTATATTTTTTATTTAAAAATCATTGACGGCTTATTTCCATTGACAGCTTATTTCCATTCTTCAAAAAATGTACGGAAGATAGTAGACAGAACCTACTACACTGATGGCTCTGAACTAAGTTACGAGGAGAAAGATCATCTTATCTCATTTATTATTGATGTTGAGAATTTCAATATCAATTATGAAACTCCTCCATATTATGGTCAATACGTGCCACTAGTGCACGTGTTGAACTACGGTAACATCCATGGAGATGGCATGGTAAGATTTTTTACTATCACGACATCAGTGCATCTTTTGCATACATTATTCTAAAGCTAAACTACATTGCTAACTATGTTATTATTATGTTCTTCAACAGAAAATCCCGAAGGATTGTGTGCCTCATCGGATGTTTACGAAAGGTTGCATTGATGTTATTAGATTATGGCCAAGTCCGCCTAGGGTTCACCGCTGTTCATACAAGATTTCTCAAACCGATGAAGACATCACAATCAAAGAATGGAAAAAAGTTATGAATAATCATAGGGAGCTACTTGGAAGCAACATTGTGCGAAGCGCACGAATTGGATACAGGATAATCTCCATTCTTCATAATGGAGAGTCAGGGGCTATGTTGTTTTTATGCTATTTTACCTTAGAGAGTGTAGCAGTTCCTAGCTAATACTCATGATCATGTGCTAAGAACAATTAACTAGGGTTGGTTATGACTATGATAACGAGTAGAAGTTGTTAGATGACTATGATAATGATGAGTATGACTTGTGTTATTATGATAATGATGATGAGTTATTATTATGATGATGATGCTGAGTTGTTATATCATTATGAGCATGATGAGCTATTATATCAGTGGGTGAGAGAAACGTGGATTATATTCAAGTGGAGGCAACATGGCGCAGATTCAAAGTACTACTAATCCAAACAATGTCACTTTGATTAGTAGTACTTTGGATCTGCGCCATGTTGCCTCCACTTGAATCTAATCCACGTCTCTTTCACCCACTGATATAATAACTAATCAAGATCATAAAATAATGTGATGAGACTACTGTATAAAACATGTACAAACACAGTGCAAATACACAGAAGAAAACAAAAAAAGGAAAAATTTAGCAGTAGCGCTGGTTGGACAGGCACTACTGCTATGTAGTGTTAGCAGTAGCGCTGATCGTGCCAACTCTACTTTTAGGTTTGTTAGCAGTAGCGGGGGTACAATCGGCGCTATTGCTAAACATTAGCTGTAGCGCCCTAGCAGTAGCCCGCGCTACTGCTATGCCACAAACACGCGCTACTGCTAGTGTTTTCCCTAGTAGTGTGTGGTGAAGAAAGGCTGGTATGAACTCTTCTTGTTTCTGTTTTTGTAAATATGTTTAACTCTGTAGTCCTGATTCAGCATATTATGAGTAACATGTTTGTGATGACAATTAGAGATTGTAGTTGCTCATGCCATGCTTAAGTAGTTAGGAGTGGATAATGATTTATCTTGCGTGTTGCTACTTGTGAACTGCGTTGGGATTTTCCCGAAGAGGAGAGGATGATGCAGTACAGTAGAGATAAGTATTTCCCTCAGTTAAGAACCAAGGTTATCAATCCAGTGGGAGAATCACACAGAACCTCGTTAGCAGCACCTACACACACAAAAGCAAATACTTGCACCCAACGCGAACAAGGGGGTTGTCAATCCCCTCAGCGGTTATTTGCAAGGATTAATTCTGATAGTGATAGATAGAAAAGTAAATTGCAAAGTAAAAAAAAGTAAATAAATTGCAGCAAGGGATTTTTTGGATTTTAATATATGATAAAAGTAGACCCGGGGGCCATAGTTTTCACTAGAGGCTTCTCTCTCAAACGCATAGCATACTGTGGGTAAACAAATTACTGTTGGGCAATTGATAGAAAAGCGCATAGTTATGCCGATATTCAAGGCAATGATCATGTATATAGGCATCACGTCTGAGACAAGTAGACCGACTCCTTCCTGCATCTACTAGTATTACTCCACCCATAGACCGCTATCCAGCATGCATCTAGGGTATTAAGTTAATGAAAACAGAGTAACGCCTTAAGCAAGATGACATGATGTAGACAAAGTAAACTCAAGCAGTATGATTAAACCCCATATTTTTATCCTTAATGGCAACAATACAAATATGTGTCTTGTCCCTTTCTGTCACTGGGATATAGAACACGCAAGATTGAACCCATCACAAAGCACCTCTCCTATTGCAAGATAAATCAATCTAGTTGGCCAAACCAAACGGATAGATCAGAGAGAAATACAAAGCTATAACAATCATGCATAAATAAGTTCAGAAAAGACTCAAATATTTCTCATGAATAATCTGATCATAAACCCACAATTCATCGGATCCCAACAAACACACCGCAAAAGAAGATTATATCAAATAGAACTCCAAAGAGATCGAGGAGAACATTGTATTGAAGATCAAAGAGAGAGAAGAAGCCATCTAGCTACTAGCTATGGACCCGTAGGTCTATGGTAAACTACTCACACATCATCGGAAGGGTAGCAAGGTTGATGTAGAAGCCCTCCGTGATCGATCCCCCCTCCGGCAGAGTACCGGAAAAGGCCTCCAGATGTGATCGTGGAAGAACAGAGCCTTGCGGCGGCGGAAAAGTTTTATCGTCTGTCTCTCTGGTATATTGGGAATATTTGGGAATTTATAGCGCTGGAATTAGGTCAAGAGGTGCCTCGAGGGGCCCACAAGCCTGGGGGCGCACCCTCTGGGCTTGTCGCTCCCTCATGACTCTTCTGGTCTTCTCCCGAAGCTTCTAGGGTCCCTTCTGGTCCAGAAAAAATCAATCCAAAGTTTTTTCTCCGTTTGGACTACGTTTGTTAATGATTTTCTGAAAAGGCAAAAATAGGCAAAAAAACAACAACTGGCACTGGGCACTAGGTTAATAGGTTAGTCCCAAAAATGATATATAATTGCATATAAAACATCCGAGATTGATACTATAATAGCATGGGACAATAAAAAATTATAGATATGTTGGAGACGTATCAAGCATCCCCTAGCTTAATTCCTGCTCGTCCTCGAGTAGGTAAATGATAAAAACAAATTTTTTAATGTGGAATGCTACCTAACATGTTTCATCATGTAATTCTCTTTTACGGTATGAATATTAAGATCCGAATGATTCAAAGCAATAGTATATAATTTGATATAAAGACATCAATACTTAGGCATACTAACAAACAATCATGCCTTTCAAAATAAAAATGCTAAAGAAAGTTATCCCTACAAAATCATATAATCCTTTCATGCTCCATCTTCTTAACATAAAATATTTATCATGCACGCGCTTCAGCTTTTTCAACCCCCACTCAATACATGAGTGCAAGCCATGGATATAGCACTATGGGTGGAATAGAATGATGATAGAGATTAATAAGGGGAAGTCAAAAATAAGAAGATAGTCTCACATCGACGCGGCTAATCAATGGGCTATGGAGATGCCCATCAATTGATGTCAATGCGAGGAGTAGGGATTGCCATGCAACGGATGCACTAAGAGCTATAAGTGTATGAAAGCTCAAAATAAAAACTAAGTGGGTGTGCATCCAACTTGCTTAAAATGAAGACCTCGGGCATTTGAGGAAGCCCATCATCGGAATATACAAGCCAAGTTCTATAATGAAAAATTCCCACTAGTATATGAAAGTGACAACATAGGAGACTCTCTATATGAAAAACATGGTGCTACTTTGAAGCGCAAGTATGGAAAAGGATAGTAACACTGCCCCTTCTCTCTTTTTCTCTCATTTTTTTTCATTCATTTTTTTTCGTGGGCTCTTTTTGGCCTCTTTTTTTTATATATATATCCTCACTGGGGCAATGCTCTAATAATGAGGATCATCATACTTCTATTTGCTTACAACTCAAAAATTACAACTCGATACTAGAACAAATATGACTCTATATGAATGCCTCTGGCAGTGTACCAGGATGTGCAATGATTCTAGCGTAACATGTATGAAAATGATGAACGGTGGCTGAGCCACAAATACTATGTCAGCTATATGATCATGCAAAGCAATATGACAATGATGATGTGTGTCATATAAAAAGAATGGTGGAAGTTGCATGGCAATATATCTCGGAATGGCTATGGAAATGCCATAATAGGTAGGTATGGTGGCTGTTTTGAGGAAGATATAAGGAGGCTTATGCGTGATAGAGCGTATCATATCATGGGGTTTGGATGCACTGGCGAAGTTTGCACCGACTCTCGATGTGAGAAAGGGCAATGCATAGTACCGAAGAGGCTAGCAAATTGCGGAAAGGTGAGAGTGCGTATAATCCATGGACTCATATTAGTCATAAAGAACTCACATACTTATTGAGAAAGTCTATTAGCCCTCGAAGCAAAGTACTACTACCCATGCCCCTAGGGGGGAGGTTGGTAGGAGTTAACCATCGTGCGCCCCCGACTGCCATGCAAAGGAAGACAATCAAGAATAAATCATGCTCCAACTTCTTAGCATAATGACAAACCATACGTGCATGCTTCGGGAATCACAAACCTTAACACCAATATTCTTACTAAACCACAATTATCTACTAGCACCTCCCACATATTACCATCTTAATATCGCAAAACTATTGCAAGGAATCAAACTTATCATATTCAGTGATCTACATGAAAGTTTTTATTATATCCCTCTTGAATACCTATCATATTAGGACCAAATTCATAACCCGTGCATATTACAATTGCTAATTATTAGACTCTCAAAAAGATATAAGTGAAGCATGAGAGTGCAACTATTTCTTTAAAATATAACCACCACTGTGCTCCAAAAGATATAAGTGAAGCACTAGAGCAACTGCCTAGCTCAAAAGATATAAGTGAAGCACATAGAGTATTCTAACAAATCATGAATAATGTGTGTCCCTCTCAAAAAGGTGTGTCCAGCAAAGATGATTGTGGCAAACTGTAGGAACAAAGTATGTCTACCAGAGGGGGGGGGGGGTGAATGGGAGTTTTAAATTTTCTTCAGAAATATCAAAACTCTCGGAACCAAGCAGCGGAGCGAATGAAAACAGTGTACATCGAGCGAATACAAACTACCGAATGGAAACTAAGAGCATGCATCGAGACAAATCACATGATTGAAATATGTCATACAGCACAGTTCGAATGTAAATGGGAGTAGCAGAGGTGACCAGTGATGCTCGATGGCGACAAGGAATTTGGTAGACCAGTTCGCCCTTCTGCAAAAGGACTACGTCTGGTTGGAGGGGTTGTGATTTAACACAGAAGATAAACTCTCTTCGCCCTATTCTCCTCGACAATTGGTTTGTCAACCAATGCCGATCACTCGTGGTAGATGCTTGAGGCGATCTCCAAACTTTACAGACTTCTTCTTCGAGAACCACAATTACTCTTGGTCTCTGAAGAAATTGACACCTAACCGTCTAGAGAGTTCGCAGCTCTCAAGAGTAATAGGCGGAGCGTACTGGACTTAGATTCGAGTGATGCTGAACCACTATCTAATTTTTTGGCTCTGGGGTTTTCTCTCGGTGGATTTTAAACTCAAATCACTCAGGAGATGGGGTTGCTCAACAATCTTCTCACAATCACACGGAGCAGCCACCAGATAACGCCGGTGCGGGGTGGCTATTTATAGCCGCAGCCTTCCCTGGTGGGAAATGACCATTTTGGACACGCGGTCCAGCCAATGGCCAACCGACACGTTCACAACGGTCGGATTTTAAGAGCAACGGTAACATTACTTGAGGAACAAGTAATGCTAACTCCTCAGTCAGAGACAAATCTCTCGTAGCGAAGAAGATCACGGTCTCTTGTTGGCAAGTATTTGCTCGGAACACAAAGAGATTTCTCTCGCAACTTTCATAGGATTTGGGTTTAGCATCAGAGAATCAAAGCTTCGAACGCTACACCCCTCTTAGTAGTACGGTGGTCCTGTGACTCAATAAAGAGAAGAGAAACAACGAAATAAATGCTACGTCTTCACTTCGTCTTCAATCTTCTCGGCCGCAGTCGCTTTCTTCAGACGAGCACCGAATCAATTGCTTTGCATCAGCAATTTTTGTGGGGTCACTCTTGTCATCATAATCTTTGGTGATAACCTTCACTTCTATGCAGGGGATTTTCTTCGGAGTTTGAACCAAACTCCTCTTGACTCCAGGGACCTGTTACTCTGTGTGCACTAGCAAACACATCAGTCCCTTACTGTTTATGTCAACAATCTCCAAAACATAAGGAGGAAAATTATTGCACCAACAATCTCCCCCTTTGTGGACGATTGTTGACAAAACAGATAATCATCGAAGTGAAGATAGATAAGTGTAAAGTAAATCCAACAAGAGTGAGTAAGTGTTACTTTGCTTGAAGATGAAATAGACTCCCCCTAAATGTATGCAGGGAAAAAGATATGAGATAAATTCTCCTGCAAGTATCGAAGTATATATTGAGGAAATTTCAGTCATTCGAGATAGTGATTCGCACTGATGAGATATAATCCATCGAGATCGTAGTGCATCATTCATAACTTCTGATAATAATTCCACCTGCAAAACAAGTGCTTCGAGAGAATAGTGCAACAAGAGGGGTTATTGACATTACAACACAGAAGTTATCGAGGTTTACAACTAAGTACAGATAACCTTAACCTGAAGTTGCAGACTCGCACGAAACCAAAACCAATCGAAACACAGAAAGCAAATCTATCGAGACTCAATGTAATTCTCCCCCTTTTTGTCAACAAATGTCAAAAAGGTGACGAATAACATGAGTGCAAAAACGCAGAACTTGGTTCAATCGGTAGCATCTCCAGAAGAACTGTCCGAGGTGACTTCGTCTTCGTAAGTGACGGAATTATCTTCGTCTTCTGCAGCAACAGATTTTCCTTCAGGAATAATAACTTGGGGATGAGCAGACAAGGGTATAATTGGAGTAGCCATAGGAGGAACACGGGATTGCACATTGCCTTCGGTAGGTTTTTCTGTCGGTGAGGTGGCTTCAGACTTGTCAAGCAGTTTGCGAAGCTTGAGATGAAGAAGATCAGTGGTTGGCTCACGAACAGGTAGAGGAGGGGTACTCCGATCTTGAAAATCTTCAACAGTGAAGCCTTTGTCAATATAATCATAGAGCTCTTGGAGATTGACATTCAGGAGTTGTTTCTCGCTGAAGAACTTGCGAAGCAATTTCCAGAGTCTCTTCTTGTTTTCATCAGCGATGAGATGCATGATTCTGGTGCGATTGTTGAGAGGATTTAGCTCGGAGGCGAGATGTTCTTTTTCGCGTCGATCCTCGGTGATATGTTGCAGCAGCAATTGTTGTGTACACAAACTAACTTCGAGTTGCGATGGAGGTTGAGTCGAAATCTTTCGGTCGCGCTGAGGAAGACGTGGCCCGTTGAATTACTTGTGATAGTCTTGGGGGCTTGATGCGGGTGATTTACCCAAAGTAATATCTTCCATAACTTGCATTGTATCGCGAACAGGAGGTAAAAAGCTTTTATGGTTTTCCTTCGCCAGATACACAGTGCGCATAGCATGATCAATAACTTTCTGGATCCAGGGCGCAAAAACTTTGATGCAGAAGGGATATTGGGTAGAATACTCCAGAATACGCAGAAACATGTCTTCCACGTCGAAGATGTATCGCTCAGAGATTGCATATATAGCGTTTCGAAGAACATCTGAGATGGATTTGTCCGGATTCATACCCGCCAGAGGGCAAATTGTGTAGGAGAGCATGTGAAATAGCGTCTGATTCTCGAAAGTTAAGTGCTCAGGACGAGGAGGACCGATGTAGTCACGAATCTTTTCTTGATCCATTGTGCACTGAAAAGTTTCATCTGATATGACATCAATGTTGTGAACCCGAATTTCAGTGTCACCATGCTCAAAGCGAGGGAAATGGAAGTGCGAGACAAAATCTGTTGAGGTGCATTTGATGCGTTTTCCTTCGGTCATCCACTCCATAATCCATTTGGAGCTATCAGATTCATCACCAGAGATATACAGTGTAGCATAGAACTGAAGAATAATCTCTCTGTTCCAAGGATGCTCGAATTCAAATACCTTGGTGAGGCAGAAATCATCCAGATCCTGAAGCAATTGATTGAAACAGCCAATATTGCGCATTGCAGGAATGTTTAGATATTCATGACGAAATATCTTTCTGCTCTCATAGAGGACCCGAGAGTAATATATGGCAGATTCCTTAGTCCAGAACCGAGGCGATTCCGAAGTGTGCTGCCCATCATACGGACTATCTTGAAAGAATTTGGGGTGCGTATTCCGATTGAAAAGAGGACCTTTCGCGCCTGCTCCTGATGAGAACAAAGGTTGTTCTTCACGAGGGTATGGGTATTTGAGTTCTTCTTCAGGAGAGAGAAATTCATCGCCATATACAACTGAGTCAGTACGGCGAGCAGAGACAGATTTCCGTTCGGACGGACCAACATCAGGGATTCGTGTCGCTGTGTCGATAGATAACTTGAGTGGAGATGGAGCAGGTGTTACAATAGTGGGTGCTGCAGAGGCAGTAGGCAGCAGGGCAGGTTCATCCAGTTTAGGCACGGAGGTCGAATTATGCACTGGAGGTGGTTGAGGTTGTTCCACTTGAATCTGATGTTGCTCGATAATAGGAGAAGCCGAGACTTTCGGAGCAGGAGGTACATTTTTCTTCGCAATTCTCTTTCATTGCTTCTTCTTTTGCTGAGCAACTTGATCAATGTGGCCCTTGACCAGATCATTGTAGCCAGTGACTTTTGCTTGATGTTCGTCACAAATCTTGCGAACAATTTCGTCTAGATCTGTGTGAAAGGGCAACCTTCTGTGACGGAGGAGAGTCATGGCACGGTTGACATCCTTGTAGGAATCTTCGAGCGCTTTAATGACAAATTTTGAAGAAGCAGTTTTCATTCGACCATCAAGGTCCATTAGCTCGGCAGAGAGAGAGTTGATCTCAACTGCATCTTCTCTCACTTCTTGAACTATGGAAGTGGCCTGTGTAATGACTTCAGCAGGAATAGGCAGAGATGCCACTTCACCATCAAATGGATTGTCCACAAATTTATCTAGCTGTTCCATGATGAATATGTGATCATAGTAGTGAGGAGCATCAGACTTGGCAATAGGAGCAGTCTGCACAGGAACTTGCTCGGAAGGAGGTTTAGAAGCCAACGGCTGAGTCAAGGTAGGCGCAAACTTAGCAGCCTTCTCTGTCGGGGCAGTAGCTTGTGGAGCATTTTTCTCGGTAGGCGCCTTGATTTTCTTCAAGTCAGGCTTGGGAATACTTTCGCCTCGCTTTGCAGAACTCACAGGAGCGTCAACTACCAAATCTTGCAAGTTGATAGCATCTGGATGAGGAGTTGTGTTCACATGATGTTTCATAGTGACAGTGGTAGCAGGAGTTTTTCTTGCAGTGATCTTCTTCGGTGGTGCTTCTGGAACCATATGAACCCGAAGATCAGGCAACACAGTTGATGTAGTAATATTCACTTCCTTGCTAAGAGTAGCAGCAACTTCTTCCTTGGTGAGCGGAGGATCATCATCGGAAGAATCATTCATTTTAAATTCATCAGCAGGTTCAGCCTTTTTCTTCTTTGGTGCACTCTTTCTCTTTGATACAGCAGCGCTGGGATCATGCTTGCGTTTAGTGCGTCCTTCGGATTTTCCTTCCGCCTTTTTCTTTTCGACGTCATCTTTGAGAAGGCGAAGGTTTTCCTCTTCACGAGCCTTTTGCTTTTCAGCCCTCTGAGCTCGCTTGATGGCATTGCGCTGACGCTTAGCCAGCTCGTCAGGATAAGATTCGGGTGTACGAAGGGAGGACCCATGAGCATTTGGTGGAGGAGGTGGTCTCTGTTGGGGACCATTTGATTTGATGAGAGAAATTTCCCGGCAGTCACCCAATGGTGGATGAAATGCAAAGTTTTGAGCAAACCGAGGATGAACAAATTCATAGTTGAACCATTTGCGCACCCAATGACGTCGAATCCATTGTTGACGCATATCTCTATGCTGTTTGGTTTCTCCTAGAATAGTATCATACCGATCATGAGAGATATACTCAACTGTGTTTGTGTATGCCTGTCTGCCACCCCTCTTCTTCTTCGGAGCATTCTCTTCTTGCTCATCGGCATTTTGCTCGGTTATTTTTCGCTTGCTGGTTGATGGGCCTACCGTTGGGCCCTTGGCATTCGGAGCTTTGGATTCGTCAGCTGTACCCAGAACAACATCATCTCTATCAGCCAGGCTCACTGGTTGAGCCGAATCTTCAACTGACTGCATTTTCCTGTGAATAAAGATAGATGCAAGGGAAAATGGTGATAGGGTTACAAATGCACACAGCGAATATTTTGAAAAAGAAATTGTTTTGATGAAGAAGTAGATGCAGACTTTGAGAAATGTTTCGGATGAAGGAAATGTGTAGAACGAACTAGTAGGTTCGAACAATATACTAGTTAACGTGCTAAACATTCCGTTCGTACGAGACACAACACAAACCCTAGATCTGAACTTTTTTCTGATGTGAGGGACAATTACAAACCACATCCGCACAAGTTACCTATCAGTAAAGATCTAGGAAATGCGGTAAAAATTAGACAATTACTACCGCGGTCGAACTCGAACAGGATGAATGGAAGAACGAGTTCGCACTACACATACCCTAACTTGGTGATGTGCAGCAACTATGGCGGCGCGGGGATGGAGATGATCCGCGGTGGCGAGGAATGACTCCGGCGACCTCTTTCCGACAGCAAAGCGGCGAAGATGATCAACGTCATCGAGCTCGAGGTGGAGCAGTGCGGTAGGGCTTCGGAAGGTGACGGTGGCGGAGATGCGAAGTTAATTGAGGGAGGGTGGCGGCACAGAATATATATGCGAGGAGGAAATAACCGGACTCGGTGAATCTGATCGGACGGCCACAGTCAGATGACTATTGCGATTTAATGGACCAGATAAGCTGGCAGTTGATGAAGAGCACGTGGCAACTGTCACCAAAGAATGTGGTCCTGACTTGGGCGGGAAACCCCAAATTTTGGACGGCTTTCGCCAAAACAGATTAAGTTCGGACCGAACCTTTAACGTGGTCAAGGACACCAGATAAAGTTTCATTTCCAGATGAATTTTGTGCATTCATAACGGAACAACATAGACTGGAAGAGATAGAATAGAGAGAAAACTGGGTCCTAGGTATTTCACTCAGATGAAGAAACACAAACACCCGAGAGAGAAGCTATGAGTGAAATACATTCAGACTAACACAAAAACTTCAAACGCAACTCAACAAAGAGAAATTGTGGTGGCGTTACCCACCGTATAAGAACTGTATGACCCCGAGCATCGCACAATTATCGTGGCACCCGGTTAGTCTAGTTCTTCGTTAATGTATTCACTCTCAGAAAGAAAATTTCACTTTGTCGAAATTTTCAAACTCTTCGAGTGTTGTGCACCCATTCCTTCTAAGATGTGGAAGTGATGGTACGGGTGCCGAGTCCAGCCTACTGCATGTTTGCGGAATCTAGGATATTTAGCTCACACCGTAACGCACAGAATCTTTTCTCATTGAGAGGCTTGGTGAAGATATCAGCGAGATTTTCTTCGGTATTGACGTGACTGATAACAATATCCTCTCGAGCAACATGATCGCATAAGAAATGATGTCTGATCTCAATATGCTTGGTGCGAGAGAGCTGCACTGGATTGTGTGCAATTTTGATTGCACTCTCATTGTCGCACAATAGAGGGATCTTCTTGACCTTAATGCCATAATCCTTCAGAGTCCGCTTCATCCATAATAACTGAGTGCAACAAGCACCAGCCGCAATATATTCGGCCTCAGCCGTAGAGAGCGAGACACAATTCTGCTTCCTTGACGACCAACATACCAATGATCTACTGAGGAAATGGCATGTCCCCGAAGTAGATTTCTTGTCAACCCGGTCACCTGCATAATCTGAGTCTGAATATCCAACGAGGTCAAACTGTGCTCCCTTAGGATACCATAAACCTAAGGTGGGGGTGTGAGCCAAATATCTCAGAATACGCTTGACCGCTTGGTGATGCGATTCTTTTGGTGCAGCTTGAAAACGAGCATACATACAAACACTCAACATAATATCAGGTCTGGATGCACATAAGTAGAGCAAAGAACCAATCATCGAACGATAAGCTTTCTGATCATAATCTTTACTGTACACATCTGCGTCCAGTTGGCCATTCGTGGGCATGGGAGTTTTGTAGCCCTTCTATTTGCAATCTTGTATTTTGAACTTCTTCAGACAATCTCTCAGATATTTCTCCTAAGATATGAAAATTTTGTTGTCCTGTTGACGGATTTGCAGTCCGAGAAAGAACTTGAGTTCACCCATCATATACATTTGATATTTCTCGGACATCATTCGCCCGAATTCCATGCTGCATGCATTGTTAGTACAACCAAAAATAATATCATCCACATAAATTTGACACACGAATAGATCACCATCAATAGCACGAGTGAAAAGAGTGGAATCAGTGGATCCTGGCTTGAACCCTTTGTCGAGCAGAAACCTCTTCAGAGTGTCATACCAAGCTCGAGGGGCTTGCTTCAGCCCATACAAAGCCTTTTTCAACCTGAAAACTTTGTTAGGAAACTGAGGGTTTTCAAAGCCAGGTGGCTGCTTAACATATACTTCCTCAACAATTTCACCATTGAGGAAAGCACTTTTCACATCCATTTGATAAAGCAGAATATCATTGTAGTTTGCATAAGCGAGGAGAATACGAATTGCCTCAAGGCGAGCAACAGGAGCATATGTTTCACCGAAATCAATACCTTCTACTTGTGTATACCTTCTAAAGGAGGTTGCCGTTTTGATTTGCGCTTGCATTTGGGTTGCCATTCGGTGCGGCATTTTCTTCGGCAGTAGATTGGCGTCTTTTTCTTCGAGCTATGGGGGCATCGTCATCGGAAGAGTCAGGTGTATTTCCTTCGACTGGCCTGACGTCCCCAATAGCCATTTGCCGAATAGCATCCGAGATGGGTGGTTCATCTATAACATTAGACAGGTGCTCCTTTTGAGATCCGTTAGATTCATCAAACCGCACATTTACCGTTTCCATAAATTTCCTGTGGTGAGAGTTATAGACACAATAAGTATGCGAGTTCGAGCCATAACCAAGAGGAAAACCTTCATGTGCCTTAGGTGCAAACTTGGAATTATGATTCATGTCACGAATATAGCAAGGTGCACTGAAAACACGTAAATAAGAAACATTCGGTTTCTTGCCAGTGATAAGCTCATATGAGGTTTTTTTAAGGAATTTGTGAAGATAAACACGATTGACAACATGACAAGCAGTGTTAATAGCATCAGCCCAGAAACGAATGGGAGTTTTATACTCACTGATCATTGTTCTCGCCATTTTGATGAGAGTTCTATTCTTTCGCTCAACAACTGCATTCTGTTGGGGAGTGTATGCGGCAGAGAACTCATGAGTTATACCATGTTCATCGAGAAAATCTTCGATATGAGTATTTTTGAACTCAGTACTATTGTCGCTTCTGACGTGCTTAATTCGCATATCATATTCATTCTGAGCCTTCTTGGCGAATCTTTTGAAGATGTCTTGGGTACAGGTTTTGTCTTCGAGAAAGAATACCCAAGTGTATCGAGAGAAATCATCAACAATAACCAGACCATAATGTCTGCCTCTGAAACTTGCATAGTTTTGAGGTCCGAATAAATCCATATGAAGAATTTCCAGTGGTCTTGTTGTGGTCATGACAGTTTTTGACGAATGGTGATTCTTGGTCAATTTGCCGGCTTCACACGCACCACAAAGACGATCCTTGTCGAATTTCACATCAGGAATGCCACAAAGATGATTTTTCTTCACGAGAGTCTGCAAATTTCTCATACCTGCATGACCAAGTCTTCGGTGCCACAGCCATCCTTCGGTTGCTTTTGCAAGCAAACAAGTTTGGACTGAGGGACCCTTAGAGAAATCTACAATATATAAATCACCCTTTCTATTTCCCACGAACACGAAGGAATTGTCAGAGGCCATAAAGACAATGCATTTGGATGATGAAAATAGAACTAGCATGCCTAGATCACAAAGCTTGCCAACTGGCATGAGATTGAATCCAAGAGACTCAACAAGTAAAATATCATCAATGTTCTTGTCCTTGGATATAGCAATTTTACCTAGCCCAATTACCTTTCCTTTGTTGTTGTCGCCAAAAGTAATATACTTCTGAGATGAAGCAGTTAAGTTGGGGTCGACAAATAACGACTTGTCTCCGGTCATATGACTAGTGCATCCACTATCCATTATCCATTCGGTACATCCGGAGACATAGTCCTACAGAGAAATCATGCTTTCTTAACCACCCACATCTTTGTAGGTGGCTTCGAAACATATGAGCGAGCAGGATATGATTTCTTTCGATAGTAATAAGAATTGTGACTTGAGTGAGTACGAGCATAATCGAAAGAGTATGCATTGAAATTCTTCCCAGACGAATGAGTATAGTGGTTAGATGAGGTATGCATGTACTCATTCTGTCGAACCTTTTCCAGGAAGTATCGAGCATTTTCAGCCTGCATGGTTAGTAACGTAGTAATAGGCAATGCTTCGATAGTTTTCCTAGGCACCCAGATAGCTTTCTTTGGGGGGCCATTCCTGCTGTTTGGTCCAACATAGCGAGCAACAGCCTCACCACGTTGGTTTTTGAACAACTTATAGTTGTCCAGAGAATCATCATATGAGTATTCAGGAATAGGACAGTCATATCCCGAAAGCAAAGCTGGATCGAGCGTTTTGCTCTTGGCCGGTACCCACACAGTGTGAGGATATTGATCAGGTTTCCAGTAGGAGCCCTTTTCATTCAGTTTCCTTTCGAAACCGATACCTTCTTTCCTGGGATTTTTGTGAAGAATGGATTTCTTCAGAACATCACACAGGGTTTGATGCCCGTTGAGAGACTTGAACATTCCTGTCTGAAGAAGATCATTCAACCTAGCATTTTCATCAGAAACAAAACCATTTTCCTCGACAGAGGGATTAGCATTCACAGAAGATTCAACATTTGATTCAGAGTTACTGTGTTCAAGGCATTTTAAGCAGGGTGGTACAAACACTTCAGGTTTCTCTTTGAGTTGTTGAGTGAGAAGAGAATTTTCTCTGATGAAGTCATCATGAGCCTCTCTCAGTGACTCGAGTTCCTGATTCCTTTTTAGGTAATCATAAGTCAATCTCTCGTGATCCACCGAGAGAAAATCATGACGATTTGATAGTTCTTTCATTCGAGACTCGAGAGCAGAATGCTCTTCTGTCAACGACTGATTTTTCTCCATCTCCTCAACCAACAACCCTTCAGATTTCTTGAGGGTTTTCTCAATTTTCTCGAGAGAGTTCTGCTGCATATTAGCAATTTTGATCAGTTTAACATGGTCATCTTCATCAGAAGAGAGTTGATCATTGGAGTAACTCCTGTGATGTCTGGAAGATACCTTTTCTTTTGAGGCTTTGGCCATAAAGCAGTACACAGGAGACTCGTTGTTGCTCGAATGATTCTCGAAGAAGTTCGATGCAAGAGTAGAGGCACATGCTATGCCAGCCATGCCGGAATCAGAATCCTCATCGGATTCATCAACTTCTTCAGAGTCAGATGATTCTTCTTCATCGGAATCCATCTCCTTGCCGATGTACGCCTTGGCCTTGCGAGAGGTGTTCTTGCGGTTGGATGAGGACTTGGAGGGATTCCTTGAGGAAGATCTTGACGAGGACTTGGAGGAGCTATCCTTCTTCTTGAAGAACTTCTTCGTTTTCTTATCATCATCGGAGTCGTAGCTTTTGCTCTTGCCTTTGCCATGGTTGTTTCCTGAATCATATCTTCCACTGGCACAGATTTCAGCTTCCCAGAGAGGGCAGTCCGAAATGAAATGTCCTGGCTTTTTACCCTTGAAGCAGGTGTAATCTCCAGTAGGTTTTGATGAAGATTTGGAGCCGCCAAAGTTGCTGGATCCTTTCTTCTGAAACTGATTTTTCCTTTGAAGGCGCTGGAATCTTTTTGTGATCAATGCATGATCCTTGTTAATCCTTTCTGGGTCATCTGAATATTCTTCGGCATTTCCTTCTGAGGAAGATTCAGCCACAGCCTTGAGAGCATGACTTTTTCGGTGACTTGAACCATAGAGATCTCTCTTTTCTTCTTCTTGTTCCTCGTGGGTGTTTAGCCTTTCCATGATATCAGCTGAGTCGAGAACTTTGAAATCAGCTCGTTCCCGAATCATCAGAACTAGAGTGTCGAACGAACTGTCAAGGGATCGGAGCAGTTTCTTCACAACTTCGTGATCAGTGATGTCTTTGGCGCCGAGACCTTGCAGCTCATTTGCAATGTCACTCAGATGATCGAAGGTTTGCTGGCAGCTTTCATTTCTGATTCGCTTGAACCGATTGAACTTCGCCCGAAGAGTATCAATGCGAGCTTCTTTCTGAGTTGAAACACCCTCATTTGTCTTTTCGAGAATGTCCCATAATTCCTTTGCAGTTTCACACTGACGATAGCAAAGAAATTGAGCACGAGAGAGATGGCCACCAATTTCATCTTTGGCTTGAGCATCCATCTGAATGAGTTTCTTCTCGTGGTCAGTGGGGACCTGGGGCACTTCAACCATGAATCCATTCTGCACCACGTTCCACATATCATCATCAATAGCTCGGAGACGGATCTTCATCTTCTCCTTCCAGAAGGGATAGTCCGTCCCATCGAAGATGGGAATCTTGAGGTGCGACTTGTAGCTCACTGAAGACATACTTAAACTCCAAGGTGGTTAGACCAAAATGAACAGAGTCAAGGAGTACCTTGCTCTGATACCAATTGTAGGAACGAAGTATCTCTACCAGAGGGGGGTGAATGGGAGTTTTAAATTTTCTTCGGAAATATCAAAACTCTCGGAACCAAGCAGCGGAGCGAATGAAAACAGTGTAGAGTGAGCGAATACAAACTACCGAATGGAAACTAAGAGCATGCATCGAGACAAATCACATGATTGAAATATGTCATACAGCACAGTTCGAATGTAAATGGGAGTAGCAGAGGTGACCAATGATGCTCGATGGCGACAAGGAATTTGGTAGACCAGTTCGCCCTTCTGCAAAAGGACTACGTCTGGTTGGAGGGGTTGTGATTTAACACAGAAGATAAACTCTCTTCGCCCTATTCTCCTCGACAATTGGTTCGTCAACCAATGCCGATCACTCATGGTAGATGCTTGAGGCGATCTCCAAACCTTTACAGACTTCTTCTTCGAGAACCACAATTACTCTTGGTCTCTGAAGAAATTGACACCTAACCGTCTAGAGAGTTCGCAGCTCTCAAGAGTAATAGGCGGAGCGTACTGGACTTAGATTCGAGTGATGCTCAACCACTATGTAATTTTTTGGCTATGGGGTTTTCTCTTGGTGAATTTTTAACTCAAATCACTCAGGAGAGGGGGTTGCTCAACAATCTTCTCATAATCACACGGAGCAGCCATCGGACAGCGCAGGTGTGGGGTGGCTATTTATAGCCGCAGCCTTCCCTGGTGGGAAATGACCATTTTGGACACGTGGTCCAGCCAATGGCCAACCGACACATTCACAACGGTCGGATTTTAAGAGCAACGGTAACATTACTTGAGGAACAAGTAATGCTAACTCCTCGGTCAGAGACAAATCTCTCGCAGCGAAGAAGATCACGGTCTCTTGCTGGCAAATATTTGCTCGGAACACAAAGAGATTTCTCTCGCAACTTTCATAGGATTTGGGTTTAGCATCAGAGAATCAAAGCTTCGAACGCTACACCCCTCTTAGTAGTACGGTGGTCGTGTGACTCAATAAAGAGAAGAGAAACAACGAAATAAATGCTACGTCTTCACTTCGTCTTCAATCTTCTCGGCCACAGTCACTTTCTTCGGACGAGCACCGAATCAATTGCTTTGCATCAGCAATTTTTGAGGGGTCACTCTTGTCATCATAATCTTCAGTGATAACCTTCACTACTATGCAGGGGATTTTCTTCGGAGTTTGAACCAAACTCCTCTTGACTCCTGGGACCTGTTACTCTGTGTGCACTAGCAAACACATCAGTCCCTTACTGTTTATGTCAACAATCTCCAAAACATAAGGAGGCAAATTATTGCACCAACACAAACTAAAAAGAAAACAAAGGCAAGAAAACTATTGCACAAGACACTCCAAGTAAAACACATATCATGTGATGAATAAAAATATAGCTCCAAGTGATATACCGATAGATTGTAGACGAAAGAGGAGATGCCATCCGGGGCATCCCCAAGCTTAGACGCTTGAGTCTTCCTTGAATATTACCTTGGGGTGCCTTGGGAATCCCCAAGGTTAGGCTCTTGCCACTCCTTATTCCTTTATCCATCGTAGTCTCACCCAAAACTTGAAAACTTCAACACACAAAACTCAACAGAAACCTCGTGAGATCCCTTAGTATAATAAACAAATCTTAAACATTAGGTACTGTTATAAATTGATTCATATTTAATATTGGCATAATTCTACTGTACTCCAACTTCCCCATGGCTTATACCCCCCGATACAATCCATAGATTCATCAAAATAAGCAAACTATGCAACAAAAACAGAATCTGTCTAAAACAGAACAGTCTGTAAAGATCTGAATTAAAGTCATACTTATGTAACTCCAAAAATTCTGAAAAATTAGGACAACGTGGGAAATTCATATTCCAATACTGTGTAAAAAATTCAGAATTTTCTCACGCTCCAGTACAGAATGAAAATTCCAGATCTAGGCGCAAAAGCTTCTGTTTTCAAACAGCATCAATTATACTATCATCCAAATCATCCCAAAGGCATTACTTGGCACAAACACTAATTAAAAGATAAAAAACACAATCATAACAGAGGCTACAATTGTGTAAACACACAAAAACAGAAAGTAAAACAAAAATTTAAGATAAATATGCCCCTAGCTAGGCATAATGCATAGTTTCAAGTGTTGTCATCCTTCAAAGTAATTCCGTAGGTGACCCTCATAATAGATTCATATGGTGGCTTAATTATCTTTCTAGGGAAGTGTTCCATCCCTTTCTTTAATGTGAATTGAAATCTTATATTACCTTCTTTCATATCAATAATAGCACCTATGGTTCGTAGGAAAGGCCTACCAAGTATTATAGGACAAGACGGATTGCATTCACTATCAAGCACAATAAAATCTACGGGTACATATTTCCTATTTGCAAGAATAAGCACATCATTTATTCTACCCAATGGTTTTTTAATAGTGGAATCCGCTAGATGCAAATTAAGGGAACAAGGATCCATATCGGTGAGACCTAGCATGTCACATAAAGATTTTGGTATAGTAGAGACGCTAGCACCTAGATCACATAAAGCATTGCATTCATAATCTTTAATTTTAACTTTATTAGTAGGTTCCCATTCATCATGTAATTTTCTAGGTATTGAAACTTCCAACTCAAGCTTTTCTTCATGAGCTTTTATCATAGCTACTACAATATGTTTAGTAAAAGCTTTATTTTGTTCATAGGCATTAGGTGAATTAATCATGGCATGCAACAAGGAAATACATTCAACTAAAGAACAATTATCATAATTAAAGTCCTTGTAAACCAAAGTAGTGGGCACATCACCTCTTCAAACCCACTTTTATCATTTTTATCAATAAGAACATCACCCTCCAAACAATTGGGACTCCTTCTAGCTAAAGTTGACTCATCTTTAGTCCCTTTTTCATCAAGTTTTATATTACTAAATAGCGATTCAATAGGTAAGACACCAATCATTTTAATATCTTCATCATTATTACGATAGAAACCGGGTGGAATGGCCTTTTCTAAGAATTCTCGCTTAGCTCTCAACCTAGCTGTTCTTTCTTTACTTTCATTAATGGAGACATAGATAGCTTTAATAGACTCATTTATTTCATGCTTGGGTGGAAATTTTTTAATTTTGAGAGTTTCAACATCATGAGCAATTCTATCCATGTTCCTAGACATTTCATCAACCTTATTTAATTTTTCTTCTACCATAGCATTGAAAATATTTTGAGAATTAATAAATTCTTTAATATTACTTTCAATATCAGAAGGTATACTATTATTATTATATGAATTACCATAATTATTAGAGGAATTTCCGGGAAACGATCTAGGATTGAAATTACCCCTATAAGCGTTGTTGTTGAAATTATTTCTAGAGACAAAATTCACATCAATAGCATCATTATTTTTCTCAATCAAAGTAGATAATGGCACATCATTAGGATCAATATGAGCACTTTTACTAGCAACCAATTTCATAAAAGCATCTATCTTATCACTTAAAGTATTAATTTCTTCAATAGAATTTACCTTCTTACCAGTTGGAGTTCTTTCAGTGTGCCATTAAGAGCTTGCACATCCAAAAACAAAAAGCGCATGACAACCTCTGCTTCCCTCTATGAAGGGCCTTTCTTTTACTTTATGTATTTACTTTCATGCAAGAGTTAATAGTATTCTCCTCTATTTCGTTTTTATTTTCTCTCTTGGCAAGCATCATGTGGTGGGGATTGATCCAGGCATATATATCCAGTTGGCTATAGGTGATCATGAGTTATTATTGTTGACATTACCCTTGAGGTAAATACATTGGGAGGCAAAATTATAAGACCCTATCTTTCCATGTGTCCGACTGAAACTTTTGCTCCATAAGTATGCCGTGAGTGTCAGCAATCATAGAAGACTAAATGATAGTTGAGTATGTGAACTTGCTAAACAAAGCTCTTACATAGACTCTTTCTGATAATATGATGAATTGCAATTGCTTCAGTGACTGAGATCATAGTTTGTTAGTTTTCAATTTGGTCTATGGTTCATACTTTAACTTGTGGATGAATTGTCACTTTTTCATGAGAAGTTTTATGATGATATATTGTTGTTATAATAAAGATCATGATGCTCCTTGTCCGTATTTTATTTTTATCGACGCCTCTCTCTCTAAATATGTGGTCATGATTATCGATTTCGGCTTTGGCTTGAGGACAAGCGAGGTCTAAGCTTGGGGGAGTTGATACGTCCAATCTGCATCATGATTTCCTACTAATAATTATTATGTTTTTGATCATTATTTCACTTCATGGTACAATTCTTATGCCTTTTCTCTCTTATTTTGCAAGATTTACATGAAGAGGGAGATTGCCGGCAGCTGGAATTCTGGACCTGAAAGGGGTGAAACAAAGATAGCTATTCTGCACAACTCCAAATGACCTGAAAATTTACGGAGAATTATTTTGGAATATATAAAAAATACTGACGAAAGAATCAACAGGAGAGGACCCACCAGGCAGCCACAAGCCTGGGGGGCGCGCCCTACCCCCTGGGCGCGCCCCCAAGCTTGTGGGGCCCCTGGCAGGCCTCCGGCCCCCTCCTTCTGCTATATGAAGCCATTTGCCCTAGAAAAAAAATCTGAGGAATACTTTTGGGATGAAGCGCCGCCGTCTCGAGGCGGAACTTGGGCAGGAGCTATTTTGCTCTCCGAGGGAGCGATTCCGCCGGGGATACTTCCCTCCGGGTGGGGGAAATCGAGGCCATCGGCATCACCAACGATCCTCTCATTGTGGGAGGACCAATCTTCATCAACATCTTCACCAGCACCATCTCATCTCAAACCCTAGTTCATCTCTTGTATTCAATCTTTGTCTCAAAACCTCAGATTGGTACATGTGGGTTGCTAGTAGTGTTGATTACATCTTGTAGTTGATGCTAGTTGGTTTATTTGGTGGAAGATTATATGTTCAGATCCTTAATGCTATTCAATACCCCTCTGATCTTGAACATGAATATGATTTGTGAGTAGTTACTTTTGTTCTTGAGGACATGGGAGAAGTCTTGTCATAATTAATCATGTGAATTTGGTATTCGTTCGATATTTTGATGATATGTATGTTGTTGCTTCCTTTAGTGGTGTCGTGTGAATGTTGACTACATGACACTTCACCATCTTTGGGCCTAAGGGAAGGCATTGTGGTGTAGTAATTAGATGATGGGTTGCTAGACTGACAGAAGCTTAAACCCTAGTTTATGCGCTATTCCGTAAGGGGCTGATTTGGATCCATATGTTTCATGCTATGGTTAGAGTTATCTTAATCTTCTTTCGTAGTTGCGGATGCTTGCGAGAGGGGGTAATCATAATTGGGAGGCTTGTTCAAGTAAGAACAGCACCCAAGCACCGGTCCACCCACATATCAAATTATCAAAGTAGCGAACGCGAATCAAACAAACATGATGAAAGTGACTAGATGAAATTCCCATGTGTCCTCGAGAATGCTTTGCTTATTATAAGAGTTCGTTCCGGCTTGTCCTTTGCTATAAAAAAGGATTGGGCCACCTTGCTGCACTTTATTATACTTGTTACTTGCTACGAATTACCTTGCTATCAAAACTATCTGTTACCACTACTTTCAGTACTTGCAGAGAATACCTTGCTGAAAACCGCTTGTCATTTCCTTCTGCTCCTCGTTGGGTTCGATACTCTGACTTATCGAAAGGACTACGATTGATACCCTATACTTGTGGGTCATCAAGACTCTTTTCTGGCATCGTTGCCAGGGAGTGAAGCGCCTTTGGTGAGTGGAATTTGGTAAGGAAACATTTATATTACGTGCTGAAATTTACTGTCACTTGTCACTATGGAAAGTAATCCTTTGAGGGGCTTGTTCGGGGTATCTTCACCTCGACCGGAAGCATTAAGAGTTTCTCCTCAACCTACTGAACCTACTGAAAATATTTATTATGAAATTCCTTCGGGTATGGTAGAGAAATTGCTAGCTAATCCTTATGCTGGAGATGGAATGGTGCATCCTGATATGCACTTGAAATATGTGGATGAAATTAGTGGATTGTTTAAGCTTGCAGGTCTATCCGAAGATGGAGTTAAGAAGAAAGTATTCCCTTTATCTTTGGAGGGAAAGGCATTGACATGGTATAGGCTATGTGATTATATTGAAACATGGGACTGGAACCGGTTGAAGCTGGAATTCCACCAGAAATTTTATCATATGCAATTGGTTCATCGTGATCGGAATTATATATATAATTTTTGGCCTCGTGAAGGAGAAAGTATCGCTCAAGCTTGGGGGAGGCTTAAGTATATGTTGCATACATGCCCCAATCATGAGCTCCCAAGAGAAATAATTATTCAAAACTTTTATGCTTGGCTTTCTCATAATGATCAATCCATGCTCGATACTTCTTCTACTGGTTCCTTTATGAAGAGAACTATTGAATTCATATGGGATCTTCTGGAAAGAATTAAACGTAACTCTGATGATTGGGAAATCGACAAAGGTAATGAGTCAGGTATAAATCTTGAGTTTGATTGTGTTAAATCTTTTATGGAAACCGATGCTTTTCATAAGTTTAGTACTAAATATGGACTTGACTCTAAGATAGTAGCTACCTTTCGTGAATCTTTTGCTGCTTATGTTGATCTCCCTAAGGAGAAATGGTTTAAATATCATCCACCTATTGAATTGAATGAAGAACCTGTCAGTGTTAAAGAAGAAACAATTGTTTACAATGTTGATCCAGTTGTGCCTACTGCTTATATTGAGAAACCTCCTTTCCCTGTTAGGATTAAGGAATATGCTAAAGCTTCAACTGTGGTTAATAAAAGTAATATAAGAACAACTAGACCTTCTGAACAAATTAAAGTTGAACCTAATATTGCAATGGTTAAAGATCTTTTAGTTGATGATATTGATGGGCATGTTATTTACTTTTGCGATGAGGCTACTAGAATTGCTAAACCTGCTAGAAATGAGCGAGATATGCTAGATAAGAATAAGCCCGTAGTTGGCATGCCTGTTGTTTCTGTTAAGATTGGAGATTATTGCTATCATGGCTTATGTGATATGGGTGCTATTGTGAGTGCTATTCCGTTTTCCTTATATCAAGAAGTAATGAATGATATTGCACCTATTGAGATTGAAGATATTGATGTTACTATTAAGCTTGCAAATAGAGATACTATCACACCACTTGGGATTGTTAGAGATGTTGAAGTCTTGTGTGGTAAAATCAAATACCCTACTGATTTCCTTGTACTTGGTTCACAACAAGATAATTTTTGTTCCATTATATTTGGTAGACATTTCTTGAATACCGTTAATGCTGAAATTGATTGTGTTAAATAGAAGGTTAGAGTTAAGTTTGGTGATATATCTCATGAATTTAATTTCTCTAAGTTTAGTAGACAATATCATGATAAAGAATTACCTAGTAAATATGAAATTATTGGTCTTGCTTCTATTGTTGTACCTCCTACTGATCCTTTAGAACAATATTTGCTAGACCATGAGAATGATATGAATATGAATGAAAGAAATGAAATAGATGAGTTGTTCTTTAAACAAGCGCCTATCCGTAAACATAATTTTCCTATTGAAACCTTGGGAGATCCACCTCCACCCAAGGGTGATCCTGTGTTTGAATTAAAGCAATTACCTGATACACTTAAATATGCTTATCTTGATGAAAAGAAGATATATCCTGTTATTATTAGTGCTAACCTTTCACAGCATGAAGAAAAGAGATTACTTAAAACTCTGAAGAAGCACTGGGCTGCTATTGGATATACTCTCGATGATCTTAAGGGCATTAGTCCCACTTTATGTCAGCATAAAATTCATATGGAGCCAGACACTAAACCCATTGTTGATCATCAAAGAAGGCTGAATCCTAGAATGAAGGATGTGGTAAGAACTGAAATATTAAAGCTTCTGGAGGCAGGTATAATTTATCCCATAGCTGATAGTAGATGGGTAAGTCCCGTTCATTGTGTTCCTAAGAAAGGAGGTATTACCGTTGTTCCTAATGATAAAAATGAACTTATCCCACAAAGAATTGTAATTGGTTATAGGATGGTAATTGATTTTAGGAAATTAAATAAAGCTACTAGGAAAGATCATTACCCCTTGCCTTTTATTGATCAAATGTTAGAAAGATTATCTAATCATACACACTTTTGCTTCCTAGATGGTTATTCTGGTTTCTCTCAAATACATGTTTCACTTGAAGATCAAGAGAAAACCACCTTTACTTATCCTTTTGGAACTTATGCTTGTCGTCGTATGCCTTTTGGTTTATGTAATGCACCTACTACCTTTCAAAGATGTATGACTGCTATATTCTCTGACTTTTGTGAAAAGATTGTTGAGGTTTTCATGGATGATTTCTCCGTTTACGGAACTTCTTTTGATGATTACATGAGAAACCTTGATCAAGTTTTGCAGAGATGTGAAGAAATTAATCTTGTTTTGAATTGGGAGAAGTGCCACTTTATGGTGAATGAAGGTATAGTCCTTGGGCATAAAATTTCTGAAAGGGGTATTGAAGTTGATAAAGCTATAGTTGACGCTATTGAGAAAAGGGATAATTAATTTTATGCCCCTAGTTGTGTCCCACTCCTGTGTTTTACCCCTAATTTCAGAAACTCACCTGTTCAGTCGAAGCCACTTTGCAATTCTTATGCTTTTGCCCTTTGACCCTTTCACTGTCACTTTGAAAAATTCATAACAAATTCATACTAACTTAGAAAAATTCAAATAAGATATCAAAATGTTCAGAAAAACATCACCTATATGTGCATGTCATTTTCATTCTTGACAAAAGTGTTGGAAAGTCCCCATCTCAGTTTTAGCTCATATGATCTTAGCATGAACACTAAAATCTAAATAAATTCAAAAAATTCTAAATTTTTTGGGTGGCAAACATTGACCAATGTTTTGAGTGCTTGCCGAGTTTCATAAGGGAATGACATTCGTGGAAGATGTGGCAAAGAAAATAAAATCAATGCTCCAAAATTTCCTTTTTTTGCCACGACTTCCATGAATGTCATTCCATTATGAAACTTGGCAAGCACTCAAAACATTGGTCAATATTTGCCACCAAAAAAAATTAGAATTTTTTGATTTTACTGTTCATGCTAAGATCATATGAGCTAAAACTAAGATGGGGACTTTCCAACACTTTTGTGAAGAATGAAAATGACATGCACATATAGGTGATGTTTTCCTGAACATTTTGATATCTTATTTGAATTTTTCTGAGTTAGTATGAATTTGTTATGAATTTTTCAAAGTGATGGTCAAAGGGTCAAAGGGCAAAAGCATAAGAATTGCAAAGTGGCTTGGACTGAACAGGTGAGTTTCCGAAATTAGGGGTAAAACACACGAGTGGGACACAACTAGGGGCATAAAACTAGCCATGTCCTAAAGATATCAAAGGTATAAGAAGTTTCCTCGGTCATGCTGGTTTTTATAGAAGGTTTATAAAAGACTTCTCTAAATTTTCTAGGCCTCTTACTAATCTCTTGCAAAAAGATGTTCCATTTGTTTTTGATGATGATTGTGTAGAAGCCTTTGAAATACTTAAGAAAGCCTTAATTTCTGCACCTATTGTTCAACCACCTGATTGGAACCTACCCTTTGAAATTATGTGTGATGCTAGTGATTATGCTGTTGGTGCTGTTCTAGGACAAAGAGTTGATAAGAAATTGAATGTTATTCATTATGCTAGTAAAACTCTAGACAGTGCTCAAAGAAATTATGCTACTACTGAGAAAGAATTTTTAGCAGTTGTGTTTGCATGTGATAAATTCAGATCTTACATTGTTGATTCCCAAATGACATGTTTGAAAATGTGCACTTACAAAGTTTCATTAGGTGAGAGCCCATTGAGAGTCGAGAAGTCATCGTCCCTAGCCCAAACCTATGTTTTCTCCGACCAGCAGAGAAGGGAAAGGTACGCTCAACGAAGTCTTGTATATACAGTGTCTATGTTTAGGTTTCGTTGTCACCATGTGGCACATGGCGTCTTGCCTAAGTGAAGTGTGTTGCCGTCGGGGTGACACATGGCGTCTTGCCGAAGTGAAGTGTGTTGTCATCGTGTCCGAGGAGTGGCAGGTGGCTCACGGATGCTCGTGGTACTGGTTGCTGGCCAGCTGCTGCGAAACGCACCATCAATGGAATCTCCTTCAATAAGCTCGATTGGTTCATGCTCTAGAGGAGTAGAGGTGCTCCGCTGCTTCCCGATCTTCGAAGGTTGTGGTAGGGGCAAACACAAAGTGAGGAAAAGATGGAGTTCTAGATCAGGATATAGCTCATCCATGGTGGCTGCTTTGGAGCGGCTATGACGATCGACTGCTGTCCGACTCCAACACACCACCACAACTGGTGGACCAAGGACAGCCATTCTATATGGCTGAATTGCAGTATTAGAATGTATAATAACGAAAGGCAAAAAAAGTCTCATGACATCTTTTTATTATATAGTCTCACATCAGAAGATACATCGATATTGCTACAAATGAGCTAATAGAACCCTTTGCAACTAGTATTTCAAACTATAAACTTCTCTGGACCAAGATATGACTAAAGATTCTGTTAACAAAAAAATAATGATGATGAAAAATACCGCAACACCTCCCCAAGTTTGAAACATGCTTAGGAGGGTGCCTTATAACCTTGTACTCAGGCTTAATCCTTAGATGATGAAGGTGGGTTGTTAGTGAAGCTCTTGCAAAGAACATGGTTCTCTTCCTCCAAATAAGCATTTCGTTCTTTGAGACTTATAAAAAGAGCGCAAATCTCATCTACTACACGACTAGGTTATAAGACTAGATATTGACCAAGTTTATGACGAAAGCTTGTCAACCTTGACCCAGATTAATGTTGCTCATAGAACAACAAATACTCTTAATGAACTAATGGAATCTAATAGGGGTAATTAATGTATTTTTAATATTAATGTTTTGAATTAATATAGGAATTAAAGAAAATATAAGTATAGAATAAGCATTTCAAAAGGTATGTTTCTCACCGGATTGCATTATTTTCTTTTTCTGTTAATTTCGCAAAAAGAAAAAAAATAAAGTGGATAACTCATTCGTACTAATGTTTTGAATTCTTTTTTCCCTAAAAAAAGAAGTTCGCCATAGCAAAATTCGAAATGTTAGCAAAGCGCGTGGGCATTCCTTTTGGCCAACCGTCCCCTGCGCCTTGTTCGGTCACTCCCCATCACCTCGTCCTCTCCTCTAAAGGAAAAAAAAACCTCAACCCTCCCGGCACGGTGGCACCAGCTCTCCCAGATCCGCCTCCGCCTCGACCTGCCGCCTCGAGACAGCGCCGCCGCTCCTCTCGCCTACCGTCGTTGCCTTCCTCCTCTCTCCTCCAGCTGCTCTAGAACCACCTCTCCTTGATCCCTGCACCACCAACCCTAATTCAAGTCTCTGCACTAGAATCCCACCTCCGAGCACCGTCACTGCCCTCTATCCTTGACTCCTTCGACGTGCGTCACACCATCAGCACCAAGGATGGCCTCTCCCTCACGCTCTGCGTGCACCGCAACATACTCGTTGCGCAGAGCGGGTTCTTCACCGGCAAGCTCTCAGACCGCTGGTCCAATCAGCGGTGGACATTGCCTCACATCGGCCAGATCTTCGACTACGACAACGTGGAGGTATACGTCGAGACTCTGCGCCTCATGTGCTGCAAGGATCTCGACAGGAGGTTGATGAGGTAGGTACGACCTCTTCTTTTCCTTTAGCAGATAGGCACGGCGCCGCCATCCCCTATTCGACACCTGGCTGGTGCGGACCGGCGCACTCCCTGTCGCTGCAGCAGAGCGGCGGTAGACACAATCCCCCACCCGAGACGCCCCCACACTGCTTAGCGCCCCCCTTCTGCTCGGATGCCCCAACATTAGATTATTGTTGTGTCCTAATCTAACTTTACTCCATTATAATTTTGCAATGTACAGCAATACCAGATGGACTAAATTACTTACATTTAATGCAGAGATTGATGACGTTTGATGC
This sequence comes from Elymus sibiricus, assembly GCA_039707655.1. Lineage (NCBI taxonomy): Eukaryota > Viridiplantae > Streptophyta > Magnoliopsida > Poales > Poaceae > Elymus > Elymus sibiricus. Next base: position 17,662,657 of record CM077664.1, on the reverse strand, counting down.
AGGATGATGTATATCAGCGATAACATCTCTTGCCAATTTGGTAAACAAATCCACAATTCTGTATACTGTCTTTAGTACTGCATTGCAGAATCGTGGGAGAGTTTAGGTTTGAAGCATTGGCTTAATGGTAATTTATCTCTATCATCTAGATTACGGGTGTGTTCTCTCTAATATACTTCTCTGTACATGCATGTTTGTGAATTTCTAAGAGATACACTTGGTCTAAAATATTACCAGATGTAGTAGCAGACCATTTTAATGTGTCAATGTCATGATGCACTAATTCGTGACAGAATGGTTGCATCTTCCACCAATTTCCTGGTAATGGTTTATCTGATTATTATTTTTTCAGCAGAACTAATGTAGATGTGTTGAAGCAATGTTACGTTTCCTGTTATAGATTTTCCATTTTGGTTATCTCGACTACGAAGCATCGGTTTCCGTTCCATGATTCCAAAATTCATACTTTATGCAAAGTGAAAATGTTCCAATTCCTTGCAGAACAAAGACAGTTGGGCAGAAAGTAGCTTTTCCAATTTGTCTTGAAAGTTGAAACCTTGCGAGAATTAGTACAGTAGATCATTAGCTGATGGCTTAAAAAGTGCGATGTCATTATGTGCACAGGTATGCATATTTTGCTTATGTTGGTACATGCCCTTTGCTAAATAGATTTTTTTTAACTGTGGTAACCAAACAGGGTGCTATTCTATGTTGAGAATTCTTGTTTCCTTAAGATATGCTACCACTTTTTATGCCTTAGCATTCTTCTCTATGTAGTGCAGATTTTCTATGAAGTAAAACCAGCAGTTCAGAACAAAAAGAGAACATCTTTAGTTTCACACATCCCCTCAAATGATGTCCGCTCATTATATATATAAAAAGAGCGGCGTACTTTCTTCTTTCCATGTCGCAAATTTCATATTTACCTTTTGCCTGTTCCAATTTCATATTAGATTAGAAGACATTTGATATATGATTAGAAGGCATCTATGTCCTATTTTGCCTAGAGAAGTTGCACTTGTTAAATACTTGAGAGCATCTCGGTCATATTACAATCTGCTGGTGTTGTGGTGTCATTCTATAACTTTCGTGCTTTGTGAATCTGTGTCAAAATCAAAGTCGAGTGCCAGTGGCACTTCTATCTATTGTCCTCATTACAACGTTAGATTTTCATTTGCACACTTGTGTGAGTTGTGTTGCCATCACCTTAAGATTATTTTCATTGGTTGTACCTTGTGATCCATGTTTTCATGTTTCTTACAACTAGTTTTATGATTTGTAGAGACGTGAAGGAATGCTGGAGGTAGTTGCAATGGTGGGAGCAATATTTATGGTGATGAGTATAATATGAATAACGAAGATTAGAACATACTTCTTTAAGCGACTCAACCAAGAGAAGTTCTCAAGCTAGAATGTTGACAGTGTTTGATGTTTTTGGACTATTTATCTTTAGAAAAATGTTAGGCACATTATGTTCTAGTTACTATTTCATTTTTTATTCATCATTAAAGCTAAATGTGATTTGGATGCAACTCTTGTTGTGCTTGTTATATATTATGAGGTTGTGCAAAATATAATTCATCTTTTGTCATTTGGGTCGAATGCAAGAAATTCCGAAGTAATCTTGTGATTGTGAGGTTTGCACCTTGTGAAATATATTTGAAATGCGAGTTCTATAATATGGACTTGTATGTCCAACAAGACTAAATTAGACAACGTTTTGGGATTGACAAACAGTCAGTAATTATACTAATTGACGGTCTTGGTTGACCACTCGGCTATAACAATGTTCGACAGTGTATGAACACCGTAACACATTATTAATTCGGAGGTGGTAGGCACCCTCTCGACCATAACTATATCCGATGGGGCAAATAGACCGTCGACCATTGTCAACACCGACGGGAGAGAAAAGCCGTCGGCAAATGCATATCCGATGGGGAACGGTCGGCTATAAGTGTCGTCTGGTCATGCTGAGGTCGCCGTTGACCAAGACATGGCCGACAGTTCACCGTCGGCTTGGCACCGTTGGTAAAATTGATAACCGACAGTACCGTCGGCTATGGCAGTAATGGCCGACCAAGCATCACCGACAGGAGATTACCGACGGTCCACCGTCGGTTATAGTCTTAGCCGAGGGTGAACTAAAATATCCGACGAGGATTCAACCCTCGGCTATATTGGGATATCTAGTAGTGCAAGTATTTTCCTCCCACTAAGATTATTTCTTTAAGAAATCAAATTATGAATTTTAAGCAACTTGAGCATGAACATGTTGCACAATCTTGGGAGAGAATGAAATTAATGATAAGAAATTCCCCAACTTATGGTTTGAATTTATGGATGATCATACAAAAAAATTATGCGGGACTAAACTTTGTCTTTAGGAATTTGCTAGACTCTGCCGCAGGTGGTACTTTTATGGAAATTACATTGGGAGAAGCTACAAAACTTCTTGATAATATTATGGCAAATTATTCTCAATGGCACACTGAACGAACTCCAACTTGTAAGAAGGTAAATTCTATTAAAGAAAATAATACTTTGAGTGATAAGATGGATGCTCTATTGAAATTGGTTGCTAGTAAGAATGCGCATATTGATCCTAATGATGTGCCATTGTCTACTTTGATTGAGCAAAATAATGATGCTATTGATGTGAATTTTGTCTCTAGAAATAATTTCAACAACAATGCTTATAGGGGTAATTTCAAATCCTAAACCGTTTCCTGGAAATTCCTCTAATAATTATGGTAATTCTTATAATAATAATAATAGGATGCCCTCTGATCTTTAAAGTAATATTAAATAATTTATTAGTTCACAAAAGAATTTCAATGCTATGATAGAAGAAAAATTGAATAGAGTTGATGAATTGGCTAGGAACATAGATAGAATTGCTCATGATGTGGAAAATCTCAAAACTAAAATTTTGCCATCCAAGCATGATATAAATGAGTCTATTAAGGCTATCTATGTTTCCATTAATTAAAGTAAAGAAAGGACTGCTAGGTTGAGAGCTAAGCGAGAATTTCTAGAAAAAGCGATTCCACCCGGTTTCTATCGTAGTAATGATGAAGATATTAAAATGATTGGTGTCACTCCTATTGAATAATTATTTAGTAACATAAAACTTGATGAAAAAGGGACTGGAGAAGAGTCAACTTTAGATAGAAGGAGTCCCACTTGCTTGGAGGGTGATAATCTTGATCATAAAAATGAAAAAAACGGGTTTGGAGAGGTCAAAACTTTAAATAGTAATGCACCCACTACTTTGGATTACAAGGACTTTAATTATGATAATTGTTCTTTAATTGACTGTATTTCCTTATTGCAATCCATGATTAATTCACCAAATGCATATGAACAAAATAAGGCTTTCACTAAACACATTGTAGAAGCCATGATGAAAGCACATGAAGAAAAACTTGAGTTGGAAGTATCAATTCCTAGGAAATTACAAGATGAATGGGAACCTACTATTAAATTAAAAATTAAATATTATGAATGTAATGCTCTTTGTGATCTTGGTGCTAACGTTTCCACTATACCAAAGTCTTTGTGTGATGTGCTAGTTCTCACCGACTTGGATCCTTGTTCCCTTAATTTGCATCTTGCGGATTCCACTATTAAAAAGCCATTGGGTAGAATAAATGATGTGCTTATTCTTGCAAATAGAAATTATGTGCCCGTGGACTTTATTGTTCTTGACATTGAATGCAATCCTTCTTGCCCCATAATACTTGGTAGGCCTCTTCTTCGAACTATTGGTGCTATTATTGATATGAAAGAAGGTAATATAAGATTTCAATTTCCACTAAAGAAAGGGATGGAACAATTCCCTAGGAAAAGAATTAAAGAACCCTATGAATCCATTATGAGGGCCACTTATGGAATTAACTTGAAGGATGACAACACTTGAAACTATGCATTATGCCTAGCTAGGGGCATAAAACAATAGCGCTTGTTGGGAGGCAACCCAATGAATAAAATAAATTTTTGCTTTTACCTACTGTTTTTGAGTGTTTGAATAATTATAGATTCTGTTTTGATTGTGTTTTTATGTTTTAATTAGTGTTTGTGCCAAGTAATGCCTTTGGGATGATTTGGAAGATAGTATAATTGATGCTGTTTGGAAAACAGAAAGTTTTGCGTCCAGTGCTGGAATTTTAATTCTGTACTCGAGCATCAGAAAAATCTGAAATTTTTACAAAGACTTGGTATATGAATTTCACACGTTGTAATAATTTTTAAGAATTTTTGGAGTTACAAGAGTATTGATTTTAAATAGATCTTTACAGACTATTCTGTTTTAGACAGATTCTGTTTTTTGTTACATAGTTTGCTTATTTTGATGAATCGATGGATCATATCGGGGGGTATGAGTCATGGAGAAGTTGGAGTACAGTAGAATTATGCCAATATTAAATATTAATCAATTTACTACAGTACCTAAAGTTAAAGATTTGTTTCTTATACTAACGGATCTCACGAGGTTTCTGTTGAGTTTTGTGTGCTGAAGTTTTCAAGTTTTGGGTGAGACTACGATGGATAAAGGAATAAGGAGCGGCAAGAGCCTCAGCTTGGGGATGCCCAAGGCACCCCAAGGTAATATTCAAGGAAGACTCAAGCGTCTAAGCTTGGGGATGCCCCGGAAGGCATCCCCTCTTTCGTCTACAATCTATCGGTAACTCACTTGGAGCTATATTTTTATTCATCACATGATATGTGTTTTACTTGAAGCGTCTTATGATATAGTTTGTTTGCTTTTGTTTGCTTTTTAGTTTGTCACAATCATATTTTCTGAACACACCTTTTTGAGAGGGACACACATTATTCGTGATTTGTTAGAATACTTTATGTGATTCACTTATATCTTTTGAGCTAGGCAGTTGCTTTAGTACTTCACTTATATCTTTTAGAGCACGGTGGTGGTTATATTTTAAAGAAATAGTTGCACTCTCATGCTTCACTTATATCTTTTTGAGAGTCTCATGATAGCAATGGTAATATGCACGGGTTATGAATTTGGTCCGGATATGATAGGTATTCAAGAGGGATATAATAAAAACTTTCATGTAGATCACTGAATATGATAAATTTGATTCCTTGCAATAGTTTTGCAATATTAAGATGGTAATATGGGGGAGGTATTAGTAGATAATTGTGGTTTAGTAAGAATAATGGTGTTAAGGTTTGTGATTCCCGAAGCATGCACGTATTATCTGTTGTTATGCTAAGAAGTTGTAGCATGATTTATTATTGATTGTCTACCTTATGAGTGGCGGTCGGGGATGAGCGATGGACCTTGTCCTACCAATCTATCCCTCTAGGGGCATGCGTAGGAGTACTTTGCTTCGAGGGCTAATAAACTTTCGCAATAAGTATGTGAGTTCTTTATGACTTATGTGAGTCCATGGATTATATGCACTCTTACCCTTCCGCAATTTGCTAGCCTCTTCGAAACCGTGCCTTGCCCTTTCTCACATCGAGAGTTGAGGCAGACTTCGCCGGTGCATCCTAACCCCGTGATATGATACGCTCTATCATATCACACATAAGCCTCCTTATATCTTCCTCAAAACAGCCACCATACCTACCTATCATGACATTTCCATAGCCATTCCGAGATATATTGCCATGCAACTTCCACCGTTTCGTTTTTTTATGACATACATCATCATTGTCATAGTGCTTTGCATGATCATATAGCTGACATAGTATTTGTGGCTCAGCCACCGTTCATCATTGCTATACATGTTACGCTAGCATCATTTCACATCCTGGTACACTGCCAGAGGCATTCATATAGAGTCATATTTTGTTCTAGTATCGAGTTGTAATGTTGAGTTGTAAGTAAATAGAGATGTGATGATCATCATTATTAGAGCATTGTCCCAGTGAGGTAAGAATGATGGAGACTAATGAGTCCTTGAAAAAGTGGGGACGAGGTCCATGAGATCGTTCTAAAAAAAAGAAGGCAAAAAAGAGCCATAAAAAATAATAAATGAGAGAAAAAGAGAGAAGGGGCAATGTTACTATCCTTTTCCACACTTGTGCTTTAGAGTAGCACCATGTTTTTCATATAAAGAGTCTCCTATTTTGTCACTTTCATATACTAGTGGGAATTTTTTATTATAGAACTTGGCTTGTATATTCCGATGACGGGCTTCCTCAAATGCCCGAGGTCTTCATGAGCAAGCAAGTTGGATGCACACCCACTTAGTTTTCATGTTGAGCTTTCATACACTTATAGCTCTTAGTGCATTCGTTGCATGGCAATCCATACTCCTCGCATTGACATGAATTGATGAGCATCTCCATAGCCCGTTGATTAGCCTCGTTGATGTGAGACTTTCTCCATTTTTTGACTTCTCCTATTTATCTCTACCACCATACTCTATTCCACCCATAGTGCTATATCCATCACTTGCGCTCATGTATTGAGTGGGAGTTGAAAAAGCTGAAGCACGTTAAAAAGTATGAACCAATTGCTCGGCTTGTCATCGGGGTAGTGCATGATAAATACTTTGTGTGAAGAAGATGGAGCATGACAGGATTATATGATTTTGTAGGGATAATGTTCTTTAGCATTTTTATTTTGAAAGACATGATTGTTTATTAGTATGCCTGAGTATTGATGTCTTTATATCAAATTATAGTCTATTGCTTTGAATCATTTGGATCTTATTATTCATACCGTAAGAGAAAGATTACATGATGAAACATGATAGGTAGCATTCCATATTAAGCTTGGGGATGCTTGATACGTCTCCAACGTATCTATCATTTTTGATTGTTCCATGCTATTATAGTATCAATCTTGGATGTTTTTATATGCAATTATATATCATTTTTTGGGACTAACCTATTAACCTAGTGCCCAGTGACAGTTGCTGTTTTCTGCTTGTTTTTGGCTTTTCAGAGAAACAATACCAAATGAAGTCCAAATGCCACGAAACTTTTTGGCAATTTTTTTCTGGACAAAAGAAACCTTGGAAGCTTTGGGAGGAGGCCAGAAGCCTCACGGAGGCTTCACAAGGCAATAGGGCGCGCCCCAGGGGGGGCGCGCCGTGTTGCCTTATGGGGCCCACGTGGCTCCGTTTGACCTAATTCCACTTCTATAAATTCACAAATATTGGGAAACCATCAGAGAGCCAGAAGAGAAAACCTTTCCGCCGCCGCAAGCCTCTGTTCTTCCACGATCCCATCTGGAGGCCTTTTCCGGTACTTTGTCGGAGGGGTAATCGATCACGGAGGGCTTCTACATCAACCTTGCTGCCCTTTCGATGATGTGTGAGTAGTTTACCACAGACCTACGGGTCCATAGCTAGTAGCTAGATGGCTTCTTCTCTCTATTTGATCTTCAATACAATGTTCTCCTCGATGTTCTTGGAGTTCTATCCGATGTAATCTTCTTTTGCGGTGTGTTTGTTGGGATCCAATGAATTGTGAGTTTATGATCAGATTATTCATGAGAAATATTTGAGTCTTCTCTAAACTCTTTTATGCATAATTGTTATAGCTTTGTATTTCTCTATGATCTATCGATTTGGTTTGGCCTACTAGATTGATTTATCTTGCAATGGGAGAGGTGCTTTGTGATGGGTTCAATCTTGTGGTGCTCAATCCCAGTGACAGAAGGGGACATGACACGTATTTGTATTGTTGCCATTAAGGATAAAAAGATGGGGTTTATTCACATTGCTTGAATTTGCTTCTCTACATCATGTCATCTTGCTTAAGGCTTTAATCTGTTTTTATCAACTTAATACTCTAGATGCATGCTGGATAGCGGTCGATGAGTGGAGTAATAGTAGTAGATGCAGGCAGGAGACGGTCTACTTGTCTCGGACGTGATGCCTATATACATGATCATTGCCATGAATCCGTCATAATTATTTGCTTTTCTATCAATTGCCCAACAGTAATTTGTTTACCCACCGTATGTTTCTGTGCTCGAGAGAGAAGCCTCTAGTGAAAACTATGGCCCCCGGGTCTATCTTTATCATATAAAAAACCTAAAAATACCTTGCTGCAATTTATTTACTTTTATTTTAATTAGTGTTTTAGTTTATCTATTTACCTCGATAAGATTTAATCCTTGCAAATAACCGCTAAGAGGATTGACAACCCTCTTATTTGCGTTGGGTGCAAGTGTTTGCTCTTGTGTGTGTAGGTGCGCTTAACGGAATTTTGCTTGGTTCTCCTACTGGATTGATAACCTTGGTTCTTAACTGAGGGAAATACTTATCTCTACTGTACTGCATCATCCTCTCCTCTTCGGGGAAATACCAACGCAGACTACAAGTAGCAATGAACAATTAGCTGTCATAAATGCTTCTCGTAATACTCCTTGGTATGCAGACTATGCTAATTACATTGTTGCTAAATATATACCACCTAGTTTCACATACCAACAAAAGAAAAAGTTCTTTTTTGATTTAAGACATTACTTTTGGGATGACCCACACTTATATAAAGAAGGAGTAGATGGTATTATTAGACGTTGTGTACCTGAGCATGAACATGAACAAATCCTATGTAGGTGTCACTTCGAGGCATATGGAGGGCACCATGCGGGAGACCGAACCGCACACAAGGTATTACAATCCGGTTTTTATTGGCCTACTCTTTTCAAGGAAGCACGTAAGTTTGTCCTTTCTTGTGATGAATGACAGAATTGGTAATGTTGGTAGATGTCAGGAAATGCCTATGAATTATTCACTTGTTATTGAACCATTTGATGTTTGGGGTTTTGATTATATGGGACCTTTTCCTAAATCCAATGGGTATACTCATATTCTCATAACACTTACATTAAAATGCTTAAAGAAGTTATATTCCCGAGGTTTGGAGTCCATAGATATTTAATGACTGATGGTGGTTCACATTTTATTCATGGTGCTTTCCGTAAATTGCTTGCTAAATATGATGTTAATCATAGAATTGTTGAAATATGTCCTAGAGGCAATAATAAATTGGTTATTATCATATTTCTTTGTTCATGATAAAGGTTTATTATTCATGCTATAATTGTATTGACCGGAAACTTAAATACATGTTTGAATACATAAACAAATACAATGTCCCTAGTAAGCCTCTACTAGACTAGCTCGTTGATCAAAGATGGTTAAGGTTTCCTAACCATAGACATGAGTTGTCATTTGATAATGGGATCACATCATTAGGAGAATGATGTGATGGACAAGACCCAACCGTAAGCTTAGCATTTGGTCATATCACTGAGTTTATTGCTATAGCTTTCTTCATGTCAAGTATCTATTCCTAAGACCATGAGATCATGCAACTCCCGGATACTGGAGGAATACTTTGTGTGCTATCAAACGTCACTTCATAACTGGGTGATCATAAAGATGCTTTACATGTATCTCCGAAGGTGTCTATTGGGTTGGCATGGATCGAGACTGGGATTTGTCACTCCGTATGATGGAGAGATATCTCTGGGCCCTCTCGGTAATACAACATCATAAAGAGCTTGCAAGCAATGTGCCTAATGAGTTAGTCATGGGATCTTGTATTACGGAACGAGTAAAGAGACTTGCCGGTAACGAGGTTCAAATAGGTATGGAGATACCAACGATCGAATCTCGGGCAAGTAAAATATCGCTGAACAAAGGGAATTGCATACGGGATTAACCGAATCCTCGACATCATTGTTCAACCGATATAAAAGATCTTCGTGGAATATGTAGGAACCAATATGGGCATCCAGGTTCCGGTATTGGTTATTGACTCAAGTGCAATTGGGAGACTGTTGGAAATATGCCCTAGAGGCAATAATAAATTGGTTATTATCATATTTCTTTGTTCATGATAAAGGTTTATTATTCATGCTATAATTGTATTGACCGGAAACTAAAATACATGTGTGAATACATAAACAAATACAATGTACCTAGTAAGCCTCTAATAGACTAGCTGGTTGATCAAAGATGGTTAAGGTTTCCTAACCATAGACATGAGTTGTCATTTGATAATGGGATCATATCATTAGGAGAATGATGTGATGGACAAGACCCAACCATAAGCTTAGCATTTGGTCATATCACTGAGTTTATTGCTATAGCTTTCTTCATGTCAAGTATCTATTCCTAAGACCATGAGATCATGCAACTCCCGGATACTGGAGGAATACTTTGTGTGCTATCAAACGTCACTTCATAACTAGGTGATCATAAAGATGCTCTACAAGTATCTCCGAAGGTGTCTGTTGGGTTGGCATGTATCGAGACTGGGATTTGTCACTCCGTATGATGGAGAGATATCTCTGGGCCCTCTCGATAATAAAACATCGTAAAGAGCTTGCAAGCAATATGCCTAATGAGGTAGTCACAGGATCTTGTATTACGGAATGAGTAAAGAGACTTGCCGGTAATGAGATTGAACTAGGTATGTAGATACCGACGATCGAATCTCGGGCAAGTAACATATCGCTGGACAAAGGGAATTGCATACGGTCTTAATCAAATCCTCGATATCGTGGTTCAACCGATAAAAGATCTTCGTGGAATATGTAGGAACCAATATGGGCATCCAAGTTCCGCTATTGGTCATTGACTGGAGAGGTGTGATGTCTACTACACATGTTATTCTTGTAGACTCGTGTTGGGCCTCCAAGCGCAGACTTTTGTAGGACAGTAGCAATTTTCCCTCAAGTGGATGACCTAAGGTTTATCTATCCGTGGGAGGCGTAGGTTGAAGATGGTATCTCTCAAACAACCCTGCAACCAAATACAAGAAATCTCTTGTGTCCCCAACACACCCAATACAATGGTAAATTGTATAGGTGCACTAGTTCGGCGAAGAGATGATGATAAAAGTGTAGTTTGGATAGTAGATATAGGTTTTTGTAATCCGAAAATATAAAAACAGCAAGGTAGCAAAAAGTAAACGGGCATAAAAATGGTATTTCAATGCTTAGAAACAAGGCCTAGGGTTCATACTTTCCCTAGTGCGATCTCCCAACATTGTTGACATAGTTGAATCATATGTAAATCCCTCACGTGCAACAAAGAGTTCACTCCAAAGTCACAAATAGCGGAGAACAAACGAAGAAATTGTTGTAGGGTACGAAACCACCTCAAAGTTATCCTTCCCGATCAATCTTATGAGCCATCCCCATTAATTGTCACGAACAGCCCTAGAGTTCGTACTAGAATAACACCTTAAGATACACATCAACCAAAACCCTAATGTCACCTAGGCACTCCAATGTCACCACGAGTACCCGCGGGTTTGATTATACGATATGCATCAGACAATCTTAGATTCATCTATTCAAACCAACACAAAGAACTTCAAAGAGTGCCCCAAAGTTTCTACCGGAAAGTCGAGACGAAAACGTGTGCCAACCCTTATGCATAGATCCCCAAGGTCACGGAACCCGCAAGTTGATCACCAAAACATACATCAAGTGACTCAAGTGAATATCCCATTGTCACCACAGATATCCATATGCAAGACATACATCAGGTGTTCTCAAATCCTTAAAGACTCAATCCGATAAGAAAACTTCAAAGGGAAAACTCAATTCATCACAAGAAGATAGAGAGGGGAAAACTCCATATGATTCATCTATATCAACAAAGCTCGCGATACATCAAGATCGTGCCATCTCAAGAACATGAGAGAGAGAGAGATCAAACACATAGCTACTGGTACAAACCCTCAGCCCCGAGGGTGAACTACTCCCTCCTCGTCATGGAGACCGCCGTGATGATGAAGATGGCCTCCGGTGATGCTTTCCCACCTCCGGCAGGGTGCCGGAAAAGGGCTGTAGATGGGATCTCTCTGGTACAGAGGCTTGCGGCGGCGTAAAAACTCATCTAGGTTAACTTTTGGGGGTTTCTAAATATATATGATTTTTCAGCGTTGGAATCACGCGAAACGGAGCCACGTGGGCCCCACGAGGTACCAGGGGGCGCCTGGCGGGGGGGGGGGGGGGGGTGGCGCGCCCTGGTGCCTCGTGGGCACTGGGTGGCCCCCCTCCATTGGGTCTTGGTGCCAATATTTTTTATTTGTCCAATAAAAAATCTCCAAAAAGTTTCAGCTCATTTGGAAAACTTTCATTTCTGCACAAAAAACAACACCACGGTAGTTCTGCTGAAAACAGCGTTAGTCCGGGTTAGTTCTAATCAAATCATACCAAAAAAATATAGAATTGTTATAAATATGGCATGAATACTTCATAAATTATAGATACGTTGGAGACATATCAGCATCCCCAAGCTTAATTCCTGCTCGTCCTCGAGTAGGTAAATGATAAAAGAAATAATTTATGAAGTGTGAATGCTAGCATAGTGCATAAGTTTGATCAATGATAATTTCAATCACTTTTTCTAGCATCATAACAGCAACTTTCTCTCATAAAAGTCATCATGATAAAGTAGCAATTAAAAACAGAAATTTTGATGTGGAATGCTACCTATCATAATCATCATATAATCGTTTGTTGCATGGACATTGGACTTGAACAAAGCAAGATCATTATTATAACAGCAATATTTATTATCATAAAACTTCTCATGAGCAAGTAACAATTCATCACAACAATGAAGTATAAGGCATAAACTTTCTTGGAAACTAACAAACTATTCTAGTCAACAATGCAATTGCAATTCATCATATTTTCAGGAAGGGTCTCATGTAGGAGCTTTTTAGCAAGTCCACATACTCAACCATCATTTAGTCTTCTATGATTGCTAACACTCACGACATATATATGGAGCAAAAGTTTCAGCCAGACACATAGAAAGATAGGGGCTTGTGATTTCGCCTCCCAACTTATTCACCTCAAGGGTGATGTCAAAAATAATAACTCATGATCACTCATATCCAACTGGATATATGTGCCTAGATCTTTCCCCATCACATGATGCTTGCAAAAGAGAAAAAATAAAAAGGAAGTAGAGGAGAACACTATTGACTCTTGCATAAAAAGTAAATACATAAAAGTAAATCCATAAAAGTAAAAGATTGGCCCTTCGCAGAGGGAAGCAGAGGTTGTCATGTGCTTTTTATTTTTGGATGCACAAGCCCTTAATGCAAAGGAACGTCACGTTATATTGCCCCTTGTGATAGAAACCTTTATTATGCAGTCCGTCGCTTTTATTTCTTTACCATCACAAGTTCGTACAACGCTTATTTCCCTTACAATACAAGATCATACATATTTAGAGGCAGTTTTTATTGCTTTTTGCACCGATGACAACTTACTTGAAGGATCTTATTCAATCCATAGGTAGATATGGTGGACACTTGTGACATGAAACTGGGTTTAAGGGTTTTGGATGCACAAGTAGTATCTCTACTTGGTGCGGATTTTTGGCTAGCAAAGATATTGGGCAAGCACCACATGTTGGAGGATCTATAACAATATAACTTCTATGTGAATATGAACAAACATAATTCATTACGTTGTTTTCCATGTCCAACGTCAACACTTTAACATAAAATACTTAATGGGGGCTCGCAATCATAAAAGATGTCCAAGATAGTATATTTGCATGTGAATCTTCTCTTCCCTTATTAACTTTTTCATGAATTGCATCATTGACTAATGCTATGCTTGTTAACCTCCAATAAATTTTACCACTTATACTTTTCTTTATGTAATGTCATTACTTTCCATAAGATAAGCATATGAAGCATATAAATTTTAACTTTATGATATTTAGTTCATTTCAACAATTTACTCATAGGATATAAGTGAGGAACAAGAGTAAATGACAAACTACTCCAAAAAGATATAAGTGAAGACCGAATGAGTAGCTAAACAATTAAGTAGCTATGTGAGGACTCTCTCTCATTTAAAAAGTTTCAGAACTTGATAATTTTATTAAAACAGCAAACAAAATGAAAATAAAAGGACACTCCAAGAATAGCACATATCATGTGAAGAAGCAAAAACTTAGGCTCAACCAAAACTGACCGATAGTTGTTGAAGAAGAAAGGTGGGATGCCTACCGGGGCATCCCCAAGCTTAGTTGCTTGAGACTTCTTAGAATAAATACTTGAGATGCCTTGGGCATCCCCAAGCTTGAGCTTTTGTGTCTCCTTAATTCCTCTCATATCACGGTTTCTCTAAATCTTAAAAACTTCATCCACACAAAACTCAACAAGAACTCATGAGATAAGTTAATATAAATCAACTCAAAACTTTAACATTCTATACTGTAGAAAATAACAAAAATTATAATTAAACATTGCATACTAAATGCCTCTTCATATTTAATACTCCTATACTCAAATAGAAACATTAAACTCGCAAACATATGCAAACAATGCAACTATAACAGCAATCTGCCAAAACAGAACAATCTGTAAAGACTGAATAAGAATCCATACTTCCCTAACTCCAAAAATTCTGAAAAATTACCACGTGACAGAGAACTCATGCATGTTTACTGTGTAAAAATCACAGATTTTTATCATGTTCTGACTATTCACGAATATTCTGGACATAACAGAAAACTTTCTGTTTTCAAACAGCAACACATGAACTTGCAAACTGAGCATGGTAAAGGCTATAATTGGCATTTTATTGAACTAAAAGATACAAAACATGATTATTTATAACACCAAGTGAATATCAACAGAAGAAAATGACACTGCAAGAAAACTCATATTATGTGACGAATAAAAATATAGCTCCAAGTGAGGTTACCGATAGTGTTGAAGACGAAAGAGAGGATGCCTTCCGGGGCATCCCCAAGTTTAGTTGCTTTGGTCTTCCTTGAATTTTACCTTGGGGAGCCTTGGGCATCCCCAAGCTTAGGGTCTTGCCACTCCTTATTCTCCTCATATCGATATCTCACCCAAAACTTGAAAACTTCAATCACACAAAACTTAACGGAACTTCGTGAGAACGGTTAGTATGATAAAGAATAAACCATCACTTAGGTACTGTCCAAGACAAGATTCACAATTGTTTCCATATAATTCCTACTGTATTTTATCATTTCCACAATTTATATCTCATAATATAAGCTAAGGAAACATTAAAACAAGCAAACTGTGCATTGAAAACAGAATCTGTCAAAAACAGAACAGTCTGTAATGATCTGAGCAACTACCATACTTCTGGAACTCTAAAAATTCTAAAAAATTAGGACAACGTCAAAAATTTGTATATAAATAGTGTATAAAAAGTTCAGAATTTTTTGACGCTCCAGTAAAATCTGGGAAATTAAACACTGGAGGCAAAAGTTTCTGTTTTTGCACAGAATTGAATCAACAAGTATCCACACTATCCCAAAGGTTTTACTTGGCACTTTATTGAAAGAAAACATATAAAACATGATTACTACAGTAGCTTAATCATGTGAACACACTAAAACAGAAAGGATATATATTGGGTTGTCTCCCAACAAGCGCTTTTCTTTAAAGCCTTTTAGCTAGGCATGATAATTTTGAATGATGCTCACATAGAACTAAAGAATTGAAACGTAAAGGGAGCATCATGAGAAATATATCAAACACATTTAAGCCTAACCCACTTCCTATGCATAGGTATTTTGTGATCAAATAGTTTATGGGAGCAAGAATCAACTAGCATAGGAAGGCAAAACAAGCATAACTTCAAAACTTTCAACACATAGAGAGGAAACTTGATATTATTGAAATATGTAGAAGCATATATTCCTCCCTCAAAATAATTTTCAGTAGCATCATGAAGAAATTCAACAATATATCCATCACACAAAGCATTCCTTTCATGATCCACAAGCATATAATTTTTACTACTCTCCACATAAGCAATTTTCTTCTCATTCATAATAATGGGAGCAAACTCAACAAAATAACTATCATGAGATACTTGTTTGGCATAATCCATTTGAGCATTAAAATTATGATGACAAATTTCATGGTTATAATTATTCTTTATAGCATACGTCTCATCACAATAATCATCAAAGATAGGAACTTTTTTATCACAGTCAATTGAAACCTCTTCCAAAATAGTGGAATCATCATTAAATAAATTCATGGCCTCCCCAAATCCACTTTCATCAATATAATCATCATAAATAGAAGGCATGCTATCATCATAGTAAATTTTCTCATCAAAACTTGGGGTGCTAAAAATATCATCTTCATCAAACATAGCATCCCCAAGCTCGTGGCTTTGCATATCATTAGCATCATGGATATTCAAAGAATTCATACTAGCAACATTGCAATCATGCTCCTCATTCAAATATTTTATGCCAAACATTTAATTGAATTCTTCTTCTGTCAATTGAGCACAATTATCAGAATCCTTATTTTCAAGAAAGACATGATAAAGACGAATAATATGAGGCAACCTCAATTACATTTTTTGTAGTTTTCTTTAATAAACCAAACTAGTGATAAAACAAGAAACTAAAAGATTCGATTGCAAGATCTAAAGATATACCTTCAAGAACTCACCTCCCCGACAATGGCGCCAGAAAAGAGCTTGATGTCTACTACACAACTTATTCTTGTAGACTCGTGTTGGGCCTCCAAGCGCAGAGTTTTGTAGGACAGTAGCAATTTTCCCTCAAGTGGATGACCTAAGGTTTATCAATCCGTGGGAGGCATAGGTTGAAGATGGTATCTCTCAAACAACCCTGCAACCAAATACAAGAAATCTCTTGTGTCCCCAACACACCCAATACAATGGTAAATTGTATAGGTGCACTAGTTCGGCGAAGAGATGATGATAAAAGTGTAGTATGGATAGTAGATATAGGTTTTTGTAATCTGAAAATATAAAAACAGCAAGGTAGCAAAAAGTAAACGGGCATAAAAACGGTATTGTAATGCTTAGAAACAAGGCCTAGGGTTCATACTTTCACTAGTGCGATCTCCCAACATTGTTGACATAGTTGAATCATATGTAAATCCCTCACGTGCGACAAAGAGTTAACTCCAAAGTCACAAATAGCGGAGAACAAACAAAGAAATTGTTGTAGGGTACGAAACCACCTCAAAGTTATCCTTCCCGATCAATCTTATGAGCCATCCCCATTAATTGTCACGAACAGCCCTAGAGTTCGTACTAGAATAACACCTTAAGATACACATCAACCAAAACTCTAATGTCACCTAGGTACTCCAATGTCACCACGAGTACCCGCGGGTTTGATTATACGATATGCATCACACAATCTCAGATTCATCTATTCAAACCAACACAAAGAACTTCAAAGAGTGCCCCAAAGTTTCTACCGGAAAGTCAAGACGAAAACGTGTGCCAACCCTTATGCATAGATCCCCAAGGTCACGGAAGCCGCAAGTTGATCACCAAAACATACATCAAGTGACTCAAGTGAATATCCCATTGTCACCACAGATATCCATATGCAAGACATACATCAGGTGTTCTCAAATCCTTAAAGACTCAATCCGATAAGAAAACTTCAAAGGGAAAACTCAATTCATCACAAGAAGATAGAGAGGGGAAAACTCCATATGATTCATCTATATCAACAAAGCTCGCGATACATCAAGATCGTGCCATCTCAAGAACACGAGAGAGAGAGAGATCAAACACATAGCTACTGGTACAAACCCTCAGCCCCGAGGGTGAACTACTCCCTCCTCGTCATGGAGACCGCCGGGATGATGAAGATGGCCTCCGGTGATGCTTTCCCACCTCCGGCAGGGTGCCGGAAAAGGGCTGTAGATGGGATCTCTCTGGTACAGAGGCTTGCGGCGGCGTAAAAACTCATCTAGGTTAACTTTCGGGGGTTTCTGAATATATATGATTTTTCAGCGTTGGAATCACACGAAACGGAGCCACGTGGGCCCCACGAGGTACCAGGGCGCGCCTGGGGTGGGGGGTGGCGTGGCGCGCCCTGGTGCCTCGTGGGCACTGGGTGGCCCCCCTCCAGTGGGTCTTGGTGCCAATATTTTTTATTTGTCCAATAAAAAATCTCCAAAAAGTTTCAGCTCATTTGGAAAACTTTCATTTCTGCACAAAAAACAATACCACGGTAGTTCTGCTGAAAACAGCGTCAGTCCGGGTTAGTTCTAATCAAATCATACCAAAACCATATAGAATTGTTATAAATATGGCATGAATACTTCATAAATTATAGATTCGTTGGAGACGTATCAAGGTGTCTCGGTCATGTCTACATGATTCTCGAACCCGTAGGGTCCGCACACTTAACGTTCGGTGAGGCTATAGTAGTATTGGGATATGTACGTTGGTGACCGAATGTTGGTCGGAGTCCCGGATGAGATCCCGGATGTCACGCGGAGCTCCGGAATGGTCTGGAGGTAAAGATTTATATATCGAAAGTTGTTATCAGGGTTCCGGAAAAAGTTTCAGTTTTTTCGGTATTGTACCGGGAAGCTTCCAGAAGGTTCTGGAAACTTCCGGAGGAGTCCGGAAGTCCACCAAGGGTTCCACCATGTCCCAAGGGTCAGCATGGGCTGAGGGGAGGCGCCCTGGCCTTATTGGGCCAGGCGCACAAGTCCCTCAAGGCCCATATGGCTGGGAAAGGTGGAAAATCCACCTGTGTATGGAAAGGAGGGAATTGGACTAGGAGTCCAACTCCTGCCCCTTGGTGCGCCAGCCCTAGGGCTTGGAGGGCTGGCCACCACGCCCCTCCACCTATATATAGAGGGGAAGGGGGACCCCCAGGAGGACACACAAGCCCCTGGGCGCCCCTCTCTCCCGTTACTCCACCACCTCGTCCCGACGACGCTTGGCGAAGCGCTGTCGGCGCTCCACCACCACTATCACCGCCACGCCGTCATGCTGGTTGTGATCCCATCTACTTCTCCTCTCCCTCTTGCTGGATCAAGAAGGAGGATACGTCATTGAGCCACACGTGTGCTGAACGCGGAGGTGCCGTCCGTTCGGTACTTGATCGGATTGGATCGTGACGAGTACGACTACATCAACCGTGTGATATACGCTTCCGCTTAACGGTCTATGAGGGTACATAGACACACTCTCCCTTCTCGTTGTTATGCTTCTCCTAGATAGATCTTGGGTGTTCGTAGGAATTTTTTTGATTTTCATGCTTCGTTCCCCAACAGTGGCATCATGAGCTAGGTCTATGCGTAGATATATATGCACGAGTAGAACACAAAAGTTGTGGGCGTTGATGCTCAAATTGCTTACCTCTCTTGTCTTATTTGGATTTGGCGGTATTGTAGGATGAAGCGGCTCGGACCAACTTTACATGTCCTCGCACATGAGACCGGTTCCACTGACTGACATGCAACTTGTTTTGCATAAGGTGGCTAGCGGGTGTCTGTCTCTCCTACTTTAGTTGAATCTAATTTGATGAAGGCGGTCCTTGTAGAAGGTTAAAAGGCAACTTGATTATCACCGTTGTGGCTTTGCGTAGGTAAGAACAGTTCTTGCTAGTTGCCCATAGCAGCCACGTAAAATTTGCAACAACAAAGTAGAGGACGTCTAACTTGTTTTTGCAGGGCATGTTGTGATGTGGTATGGCCAAAACGTGATGTGATATATGTTGATGTATGAGATGTTCATGTTTTGTAATAGGTTCACGACTTGCATGTCGATGAGTACGGCAACCAGCAGGAGCCATAGGGTTGTCTTTAATTTATTAATCGCCATGCAATTGCTTTACTTTATCGCTATGCGTTAGCAATAGTTGTAGAAGCAATAGTTGGTGGAGAGGACCACGTGACGACACGATGATGGAGATCATGATGATGGAGATCATGGTGTCATGCCGGTGACGATGGAGATCATGCCGGTGCTTTGGAGATGGAGATCAAAGGCACAAGATGATAATGGCCATATCATGTCACATATTGATTGCATGTGATGTTTATCTTTTTATGCATCTTATTTTGCTTAGGACGACGGTAGCATTATAAGATTATCCCTTCACTTAATTTCAAGAAATTGTGTTCTCCCTAAGTATGCACCGTTGCAAAAGTTCATCGTTTCGAAGCACCTCGTGATGATCGGGTGTGATAGATTCTACATTCGCATACAACGGGTGTAAGCCAGTTTTACACATGCAGAATACTTGGGTTAAACTTGACAAGCCTAGCATATACAGACATGGCCTCGGAACACAGGAGACCGAAAGGTCGAACATGAATCATATAGTAGATATGATCAACATGGAGATGTTCACCATTGATAACTACCCCATCTCACATGATGATCGGACATGGGTTAGTTGATTTGGATCATGTATCACTTAGACAATGTAACATCCCAAATTTTCAATTTGGAATGTTTTACAATTATAGCTAAGCATCTATTGCATTTTGTTTGAATTGTGGTGGAATTTGAAATTTCAGAGGCATTGGAGTTTTCTGGTTGAATTTGAATTTATTTCAAACTGGCATTTGAATTTCATTTCAAAAATTCCTGACAAAATACTTTGATCAAAAAGTATGAGAGGAGGTAACATGACACCCCAAAGGTCAGAAGAAAATAATGCCAAAAGAAATTGAATTCAAATTTGGTTTTTTTTTGGAATTTTTACAAAAATGTTTTTTATAAAGTTTTTATTTTGCCTCTGAAAAATAGTTCATCAATTAGGATTTATTTTTCTGATCTTTTTGATATATAATATGTATATGTAATATATTTATTTATTTTGTAGTAATTACTTTTCTCTCTCTGTTTTAAAAAAAACATTAGAAAACCCCGGCGCGGCCCATCTCTCTCTCTCTCTCTCTCTCTCTTTTTCTCCCAGCCGGCGCGGCCCACTTAGCCAGTTCTGGCCCAGCGCCACCGCCTCGGCCTGCCCCGCCCGAACCCCCTCCCGCTCGGTCACCTGACCCGCACCGCCTCTCCCCGCAGCCGCTGCCACCGGGACCCACCTCGTCTCCAACCTCCGCAATGGGCGCGCCCGTATCTCGCACACGCCGGAGCGCGCCGCCACTCCGATCTTCCCGGTGCCGCATCCCGCGTCGATCTCCTCCCCAAGGAATTTGCCCTATAAATACCCTCACCCCTCCTCTCTCGATCCCCTTCAAAAACCCTCGCCAAAACCCTCCATGTCCGACGCCATCACCGAACCGATCTCGCCACAGCCACCACCGTTCGCCGTCAAATCCCTCACCGGTAGGTCATCCCGAGCTCCCTTCTTCTGCCAGTCGGCTAATCTCGGATCCCCAATTCGTTCTGACATGGTTTGGTGCCCCCGATTCATCTACAGGGAGCTACTCGAGCTCGCGCGCCCGTCGCCAGAGCTACAGCTCGCCCGAGCTCTGCCGTCGGCACCCCACTCGCCACAGCCGTCCCCGATCTCCTCCGACTACACCCCCGAGCTCGCCTCGCTCGGCCTCATCTCCCCGACCACTCCGCCGTCGCCCTCGACCACAGGAACGCCGCCCACCTCGACGCCCGAGCCGTCGATGCCTCCATCGCCGTCAACCTCCCCTCTGTAAGCGCTGGCGCGCCCATCTCTATCCGATCTAATTTTGACGGTCCAGATTAGACTAAGCGAATAGTTAGGTTTTATTTTTTTAAGATCGGTTTTAGTTCGGTTTAGATCGAACCGGCCCGGCCGGTTTTTTTTCTTTTAATTAAACGCTCGTGCGCGGTTTTGTTAGATCTCGGCCGAGCGCCGTATAGTTTCTGTCGCACTCCTCCCTAGCCCAATGACAGCATGCCACGTAGCCATAGCCGATCGGTAGCGTTTTTCTTTTATTTTCGTATCTATTAGGATTTTTAGTGTTTTGATTTGATACCTTTTGCATTAGATTAGAAATTTTATGAAGTTTCTGTAGATATCAAGGTTGACTAGATTTGGAAGTTGAATTTGTATTTGCATGAAATTTGCTTGAATCACTAGATTGACTATAACTTGAGCTGGGAATATTATTTTTGAGTGATTCTTTTTGCTACTGGTTCTTTGTGACCTTTTCTATCAGTAGGATTAACTTGGTGAATTTTAGGATTATAAAAAATTAGGTTTTTATGAAACAGTACTGTTTTAGAGTTTTATAGGTTTTGTGTTATTTCTTTTAATTTTAATTGCTTTAAATTGTTTTCTTTAGTTATTTTTGGCGTATTCCTTTTAGTTTCTGTTAAGTTATCAGTAGCAATTTTATTTGTAGTAAAAAATATATTTTTTTCTCTTTTATCTTACTAGAAAACTTGTTTTGATCATTATAGGAGTTTTACAAATGATTTTAATATGATTCTTTTTGCATAAAAATTTCTATGTGTTTTTCTGTCTGTTATTTACTAAAAACCTTATTTTTGTTCTATTAAAATTTATTTAGTGGCAGAAAACTTTTGTAGCTTGTCTTACTTGTAGTAAGCCTTTTCATTGAGTTTTAATGCTTTCTTTGGTTTTGTTTTTGGTTTTCTTTGTGTGTTTCAATGTTTGTTTTATTACTAGTTTTACTTGCTGTTATGTTATTATTTTTGTGTGATGGTATGCTTATGTATGTCTTGTTTGTTTCGATAGAGTATCCGGAGTGCGAGGCTTGTTACTACGAGTCTTTAGAGTTTGAAGATCGTCACCAAGGCAAGTCATTTGATTATGTATTTCATTACCTATGATTTTTATTGCATTAGTTGTTATCCTCCCCACCATGCATGCAAGTAGGTGAATTTGAGTTATGTTCTTGAGTAGTATCATGTGGTAGGTTGAACCCAAATCCCCTTGTTACCAACGCCCGGGAACGTTGTAGTTATTTTGCTATGCTTCATAGACGGGGTTGGTTGAGTGAATTACATGGGAGTTGTGAGAGTTAAACTGATGACTACAACCCCAAGACTTCAAGATTCTCAAGACGGAGTTCAATTCACTACTGGGTGGAGGACGGTTTGATGGGCACCCTAGAGCAACGAGTGGATGGCCGGGATGCATGGAGAAGCGCCATGACATCTTGCGGAAAGCTTCACCCAGCCATGAAGAGACGGATGGATATACCTTGACCGGAAGCTTACCTGTGCAGCCGCAAGTCACTATGGGCTCTGGGTTGGTCGACCCTAGGCGTGACTCTGGACGGACGGTGCCAGCAGATGTAGAAGAACGGTAGGAAATGGATGGGCACCGGCAGTGTCCCAGAGGAACTCTACGGAAGACCATGTTTCATTCATCCCGTCTTCAAACACCATGCAGTGCGAGGACATAAAGGAGGGAACGATTCTTGCGGGTAAAGTGCACAAGACATCTGAGCCTCTGGAATTGGACTTATTTGGAACTCTCAACACCAATCATAATTAATTAATTGCTGGGTTAATAATGATTTCGGGTTTGAGACACTGGTTGGCGGAACCATCTCATTAACAACAAATATTTTGTAGTAATTGCAAGCAAGTCCTTTTGTTGTAGGGAAAATTTTGTTTTTCGCAAAAACTTAAACTTAGAGCCCCACAGCCAAAGATTGCATATAGTGATAGCATTTTATTATTGTTTTCTCTCTATGACTTGCCAGCATATTCGAAATGCTGACCTACACGGCTGCAACGTCTCATGTTGCAGAGGTTTATTCCGACCAGGAGTGAGGCTACGATCTACGCTTGGTGATTGCCCTTTGGAGTCGGATGGACTCGCTTTTCGTCTACGCTTCCGCAGTAGTTTATCTCATGAGTTGGCCTTCGGCCGAATTTATTCTGATGTAATAAAGACTCTATATGAGATTCGATGTAATAAATCAGGTGTGATTGAACTTTGATATTTTCATCAATGTACTGTGTGTGCCAGCATGATCTTGGGATGGTACAGATACACAGAGACTTGACCATTTTCGGGTCGAGTCATTACAGAGATGGTATTCAGAGCACGCGCTGACCGTAGGACGTAACCCCTAGGATCGGAAAGCCATAGGAAGAAATT
This sequence comes from Elymus sibiricus, assembly GCA_039707655.1. Classification (NCBI taxonomy): domain Eukaryota; kingdom Viridiplantae; phylum Streptophyta; class Magnoliopsida; order Poales; family Poaceae; genus Elymus; species Elymus sibiricus. Next base: position 17,638,859 of record CM077664.1, on the reverse strand, counting down.
ACTTTATTTTATATTTTTATTTTTCCGTAATTCTCCCCTGTTCATTTCTGACTTCTCCCCGATTTCAACATTTTAGATGGCCGCCGAGTTCACCCCAGTCCTGCTGCCGGAGTTTTGCCAGCTGGATGAGACAATTCCTTTCAGCAAGCAGCTGGTTCAGATCATCAGGGAGTTGAAGATTGCTCTGCCTTCCATCACCGGGACTCCCACCATGGCTCTTCCATCGGACACCCGCTATAGGATTGTGGTGCACATACCAGGGAGGACTTTCGGAAGATTCTCGGCGCCCATTGACTTCTAGTATACTTCCCCCACTTGGATCCTCGGGAGGAACATAGCTATTCATCGTGCACTTGGACACCTCCGGGAGGAGTACAGGGCCGAGCTCATCTGATCAGACTTCACCATGATCTCCTGCAGAACTGTAGATGGAGAGATCGTGCACACCGTGAATGACGACTCCATCCTCTCATTTGTCCAAGACCTGGAGGCTCACATCAGGACTCTGGAGGTTCAGACGCGCAGAAGCACGAAGATGTTCAGGAAGCAGCTAGTCCGTGAACTGGATTTGGAGGACAAAGCGCACGAAGACCACGAGGAGCATGAAGAGGATGTCAAGGACCTTCTGGAGAGGATCCATAACTTGAAGACTTATATTGCAACGGTGGAAGAGAAGATGGACCTGGGAGAAGACCTTTATCCAAATGGTGCCGATGGACCCTTAGTGAGCAATGATGAGGACTACGAGGAGAGCACCACCGAGGGACGCCCCAAGAGAAGACGCACCACCGGAAGACGCACCACTGGAGGACGCACCACCATGGAGTTCTGAGGAGGACACTTAGTCGTGACCGCCATGTTATTTTTATTTTCTCGTTGACCGATTAGGCCGATGTTTTCAATTTGTCGTAAGACTTGTATCCCAAGTTTGAACTATGATTGAGTTGAATACATGAATGATTGGTGTGATAATGATTGTTGCATACATATGGGTAGTGTTATTTTCTCTTTAGACCCTTGTTCTATTCTAATTCTCAACCACTCTAAAACATCAGATGCCTCCGAGACGTGACCCTGGACTCAACTTCCCACCGGAGCTCACTCAGCTGATTCAGCAGCAGAATGCACTGATGCAGATGTTGATCTAGAACCAAGGCAACAGCAACAACAACAATCCACCGCCACCACCCCCTGTCAACAACCTCACCCGTTTCCTGAGGTTGAATCTGCCGGTGTTCTCTAGCAGCACCGAGCCGATTGTTGCTGATGATTGGCTCCGCAAGATCGGAAGGGAGCTAGTAACTGCTGGATGCACGGATGCGGAGAAGGTGCGCTTTGCCGCACATCAGCTTGATGGACCCGCAGCCGATTGGTGGGAGAACTACACCACCACTTTCCCCATTGCCACAGTTACCTGGGATCAATTTCAGCAGGCCTTTCGCACCGCTCATGTCTCAGCTGGAGCTATGAGTTTGAAGAAGCGTGAGTTTCGAAACTTACGCCAGGGAAATCATACTGTGGCGCAGTACGTGGACGAGTTCAGTCAGTTAGCTCGCTATGCCCCAGATGATGTGGCCACAGATGCCGCAAAGCAGGAGAAATTTCTGGAAGGACTCAATGATGAACTGGGAATGCAGCTGATGGTGGCTACCTTCAACAAATACCAGGAGCTGGTAGACAAGGCCATCATTCTTGAAGGCAAGCAGCAGCAGATTGATAGCCGTAAGAGGAAGTACGGACAGGGGAAGTATAGCTCTAGATCTCAGCAGAAGCCCCGCTACACTCCGAACTCGGGAAACACTGTATCAGGAGGACACACTCACCACACCCATGGAGGACATAATCATGGAGGACATAACCATGGAGGAAACGGGAACAATCGTCACAATAACAACAACTTAAAGAATGGAAATGGAGGCAATGGCAGTCAGCACCGTCCCGCTCTGGCTCAGAAGGATCTAAGTCATATTACCTGTTTCGAGTGCAAGAAGACGGGACATTATGCCACCGAATGCCCCGAGGCCAAGCAGGGAAATGGAAATGGCAACGGCAACGGAAACTCAGCAACCAAGAAGCCCAATCCTTTTCCCCGTGCTCATGTGAACCACCTTGATGTGGAGGAGGTTTATGATCAGTCCGAGACAGTTGTTGGTAAGTTCTTGTTAAATTCATGTCCAATATTGGTACTTTTTGATTCTGGTGCATCGCATTCATTCATATCAAGGGTAGTTGTGGAAAAGTATGGTTTGCCCACTAGAACCCTTAGGAGCCCTCTTCAGTTCAGTTCCCCAGGAGGTGAGATGACGGCAGGCTTAGGTTGTCACTCGACCCTCAGCATTGGAAATCATGAGTTTCCCGCAGACCTCATAGTATTGGAGTCACAGGGATTGTATGTAATCCTATGCATGGATTGGTTGACGAAGTATGAAGGAAACATCGATTGTGCCCGCAAGACGATTTTGCTCACCACCCCGGAGCAGAAGAGGATCAAGTATGTATCCAGGCACACACCGAAGAATACTCGTGTAAATTCCCTCATGGGAGTTGTTCAGGAGGAAGTGCCAGTATTGCAAGATTTTCCCGATGTATTTCCGGACGAATTGCCAGGCATGCCACCGGACAGGGAGATTGAGTTCCTGATTGAATTATTGCCAGGGACAGCCCCAATATCCAAGAGACCCTATCGGATGCCCGCTAATGATTTGGAAGAAATCAAGAAGCAGATCAAGGAGTTATTGGAGAAAGGATATATTCGCCCAAGTTCGCCACCTTGGGGAGCCCAGTTCTTTTGGTAGAGAAGAAAGATAAAACCTTGAGAATGGTTGTTGATTATCCTGCGCTGAATGAGGTGACGATCAAGAACAAGTACCCTCTGCCGATGATTAATGATTTGTTTGATCAGCTGGTTGGAGCCAGAGTATTCTCCAAGATCGATCTTCGATCAGGGTATCATCAGTTGAAGATTCGTGAACAAGATATACCCAAAACAACTTTCACCACGAGGTATGGTCTATATGAGTATACCGTCATGTCATTTGGATTGACTAATGCCCCTGCATATTTTATGAGTATGATGAACAAGGTATTTATGGAATATCTGGACAAGTTTGTCGTGGTGTTCATTGATGATATATTGATATTCTCCAAGAGCGAGGAAGAACACAAGGAACACTTGCGTTTAGTTCTGGAGAAGCTCCGAGAACATCAGTTATATGCCAAGTTAAGTAAATGTGAATTTTGGTTGAAGGAAGTCGGATTTCTCGGACATATTATTTCTGGAGAAGGAACAACACTGGATCCTTCCAAGGTTGAAGCCGTCACAAAATGGAAAGCACCCACCTCAGTCAAGGAGATCCGTAGTTTTCTCGGACTTGCCAGATATTATCGGAGGTTTATCGAGAACTTCTCAAAGATTGCAAAGCCCATGACCGAGTTGTTGAAGAAAGAGACCAAGTATACTTGGACTGAGGAATGTGAAGCCAGTTTCCAGGAGTTGAAGAAACGTTTGGTTACAGCCCCAGTGCTGATTTTGCCGAACATCCGTAAGGATTTTTAGGTTTATTGCGACGCTTCCCGTCAAGGACTCGGAGGAGTGCTCATGCAGGAAGGAAAGGTTGTAGCATATACCTCCAGACAGCTACGGCCTCCCGAGATGAACTATGCCACTCATGATTTGGAGTTAGCAGCCGTAGTGCACGTACTCAAGACCTGGAGGCATTTCCTTGTCGGAAACAGTTGTGATGTTTACACAGATCATAAGAGCTTGAAGTACATTTTCACACAGAAGGAGTTGAACCTCAGACAGAGGAGATCGCTAGAGTTGATCAAGGACTATGACATGAGATTGCATTATCACCCAGGGAAAGCAAATGTTGTAGCAGATGCCTTGAGCTGTAATAGCTGCGTGAATACTCTCATAGCAGGAGGATTACCCCAGGAGTTAGCCGACGACCTCAGAGATCTCTGCTTGGAGATAGTTCCGAGAGGATATGTTGCCACACTAGAAATTCAGTCCACCTTGACCAAAAGAATCAGAGAAGCCCAGAAGTCGGACAAGGAAATTGCGGAGATAAAGGAAAGGATGAGTAAAGGAAAAGCTAAAGGTTTTCGTGAGGATGTACACGGAACTATATGGTTTGAGGATCGTATCTGTGTTCCCAATGATCCAGAACTCAGGAAGTTGATATTTCAGGAGGCCCATGATTCACCATACTCGATACAACCAGGCAACACCAAGATGTATCTGGACTTGAAGGAAGGTTTCTGGTGGACAGGTATGAAGAATGATATTGCCGAGCATGTAGCAATATGTGATGTTTGTCAGCGAGTAAAGGCAGAACATCAGAAGCCAGCAGGGTTACTTCAACCTTTGCTGATACCCAAGCGGAAATGGGATAAACTTGGAATGGACTTCATCACAGGATTACCCAGGACCCGATCAGGTTATGATTCTATCTGGGTAGTGGTAGATCGCTTGACCAAGGTAGCACACTTCATTCCCGTGAAGACCACATATACCAGTGCTAAGGTAGCCAAGATATACATGACCAGGATCGTATGTCTGCATGGAGTTCCGAGGAGTATCGTGTCAGAAAGAGGAACACAATTTACCTCAAAGTTTTGGAATCAGTTGCATGAAACTTTGGGTACGAGGCTGGAGTTCAGTATAGCTTTTCATCCACAGACAGATGGACAGACCGAGAGAGTCAACCAGATTCTGGAGGACATGTTGAGAGCTTGTGCGCTAGACTATGGAGCTAGCTAGGATGATAATTTTCCTTATATAGAGTTCTCATACAATAACAGTTATCAGACCAGTTTGAAGATGGCCCCTTTCGAAGCTGTATATGGAAAGAGGTGTAGAACACCATTGATGTGGGATGGTGTTGGGGACCGAAAACTTTTTGGTCCCGATCTTATCAGAGACTCCGAAGAGAAGGTCAAGTTGATTCGTGACAGACTCAAGATAGCTCAGTCGAGATAGAAGAGTTATGCTGATAGTAAACTCAAGGAGGTTCGGTGTTAAAGGAAAGTTAGCACCCAGATTCATAGGCCCATACCAAATTCTTGAACGCAGAGGAGAAGTTGCATACAAGCTGGAATTGCCGGAAGGATTGTCAGGAGTTCATGATGTTTTTCACGTTTCCCAGCTGAAGAAATGCCATGCTGAGATGGCTGATATTCCTTTGAGAGACACAGTGCCCCTAGAGGCCATACAGCTTGACAGTGATTTGACTTATGAGGATAAGCCCATCCGGATTCTCGAGACTGCCAACAGAGTTACCCGTAGCAAGATCATCAAGTTTTGCAAAGTTCTGTGGAGTCACCACTCCGAGGAGGAAGCCACCTGGGAACGCGAGGAAGACCTCCGTCGAGACCACCCGCACCTATTTTCTAGCCAACCCGAATCTCCAGGGCGAGATTCATCTTAAGGTGGGTAGGTTTGTAACATCCCAAAATTTTAATTTGGAATGTTTTACAATTATAGCTAAGCATCTATTGCATTTTGTTTGAATTGTGGTGGAATTTGAAATTTCAGAGGCACTGGATTTTTCTGGTTGAATTTGAATTTATTTCAAACTGGCATTTGAATTTCATTTCAAAAATTCCTGACAAAATACTTTGATCAAAAAGTATGAGAGGAGGTAACTTGACACCCCAAAGGTCAGAAGAAAATAATGCCAAAAGAAATTGAATTTAAATTTGGTTTTTTTGTAATTTTCAGAAAAATGTTGTTTATAAAGTTTTTATTTTGCCTCTGAAAAATAGTTCATCAATTAGGATTTATTTTTCTGATCTTTTTGATATATACTATGTATATGTAATATTTTTATTTATTTTGTAGTAATTACTTTTCTCTCTCTGTTTTAAAAAAAACATTAGAAAACCCCAGCGCGGCCCATCTCTCTCTCTCTCTCTCTTTCTCCCAGCCGACGCGACCCACTTAGCCAGTTCTGGCCCAGCGCCGCCGCCTCGGCCTGCCCCGCCCGAACGCCCTCCCGCTCGGTCGCCCGACCCGCACCGCCTCTCCCCGCACCCGCTGCCACCGGGACCCACCTCGTCTCCAACCTCCACAACGGGCGCGCCCGTATCTCGCACGCGCCGGAGCGCGCCGCCACTCCGATCTTCCCGCTGCCGCGTCCCGCGTCGATCTCCTCCCCAAGGAATTTGCCCTATAAATACCCTCACCCCTCCCCTCTTGATCCCCTTCGAAAACCCTCGCCAAAACCCGCCACGTCCGACGCCATCGCCGAACCGATCTCGCCACAGCCGCCACCGTTCGCCGTCAAATCCCTCGCTGGTAGGTCATCCCGAGCTCCCTTCTTCTGCCAGTCAGGTAATCTCGCATCCCCGATTCGTTCTGACATGGTTTGGTGCCCCCGATTCATCTACAGGGAGCTACTCGAGCTCGCGCGCCCGTCGCAGGAGCTACAGCTCGCCCGAGCTCTGCCGTCGACGCCCCACTCGCCACAGCCGTCCCCGATCTCCTCCGACTACACCCCCGAGCTCGCCTCGCTCGGCCTCATCTCCCCGACCACTCCGCCGTCGCCCTCGATCACCGGAACGCCGCCCACCTCGACGCCCGAGCCGCCGTTGCCTCCATCGCCGTCGACCTCCCCTCTGTAAGCGCCGGCGCACCCATCTCCGGCCGGTTTTTTTTCTTTTAATTAAACGCGCATGCACGGTTTTGTTAGATCTCGGACGAGCGCCGTATAGTTTCTGTCGCACTCCTCCCTAGCCCAATGACAACATGCCACGTAGCCATAGCCGATCGGTAGCGTTTTTCTTTTATTTTCGTTTCTGTTTTAAAAACAGAATAGTTTCAGCTTTAGAAAATTCATATCTATTAGAATTTTTAGTGTTTTGATTTGATTCCTTTTGCATTAGATTAGAAATTTTATGAAGTTTCTGTAGATATCAAGTTTGACTAGATTTGGAAGTTGAATTTGTATTTGCATGAAATTTGCTTGAATCACTAGATTGGCTATAACTTGAGCTAGGAATATTATTTTTGAGTGATTCTTTTTGCTACTGGTTCTTTGTGACCTTTTCTATCAGCAGGATTAACTTGGTGAATTATAGGATTATAAAAAATTAAGTTTTTACGAAAACAGTACTGTTTTAGAGTTTTATAGGTTTTGTGTCATTTCTTTTAATTTTAATTGCTTTAAATTGTTTTCTTTAGTTATTTTTGGCGTATTCCTTTTAGTTTCTGTTAAGTTATCAGTAGCTATTTTATTTGTAGTAAAAAATATATTTTTTTCTCTTTTATTTTACTAGAAAACTTGTTTTGATCATTATAGGAGTTTTACAAATGATTTTAATATGATTCTTTTTGCATAAAAATTTCTATGCGTTTTTTTTTCTGTTATTTACTAAAAACCTTATTTTTATTCTGTTAAAATTTATTTAGTGGCAGAAAACTTTTGTAGCTTGTCTTACTTGTAGTAAGCCTTTTCATTGAGTTTTAATTCTTTCTTTGGTTTTGTTTTTGGTTTTCTTTGTGTGTTTCAATGTCTGTTTTATTACTGGTTTTACTTGCTGTTATGTTATTATTTTTGTGTGATGGTATGCTTATGTATGTCTTGTTTGTTTCGATAGAGTATCTGGAGTGCGAGGCTTGTTACTACGAGTCTTTAGAGTTTGAAGATCGTCACCAAGGCAAATCATTTGATCATGTATTTCATTACCTATGATTTTTATTGCATTAGTTGTTATCCTTCCCACCATGCATGCAAGTAGGTGAATTTGAGTTATGTTCTTGAGTAGTATCATGTGGTAGGTTGAACCCAAATCCCCTTGTTACCAACGCCCGGGAACGTTGTAGTTATTTTGCTATGCTTCGTAGACGGCTTGGTTGAGTGAATTACATGGGAGTTGTGAGAGTTAAACTGATGACTACAACCCCAAGACTTCAAGATTCTCAAGACAGACTTCAATTCACTACTGGGTGGAGGACGGTTTGATGGGCACCCTGGAGCAACCAGTGGATGGCCGGGATGCATGGAGAAGCGCCATGACATCTTGCGGAAAGTTCACCCAGCCATGAAGAGGTGGATGGATATACCTTGACCGGAAGCTTACCTGTGCAGCCGCAAGTCACTATGGGCTCTGGCTTGGTTGACCCTAGGCGTGACTCTAGACGGACGGTGCCAGCAGATGTAGAAGAACGCTAGGAAATGGATGGGCACCGGCAGTGTCCCAGAGGAACTCTACGGAAGACCATGTTTCGTTCGTCCTGTCTTCAAACACCATGCAGTGCGAGGACATAAAGGAGGGAACGATTCTTGCGGGTAAAGTGCACAAGACTCTGCAGAGTGAAACCTAATCGATTAGTCGTGTCCCCGGTTACGGACATCTGAGCCTCTGGAATTGGACTTATTCGGAACTCTCAACACCAATCATAATTAATTAATTGCTGGGTTAATAATGATTTCGGGTATGAGACACTGGTTGGCGGAACCATCTCATTAACAACAAATATTTTGTAGTAATTGCAAGCAAGTCCTTTTGTTGTAGGGAAAAAATTGCTTTTCGCAAAAACTTAAACTTAGAGCCCCACAGCCAACAATTGCATATAGTGATAGCATTTTATTATTGTTTTCTCTCTGTGACTTGCTGGCATATTCGAAATGCTGACCTACATGGCTGTAACGTCTCATGTTGCAGAGGTTTATTCCGACTAGGAGTGAGGCTACGATCTACTCTCGGTGATTGCCCTTTGGAGTCGGATGGACTCGCTTTTTGTCTACGCTTCCGCGGTAGTTTATCTCATGAGTTGGCCTTCGGCCGAATTTATTCTGATGTAATAAAGACTCTATATGAGATTTGATGTAATAAATCAGGTGTGACTGAACTTTGATATTTTCATCAATGTACTGTGTGTGCCAGCATGATCTTGGGATGGTACAGATACACAGAGACTTGATCGTTTTCGGGTCGGGTCGTTACAGACAACTTGAGGGATGTTGATTTAAGTGGGAGTTCATTAGTAATTTGATTAACTGAACTAATTATCATGAACTTAGTCTTAATTGTCTTTGCAAAATTTGTGTTGTAGATCAATGGCCCGCGCTGTGGTTCCCCTGAATTTTATTGCGTTCCTAGAGAAAGCTAAGTTGAAAGATGATGGAAGCAACTATGCGGACTGGGTCCGTAACTTGAGGATTATCCTCATTGCTGCACAGAAGGCTTATGTCCTTGATGCACCGCTATGTGCCGCACCCCCTCCAGCGTCGTCTGTGGATGTTGTGAACATCTGGTAGGCACGTTCTGATGACTACTCGATAGTTCAGTGCGCCATGCTTTACGGATTAGAACCGGGGCTCCAAATATGTTTTGAGCACCACGGAGCATATGAGATGTTCCAGGAGCTGAAATTGGTATTTCAAGCTCATGCCCGGGTTGAGAGGTATGACACCTCCAACAAGTTCTTTAGCTGCAAGATGGAGGAGAATAGTTCTATTAGTGAGCATATACTCAGAATGTCTGGGTTTCACAACCGCTTGACTCAGTTGGGAGTTAATCTTCCAGATGACATGGTCATTGACAGAGTTCTCCAGTCACTGCCACCAAAGCTATAAGGGCTTTGTGATGAACTATAATATGCAAGGTATGGAGAAAACGATTCCTGAGCTCTTTGCGATGCTTAAGGCCGCGGAGGTAGAAATCAAGAAGGAGCATCAAGTGTTGATGGTTAAAAAGACCACTAGTTTCAAGAAAGGCAAGGGAAAGAAAGGGAACTTCAAGAAGAACGGCACGACAGTTGCCGCTCCCATGAAGAAACCCAAGGCTGGACCCAAACCTGAGACTGAGTGCTTCTACTGCAAGGGGAATGGTCACTGGAAGCGGAACTGCCCCAAGTACTTGGCAGATAAGCAGGCTGGCAACGTCAACAAAGGTATATTTGATATACATGTTATTGATGTGTACCTTACTAGTGCTCGTAGTAGCGTCTGGGTATTTGATGCTGGTTCGGTTGCTAATATTTGTAACTCGAAACATGAGTTGCGGAATAAACAAAGACTGGCTAAGGACGAGGCGACGATGCGCATCCGAAATGGTTCCAAGGTTGATGTGGTCGCCGTCGGCACGCTACCTCTACATCTATCTTCGGGATTAGTTTTAAACCTAAATAATTGTTATTTGGTGCTTGCGTTGAGCATGAACATTATATCTGGATCTTGTTTATTGCGAGACGGTTATTCATTTAAGTCAGAGAATAATGGTTGTTCTATTTATATGAGTAATATCTTTTATGGTCATGCACCCCTTGTGAATGGTTTATTCTTGTTGAATCTCGATCGTAGTGATACACATATTCATAATATTGATGCCAAAAGATGCAAAGTTAATAATGATAGTACCGCATATTTGTGGCACTGCCGCTTAGGTCATATTGGTGTAAAGCGCATGAAGAAACTCCATGCTGATGGAATTTTGGAATCTCTTGATTATGAATCATTTGAGACATGCGAACCATGCCTCATGGGCAAGATGACTAAAACTCCGTTCTCCGGAACAATGGAGCGAGCTAGTGACTTATTGGAAATAATACATACCGATGTATGCGGTCCAATGAGTGTTGAAGCACGCAGTGGATATCGTTATTTTCTTACCTTCACAGATGATTTGAGTAGATATGGGTATATTTACTTGATGAAACACAAGTCTAAAACATTTGAAAAGTTCAAGGAATTTCAGAGTGAAGTGGAGAATCATCGTAACAAGAAAATAAAGTTTCTACGATCTGATCGTGGAGGTGAATATTTGAGTTACGAGTTTGGTATGCATTTAAGACAATGTGGAATTGTTTCACAGCTCACGCCACCTGGAACACCACAGCGTAATGGTGTGTCTGAATGTCGTAATCATACTCTATTGGATATGGTGCATTCTATGATGTCTCTTACCGATTTGCCACTATCGTTTTGGGGTTATGCATTAGAGATAGCCGCATTCACTTTAAATAGGGCACCGTCTAAATCCGTTGAGACGACACCGTATGAGTTGTGGTTTGGCAAGAAACCTAAACTGTTGTTTCTTAAAGTTTGGGGATGCGACGCTTATGTCAAGAGGCTTCAGCCTGATAAGCTCGAACCCAAAGCGGAGAAGTGCGTCTTCATAGGATACCCTAAAGAGACCATTGGGTATACCTTCTACCACAGATCCGAGGGCAAGATCTTTGTTGCCAAGAATGGGTCCTTTCTAGAAAAGGAGTTTCTCTCAAAAGAAGTGAGTGGGAGGAAAGTAGAACTTGATGAGGTAATTGCACCTTCTCTCGAATTGGAAGGTAGCACATCACAGAAAGCAGTTCTCATGATGCCTACACCAACCGAAGAGGAAGCTAATGATGTTGATCATGAAACTTAGGATCAAGTAACTACTGAACTTCGTAGGTCGACCAGGGTATGTTCTGCACAGAGTGGTACGGTAATCCTATCCTGGAAGTCATGTTGTTAGACAACGGCGAACCTACGAACTATGGAGAAGCTATGATGAGCCCGGATTCCGACAAATGGCTTGAGGCTATGAAATCCGAGATAGGATCCATGTATGAGAACAAAGTATGGACTTTCGTGGACTTGCCCGATGATCGGCAAGCCATTGAGAATAAATGGATCTTTAAGAAGAAGATAGACGCTGATGGGAATATCACCGTCTATAAAGCTCGACTTGTCACAAAGGGTTTCCGACAAGTTCAAGGGGTTGACTACGATGACACTTTCTCACCCGTAGCGATGCTTAAGTCTGTTAGAATTATGTTAGCTATTACCGCATTTTATGATTATGAGATCTGGCAAATGGATGTCAAAACGGCATTCCTTAACGGGTTTCTTAAGGAAGAGTTGTATATGATGCAACCAGAAGGTTTTGTCGATCCTAAGGATGCTAACAAAGTATGCAAGCTCCAGCGATCCATCTATGGACTGGTGCAAGCATCTCAGAGTTGGAATATTCGCTTTGATGAGGTGATCAAAGCTTTTGGTTTTATACAAACTTACGGAGAAGCTTGTATTTACAAGAAAGTGAGTGGGAGCTCTGTAGCATTTCTAATATTATATGTGGATGACTTATTGTTGATTGGAAATGATATAGAATTTTTGGAAAGCATAAAAGGATATTTGAATAAGAGTTTTTCAATGAAAGACCTCGGTGAAGCTGCTTACATATTGGGCATCAAAATCTATAGAGATAGATCAAGATGCCTAATAGGACTTTCACAAAGCACATTGATGTCTACTACACAACTTGTTCTTGTACACTCGTGTTGGGTCTCCAAGCGCAGAGGTTTGTAGGACAGTAGCAATTTTCCCTCAAGTGGATGACCTAAGGTTTATCAATCTGTGGGAGGCATAGGTTGAAGATGGTATCTCTCAAACAACCCTGCAACCAAATACAAGAAATCTCTTGTGTCTCCAACACACCCAATACAATGGTAAATTGTATAGGTGCACTAGTTCGGCGAAGAGATGATGATAAAAGTGTAGTATGGATAGTAGATATAGGTTTTTGTAATCTGAAAATATAAAAACAGCAAGGTAGCAAATAGTAAATGGGCATAAAAACGGTATTGCAATGCTTAGAAACAAGGCCTAGGGTTCATACTTTCACTAGTGCGATCTCCCAACATTGTTGACATAGTTGAATCATATGTAAATCCCTCACGTGCGACAAAGAGTTCACTCCGAAGTCACAAATAGCGGAGAACAAACGAAGAAATTGTTGTAGGGTAAGAAACCACCTCAAAGTTATCCTTCTCGATCAATCTTATGAGCCATCCCCATTAATTGTCACGAACAGCCCTAGAGTTCGTACTAGAATAACACCTTAAGATACACATCAACCAAAACCCTAATGTCACCTAGGCACTCCAATGTCACCACGAGTACCCGCGGGTTTGATTATACGATATGCATCACACAATCTCAGATTCATCTATTCAAACCAACACAAAGAACTTCAAAGAGTGCCCCAAAGTTTCTACCGGAAAGTCAAGACGAAAACGTGTGCCAACCCTTATGCATAGATCCCCAAGGTCACGGAACCCGCAAGTTGATCACCAAAACATACATCAAATGTCTCAAGTGAATATCCCATTGTTACCACAGATATCCATATGCAAGACATACATCAAGTGTTCTCAAATCCTTAAAGACTCAATCCGATAAGAAAATTTCAAAGGGAAAAATCAATTCATCACAAGAAGATAGAGAGGGGAAAACTTCATATGATTCATCTATATCAACAAAGCTCGCGATACATAAAGATCATGCCATCTCAAGAACACGAGAGAGAGAGAGATCAAACACATAGCTACTGGTACAAACCCTCAGCCCCGAGGGTGAACTACTCCCTCCTCGTCATGGAGACCGCCGGGATGATGAAGATGGCCTCCGGTGATGCCTTCCCCCCTCCGGCAGGGTGCCGAAAATGGGCTATAGATGGTATCTCGCTGGTACAGAGGGTTGCGGCGGCGTAAAAACTCATCTAGGTTAACTTTTGGGGGTTTCTGAATATATATGATTTTTCAGCGTTGGAATCACGCGAAACGGAGCCACGTGGGCCCCACGAGGTACCAGGGCGCATGTGGGGGGGGGTGGCGCGCCCTGGTGCCTCGTGGGCACTGGGTGGCCCCCCTCCAGTAGGTCTTGGTGCCAAAAAAAATTATGTGTCCAATAAAAAATCTCCAAAAAGTTTCAGCTCATTTGGAAAACTTTCATTTCTGCACAAAAAACAACACCACGGTCCGGGTTAGTTCTAATCAAATCATACCAAAACCATATAGAATTGTTATAAATATGGCATGAATACTTCATAAATTATAGATACGTTGGAGACGTATCAGCATCCCCAAGCTTAATTCCTACTCGTCCTCGAGTAGGTACATGATAAAAGAAATAATTTATGAAGTGTGAATGCTAGCATAGTGCATAAGTTTGATCAATGATAATTTCAATCACTTTTCCTAGCATCATAACAGCAATTTTCTCTCATAAAAGTCATCATGATAAAGTAGCAATTAAAAACAGAAATTTTGATGTGGAATGCTACCTATCATAATCATCATATAATCTTTTCTTTTATAGCATGGACATTGGACTTGAATGATTCAAAGCAAGATCATTATTATAACAGCAATATTTATTATCATAAAACTTCTCATGAGCAAGTAACAATTCATCACAACAATGAAGTATAAGGCATAAACTTTCTTGGAAACTAACAAACTATTCTAGTCAACAATGCAATTGCAATTCATCATATTTTTAGGAAGGGTCTCATGTAGGAGCTTTTTAGCAAGTCCACATACTCAACCATCATTTAGTCTTCTATGATTGCTAACACTCACGAGATATATATGGAGCAAAAGTTTCAGCCAGACACATAGAAAGATAGGGGCTTGTGATTTCGCCTCCCTACTTATTCACCTCAAGGGTGATGTCTACAATAATAACTCATGATCACTCATATCCAACTGGATATATGTGCCTAGATCTTTCCCCACCACATGATGCTTGCAAAAGAGAAAAATAAAAAGGAAGTAGAGGAGAACACTATTGACTCTTGCATAAAAAGTAAATTCATAAAAGTAAAAGATTGGCCCTTGGCAGAGGGAAGCAGAGGTTGTCATGTGCTTTTTATTTTTGAATGCACAAGCCCTTAATGCAAAGGAACGCCACGTTATATTGCCCCTTGTGATAGTAACCTTTATTATGCAGTCCGTCGCTTTTATTTCTTTACCATCACAAGTTCGTACAACGCTTGTTTCCCTTACAATAAAAGATCATACATATTTAGAGGCAATTTTTATTGCTTTTTTCACCGATGACAACTTACTTGAAGGATCTTATTCAATCCATAGGTAGATATGGTGGACACTCATGGGAAGAAACTGGGTTTAAGGGTTTTGGATGCACAAGTAGTATTTCTACTTGGTGCGGATTTTTGGCTAGCAAAGATATTGGTCAAGCACCACATGTTGGAGGATCTATAACAATATAACTTCTATGTGAATATGAACAAACATAATTCATTACGTTGTCTTCCTTGTCCAACGTCAACAATTTGACATAAAATACTTAATGGGGGCTCACAATCATAAAAGATGTCCAAGATGGTATATTTGCATGTGAATCTTCTCTTCCCTTATTAACTTTTTCATGAATTGCATCATTGACTAATGCTATGCTTGTTAACCTCCAATAAATTTTACCACTTATACTTTTCTTTATGTAATGTCATTACTTTCCATAAGATTAGCATATGATCTCTTTCATTATTTTCATTGCAAGGAATCACACTTATCATATCCAATGATCTTTATGAAAGTTTTTATTATATCCCTCATGAATATTCATCACTTTGGGACCAAATTCATATCTTATGAAAATTACCATTACTATTATTAACTCTCAAAAAGATATAAGTGAAGCATGAGAATTAATAACAAACTACTCCAAAATATATAAGCGAAGATCAATGAGTAGTGAAACCATTAAGTAGCTATGTAAGGACTCTCTCTCTCTCATTTAAAAAGTTTCAGATCTTGATATATTATTCAAACAGCAAGAAAAACAAAATAAAATGACATTCCAAGAATAGCACATATCATGTGAAGAAGCAAAAACTTAAGCTCAACCAAAACTAACCGATAATGTTGATGAAGAAAGGTGGGATGCCTACCGGGGCATCCCCAAGCTTAGATGCTTGAGACTTCTTGAAATATTATATTGGGATGCCTTGGGCATCCCCAACCTTGAGCTTTTGTGTCTCCTTAATTCCTCTCATATCACGGTTTCCATAAATCTTAAAAACTTCATCCGCACAAAACTCAACAAGAACTCGTGACGTAAGTTAGTATAAATCAACTCAAAACCTTAACATTATCTACTGTAGCAAATCACAAAAAATATAATTAAACATTGCATACTAAATGCCTCTGCATATTTAATACTCCTATCCTCAAATAGAAACATTAAACACGCAAACATATGCAAACAATGCAACTATAACAGCAATCTGCCAAAACAGAACAGTCTGTAAAAGGTGAATAGGAATCCATACTTCCCTAGCTCCCAAAATTCTGAAAAATTACCACGTGACAGAGAACTCATTCATGCTTACTGTGTAAAAATTTCAGATTTTAATCATGTTCTGACTATTCAGGAATATTCTGGACATAACAGAAAACTTTCTGTTTTCAAACAGCAACACATGAACCTGCAAACTGAGCATAGTAAAGGCTATAAATGGCATTTTATTGAACTAAAAGGTACAAAACATGATTATTGATAGCAGAAAACAAATATAAACAGAATAAAATGATGCTCCAAGCAAAACTCATATTATGTGACAAATAAAAATATAGCTCCGAGTGAGGTTACCGATAGAGTTGAAGACGAAAGAGGGGATGCCTTCCGGGGCATCCCCAAGCTTAGTTGCTTGAGTATTCCTTGAATATTACCTTGGGGTGCCTTGGGAATCCCCAAGCTTAGGTTCTTGCCGCTCCTTATTCTCCTCATATCGATATCTCACCCAAAACTTGAAAACTTCAATCACACAAAACTTAACGGAACTTCATGAGAACGGTTAGCATGATAAAGAATAAACCATCACTTAGGTACTGTCCAAGACAAGATTCACAATTTTTCCCAGATAATTCCTGCTGTATTCTATCATTTCCACAATCTATATCTCATAATATAAGCTATGGAAACATTAAAACAAGCAAGCTATGCATTGAAAACAGAATCTGTCAAAAACAGAACAGTCTGTAATGATCTGAGCAACTACCATACTTCTGGAACTCTAAAAATTCTGAAAAATTAGGAAAACGTCAACAATTTGCATATCAAGACTTTATAAAAATTTCAGAATTTTTTGACACTCCAGTAAAATCTGGGAAATTAAACACTGGAGGCAAAAGTTTCTGTTATTGCACAGAATTGAATCAACAAGTATCCACACTATCCTAAAGGTTTTACTTGGCACTTTATTGAAAGAAAAAATATAAAACATGATTACTACAGTAGCTTAATCATGTGAACACGCAAAAACAGTAGCTATAAATATTGGGTTGTCTCCCAACAAGCTCTTTTCTTTAAAGCCTTTTAGCTAGGCATGATAATTTTGAATGATCCTCACATAGAAGTAAAGAATTGAAACGTAAAGGGAGCATCATGAGAAATATATCAAACACATTTAAGACTAACCCACTTCCTATGCATAGGGATTTTGTGATCAAATAGTTTATGGGAGCAAGAATCAACTAGCATAGGAAGGCAAAACAAGCATAACTTCAAAACTTTCAACACATAGACAGGAAACTTGATATTATTGAAATATGTAGAAGCATATATTCCTCTCTCAAAATAATTTTCAGTAGCATCATGAAGAAATTCAACAATATATCCATCACATAAAGCATTCCTTTCATGATCCACAAGCATATAATTTTTACTACTCTCCACATAAACAATTTTCTTCTCATTCATAATAGTGGGAGCAAACTCAACAAAATAACTATCATGAGATACTTGATTGGCATAATCCATTTGAGCATTAAAATTATGATGACAAATTTCATGGTTATAATTATTCTTTATAGCATACATGTCATCACAATAATCATCATAGATAGCAACTTTTTATCACAGTCAATTGAAACCTCTTCCAAAATAGTGGAATCATCATTAAATAAATTCATGGCCTCTCCAAATCCACTTTCATCAATATAATCATCATAAATAGGAGGCATGCTATCATCATAATAAATTTTCTCATCAAAACTTCGGGTGCTAAAAATATCAACTTCATCAAACATAGCATCCCCAAGCTTGTGGCTTTGCATATCATTAGCATCATGGATATTCAAAGAATTCATACTAGCAACATTGCAATCATGCTCCTCATTCAAATATTTTATGCCAAACATTTTATTGAATTCTTCTTCTATCAATTGAGCACAATTATCGGAATCCTTATTTTCAAGAAAGACATGATAAAGACGAATAATATGAGGCAACCTCAATTCCATTTTTTTGTAGTTTTCTTTAATAAACCAAACTAGTGATAAAACAAGAAACTAAAAGATTCGACTGCAAGATCTAAAGATATACCTTCAAGCACTCACCTCCTCGGCAACGGCGCTAGAAAAGAGTTTGATGTCTACTGCACAACTTGTTCTTGTAGACTCGTGTTCGGCCTCCAAGCGCAGAGGTTTGTAGGACAGTAGCAATTTTCCCTCAATTGGATGACCTAAGGTTTATCAATCCGTGGGAGGCGTAGGTTGAAGATGGTATCTCTCAAACAACCCTGCAACCAAATACAAGAAATCTCTTGTGTCCCCAACACACCCAATACAATGGTAAATTGTATAGGTGCACTAGTTCGGCGAAGAGATGATGATAAAAGTGTAGTATGGATAGTAGATATTGGTTATTGTAATCTGAAAATATAAAACAGCAAGGTAGCAAATAGTAAACGGGCATAAAAACGGTATTGCAATGCTTAGAAACAAGGCCTAGGGTCCATACTTTCACTAGTGTGATCTCCCAACATTGTTGACATAGTTCACTCCAAAGTCACAAATAGCGGAGAACAAACGAAGAAATTGTTGTAGGGTATGAAACCACCTCAAAGTTATCCTTCCCGATCAATCTTATGAGCCATCCACATTAATTGTCACGAACAACCCTAGAGTTCATACTAGAACAACACCTTAAGATACACATCAACCAAAACCCTAATGTCACCTAGGCACTCCAATGTCACCACGAGTACCCGCGGGTTTGATTATATGATATGCATCACACAATCTCAGATTCATTTATTCAAACCAACACAAAGAACTTCAAAGAGTGCCCCAAAGTTTCTACCGGAAAGTCAAGACGAAAACGTGTGCCAACCCTTATGCATAGATCCCCAAGGTCACGGAACCCGCAAGTTGATCACCAAAACATACATCAAGTGTCTCAAGTGAATATCCCATTGTCACCACAGATATCCATATGCAAGACATACATCAAGTGTTCTCAAATCCTTAAAGACTCAATCCGATAAGAAAACTTCAAAGGGAAAACTCAATTCATCACAAGAAGATAGAGAGGGGAAAACTCCATATGATTCATCTATATCAACAAAGCTTGCGATACATCAAGATCGTGCCATCTCAAGAACACGAGAGAGAGATCAAACACATAGCTACTGGTACAAACCCTCAGCCCCGAGGGTGAACTACTCCCTCCTCGTCATGGAGACCGCCGGGATGATGAAGATGGCCTCCGGTGATGCCTTCCCCCCTCCGGCAGGGTGCCGGAAAAGGGCTGTAGATGGGATCTCGCTGGTACAGAGGCTTGCGGCGGCGTAAAAACTCATCTAGTTTAACTTTCGGGGGTTTCTGAATATATATGATTTTTCCGCGTTGGAATCACGTGAAACGGAGCCACGTGGGCCCCACAAGGTACCAGGGCGCGCCTGGGGGGGGGGGGGTGGTGCGCCCTGGTGCCTCGTGGGCACTGGATGGCCCCCTCCAGTGGGTCTTGGTGCCAATATTTTTTATTTGTCCAATAAAAAATCTCCAAAAAGTTTCAGCTCATTTGGAAAATTTCATTTCTGCACAAAAAACAACACCACGGTATTTCTGCTGAAAACAGCGTCAGTCCGGGTTAGTTCTAATCAAATCATACCAAAACCATATACAATTGTTATAAATATGGCATGAATACTTCATAAATTATAGATACGTTGGAGACGTATCACACATACCTTGACAATGTTTTGAAGAAGTTCAAAATGGATCAGTCAAAGAAAGGGTTCTTGCCTGTATTGCAAGGTGTGAAGTTGAGTAAGACTCAAAGCCCGACCACGGCAGAAGAAAGAGAAAGGATGAAAGTCATTCCCCATGCCTCAGCCATAGGCTCTATAATGTATGCCATGCTGTGTACCAGACCTGATGTGTGCCTTGCCATAAGTCTGGCAGAGAGGTACCAAAGTGATCTAGGAGTAGATCACTGGACAATGGTCAAGAATATCCTGATGTACCTGAAAAGGACTAAGGACATGTTTATCGTTTATGGAGGTGACGAAGAGCTCGTCGTAAAGGGTTACGTCGATGCTAGCTTCGACACCGATCCGGATGACCCTAAGTCTCAAACCAGATACGTATTTATATTAAATGGTGGAGCGGTCAGTTGGTGCAGTTCCAAGCAGAGCGTCATGGCGGGATCTACATGTGAAGTGGAGTATATAGCTGCTTCGAAAGCAGCGCAAGAAGGAGTCTGGATGAAGGAGTTCATATCCAATCTGGGTGTAATACCTAGTGCATCGGATCCAATGACTATCTTTTGTGACAACACTGGATCTATTGCGATTGCCAAGGAGCCCAGGTTTCACAAGAGAACCAAGCACATCAAGCGCCGCTTCAACTCCATTCGTAATTATGTTAAGGATGGAGACATAGAACTTTGCAAAGTACATAAGGATCTGATTGTGGCAGACCCGTTGACTAAACCTCTTCCACGGGCAAAACATGATCAGCAACAAGACTCCATGGGTGTTAGATTCATTACTATGTAAACTAGATTATTGACTCAAGTGCAATTGGGAGACTATTGGAAATATGCCCTAGAGGCAATAATAAATTGGTTATTATCATATTTCTTTGTTCATGATAAAGGTTTATTATTCATGCTATAATTGTATTGACCAGAAACTTAAATACATGTGTGAATACATAAACAAATATAATGTCCCTAGTAAGCCTCTACTAGACTAGCTCGTTGATCAAAGATGGTTAAGGTTTCCTAACCATTGACATGAATTGTCATTTGATAATGGGATCACATCATTAGGAGAATGATGTGATGGACAAGACCCAACCGTAAGCTTAGCATTTGGTCATATCACTGAGTTTATTGCTATAGCTTTCTTCATGTCAAGTATCTATTCCTAAGACCATGAGATCATGCAACTCCCGGATACCGGAGGAATACTTTGTGTGCTATCAAACGTCACTTCATAACTGGGTGATCATAAAGATGCTCTACAAGTATCCCCGAAGGTGTCTGTTGGGTTGGCATGGATCGAGACTGGGATTTGTCACTCCATATAATGGAGAGATATCTCTGGACCCTCTCGGTAATACAACATCGTAAAGAGCTTGCAACCAATGTGCCTAATGAGTTAGTCACAGGATCTTGTATTACGGACACGTAGGGTCCGCACGCTTAACGTTCGGTAACGCTAGAGTAGTATTGGGATATGTACGATGGTGACCAAATGTTGTTCGGAGTCCTGGATGAGATCCCGGACATCACGAGGAGTTCCGGAATGGTCTGGAGGTAAAGATTTATATATGGAAAGTTGCTATCAGGGTTCCGGAAAAAGTTTCAGTTTTTTCGGTATTGTACCGGGAAGCTTCCAGAAGGTTCCGGAAACTTCCGGAGGAGTTTGGAAGTCCACCAAGGGTTCCACCACGTCCCAAGGGCCAGCATGGGCTGATGGGAGGCGCCCTGGCCTTATTGGGCCAGGCGCACAAGTCCCTCAAGGCCCATATGGCTAGGAAAGGTGGAAAATCCACCTGTGTATGGAAAGGAGGGAATTGGACTAGGAGTCCAACTCCTCCCCCTTGGTGCGCCAGCCCTAGGGCTTGGAGGGCTGGCCACCACGCCCCTCCACCTATATATAGAGGGGAAGGGGCTCCCCAAAGAGGACACACAAGCCCCTGGGCGCCCCTCTCTCCCGTTAGTCCACCACCTCGTCCCGACGACGCTTAGCGAAGCGCTGTCGGCGCTCCATCACCACCACGCTGTCGTGCTGGTTGTGATCCCATCTGCTTCTCCTCTCCCGCTTTCTGGATCAAGAAGGAGGAGACGTCATCGAGTCGCACGTGTGCTGAACGCGGAGGTGCCGTCCGTTCGGTACTTGATCGGATTGGATCGCGATTGGATCGTGACAAGTACGACTACATCAACCGCGTGATATACGCTTCCGCTTAATGGTCTATGAGGGTACATAGACACACTCTCCCCTCTCATTGCTATGCTTCTCCTAGATAGATCTTGGGTGTTCGTAGGAAATTTTTTGATTTTCATGCTTCGTTCCCCAACAAGAATTGCATCTCCTTATCATCCTCAGTCTAGTGGTCAAGTTGAATTAACTAATAGAGAAATAAAATTAATTTTGCAAAAGACTGTTAATAGATCTAGAAAGAATTGGTCAAAGAAACTTGATGATGCACTATGGGCTTATAGAACTGCTTATAAAAATCCTATGGGTATGTCTCCATATAAAATGGTTTATGGGAAAGCATGTCATCTACCTCTTGAGTTAGAACATAAAGCATATTGGGCAATTAAAGAACTTAACTATGATTTTAAACTTGCCGATGAAAAGAGGTTATTTGATATTAGTTCTTTAGATGAATGGAGAACCCAAGCTTATGAAAATGCCAAGTTGTTTAAAGAAAAAGTTAAAAGATGGCATGATAAAAGAATTCAAAAACGGGAATTCAAAGTAGGTGGTCATGTTCTATTATACAATTCTCATTTAAGATTTTTTGCAGGAAAACTTCTCTCTAAATGGGAAGGGCCGTATATCATCGAAGAAGTTTATTGCTCCGGAGCCATCAAAATAAACAACACCGAAGGCAATAATCCGAGAGTTGTTAATGGGCAAAGAATTAAACATTATATCTCAGGTATACCCATTAATGTTGAAACTAATATTATTCAAACAATGACACCGGAGGAACACATAAAGGAAACCTTCCGGAACGCTCCAGAAGCCTGAAAAGGAGTAGGTATGTGGTACGGTAAGTAAACCGACTCCAAAACTTCCATAAAAGTACTTTCTGTCCGTCTTGGAATATATAAAAAATTAGAAAAATAATAAACAGTCCGAAAAGTGCATGAGGAGGCGACAAGCCTGGGGGGCACGCCCTACCCCCAGGGTTCGCCTACCAGGCTTGTGGCTCTCTCATGGACTTTCCCGACTCCGTTTTCTTCCATATTGCTTGTTTGCACGGGAAAAATTCATTATATATACTAACGGGTGTTTTAACCACCGCATCGCAAGTTTCTCCTCTGTTCTTATTTCGTGCTGTTTCCTGTCAGATTTTTTAGGCCAGGCATCATGTCTTCCTCTTCCTCCAACAACGTGGGATACGATGCTTGGTTGCTGCAGATGGAACTCAGGATGGAGGAGGAAGGAGAGGTTACCATGGAAGAAGATGATGGAGATTCGCTGGAGGTCCACCCTCCGGCTTCCGAGAGGGGTACCCTTGCCGGCATCTCCACAACTCCAAATCCTCATAAAGCCGTGAGAAGCACTACAAGCCATGGGAGTCCAGAGGTACAAGAAGGGCTTCCTCCTAGGAGACCCTTACACAGGTTACATCGGAACAATTTTCATAATTTGGTCCACAATTATGGGGTTGAAAACACTACTCGCATGCACATACCTTCCAATTGGGATATTTCCCGTCCAAGTGAGAATGATGCAGGAAAGGGATCATGGTGGCCGGAAAATAAACATATTATGGTTGAAGTACAAAAGAACGCCACCGCAATTCAGCAGTTGCTTCAGCAGGTCCAGAGTTTGAAGGATATCTTATTAAATATTTTGAAGGACAAGCCTACCACTTCATCACCACCATCACCCAAGAAGGACATTTGACTACATGGGTATGGGCATCACCCTTGGCTTGTGCCAAGCTTGGGGGAGGTGCCCCGGTATCGTATCATCATCACTTTTTATCATCATTATCTATCTTAGTTCGATCCTTAGTTATTTTTGATTTAGAAGAATAAAGTTTTAGTATGATTTAGTTTCGAGTGCTTGCTTTGTGATCTATCTATCTATGTAATCATGTGTGAAAGTTATAAAGAGTAGTTTGAGTTGAGTGTTTTGCTTTTGTTGATCCAATCTTAGAAATAAAATAAAGAGAATAAGAATGTAAGATCATATGCTAATCCCATGGGGAGTGATGACTTCACATAAAAGAAGTATAATTGATAAAAGTTGTTGGAAGTTGACAAACATAGCATTGGTTATTGTTGCAATTCATGAAAAAGTAATGAAGGAAGAGAGGTCTCACATATAAATACACTATCTTGGACATCTTTTATGATTGTGAGCCCCCATTAAATATTCTATGTCAATTAGTCGACGTTGGACAAGGAAGACAACGTAATGAGTTATGTTTGCTTATATTCACATAAAAGTTATATTGTTTTGGATCCTCTAACATGTGGTGCTTGCCCCCTATCTTTTGCTAGCCAGAATTCCGCACTAAGTAGAGATACTACTTGTGCATCCAAAAACCATTAAACCCAGTTTCATGCCATGAGAGTCCAATATATCTACCTATGGATTGAATAAGATCCTTTAAGTAAGTTGTCATCAGTGCAAAGCAATACAAATTGCTCCTAAACATGTATGAACTTTTATTGTAAGGGAAAATAAGCTTTGTACGATCTTGTGATGGTGGAGTAATAAAAGCGACAGACTGCATAATAAAGGTCGCTATCACAAGGGGCAATATATAGTGATGTTCCTTTACATTAAGAGCTTGCACATCCGAAAACAAAAAGCGCATGACAACCTCTGCTTCCCTCTGTGAAGGGCCTACCTTTTACTTTATGTATTTACTTTCATGCAAGAGTCAATAGTATTCTACTCTATTCCATTTTTATTTTCTCTTTTGGGGGATTGATCCAGGCATATATATCCAGTTGGATGTAGGTGATCATGAGTTATTATTGTTGACATTACCCTTGAGGTAAATACATTGGGAGGCGAAATTATAAGCCCCTATCTTTCTATGTGTCCGACTGAAACTTTTGCTCCATAAGTATGCCATGAGTGTCAGCAATCATAGAAGACTAAATGATAGTTGAGTATGTGAACTTGCTAACCAAAGCTCTTACATAGACTCTTTCTGATAATAAGATGAATTGCAATTGCTTCAGTGACTGAGATGATAGTTTGTTAGTTTTCAATTTGGTCTATGGTTCATACTTTAACTTGTGGATGAATTGTCACTTTTTCATGAGAAGTTTTATGATGATATATTGCTGTTATAATAAAGATCATGATGCTCCATGTCCATATTTTATTTTTATCGACGCCTCTCTCTCTAAACATGTGATCATGATTATCGATTTCGGCTTTCGCTTGAGGACAAGCGAGGTCTAAACTTGGGGGAGTTGATACATCCAATTTGCATCATGATTTCCTACTAATAATTATTATGTTTTTGATCATTATTTCACTTCATGGTACAATTCTTATGCCTTTTCTCTCTTATTTTGCAAGATTTACATGAAGAGGGAGATTGTCGGGAGCTGGAATTCTGGACTTGAAAGGGGTGAAACATAGATAGCTATTCTGCACAACTCCAAATGACCTGAAAATTTACAGAGAATTATTTTGGAATATATATAAAATACTGGCGAAAGAATCAACAAGAGGGGACCCACCAGGCAGCCACAAGCTTGGGGGGTGCGCCCTACCCCCTAGGCGCGCCCCCCAAGCTTGTGGGGCCCCTGGCAGGCCTCCAGCCCCCTCCTTCTGCTATACGAAGCCATTTGCCCTAGAAAAAAATCAGAGGAAGACTTTCGGGATGAAGCGCCACCGTCTCGAGACGGAACCTGGGCAGGAGCTATTTTGCTCTCCGGTGGAGCGATTCTGCCGGGGATACTTCCCTCCGGGAGGGGGAAATCGAAGCCATCGACATCACCAACGATCCTCTCATCATGGCAGGACTAATCTTCATGGCAGGACTAATCTTTGTCTCAAAACCTCAGATCTTGTAGTTGATTCTAGTTGGTTTATTTGGTGGAAGATTATATATTCAGATCCTTAATGCTATTCAATACCCCTCTGATCTTGAACATGAATTTGATTTGTGAGTAGTTACTTTTGTTCTTGAGGACATGGGAGAAGTCTTGTCATAAGTAATCATGTGAATTTGGTATTCGTTCGATATTTCCATGATATGTATGTTGTTGCTTCCTTTAGTGGTGTCGTGTGAACGTTGACTACATGACACTTCACCATCTTTGGTCCTAAGGGAAGGCATTGTGAAGTAGTAATTACATGATGGATTGCTAGAGTGACAGAAGTTTAAACCCTAGTGTCGGTACCAAAACTGGTAGATCTCGGGTAGGGGGTCCGAAATGTGGATCTTGGAGCCAATGAGTAACAGGGAACGTAGAGACAGCGATTACCCAGGTTCGGGCCCTCTCAAAGAGGTAAAACCCTATGTCCAGCTTGATTGTATTGATGTGTGTGTACGATGATTACAGAGTTGATCTACCTCGAGATCAGACGAACTAAACCCTAGGTAGGTCTAGCGATAATGGTTCTCTTGCCTCTACGGACTAAACCCTCTGGTTTATATAGACACCAGGGGGACCTAGGGTTACATATCATCGGTTGCCATCAGGGGATAAACATGCCGGCTACGCTAAACATCTCTTGGAGGAGACGCCAAGTCTTCGTAGGTTTCCTTCTGGTGCACGGGGTCGCCTGCAATCCGGCCTTCCTTCGATGAGTTAAGAGCGGCCCATTAGTCCAGCCTATGAGAGATAGGCCGGCAGCCCGAGTACCCCCTAATCCGGGACACCCTCGGTAGCCCCCGAACTAGTCTTCGAAGCTGAGGTATATACCGAACACTATCGGCTTTGTAGACCAGTTCCTTCCCTTCTGTGGTACTTGTGTCAAGCCTGCAACCCCTCTGGATCGAATCCTCAAGGGTTGCCTAGCCATATGTTTCCCGAATTATGCGTCGGTCTCTGAAGTGTATCAATAACTTAGCCCCGAAGGCTAGTCGCATAGGTGTGAACAGTGGCCCCATCTGACAACGTTTGCCGAAGGGTCACGACCTGCCACGCCCACGAGTTGGTTATGAAAACTCAATTCGTGGTTCGAGGCGGTTCCTTCATTGCCGCGTCCCATCGATATGGAGATCATGTCTTGTTTTTAAGGGATATGATCAATGATTCGGGCTATCCCATGCGCGCATAATGGCACGATTATACGGGGAAGCGGCGAGGCCTGCGGCGCAGTAAAAGGACCCTTGGTTTTATGGTAGCCCATAAAGGGGAGCGGCCACCATTTCCTTCGCACGCTCTCACTTCCTCCTATGCCGTTGCCCTCCCAATCTCTTGAGCTCCAGCGCCCAGATCTATTCTCCCTTCCAAGAACCTCGTCGGCCATCCCCTCAATCCAGCCATGGCCGGCTTCGGGTCTAAGGGCTAGTGGGAGGCCTCCATCGTCACCGAGAGCGCCATCCTGGAGCTGAAGAACGCGGGTTACCTTCCCGCCGGCGTCACTCACCGCGCTCCAGAGGCGGGTCAAGTCATCCCCATGCCGAGGCCTGGCGAGAGGGTGGTGTTCCTCCCCCATTTCATTCGAGGGCTAGGTTTCCCCTCCACCCCTTCATCTGGGGCTTGATGTTTTTCTATGGGCTAGATTTTCATGATCTTGCCCCGAATTCCTTCCTGCACATCTCGGCCTTCATCATCATCTGCGAGGCCTTTCTTTGGGTCCGCCACACTTCGGCTTGTGGTTGAAGGTGTTCAATGTCAAGCCGAAGATCGTCGATGGCCAACAGGCGGACTGCGGGGGGCGATGGTCAGCAAGCTTCCCCGGGTTGAGTGGCCAGGGGGCACTTTCATCAAAACTGTCAAGATCTGGCAGAAAGAGTGGTTCTACATCACAGAGCCGCGGAACGCGGACTGGGCGGCGATCCCCGCCTTCAGATCTGGACCCCCCACGAGGTTGGTTTCATGGACCAAGAAGGGCCCCGACTGGGGGTCAAACAAGGAGGTGGCGTTGCTCCAGAGCCGAAAATCCAAGATGATAGGGCGGGGGGTTGAACTGCCCAACGTGATTCAGATCATGCTTTGCCGCCGCATCCTCCCCTTTCAAGACCGGGCCTCCCCCATGTGGGTCTACAAGCCCGAAGACCCCGCCACCGTGCTCAGCTTCTACCGCACTTCCCACGCTCAGCTGTGGAAGGTGCTGTTCAAGCCGCAGAAGGACTGGTCGACCGAGGAGGAAGACATTGGCCTTGACGCCGCAAACCCCCCTCGCGAGGTATGATAAGTTTTACTCTTGTGTTCGGATTGCTCCTTTTTGACAAAGTACTCAACTCTTTTTTTCCCATCCAAAGAGCTGGCTGAAGAAGGCTGAGCGAATCGATAGCCCGGCCCCGCTGCCCGAGGGCCCCAGGACGGCCTTGCTGACGGGCATGTTGGCCGAGGAGCCGTACGAGGCGCCGGAGAAGAAGGAGAAGAAGAAGGAGGCCAGAGAGGGCCTCCGTTCCCGAGGACCCCCAGACACTAGATCCGGGGACACCCAGGCCCCCTCCGCCTAAGAGGGCGATGTCCGAGGACACCGAGGAGGATCAGCTTCCTCCTATCCCTAAAAAACCATGCAGGGCCAAGGTGGCCCTGTCCAACAACAGCTCGGCCTTTGCCGAGGACTCCGAGGCCTCTGAAGAGGTTCCTCGGAGGACCCCCATGATCAAACCGCGGGCCCAAAGGTACGCATCCTAAGATACACCTATGCATTTTTAGCCGAACTAAGCCTGCTATTGATTGCGCTCCTGCTTCTAATCATTGGAGCCCGCCACGTGACCTCCCTACCGATTGAGTCTCGGAGGGGGATTCTCCACCGGCCGCGCTGGCGGAGAGTGGGACCGAATCGGGCGTCTCGCCTCCCCCGGTCATTGAGGAGGCCGAAGAGTTCCTGTCAAGGAGGACCCTGTCGGTACCAAAACCGGCAGATCTCGGGTAGGGGATCCAAACTGTGGGTCTAGGAATCAATGGGTAACAAAGAGCGTAGAGACGATGATTTACCCAGGTTCAGGCCCTCTCGAAGAGGTAATACCCTACATCCTGCTAGATTGTATTGATGTGATTGTATGAAAGTTACAGAGTTGATCTACCTCGAGATCGACTAGGCTAAACCCTAGGTAATGAATGATACCTCTACGGACTAAGCCTTCTGGTTTATATAGACACCAGAAGGCCCTAGGGTTACACATAGTCGGTTACCATCAGGGGATAAACACGCCGGGCACGCTAAGTATTCCTTGGAGGAGACGCCAAGTCTTCGGAGGTTTCCTTCTAGTACATGGGGTCGCCCACAATGCGGCCCTCCTTTGGCGAGTAAAGGGCGGCCCACAAGTCCGGCCTATGAGAGATAGGCCGGCGGCCCGAGTACCCCCTAGTCCAGGACACCCTCAGTAGCCCCCGAACTAGTCTTCGAAGCCGAGGTAGGTTCCGAATATCATCAGCTTTGTAGACCAGTTCCCTTTCATCTGTGACACCGGTAACAGGCCCATATCACTCCAAATTGTATCCTCAAGCGTTGCCCGGTCGTATATGCGCCGAACTATACCTCAGTAACGAAGTATGCTAATAACTTAGCCCCGAAGGCTAGTCGCTTTGGTGTGAATAGTGTCCTCATCTGACAACTTTTACCGAAGGGTCACACCTTGCCACGACCGCGAGTTGGTTTATGAAAAACTCGATTCGCTGTTCGAGGCAGTTTTCATTGGCACGTCCCGTCGATACGGAGATCCTGTCCTGTTTTCAAGGGATATGATCAATAATCCACCTCACCCCACGCGTGCATAATGGCACGGTTACATGGGGAAATGGCGAGGTCTGTGGCGCAGTAAAGGGACCGTGGGTTTTACAGCCCATAAAAGGGGCACAGTCTTCGTTCCTTTCGCATGCTCTCATTTCCCCCCTCCGCCATTGCCTTCCCCATCTTTTGAGCTCCAGCGCCCAGATCCGCTCTCCCCTCCAAGAACTCTTCCAGCCGCCCGTTTGATCTAGCAATGGCGGGCTCCGGGTCCAAAGGTAGGTCGGAGGCGTCCGTCGTCACCGAAAGCGCCATCATGGAGCTGAAGGGCGCGGGATATCTCCCCGCCAACGTCGCCCACCATGCTCCAGAGGCCGGCCAGGTCGTCCCCACGCCGCGGCAGGGCGAGAGGGTGGTGTTCATCCCCCACTTCCTCCGAGGTTTGGGATTTCCCCTTCACCCCTTCGTCAGGGGTCTCATGTTCTTCTACGAGCTTGACTTCCACGATCTCGCGCCGAATTCCTTTCTCCATATCTCGGCCTTCATCATCATCTGCGAAGCCTTTCTCCGGATCCGGCCACACTTCGGCCTATGGCTGAAGGTCTTCAACATCAAGCCGAAGATCGTCGACGGCCAACAGGCGGACTGTGGGGGTGCTATGGTCAGCAAACTCCCCCGAGTGGAGTGGCCAGAGGGCACCTTCATCGAGACCGTCAAGGTCTGACAGAAGGAATGGTTCTACATCACCGAGCCGAGGAGCGCGGGTTGGGGGGCGATTCCGGCCTTCCGATCCGGACCCCATACGAGGCTGGTCTCATGGACCAAGAAAGGCCTCGACTGGGGGGTGAACAAGGAGGTGGCGCAGCTGTAGAACCGGATTGCCAAGATGATAGGGTAGGGCGTCGAGCTGCCCAACGTGGTCCAGATCATGTTCGGCCGCCGAATATTCCCATGCCAGGACAGGGCCTCCCCCATGTGGGCCTACAAGCCCGAAGACCCGGCCACCGTGCGCAACTTCTTCTGCACCACCCATGCTTAGCTGTGGAGAGCGTTGTTGAAGCCGCAGAAGGACTGGCCGACCGAGGGGGAGGACATCGGACTCGACACCGCAAACCCCTCACGGGAGGTATGACTAAGTTTGTTCTTATACCTGAACTGTTCCCTTTTGATAAGGTATTTAGCTTTCCTGCTTCTCATCCGCAGAGCTGGCTGAAGAAGGCCGAACGGATCGACAGTCCGGCGCCGCTGCCAGAGGGATCCAGGACCCCCCTACTGACGGCCATGTTGGCCGCGGAGCCGTATGAGGTGCCGGAAAGGAAGGAGAAGAAGAAGGATCAGAAGAAGGAGGCCAGAGAGGGCCTCCTCTCCCGAGGACCCCCGGTTGCTAGGTCCGGGGACACCAATGCTCCCTCTGCGTAAGAGCAGGAGAAGAAGCAGGGAGAGGACGGGGAGGAGGACGATTCCTCCCGAACAGGGAAAAGGGCGGCGTCCGAGGACGCCGAGGTGGAGCCGCCTCAACCCGCTCGAAAAAGACCGCGCAAGGCCAAGGTAGCCTTGTCCGGCAATAGCTCGGCTTCTGCCGAGGACTCTGAGGCCTCCGAAGAGGTTCCTCGGAGGATCCCCAGGACCAAGCCACAGGCTCAAAGGTACGCGTTCTAGTAACCGCTTGAAGGTCCTTGGCCGAACTGGGTTAGATATTGATCACGTTTCCGTTTGTAATGTTGCAGCCCGCCGCGCGATCTCCCCACCGACCGAGTCTCGGAGGGTGATTCTCCACCGGCGGCGCTAGCAAAGAGCGGGACCGAATCCCGCGCCTCGCCTTCCCCAATCGTCGAGGAGGCCGAGGAGGTCCTGTCGAGGAGGACCCCTCCCACGCTGCAAACAGGGGGAGAAGGCGACACTATCATGGCCGAGGTGAACACCTCAGTCACCGAAGACCAGGAGGGGAGAGCCCCTCTGGTGAACGAAGAGGAGGAGCCCGGACAAGCCGAGCTCTCTCCAAGGACGACACTGGAGACGTCAAGGCGTCCAGAGTCCGGCGCCCCAGACTCTGAGAGGGAAGGAACCGGAGCGCCGCCGCCACCCCCGCCCGCCCCAGAGCAGGCGTCGACCGGGTGGCCGGACGAGATGGAGGATGCTCTAAACAGCTCCTCTATCGCCGAAGAGCACCGTGCCCTTATGGGCGCGGTGTTGCAAAGTCTTCGGTCCGTGGATAACGCACTGAAGGAGGCCTTTAGTGGCCTTCTTACCGGCTTCAAGGTGAGCGAAGTAATGCTTTTCCCTTAGAAAAATTCCTTTGTGTAAACGCATAGCCTCATACACAGTAGCCCCCGAGACGCAGACTGGCTTGAGCCAAGCCTGTCAGAGGATCGAATATCAATATCTCGGATACTAACGTGCGTAGAATAATGCACAGGCATCATCTTCGGCCGCAGCCGCCAACGCCGAAGAGTTGGCCGAGCTGAATCGGAAGCTGAAGAGCTCCGAGGACGACCTGAGCCTGGTGAACAAGAGGTTTGATGAGGCGCAAGGTAAGTCCGAGCTGTAATGTTGAATACAGCCGTTGCTTTGTAAGCAGGGTTCGCAGTATCCTAATGGCTTGAACTGATGTAAAACCTCAATGCCGCACTAAAGGCGGCTCAGCTGGAAGCGGCGGAGCAGAGGTCGGCGGCCAAGAAAGCGGCCGCTGAACTGGCTGTGGAGCGAACCACGAGCCAGAAGCACGATGCCAGGTTGCTGGAACTGCAGCAAGAGCTCGGGGATGCCATCACAAAGTGTGAGGCCCTCAAGGAGAAGAATAAGGAGCAGGACGCCGAGCTGGCCTCATTGGCGGCGGTGGCCAAGGAAGCGCAGATAGAGGCACGCGGCTACCAAGAGGAGCTTCGCCAAGTCAAGCTCATTGCGGACGGTAAGCCGTACTTGCTGCAAAGTATCTTTGGAGGTAACAGGTTCGCGTTGCTCACGCGGGTATGGCGTTCCCCAGGCGCCTTTGCGGACCTCCCGAAGAGTGCGGCGGACGCGGCCAGGTTCTTCGCCGCTCAGGAGGGTAGGGCCGAGTAGAGGCTGTTCTGGGTGCAATTTCAAGCGCCCGAACACCCTCCCCTCCTAAATAATCAGATGAAGCAGCTGATGGAGCTGCATCGGATGGCGGAGCCCGTGATGAAGGACCTCTGCGTAAAGATGTGGCCTTTAGAGCTGCTACCGAGTAGCTATTTTGGGTTGGTGCAGAGGTTGTACGGCGTCGTGCCCCGAATTGATGCGTGGAAGCGCTCTGCATGCATTGAAGGAGCTCGGATGGCCTTCGGCAAGACGATGGTGCACTGGCCGAAGATCAAGCCAACCAAGATGGCCACCGGACCTCCACCCCCTAGAAAGGAGCATAGGCGCCCCGAGCAATATTTTTCCATCGTGATGGATGGTGCTCGGGCAGTAGAAGCCCAGTGCTCAAAAGATGTAATTTATGAGTAGGGAAGTTATCCAAGGAGTTTAAAACCTTTGGCTTTACTTGCAATGCACTGTGTTGGCTGTATATAATTTCTGCTATGTTAATTTTGACTCCTGTGCGGCCTTTTCTTAACTGAAAGTTACCAGTCGTCGGCTTCAGCCCTCAGTGCAGATACTGCCCGGGGTGTTTCCTCAGTATATCCTAACCCTTAGCCGACGTCTCGTTGCCCGGAGGCAGTTGTATGTACGGAAAACAAGGCAATCAGACTATGCGGTTTTAGTGCTTTCACTTAGCCATAGGAGCTTGACTGCAGGGGCTGGTGACTAGCCCCCAGTGTTTGTGATATTCGGACGAGCTGCGGTTGACACCATCATCACACGGTTTCCGTAACAGGGAACCCTTCGTTTAACACGGACTAACCTCCAACGATTTTTGGTTTGACACGAGTCATCGGATCGCCGACCAGTTCTCGCTTATTGTGACAGTCAGTTTTCGGCTTTCTCCACTGGGGTACTTAACCAGGCTAGCTAGAAGTACAATCGCAGTGGTTCTCCCTTTACCCTCTTAGCCGAACAGTGCGAAACGTAAGAGAGTAAACACAGGAGCCGGGCAACCCAACTATTGACCAAAGACACAATTCGGAAATGATTCATATAATGCAATATTCGTAACGCCGAGCAGAAAAAGTAGGTGCTGGGATAAAGTTTGAGGCAAGACTTATGTTTGAGCCCCCGGTCTAATAGCCGGTTACTAAAAAAGGGACGTATCGTAATAGTTTACTTCGGCCTGAAAAAGCGGAAAGGAATATGCAACACAAATGATAGCGCAATTACCAGAGAAAGACTGGTCTTTATTTCCTTTGAATATGTGATGTCCAACCGTACAATCCAGGTTGCCGAAGTAACTTTGATAGATACTTTTGAAGAAATAAATACATCAGAGGAAAGGTTTACACAGGGCCTTCATGAGTGGTTTGACGTCCCTACTATGGCCTGCTGCACGTCTGCGCCTTTGCTCTTTTAAGAAGCTTCCGTGTGAGCGAAGCTGTTGATCGTAAGCTCGGCAGAGGTAATAGTCTTCGGCAGACAAGCCCTTGGGGAAGGGTTTTGAGAAGTCGCCGTGGTATATCAGTTTGACGCTGATCAGGCCCTAGATGGTGCCCTTTGTTGATGTTTTATCCGAAAAACATCATTTTGGCCATTGCTCGGTCGAACCGAGCTCTGGGCTTTTAAATCGTGCGCCCCCACAACTGCCCATGGAATTTTGAGCGCGAAATTGTGCACTCGAGGTACGTATTTCGCGGCCAAATGGGCCGTATAGTGGGGGGCGCACCCCTATTTGGAATGTGCACGGGAGTGCTCCAGGACCGAGGCTATAGCTCGGGCGCGCTTGCGTGCGTCCAGTATCTTGGCAGTAGACTGGGCTTGTGACGCTTCTTCGGCGGCTTGGACTTCGGCGGCTAGAGCGGCCATGTGTTCCTCTGTTCAGAGCGAGCGCTCGGTATTACCGTTGATGGTAATAACGCTCTTTGGTCCGGGCATCTTGAGCTTCAGGTATGCATAGTGCGGGACAACATTGAAACGGGCGAACACGGTCCGGCCGAGGAGTGTGTGGTAACCGCTGCGAAAGGGGACGATATTGAAGATCAAGTCCTCGTTGCAGAAGTTATCGGGCGAGCCGAAGACTACTTCCAATGTCACGGATCCCGAGCAGCGTGCCTCGACACCTAGGATTACACCTTTAAAGGTGGTGTTGCTGGGTTTGACCCTAGACGGGTCGATCCCCATTTTCTTCACCGTATCTGAGTAAATCAGGTTGAGGCTGTTGCCTCCGTCCATAAGGACTCTGGTGAGGTGGAATCCATCCACGATCGGGTCGATCACCAGAGCCACCGTTCCTCCATGGCGTATACTGGTTGGATGGTCTCGACGGTCGAAAGTGATCGGGCAGGCCGACCACGGGTTGAATTTCGGAGCTACCGGCTCTAAGGCGTAGACATCCCGAAGTGCGCGTTTCCACTCCTTCTTCGGTATATGTGTGACGTAGATCATGTTCACGGTTTTGACATCTGGAGGGAACTGCTTTTGGCCTCCATTGTTCGGCCTGTGAGGCTCATCGTCATCCTCGCTGCGGGGGCCCTTGCCCTGTTCTTCGGCTGTGACCTTGCCAGCCCGTTTGATGACCCAACAGTTACGGTTGGTATGGTTAGCGGGCTTGTCAGAGGTGCCGTGAATCTGGCAGGGCCTATCCAATATTTTATCCAGCGCGGACGGGCCGTCCCGGTTCCCTTTAGAGGGTTTTCTCCGCGGTCCCGATTTCGAGCCGCTGAATCCAGCGTTTACTGCTGCGTCATCGGCTTCACCGCCGTTGTTTGAGTGCCAGCGCTTATTGTTCCTATTGCGCCGGGGTTTCCCATTTCCGTCCCGGGTCTCTGAAGTGCCGGGGTCTTCGGGGTGGTTGCTTCAACGAGCTAGCCAGCTATCCTCACCCACGCAAAAGTGGGTCATTAGGGAGGTAAGGGCCAACATTGTTCTCGGCTTGTCTTGGCCAAGCTGGCGGGCAAGCCACTCGTCCCGAATACTGTGTTTGAATGCCGCAATTGCTTCGGCGTCCGGGCAGTCGACGATCTGGTTCTTCTTGGTCAAGAACCGGTTCCAGAATTGTCGGGCTGACTCTTCGGGCTGCTGAATGATATGGCTCAGGTCGTCGGCGTCCAGCGGCCGAACATAGGTGCCTTGAAAGTTAGCTCGGAATGCATCCTCGAGCTCTTCCCAGCTCCCGATGGAGTTTACGGATAGGCTGTTCAGCCAATGCCTTGCTGGTCCCTTGAGTTTCAATGGTAAGTACTTAATGGCGTGGAGATCATCTCCTCGGGCCATATGAATGTGGAGGAGAAAATCCTCAATCCACACGGCTGGGTCAGTTGTCCCATCGTAAGATTCTATATTGACGGGTTTAAACCCCTCGGGGAACTGATGTTGCATCACCTCGTCAGTGAAACACATTGGGTGTGCGGTGCC
Source organism: Elymus sibiricus (assembly GCA_039707655.1). NCBI lineage: Eukaryota > Viridiplantae > Streptophyta > Magnoliopsida > Poales > Poaceae > Elymus > Elymus sibiricus. The sequence continues at coordinate 17,602,790 of CM077664.1, read as the reverse complement.
CCTGGCCCGGGCCACGTCGCGCCGGAGATCGGTCATCATCCGGGCACGGTGCTGCTCCCGAGCTCTGTCGTTTCTATCGCGCCAGGCTTGGTATCCGTCCCGTCCGGTGGGTGCATATCTTGTGGATCCATAGATGGATCTCGACTGGATCCCTCTGGCGTTCAGGTCGTGGCACAGATCGTATTGGTCGTCCAGTTGAACCGGGTCTTTGCCTGCTCGGCGAGGGGGCGCGGGTGGATATTCAGCTTCCCTGGCCGCCCTATCCCGTCCTCGAGGGGTGCGGTTGGGAGTTTGGTTTCCGCGGCCGCCCTATCCCGCCCTCGAGGCGGCACGGGTGGGAGTTCGGTTTCCGCAGCCGGCCTATCCCGTCCTAGAGGGGGGCGGTCGGGCTGGTTTGCGTAAGTTCGTCTGGGAGGCATGGGCTCAAGGGCCTCGTCCTCGAATTCTGGGAGTAGGCGCCGCCGTGGGTAACTCTTGTATTGACCCTGACGTTGATCGTCGAGGCCTTCTTCGGTAGCTAAGACCATTGTCCATCTGTCGTTGAGCGTATCCTGTTCGGCTTTTAGCTGTTGTTGTTTCATCTTCAAGCTTCGGGTAGTGGTGATGAGTTGCCGCTTGAATTTCTCTTGTTCCAGGGGATCCTCAGGGACGATAAAGTCTTCGGGTCCGAGGCTATCTTCCTCTTCGGACGGAGGGAGGTAATTGCTGTCCTCGGAATCCTTGAGGTCCTTGGGGTCACCCTGGTCCTCGTGCCCTTCAGTGGCGTCGGGGCGCTGCTCGGGGGTGTTGTCGCCGAGCTCCCCCAAGTTGTCCGGAGTCTCGTTATCTCCGGTGCCGTTCGTGTCTGTGTGATTTTCTTTGCCCTTTCCTCGCCCTCTGGCTCGCCGTCGTCGGCGTCTGGGCGGTTCTTCGGCGGGATCGTCGCCATCCTTTTTGGTCGTGTCGCCATCCTTCATGGGGGTGTCGACCATATAAACGTCATAGGTGGAGGTGGTGGTCCACTTTTCGGTGTTGGAAGTGGCAAGGGAGGGAGCCGTATAGGGCGGGACGTCGATATCCTCGTCCATGTCGTCAGCCTCCTCGGAGGCGTAGTCCAACATGTCGGTTAAATCTTCGACTGTGGCTACCAAGTGGGTGGTGGGTGGGATGCAAAATTCCCCGCGGCTGGCGTCCTGTCCGACCTATTCCTGGTCTGAGGACGAGCCATCTATGATATTCATCTTCTGGATCCAGTCTAACATCTCGCTTAAAATCACGAGGTCCACCGGATCTATGCTCGGGCAGCCATCGGAGTTGAGCTCCGGCGCGCCGATAATGGGAGTGTGTTCGGCCGAGGGTGACCCTTGGTTTTCCGGCACCGGGGTCGGATCTAAACTCAAGGTCAGATCCGAACTGAGGCCCGCCCCGGGGACGGGAGCGGGGAAGGAATCCGAGGTCATGGCCTCGGGATTGGTTGGTTCCTCGGGTACAGCGGAGAACCCAATGAAGACCAGATCGCCTCGAGCATTGGCGACGTACTCAAGGCCGCCAAACCTGATTTCCTGCTCGGGAGCGAAGCTGCCGACCTGGTCGAGGTGACCGGTCGGATCGGCGTGCAGCACAATGTTGCCGAACGCGAAGAGCTGTCTGGGGACGAAGATTTCCCCGCTGCAGATTCCATCGCTGAAGAGAAGAGCTGTCCGAGGACGAAGATGTCCCCGCTGCAGATTCCATCGCTGAAGAGAAGAGATGTCCGAGGACGAATATGTCCCCGCTGCAGATTCCATCGCCGAAGAGCTGTCCGGGGACGGCGAGCCATTGATCCTTGGTGACCCACGACGGAACTCTCAATGAAAACACCAATGTCGGTACCAAAACTGGCAGATCTCGGGTAGGGGATCCGAACTGTGGGTCTAGGAATCAATGGGTAACGAAGAGCGTAGAGACGATGATTTACCCATGTTCGGGCCCTCTCGAAGAGGTAATACCCTACGTCCTGCTAGATTGTATTGATGTGATTGTATGAAGGTTACAGAGTTGATCTACCTCGAGATCGACTAGGCTAAACCCTAGGTAATGAATGATACCTCTACGGACTAAGCCTTCTGGTTTATATAGACACCAGAAGGCCCTAGGGTTACACATAGTCGGTTACCATCAGGGGATAAACATGCCGGGCACGCTAAGTATTCCTTGGAGGAGACGCCAAGTCTTCGGAGGTTTCCTTCTAGTACATGGGGTCGCCCACAATGCGGCCCTCCTTTGGCGAGTAAAGGGCGGCCCACAAGTCCGGCCTATGAGAGATAGGCCGGCGGCCCGAGTACCCCCTAGTCCAGGACACCCTCAGACCCCTCCCGTGCCGGACACAGGGGGAGGGGGCGATGCTATTATCGCCGAGGTGCATACCTCGGCCGCCGAAGACCAAGAGGGGAGAACCCTTCTGGGGAACGAGGAGGGGGAGCCCGGAAAGTCCGAGCTCTCCCCAGAAATTGTTCCATAGCCGTTGAGGCACTAGGAGCCAACCATTCTGATCTCCACCGAGGGAGGAGCCGAGGTGCCGCCGCCACCCCCGCCCGTTCAAGGGCGGGTTTCGACTAGGTGGCCGGATGAGGTGGAGGAAGCTTTAACCAGCTCCTCCATCTCCGAAGAACACCGTGTCCTGATGGGCACGGTTTTGCAAAGTCCTCGGTCCGTGGATAGTGGACTAAAGGAGGCCTTCAATGGCCTTCTGACAGGCTTCAAGGTAGGCTATGTAATGACTTTTCCTTAGAAAATTTCCTTTATATGATCGTGAAACCTCATACACAGTAGCCCCTGAGCCCTGTGTGAGTTATGAAAAACTCATGCGGGGGTCGAATAACTTGTGGAGATGTAGATGATAGCAAAAATGAGCAGTAGCCCCCGAGACTCTGGCCGGATTGAGAAAGCCGGTCAGAGGATAAATAATCGATAACTCAGGAATCTAATGTGCTTAGTCTAATGTGCAGGCGTCGTCCTCGGTAGCAACTACCAACGCCGAGGATCTGGCCGAGCTGATTTGAAAGCTGAAGAGCTCCGAGGACGACCTTGGCCTGCTAAATAAGCAGTTCGACAAGGCGCAAGGCGAGTCCGAGCTAAACTATTTACTACAGCTGTTTTTAGGAATGTTTAAGAAGTTAATCTAAACTGGGTGCGACTGACTTTTCTGCAGCTGCCGCCACGGAGGTCGAGAACCTCAAGGCCGAGCTGAGGAAAGCTCAGCAGGAAGCCGCGGAGCAGAAGGCTACGGCCGAACAGGCAGCCGCCGAACTGGCTACGGTGAAAACCGCTAGCCAGAAGCACGAGGCCAGAGTGTCTGAACTGCAGCAAGAGCTCAAAGATGCCGTCACAAAATGTGAGGTCCTTGAGCAGAAGAATAAGGATCAGGCCACCGAGCTAACCTCACTGGGATCGGCGGCTAAGGAAGCGCGGACGGAGGCGTGGGGCTACCAAGAGGAACTCCGCCAAGTTAAACTTATTGCGGATGGTAAGTCATACTTACTGCAATGTGTCTTTGGTGGTAATAGGTTCGCTTTGCTCACGCGAGTGTGGTGTTCCCCAGGCGCCTTTGCGGACCTCCCGAGGAGTGCATCGGATGCAACTAGGTTCTTTGCATCCCAGGATGTCGTGCCGAGCAGAGGCTGTTTTGGGCGCAGTTTCAAGCGCCCGAACACCCTCCCCTCCTCAACAACCAGATGAGGCAACTGATGGAGTTGCATCGTATGGACGAGCCGGCGATGAAGGACCTCTGCGTCAAGCTGTGGCCTTCGGAGCCGCTGCCGAGCAGCAATTCTGGCTTAGTGCAGAAGTTGTACGATGCCACGCCCCGGATTGATGCCTGGAAGCGCTCCGTATGCATTGAGGGAGCTCAAATGGCCTTCGGCAAGACCATGGTGCACTGGCCGAAGATCAAGCCAGCTGAGGTGGCCACTGGACCTCCGCCCCCTGGGAAGGAGCACAGGCGCCCCGAGCAGTACTTTCCCATCGTGATGGATGGCGCTCGGGCGATAGAGGCCCCGTGCTCGAAAGATGTAATTTATGAATGAATTTATTTTCCTTGTATCCAAGAAGTTTGAAACTTCTGTGCTTAAAAATTCGATTGGTCGGCTTTATATGTAATGCCTTTGTGTTTTTATTTTGACTCCTGTGCGGCCGTTTTAAACTGAAAGTTACCAGTCGTCGGCTTCAACCCCCTTGCAGATACTGCATGGGGTGTTTCTCCCGAACACCTTAACCCTTAGCCGACGTCTCGGTGCCCGGAGGCGGTTGTGTGTAAGGAAAACAAGGCAATCGGACTATGCGGCTTTATTGCTTTCACTTAGCCATAGGAGCTTGACTGCGGGGGCTAGTGAATAGCCCCCAGTATATGTGATATCCGGACGTACCGAGGTTGATACCATTATCACTTGGTTCGTGTAACAGCGAACCCTTCGTTTGACACGGATTAACCTCCATCGATTTTTAGTTTGACACTTTCATCGGATCGCCGACCAGTTCTCGCTTATTATGACAGTCGCTTTTCAACTTTCTCCACTGAGGTACTTAACCAGGCTAGCTAGAAGTACAATCGCAGTGGTTCTCCCTTTACCCTCCTAGCTGAACAATGCAGAACATACGAGGGCAAACACAGGAGCCGGGCAACCTAACCATCGACCAAAGACATAATTCGGAACTGATTCATATAATGCAATATCCATGACGCCGAGCACATGTAATGAAATTGGTGCTGGTAATGATGTTTGGGGCAAGATTTATGTTCGATCCCCCGGTCTATTAGCCGATCACATCTAAAAAGGAACGTATCATAATAGTTTACTTCGGCCGAAAAGCGGAAAGGAATGCGCAACATAATTGACTGCAGTATGACCGGAGAAAAATGGTCTTTATTTCCTTTGAATTCGTGACGTCTATCCGTACAATCCGAAGTGTTGAAGTAACTTTTATAGATACTTTAAGAAATAAACACATCAGAGGAAAGGTTTACATAGGGCCTTCAAGAGTGGTTTGACGTCCCTACTGCGCCCTGCCGCACATCTGCACCTTTGCTCTTTATGAAGCTTCCGTTTGATTGGAGTCGTCGATTGTATGCTTGGCAGAAGTAATAATGTTCGGCGGACGAGCCCTTGAGGAAGGGTTTTGAGGAGTCGCCGTGAGGTACCAGCTTGACGCTGGTCAGGCCCTAGATGGTGCCTGTTATTTAGTAGTGTTCCGAGAACATCTTTGGCCATGGCTCGGTCGAACCAAGCTCTCGGCCCTTGAGTCGGTTGCCCCCACAGCTGCCCATGGAATCTTAAGCGCGAAGTTGTGCGCCCGAGGTACGTGTTTCGCAGCTGGGTAGGCCGTGTTGTGGGGAGCGTATCCCTATTTAGGGTGAGTGCGGGAGTGCTCCGGGACCGAGCCGATAGCTCGGGCGCGTTTGCGTGCGTCCAGTGCCTTGATGGTAGACTGGGCCTTCGACGCCTCTTCAGCGGCCTGGACTTCGGCGGCTAAAGCCGCTATGTGTTCCTCCGTTTAGAGTGAGCGCTCGGTGTTACCGTTGACGGTAATAACACCCTTCGGTCCTGGCATCTTGAGCTTCAGCTATGCGTAGTGCGGGACGGCATTGAAGCGGGCGAACGATGTTCGGCCGAGAAGTGCATGGTAACCACTGCGGAAAGGGACAATGTCAAAGATTAAATCTTCGCTTCGGAAGTTGTCGGGCGAACCGAAAACCACTTCCAAGGTCACGGTTCCCGAACAGCGTGCCTAGACGCCTGGGATCACACATTTAAAGGTGGTGTTGCTGGGTTTGATCCTTGACGGATCGATTCCCATCTTTCTCACAGTATCTGAATAAATTAGATTGAGGCTGCTGCCACCGTCCATAAGGACTCTAGTGAGGTGGTATCCATCCATGATGGGGTCAAGCACCAGAGCCGTCGTTCCTCCATGACGGATACTGGTCGGATGGTCTCGCCGGTCGAAGGTGATCGGACAAGCCGACCATGGGTTGTATTTCGGGGCCACCGGCTCTAGGGCGTAGACATCCCGAAGTTCACGTTTCCGCTCCTTCTTGGGTATATGTGTGACGTAGATCATGTTCATGGTTTTTACCTCAGGAGGGAACTTCTTTTGGCCTCCGTTGTTCGGCCTGCGAGGTTCGTCGTCGACCTCGCTGCGGGGGCCCTTGCCCTGTTCCTCGGATGTAAGCTTGCCGGCCTGTTTGATTACCCAATAGTTACGGTTTGTGTGGTTGGTGGGCTTGTCTGCGGTACCGTGGATCTAGCAGGGCCTATCTAGGATTCTGTCTAGTGCAGTTGGTCCCTCCTGGTTCCCTTTAGAGGGCTTCTTCCATGGTCCTGATTTTGAGCCGCTGAACCCGGCGTTTACTGCGGCGTCATCGGCTTCACCGCCGTTGTTTGTGTGCCGACGCTTATTATTCTTGTTGCGTCGGGGTTTCCCGTTCCCGTCCCGGGCCTCTGAAGTGCTGGGGTTGTCGGGATGGCTGCTTCTATGAGCTAACCAACTATCCTCACCCGCGCAAAAATGGGTCATTAGGGAGGTGAGGGCTGACATTGTTCTCGGCTTATCTTGACCGAGCTGGCGAGCGAGCCATTCGTCCCGAATACTGTGCTTGAATGCGGCAATTGCCTCAGCATCCGGACAGTCGACGATCTGGTTCTTCTTAGTCAAGAACCGATTTCAGAATTGCCGAGCTGACTCCCCGGGCTGTTGAATAACGTTGCTTAGGTCGTCGGCATCCGGCGGCCGAACATAGGTGCCTTGAAAGTTGGCTCGGAATGCATCCTCGAGCTCCTCCCAGCTCCCGATGGAGTTTTCGGGTAGGCTGTTCAACCAATGCCTTGCCGGTCCTTTAAGTTTTAATGGCAGATATTTAATGGCATGGAGGTAATCTCATCGGGCCATATGAATGTGGAGGAGGAAATCTTCGATCCACACAGCTGGGTCAGTTGTCCCATCATACTGCTTTATGTTTACGGGTTTAAACCCCTCGGGGAACTGATGCTGCATCACCTCATCTGTGAAACACATTGGGTGTGCGGCGCCCCTGACCCGGGCCACGTCGTGCTGGAGATCGGTTATCATCCGAGCACGGTGCTGCTCCCGGGCTCTATCATTCTTGTCATGCCAAGCTTGGTATCCGTCCCGTCCAGCGGGCGTGTGTCCTCTGGATCCATAAATGTATCTTGACTATGTCCCTCTGGCATTTAGGTTGTGCCGCAGATCATATGGGTCAACCGGTTGAACCGTCTCCTTGCCCGCCCGGCGAGGGAGCGCGGGTGGGTATTCGGCTTCTCCAGCCGTCCTGCCTCGTCCTCGAGGGGGGCGGTCGGGCTGGTTTGTCTGAGTTCGTCCGGGGGGTATGGGCTCAAGGGCTCATCCTCAAATGACGGAAGCAAACGCCATCGTGGGTAACTTTTGTATTGATCCTGGCGCTGATTGTCGAAGCCCTCTTTGGCTGATAAGACCAACGTCCATCTGTCGTTAAGGGTATTTTGTTCGGCTTTTAGCTGCTGTTGCTTCTTCTTCAAGCTTCGAGCAGTGGCTATGAGTTGCTGCTTGAACCTTTCCTGGTCCAGGGGGTCCTCGGGGACGACGAAATCCTCGGGTCCGAGGCTGTCCTCCTCTTCGGAAGGAGGGAGGTAGTTGTTGTCCTCGAAATCCTCGGGGTCCTCAGGGTTACCCTGGTCCTCATGCCCTTCAGAAGCGTCGTGGTGCTGTTCGGGGGTGGTGTTGTTGCCGAGCTCCCCCAAGTTGTCCGGAGTGTCATTATCTCTGGTACCGTTTGTGTCTGTGTTGCTTTCCTTGCCCTTTCCTCACCCCCTGGATCGCCTTCGCTGGCGTCGGCATTTGGGAGGCTCCTCCTCGGGGTCATCGTCACCCTTTTTGGGGGTGTCGACCATGTAGACATCATAGGTAGAGGTGGCGGCCCATTTGCCAGTGTTGGGAGTGGCAAGGGGAGGAGTGGTGTAGGGCGTGACATCGATATCCTCGTCCATGTCGTCAGCCTCCTCGGAGGCGTAGTCCAACATGTCAGTTAAATCTTCGACAGTGGCTACTAAGTGGGTGGTGGGTGGGACATAAAATTCCCCGCGGTTGGCCTCAAATCCGATCTATTCATAGACCGAGGACGGGCCATCCGCGATACTCATCTTCTGGATCCGATCTAACATCTCGCTTAGGAGCGAGAAGTCCGCCGGATTCATCCTTTGGCATCCTTCGGAGTTGAACTCCGGTGTGCCTGCCCGGGGGTGTGTTCGGCCAAGGGCGACCCCTGGTTCCCTGTCGCCGGGATCAGATCCGAACTCGAGGCCAGATCCGAAATGAGGGCCGGCCCGGAGATGGGGCCAGGGAGAAGATCTGAGGTTAAGGCCTCGGGATTATTAGGCTCCTCAGGTAAAGTTGAGAATCTAGTAAAGATCAGATCGCCCCGAGAGTCGGCGACGTACTCTAGGTTACCAAACCTGATCTCCTGCTCAGGGCCGAAGCTGTCGATCTGGTCAAGGTGACCAGTTGGGTTGGCATGCAGCACGATGCTGCCAAACGCGAAAAGCTGGCCGGGGACGAAGACGTCCCCGCTGCGGATGCCGTCGCTGATGACTAGGCGAGCCATTGATCCTTGATGACCCAACAGCGGAACTCTCAATGAAAGCACCAATGTCGGTACCAAAAACCAGCAGATATCGGGTAGGGGGTCCGACCTGTGGATCTTGGAGTCAATGAGTAACAGGGAGCATAGAGACAACGATTACCCAGGTTCGGGCCCAATCCAAGAGGTAAAACCCTACGTCCTGCTTGATTGTATTGATGTGTGTGTATGATGATTATAGAGTTGATCTACCTTGAGATCGGACCAACTAAACCCTAGGTATGTCTAGCGATAATGGTTCTCTTGCCTCTACGGACTAAACCCTCTGGTTTATATAGACAGCAGGGGGACCTAGGGTTACATATGGTCGGTTGCCATCAGGGGATAAACATGCCGGCTACGCTAAACATCTCTTGGAGGAGACGCCAAGTCTTCGGAGGTTTCCTTCTGGTGCACGGGGTCGCCTGCAATCTGGCCTTCCTTCAATGAGTTAAGAGCGGCCCATTAGTCCAGCCTATGAGAGATAGGCCAGCAGCCCGAGTACCCCCTAATCCGGGACACCCTCACCTAGTTTATGTGCTATTCCGTAAGGGGCTCATTTGGATCCATATGTTTCATGCTATGGTTAGAGTTATCTTAATTCTTCTTTCGTAGTTGCAGATGCTTGCGAGAAGGGGTAATCATAAGTGGGAGGCTTGTTCAAGTAAGAACAGCACCCAAGCACCGGTCCACCAACATATCAAATTATCAAAGTAGCGAACGTGAATCAAACAAACATCATGAAAGTGACTAGATGAAATTCCCATGTGTCCTTGAGAACGCTTTGCTTATTATAAGAGTTCGTTCCGGCTTGTCCTTTGCTATAAAAAGGATTGGGCCACCTTGCTGCACTTTATTATACTTGTTACTTTTTACTTGCTACGAATTATCTTGCTATCAAAACTATCTGTTACCACTACTTTCAGTACTTGCAGAGAATACCTTGCTGAAAACCGCTTGTCATTTCCTTCTGCTCCTCGTTGGGTTCAACACTCTTACTTATCGAAAGGACTACGATTGATCCGGGGCCATCAAATTGTGGGTCATCAAATTGCAGCAAGGTATTTTTTTGGATTTTAATATATGATAAAAGTAGACCCGGGGCCATAGTTTTCACTAGAGGCTTCTCTCTCGAACGCATAGCATACGGTGGGTAAACAAATTACTGTTGGGCAATTGATAGAAAAGCTCATAGTTATGACAATATTCAAGGCAATGATCATGTATATAGGCATCACGTCCGAGACAAGTAGACCGACTCCTGCCTGCATCTACTACTATTACTCCACCCATCGACCGCTATCCAGCATGCATCTAGGGTATTAAGTTAATGAAAACAGAGTAACGCCTTAAGCAAGATGACATGATGTAGACAAAGTAAACTCAAGCAATATGATTAAACCCCATCTTTTTATCCTTAATGGAAACAATACAAATACGTGCCTTGTCCCTTTCTGTCACTGGGATATAGAACACCGCAAGATTGAACCCATCACAAAGCTCCTCTCCCATTGCAAGATAAATCAATCTAGTTGGCCAAACCAAACGGATAGATCGGAGAGAAATACAAAGCTATAACAATCATGCATAAATAAGTTCAGAAAAGACTCAAATATTTCTCATGAATAATCTGATCATAAACCCACAATTCATCGGATCCCAACAAACACACCGCAAAAGAAGATTACATTGAATAGAACTCCAAAGAGATCGAGGAGAACATTGTATTGAAGATCAAAGAGAGAGAAGAAGCCATCTAGCTACTAGCTACGGACCCGTAGGTCTGTGGTAAACTACTCACACATCATCAGAAGGGTAGCAAGGTTGATGTAGAAGCCCTCCGTGATCCATTCCCCCTCCGGCAGAGTACCGGAAAAGGCCTCCAGATGGGATCGCGGAAGAACAGAGGCGTGCGGCGGTGGAAAAGTTTTATCGTCTGTCTCTCTGGTATATTGGGAATATTTGGGAATTTATAGCACTGGAATTAGGTCAAGGGGTGCCACGAGGGGCCCACAAGCCTGGGGGGCATGCCTACTCCCCCTGTGCGCGCCCTCCGGGCTTGTTGCTCCCTCGTGACTCTTCTGGTCTTCTCCCGAAGCTTCTAGGGTCCCTTCTGGTCCAGAAAAAATTAATCCAAAGTTTTTTCTCCGTTTGGCCTCCGTTTGATAATGATTTTCTAAAAAGGCAAAAACAGGCAAAAAATAGCAACTGGCACTAGGCACTAGGTTAATAGGTTAGTCCCAAAAAATGATATATAATTGCATATAAAACATCCAGGATCATACATCTCCAACGTATCTATAATTTTTTATTGTTCCATGCTATTATAGTATCAATCTTGGATGTTTTATATGCAATTTGTCATGTGATCATGTCAATTTGTTAGGGCTTGCTGGACGGTGATGGGGATGGATGAGATTTGTCATGTGATCATGTCAATTTGTTAGGGCTTGATCTCTAGTATCCACTATGTTCTGAGATTGATGTTGCTATGACTTTGCTATGCTTAAAGCTTGTCACTAGGGCCCGAGTGCCATGATTTCATATCTGAACCTATTATGTTTTCATGAATATAAGTGTGTTTTAGATCCTATCTTGCAAGTTGTATGCACCTATTCTGTGTTATGATCCGCAAACCCCAAGATGACAATAATTGGGATTCGGTCCGGTGATGACCGTAATATGAGGAGTTCATGTATTCACTAAGTGTTAATGCTTTCATCCAGTTCTCTATTAAAAGGAGGCCTTAATTACCCTTAGATTTCCTTAAGGACCCCGCTGCCACAGGTGGGTAGGACAAAAGATGGCATGCAAGTTCTTATCATAAGCACATATGACTATATACGAAATACATGCCTACATTGAATTGATGAATTGGAGCTATTGTGTATCGCTCTAGGTTGTGACTGTTATATGATGAATGTCGTCCATCTAAATATCCATTGCTAATCCAATGCCTACGTTTTTCTCATATTGTCTTTGCTAAGTTACTACAATTACTGCTGCTATTCCAATCATTACAAAACTTATATTGTTACAATTGTTACTCTTACCGCTACAATCAAAACTATCGTACTACTATGCTACTAATACTTTTCTGCAGAGAAATAACTTCTCAGGTGTGGTTGAATTGACAGCTCAACTGCTAAGGCTTATTATTCTTTGGCTCCCCTTGTGTTGAATCAATAAATTTGGGTGAAATACTACCCTCGAAGACTGTTGCGATCCCCTGTAATTGTGGGTCATCACTCACCAGGTAACGCAGAAGAGAGGAGAGTTGGTGAAACGAGTTGATACAAATTCCTTGATATGGACATGACTACCTCAGATACAACCCAAAGTATTACAAGAATATATATATTCCAGGTGATTTCAAATAATAATAATAATTTATATTATTTTGTTATTCAAGAAGAAAGTACAACACTTTGTTTTATTATATGCAGAATCATACAGAAAAATTATAAGGCACGTGTGAAGATAAGAAGTATATGCAACAATTGGCGGACTCCAAAAGAAAATCATGCACGTCATCGACTGAACACCATGTCACGTGCACAAGGGCCAAAGGATTTTGGGCTGCACCAGGTGCTTCTCCTGCGTACAAGTCCTGGAATTCTGCCGATGCACTCGACCGCCCGATCTTTCTACCGACGTACTCGGCCGCATTGACTCTTAATAAATAGCTACATAGGTTATGGTTTAGACTTGGGTTTTATTTAGAGAAATCTAACCTTCGCTACTTTTATTTGTCTTTGCTCGTAGCGGCTAGTGCGACCGTCAAGACATCCTATCGGAACCCCAAATATTCTGTCTCGTGAGATTTATTCCATCTAGCATATTCGCAATTTCAGATTGCTTGGCTATTATTTTCTTGCATGTTCTTCGATTTACTTGCAGAAAAAATCCTTCGTGGATAGGTCGATAGCGCCGTTGGCTCAGTCGATAACACCGTGGAGTTGGTTCAGCGATTATCGTGGTTATCAGTCGTGTACAGTTCTCCATGTATAGTTGGTAGCCGGATCGTGAGGGTCAAATCCTCTAAAATCATGGTTATCATCATGGAGGCAACAAGGTTGATGAAGATTGCCTCCCCAATGGTTTCCCCCTCCGGCAGAGTTCCGGAAAAGGGCTCCAGATGGGATCGCTTCGGAACAGAGCCTTGCGGCGGCGAAAGAATTGTTTCAGGTCTCATTCCGAGGGTTTTGGAATATATGAGAATTTATAGGCCAGAAATAAGGGCAAACGGAGCTTCAGGAGGCCCACAAGCTTGCCCGGCGCGCCCTACCCTATAGGGCACGTCACCTGGGCTTGGGGCCCCCTCGTGTGTCTTCTGGTCTCTCCCCGAAGCTTCTAGGGACTCTTATGTTCCAAAAAAATCATCACAAAGTTTCATCGTGTTTGGACTTCGGTAGGTATGGATTTTCTACGAAACAAAAAACATGTAAAAAACAGGAACTGACACTAGGCACTAAGTTAATAGGTTAGTTCATAAAAATAATATAAAATGACGTATAAAGCATACAAAAGTGATAATATAATAGCATGAAACAATCAAAAATTATAGATACGTTGGAGAAGTATTAACATTCCCAACTTATTTCCTGCTCGTCCTTAAGTAGGTAAATGATAAAAACAGAATTTTTGATGTGAAATGCTACCTTATACGTCTCCAACGTATCTATAATTTTTTATTGTTCCATGCTGTTATATTATCAATCTTGGATGTTTTTATATGCATTTACAGCAATTATATATCATTTTTTGGGACTAACTTATTAACTTAGTGCCCAGTGCCAGTTGCTGTTTTTTGCCTATTTTTTGTTTTACAGAATATCAATACCAAACGAAGTCCAAATGCCACGAAACTTTTTGGAGATTTTTTTCTGGACAATACCAACGCAAGCTACAAGTAGCAGAAAGAATTTCTAGCGCCGTTGCCGGGGAGACATCATCAACATCTATCAAGTACCTTTTGCATAAACTCTCATCTCCTTGCATTTATTTTATTTGCCTGTCGTTTTCATCTCCCCCACTTCTAAAACGTTTTTACAAAAATATAAAAATATTTTCTGTTTGCCTATTTGTGTGTTTTCTTGTTCGCTTGCTTGAAGATTGTTATCAGGAGTGATTTTGGCATGGCAGAAATTGATGATGGTAGAACTCCTAAAATGGGAAGTTCTACCAATCTTGATGCTAAAACTTTTGTGTTGGGACATGGGAATGTTATCGGAAAAAGTGTCATCCAAGAATTCTTTAATTGCATTGGGACCTTGGCTTTTGATGATGCATCTATACTTAAAGAAACTAAGAATTATGCCGATGCTATTTCCGCACTTGTACTTAAACTTGAAAGAAGGTTCAGCTCACCCAATCTGCTTTACAGACAGGGTGAGGGAACATCAATTCCCGGAAGGAGTTAAGCCCATCAATATAGAATCATACGATGGCACCACAGACCCAGCAGTATGGATCGAGGATATCCTTCTACACATACACATGGCCACCAGAGATGATCTCCATGCCATTAAATACCTGCCGCTCAAGCTAAAGGGGCCGGCGAGGCATTGGCTTAACAGCCTCCCTCCTCACTCTATCGGCAGCTGGGAGGCGCTAGAAGACGCTTTTCGAGCAAATTTCCAGGGCACATATGTCCGACCTCCGGACGCTGATAACCTCAGCCGTGTCACCCAGCAGCCAGGCGAATCAGCCCAGAAATTCTGGAACAGGTTCCTCACTAAGAAGAACCAAATCATAGACAGCTCCGAAGCAAAGGCCATCGCCGCATTCAAAAACAATATCCGAGATGAATGGTTGGCTCGTCAACTTGGCCAGGATAAGCCGAGGACTATGGCGGCCCTCACCTCACTGATGACTCGCTTTTGTGCGGGAGAAGACAGCTGGCTCGCTCGTAGTACTCATAACGGCGAGGCAGGCACCTCGGAAACTCGCGACGCCAATGGAAAACCCAAGCGCAACAAAAATAAGCGCAGGTATAAAAATGGTGGAAGTGATACGTAGGACGCTGCGGTCAACGCGGGGTTCACCGGACCTAAGTCCGGACAGAAAAGAAAACCCTTTAAAGGGAACAAGGACGGGCCTAGCCAGCTTGATAGACTCCTGGACCGCCCATGTGGAATCCACAGCACTCAGGAAAAACCAGCAACCCATACTAACAGGAATTGCTGGGTCTTCAAACAAGCCGGCAAAATAGAGACAGAGGGACAAAGTAAAACCCAAAATCGCAGCGAAGACGAGGATGAACCTCGGCGACCAAGCAATGGAGGCCAAAAGGAGTTTCCTGACGAGGTAACAGAGGTCAATATGATCTATGTCACCCACATCCCTAAAAGGGAGAGGAAGCGTGTGCTTCAGGATGTATACGCGCTGGAGCCAGTCGCCCCGAAGTATAACCCATGGTCGGCTTACTCGATCACGTTTGACAAGAACGATCATCCGACCAGCATCAGGCATGGCGGATCGGCGGCACTCGTCCTGGACCCTGTTGTTGATGGTTATCATCTAACACGCGTCCTGATGGACGGAGGAAGCAGCCTCAACCTCATTTACGAGGACACGGTTTGGAAGATGGGCATCGACTCATCTCGGATCAAGCCGAGCTACACCACCTTTAAAGGTGTCATCCCGGGAGTCGAAGCCCGCTGTACCGGAACGGTCACCCTAGAGGTAGTCTTCGGCTCGCCCGAGAACTTCAAAAGCGAGGAGTTAATCTTCGATATCGTACCATTCCGAAGTGGATACCACGCGCTCTTAGGGCGCACAGCCTTCACGCGTTTCAACGCAATCCCGCATTATGCTTACCTCAAGCTCAAAATGCCGGGACCCAACGGCGTTATCACAGTCAATGGTAACACCAAACGCTCACTTCGGACGGAGGAACACACCGCGGCTTTCACCGCCGAAGCACAAGCATCCGACGAGGCAGCCCGCAGCGATAAACGCGCCGCTCGCTCTTTGAAGCGCGCCCGGGCCGCACAAATCGACCTCGGCAATGTACCCCCGCATCCGAAATAGGGATACGGGCTCCTCGTGTGCCCTCTATGGAGTCGACACTACGTCCCCAGGGTGCATAATTTCATGCTTAAGATTCCCTGGGTCGTCGAGGAGCCAACAATTTACTCAATCGTCGGCACGGTTCAACCAAGAAAGGACGTGGCTTCGAGGCCCCGTATAGGCAAGTCTCTGTCAAAGAAACAGCCAACCATGACTACATCAATGTGGTGTCGACCACAGAATGGACTTCGGCAACGCCTCCGTCAAGGAGCTCGGTCAATCAACGCTTGGAGCATATAAAGGGCCGGAAAAGGCATCAGCCTCCACTAGTCCTCACCTTCAAAGGCGAACATCTGGTCAACAGCTCAGAAACGCAGACGTGCGGCAGGTAGCGGCCTGGATTCTTCAAAATCCGATAACAAACATCGGCCCTATTTCTTCCTCTTTTCTTCTACTTTTCACATTGTATTCTTTCAATTCCTCTCGCCGCAGTTGGACATGTACACGCTTGAAACTATGAAATAAAGAAACTATGCCCCTTAAAGGTCCTTGTCATATTTCTTTATCAGCATGGCCCCTATGAGACGAAGAAGTTCCCTAAGAAAGATACAATTGTATAACAAGTCCGAAGTGTTCAGCGTCTCGGATCTTGGCTTTATATGCATCAGTTTCGAACCAAGATTTCGGTCAATAGTTGGGTTGCCCGGCTCCTATGTGTACCCCTTACGTTTTCAATGAATTTGGCTAAGGGCGTAATGGGAGAACCACTGCGATTGCGCCACCAGGTCAATTGGCATAGCGCCTCAGTGGAGAAAGCCGAAAACTGACTATCTAGGTATGCACAAACTGGTCCGCCATCCGTAGACCCCGTCAAGCGATGTGACGATAGAGATCACCCATGTTAAACGAAGGGCTTTCATTTCAAGCTGAAGTGTGTTATGGCCTAGACCTCGGCCGACCAGGCCGACCACTTCCCACACCGGGGGCTGGTCATCAGCCCCCGCAGTCAAACTCCTATGACTAAGTGAAAGTCATAAAGCCACTATAGTCTGATTGCCTAGTTCCTGTAAGCACCGACCACCTCCGGGTACCGAGACGTCGGCTAAGGGTCAAGAGTGCCTTAAGGAACACCCTTTGTATGATCTACACGGGGGCTGAAGCCGACGACTGGTTGCTCTCATTTTAAAATAGTCATATAGGAGGTAAACCAAAACAAAAAATAAACACATGGAATTTAAAGCCATATTCATTCGATGAAAAGATAAAGTTTTGTACTTCATACACTTCGGTATTCCGAAGTACTCTTTAAAAATACATAGTGTCCTTTAGACACATGCCTTCAGTGATACGGGCTCCCTCCTCCACCTCGGCGAAGAACTGTTCGGCGGTGCGTGGCTTGTCGGCAGGCGGGCCCATGGCACATGTCACCGCATCAACCTTTCGGAAGTGCGTCATCACACAGGCGTACGCCCTCCGTGCTCCTTCAAAGCACGCGGACCGCCTCCAGCGGTTCAAACGGAGCACGGCATCTTGGAGACGGGCCGTCAGGCCGAAGAGGCTTCTGGGCATGGCCTCGGCAGGCCACAGCGCGATGCAGAGGTCCTGGAGCACCGGTCTCGTCATGCGAAACAACTCCACCAGCTGCTTCATGCGATGATTTAGCAGCCGTGTTGACGGCGACCCCGGGAACTGCCCCCAAAAGGCCTCCTCCGCCTCGTGGCCCGCCATTTGGTCGAAGTACGCCACCGCATCCGCCGTGCTCTGCGGAAGATCCGCGAAGACCTCTGCGGAACGCCATAATTGGGCAAGCTCGATACACCCTTTGCTGCCAAACGTACACTGCAGCAGAAATAGCTTACCCGAGGCGATTTGCTCCACTTGCTGGAGCGCCTCATGGTCAGCCCGGGCCGTGGTCTTGAGCTCAGAGTGGGCAAGTTGAAGCTTCTCGAGCTCCTCCTTTGTTCGCCGCCCCTCAACCTGCAGCTTGTCGCGTGCTTCAAACATGCCCTTCAGGGTCTCCTCAACCTCAAGAACCCGTGCCCGGTCCTTGTCCCCGACCGCCTTCTCGATGGCTCAGGCCTTCTCTGTCTCCGCGGCCGTAGCCTTATGCTGCTCCACCTCCTGCCGAGCCTTTTCGAGCTCGGCCTTGAGCGTCTCCAACTCCGCTAACGCTGCTGTCGTTAAAATAGTTCGGCCTTAGCTTTTTATTTAACAAAACACATCATACCTCCTTCGTACAAAGTACAGTGCAAGTTTAAACTTGCTTACCTTGAGACTGCTCGAGTTTTTGGTTCACCAGGTTAAGGTCCTCTTGGGACCTCTTGAGCTTCCAGTTTATCTCCGCAATCTCCTCGGCGACGGAGTCCGGAACCAAGGTCAAAACCTGGCAGCAAAAAATCTTTATTACACAGGCAACAGTTCAACTATTAAAAAGTCCCAGGATGATTTACTAAGCAGTGCCCTGGGGGCTACTTGACAGGCTCCTACTAAGTTATACGACCCCAATGCCGGTTTCTCGCAATCGCCTTCGGGCTCGGGGGCTACTCACTCACTAAGCCGTTTAGCAGGCTGTACTCTTATGTCCTCGGACAAATACATAAATCAAAAAAGCTCAAATACACAAGTTAAAATCGGTGTGAGGATAGATTCATACCTCGAAACTTGTTACTAGGTTCTTAAAAACCTCATGCAGGCCGGCCTCTGCAGACCGGTAGCCCTGCAGCGCCGTGCCTATAAAGGCACGGTGCTCTTCCTTGATGGAGGAGCCCTTCAGGGTGACCTCCATCTCCTCGGTCCAACCCGTGCCAACCCGTCCTTGGGCAGTCGGCGGGAGTGGAGGGACGACCTCGGATACGTCGATCCGAGTAGCCTCCACCTGTGGTGGTGGAGCCGAGGTAGATATCGGCTGGGCCGATGACTGGCCCAGCTCCTCTCCGATGATCTCGGGGTGTTTCTCCCCCGAGCCTTGTTGGGCCGAGGTGTTGACCTCGGCCGTGATGGTTGCTACCCCGACCCTCATTGTGTCAATGTCGGGAGCAAGGGTAGATGTTGCGTCCCCTAGCCCATCGTGCGCTGGGGGAGGAGCTGCGGGCTCTGGAGTCCCGCTGGAGGATGGCAACCCGCTCGAGGAGTCACTGGGGATTACCCTTGGCAGACTGCATGAGAAAGGGCGCTTTTGTAAGCTTTCCCTTGCTAAAAAATAACTTGTCAAATTGAAAGACGGGATGCAAAGACGATGGCTTACCCTCGAGGTGCCGGCTTCTTCCTCCCCACGGCGAGGAGGTCTTCTTCTGAGTCACCGGAGAGCTCGGCTCTCTCCGACAACTTGCTGGCAGCCCCAGACGAGGTTCGCCTCAGCCTCTTTGGGCCCTTCTGTAGGGTAACGCAGCAGAAAATAAAAAATTTCCGACCTACACACTAGCCCAGGACCACTATGGAGACTTCATACAAGGTTTGATCTTTTTCGTTACCGACTCATAGCGCAGCGGAAGAAGAGTCGATGACGATCAACGGTGCAGTTCCCCGCAGCTAGGATTTACAACCTCCCAACCGTGAGGATGTACTCCCACATCTGCCCATTGGACAGCCCTCCGGGAGGCGGTCGGACAGTCCCTCGGACGGTGTCGCGAACAGCCCTTCGGGAGGACCTTCGAAACTCGGACGGTCACTCGGACAGCCCTTCGGGAGGACCCTCGAAACTCGGACAGTCACTCGGACAGCCCTTCGGGAGGCACTCTCGAACTATGATCTCTCTACAGATTTGCACACATACGGTGTCATCTATCCGGCAGGGCTTCGCCGTCCAGAACTAGTTCCCACCGGAACACAGACAACCTTTCGGCTCTACGAAAACTCTTTTCGTGGGAGGGAGAGAGAGAGCCAGACAAGCATGGCATTTGTATGTGAGCAAGGAGTGAGTGTGGAGAGCAGCCCCTCCACCTCTATTTATAGGAAAGCCAAGGGGTAGGATGGGCACTTCCAAAAAACCCAAAATGCCCACGAAGGAAAACTTCCACAAGGGCATAAAGGAGAATTAATGGAGCAAGTGGGGCTCCATGGAGGAGCCCATAATATGGTCGGCCAACCTCTTGGGGGGGGGGGCCCAAGGGGGTTTCTTAGCCCCCAAGCCTTCTAGAAACCTTTTGGAAAATATCCCAAAAGGTGACTTTCCAAAAAATATCCAAAAAGCACTTTCACTATTCACGAAGACATTTTTCTGCGTCCGTTAAATCCCAAATTATTTCTGTGTGCCTAGAACAATTCCAGTACCCACTATAATAATTTTGAACGCATTCCAAAACAATTTCGAAACAATGTTTCTCCAGCGAAAAGCAACCAAAGCGGTTCCGGCTGCTCCGAAATATTTCCGGTTTTTCCTCCGGAAAAATCCCAGAAGTTTCCAGAACGATTCTAGCACCCTCCAAGAATTTCCAGACATGTGCCGTAACCAATTTGACTTAATGGAATACCCTAAAACAACTTTTCAGTTTTACCGGAACTATTCCGGTGTCCTCTCAGGAACGTTTCCGTTTCGTCCGAAACTTTTCCGGTGATTTTCTCTCAGACTCCCCGTCTAGTATTCAGCAGATAGATGACCCTTAAGCGTGTGACCCTATAGGTTCGGTGAAGTATAGACATGACCGGAACTCTTTCCGATCAATGATCAACATCGGAGCTGTGGACACCCATATTGACCCCTATACCCACACGAATGAATATTCGAGTGAACCTCTAGTTGCCGTGTGCTATTCCTGTTGCTTTGCGATATGTTACAAAAACCCGAGGTGAGATTTTCTGCATCCCCGTGGATCAACAACTTGTCCACTATGCAAGTTACCTCGTTACCGGTTTTGTTCTCTATTCTCGTTTCCGTGTTCCGGCATCCCAGTGATCAAATCACAATGTGTCTGGCCAGACGATGATGGATACCGTAACACCGAGAGGGCCCGAGAATATTTCTCCATCGTCGGAGGAGCAAATCCCAATCTTGAGCATTGAGGGAGCTCAAATGGCCTTCGGCAAGACCATGGTGCACTGGCCGAAGATCAAGCCAGCTGAGGTGGCCACCGGATCTCCGCCCCCTGGGAAGGAGCACAGGCGCCCCGAGCAGTACTTTCCCATCGTGATGGATGGCGCTCGGGCGATAGAGGCCCCGTGCTCGAAAGATGTAATTTATGAATGAATTTATTTTCCTTGTATCCAAGAAGTTTGAAACTTCTGTGCTTAAAAATTCGATTGGTCGGCTTTATATGTAATGCCTTTGTGTTTTTATTTTGACTCCTGTGTGGCCGTTTTAAACTGAAAGTTACCAGTCGTCGGCTTCAACCCCCTTGCAGATACTGCATGGGGTGTTTCTCCCGTACACCTTAACCCTTAGCCGACGTCTCGGTGCCCGGAGGCGGTTGTGTGTAAGGAAAACAAGGCAATCGGACTATGCGGCTTTATTGCTTTCACTTAGCCATAGGAGCTTGACTGCGGGGGCTAGTGAATAGCCCCCAGTATATGTGATATCCGGACGTACCGAGGTTCATACCATTATCACTTGGTTCGTGTAACAGCGAACCCTTCGTTTGACACGGATTAACCTCCATCGATTTTTAGTTTGACACTTTCATCGGATCGCCGACCAGTTCTCGCTTATTATGACAGTCGCTTTTCGACTTTCTCCACTGAGGTACTTAACCAGGCTAGCTAGAAGTACAATCGCAGTGGTTCTCCCTTTACCCTCCTAGCTAAACAATGCAGAACATACGAGGGCAAACACAGGAGCCGGGCAACCTAACCATCGACCAAAGACATAATTCGGAACTGATTCATATAATGCAATATCCATGACGCCGAGCACATGTAATGAAATTGGTGCTGGTAATGATGTTTGGGGCAAGATTTATGGTCGATCCCCCGGTCTATTAGCCGTTCACATCTAAAAAGGAACGTATCATAATAGTTTACTTCGGCCGAAAAGCGGAAAGGAATGCGCAACATAATTGACTGCAGTATGACCGGAGAAAAATGGTCTTTATTTCCTTTGAATTCGTGACGTCTATCCGTACAATCCGAACTGCTGAAGTAACTTTTATAGATACTTTAAGAAATAAACACATCAGAGGAAAGGTTTACACAGGGCCTTCAAGAGTGGTTTGACGTCTGTACTGCTCCCTGCCGCACATCTGCACCTTTGCTCTTTATGAAGCCTCCGTTTGATTGGAGTCGTCGATTGTATGCTTGGCAGAAGTAATAATGTTCGGCGGACGAGCCCTTGAGGAAGGGTTTTGAGGAGTCGCCGTGAGGTACCAGCTTGACGCTGGTCAGGCCCTAGATGGTGCCTGTTATTTAGTAGTGTTCCGAGAACATCTTTGGCCATGGCTCGGTCGAACCGAGCTCTCGGCCCTTGAGTCGGTTGCCCCCACAGCTGCCCATGGAATCTTAAGCGCGAAGTTGTGCGCCCGAGGTACGTGTTTCGCAGCTGGGTAGGCCGTGTTGTGGGGAGCGTATCCCTATTTATGGTGAGTGCGGGAGTGCTCCGGGACCGAGCCGATAGCTCGGGCGCGTTTGCGTGCGTCCAGTGCCTTGATGGTAGACTGGGCCTTCGACGCCTCTTCAGCGGCCTGGACTTCGGCGGCTAAAGCCGCTATGTGTTCCTCCGTTTAGAGCGAGCGCTCGGTGTTACCGTTGACGGTAATAACACCCTTCGGTCCTGGCATCTTGAGCTTCAGATATGCGTAGTGCGGGACGGCATTGAAGCGGGCGAACGATGTTCGGCCGAGAAGTGCATGGTAACCACTGCGGAAAGGGACATTGTCAAAGATTAAATCTTCGCTTCGGAAGTTGTCGGGCGAACCGAAAACCACTTCCAAGGTCACGGTTCCCGAACAGCGTGCCTAGACGCCTGGGATCACACATTTAAAGGTGGTGTTGCTGGGTTTGATCCTTGACGGATCGATTCCCATCTTTCTCACAGTATCTGAATAAATTAGATTGAGGCTGCTGCCACCGTCCATAAGGACTCTAGTGAGGTGGTATCCATCCATGATGGGGTCAAGCACCAGGGCCGTCGTTCCTCCATGACGGATACTGGTCGGATGGTCTCGCCGGTCGAAGGTGATCGGACAAGCCGACCATGGGTTGTATTTCGGGGCCACCGGCTCTAGGGCGTAGACATCCCGAAGTTCACGTTTCCGCTCCTTCTTGGGTATATGTGTGACGTAGATCATGTTCATGGTTTTTACCTCAGGAGGGAACTGCTTTTGGCCTCCGTTGTTTGGCCTGCGAGGTTCGTCGTCGACCTCGCTGCGGGGGCCCTTGCCCTGTTCCTCGGATGTAAGCTTGCCGGCCTGTTTGATTACCCAATAGTTACGGTTGGTGTGGTTGGTGGGCTTGTCTGCGGTACCGTGGATCTAGCAGGGCCTATCCAGGATTCTGTCTAGTGCAGTTGGTCCGTCCTGGTTCCCTTTAGAGGGCTTCTTCCGCGGTCCTGATTTTGAGCCGCTGAACCCGGCGTTTACTGCGGCGTCATCGGCTTCACTGCCGTTGTTTGTGTGCCGGCGCTTATTATTCTTGTTGCGTCGGGGTTTCCCGTTCCCGTCCCGGGCCTCTGAAGTGCTGGGGTTGTCGGGATGGCTGCTTCTATGAGCTAACCAACTGTCCTCACCCGCGCAAAAATGGGTCATTAGGGAGGTGAGGGCTGACATTGTTCTCGGCTTATCTTGGCCGAGCTGGCGAGCGAGCCATTCGTCCCGAATACTGTGCTTGAATGCGGCAATTGCTTCAGCATCCGGACAGTCGACGATCTGGTTCTTCTTAGTCAAGAACAGATTTCAGAATTGCCGAGCTGACTCCCCGGGCTGTTGAATAACGTTGCTTAGGTCGTCGGCATCCGGCGGCCGAACATAGGTGCCTTGAAAGTTGGCTCGGAATGCATCCTCGAGCTCCTCCCAGCTCCCGATGGAGTTTTCGGGTAGGCTGTTCAACCAGTGCCTTGCCGGTCCTTTAAGTTTTAATGGCAGATATTTAATGGCATGGAGGTAATCTCATCGGGCCATATGAATGTGGAGGAGGAAATCTTCGATCCACATAGCTGGGTCAGTTGTCCCATCATACTGCTTTATGTTTACGGGCTTAAACCCCTCGGGGAACTGATGCTGCATCACCTCATCTGTGAAACACATTGGGTGTGCGGCGCCCCTGACCCGGGCCACGTCGTGCTGGAGATCGGCTATCATCCGAGCACGGTGCTGCTCCCGGGCTCTATCATTCTTGTCATGCCAAGCTTGGTATCCGTCCCGTCCAGCGGGCGTGTGTCCTCTGGATCCATAAATGGATATTGACTATGTCCCTCTGGCATTTAGGTTGTGCCGCAGATCATATGGGTCAACCGGTTGAACCGGCTCCTTGCCCGCCCGGCGAGGGGGCGCGGGTGGGTATTCGGCTTCTCCAGCCGTCCTGCCTTGTCCTCGAGGGGGGCGGTCGGGCTGGTTTGTCTGAGTTCGTCTGGGGGGTATGGGCTCAAGGGCCTCATCCTCAAATGACGGAAGCAAACGCCATCGTGGGTAACTTTTGTATTGATCCTGGCGCTGATTGTCGAAGCCCTCTTTGGCTGATAAGACCAACGTCCATCTGTCGTTAAGGGTATTTTGTTCGGCTTTTAGCTGCTGTTGCTTCTTCTTCAAGCTTCGAGCAGTGGCTATGAGTTGCTGTTTGAACCTTTCCTGGTCCAGGGGGTCCTCGGGGATGACGAAATCCTCGGGTCCGAGGCTGTCCTCCTCTTCGGAAGGAGGGAGGTAGTTGTTGTCCTCGAAATCCTCGGGGTCCTCAGGGTTACCCTGGTCCTCATGCCCTTCAGAAGCGTCGTGGTGCTATTCGGGGGTGGTGTTGTCGCCGAGCTCCCCCAAGTTGTCCGGAGTGTCATTATCTCCGGTACCGTTTGTGTCTGTGTTGCTTTCCTTGCCCTTTCCTCGCCCCCTGGATCGCCTTCGCTGGCGTCGGCATTTGGGAGGCTCCTCCTCGGGGTCATCGTCACCCTTTTTGGGGGTGTCGACCATGTAGACATCATAGGTAGAGGTGGCGGCCCATTTGCCAGTGTTGGGAGTGGCAAGGGGAGGAGTGGTGTAGGGCGTGACGTCGATATCCTCGTCCATGTCGTCAGCCTCCTCGGAGGCGTAGTCCAACATGTCGGTTAAATCTTCGACAGTGGCTACTAAGTGGGTGGTGGGTGGGACATAAAATTCCCCGCGGTTGGCCTCAAATCCGATCTATTCATAGACCGAGGACGGGCCATCCGCGATACTCATCTTCTGGATCCGATCTAACATCTCACTTAGGAGCGAGAAGTCCGCCGGATTCATCCTTTGGCATCCTTCGGAGTTGAACTCCGGTGTGCCTGCCCGGGGGTGTGTTCGGCCAAGGGCGACCCCTAGTTCCCTGTCGCCGGGATCAGATCCGAACTCGAGGCCAGATCTGAAATGAGGGCCGGCCCGGAGATGGGGCCAGGGAGAAGATCTGAGGTTAAGGCCTCGGGATTATTAGGCTCCTCGGGTAAAGCTGAGAATCTAGTAAAGATCAGATCGCCCCGAGAGTCAGTGACGTACTCTAGGTTACCAAACCTGATCTCCTGCTCAGGGCCGAAGCTGTCGATCTGGTCAAGGTGACCAGTCGGGTTGGCATGCAGCATGATGCTGCCAAACGCGAAAAGCTGGCCAGGGACGAAGACGTCCCCGCTACGGATGCCGTCGCTGATGACTAGGCGAGCCATTGATCCTTGATGACCCAACAGCGGAACTCTCAATGAAAGCATCAATGTCGGTACCAAAAACCAGCAGATATCGGGTAGGGGGTCCGAACTGTGGATCTTGGAGTCAATGAGTAACAGGGAGCATAGAGACAACGATTACCCAGGTTCGGGCCCTCTCCAAGAGGTAAAACCCTACGTCCTGCTTGATTGTATTGATGTGTGTGTATGATGATTACAGAGTTGATCTACCTTGAGATCGGACCAACTAAACCCTAGGTAGGTCTAGCGATAATGGTTCTCTTGCCTCTACGGACTAAACCCTCTGGTTTATATAGACACCAGGGGGACCTAGGGTTACATATGGTCGGTTGCCATCAGGGGATAAACATGCCGGCTACGCTAAACATCTCTTGGAGGAGACGCCAAGTCTTCGGAGGTTTCCTTCTGGTGCACGGGGTCGCCTGCAATCTGGCCTTCCTTCAATGAGTTAAGAGCGGCCCATTAGTCCGGCCTATGAGAGATAGGCCGGCAGCCCGAGTACCCCCTAATCCGGGACACCCTCACCTAGTTTATGTGCTATTCCGTAAGGGGCTGATTTGGATCCATATGTTTCATGCTATGGTTAGAGTTATCTTAATTCTTCTTTCGTAGTTGCAGATGCTTGCGAGAAGGGGTAATCATAAGTGGGAGGCTTGTTCAAGTAAGAACAGCACCCAAGCACTGGTCCACCCACATATCAAATTATCAAAGTAGCGAACGTGAATCAAACAAACATCATGAAAGTGACTAGATGAAATTCCCATGTGTCCTTGAGAACGCTTTGCTTATTATAAGAGTTCGTTCCGGCTTGTCCTTTGCTATAAAAAGGATTGGGCCACCTTGCTGCACTTTATTATACTTGTTACTTGTTACTTGCTACGAATTATCTTGCTATCAAAACTATCTGTTACCACTACTTTCAGTACTTGCAGAGAATACCTTGCTGAAAACCGCTTGTCATTTCCTTCTACTCCTCGTTGGGTTCGACACTCTTACTTATCGAAAGGACTACGATTGATCCCCTATACTTGTGGGTCATCAAATTGCAGCAAGGTATTTTTTTGGATTTTAATATATGATAAAATTAGACCCGGGGCCATAGTTTTCACTAGAGGCTTCTCTCTCGAACGCATAGCATACGGTGGGTAAACAAATTACTGTTGGGCAATTGATAGAAAAGCGCATAGTTATGACAATATTCAAGGCAATGATCATGTATATAGGCATCACGTCCGAGACAAGTAGACCGACTCCTGCCTGCATCTACTACTATTACTCCACCCATCGACCGCTATCCAGCATGCATCTAGGGTATTAAGTTAATGAAAACGGAGTAATGCCTTAAGCAAGATGACATGATGTAGACAAAGTAAACTCAAGCAATATGATTAAACCCCATCTTTTTATCCTTAATGGAAACAATACAAATACGTGCCTTGTCCCTTTCTGTCACTGGGATATAGAACACCGCAAGATTGAACCCATCACAAAGCTCCTCTCCCATTGCAAGATAAATCAATCTAGTTGGCCAAACCAAACGGATAGATCGGAGAGAAATACAAAGCTATAACAATCATGCATAAATAAGTTCAGAAAATACTCAAATATTTCTCATGAATAATCTGATCATAAACCCACAATTCATCGGATCCCAACAAACACACCGCAAAAGAAGATTACATTGAATAGAACTCCAAAGAGATCGAGGAGAACATTGTATTGAAGATCAAAGAGAGAGAAGAAGCCATCTAGCTACTAGCTACGGACCCGTAGGTCTGTGGTAAACTACTCACACATCATCAGAAGGGTAGCAAGGTTGATGTAGAAGCCCTCCGTGATCCATTCCCCCTCCGGCAGAGTACCGGAAAAGGCCTCCAGATGGGATCGCGGAAGAACAGAGGCGTGCGGCGGTGGAAAAGTTTTATCGTCTGTCTCTCTGGTATATTGGGAATATTTGGGAATTTATAGCGCTGGAATTAGGTCAAGAGGTGCCACGAGGGGCCCACAAGCCTGGGGGGCGCGCCTACTCCCCCTGGGCGCGCCCTCCGGGCTTGTTGCTCCCTCGTGACTCTTCTGGTCTTCTCCCGAAGCTTCTAGGGTCCCTTCTGGTCCAGAAAAAATTAATCCAAAGTTTTTTCTCCGTTTGGCCTCCGTTTGATAATGATTTTCTAAAAAGGCAAAAACAGGCAAAAAATAGCAACTGGCACTAGGCACTAGGTTAATAGGTTAGTCCCAAAAAATGATATATAATTGCATATAAAACATCCAGGATCATACATCTCCAACGTATCTATAATTTTTTATTGTTCCATGCTATTATAGTATCAATCTTGGATGTTTTATATGCAATTTGTCATGTGATCATGTCAATTTGTTAGGGCTTGCTGGACGGTGATGGGGATGGATGAGATTTGTCATGTGATCATGTCAATTTGTTAGGGCTTGATCTCTAGTATCCACTATGTTCTGAGATTGATGTTGCTATGACTTTGCTATGCTTAAAGCTTGTCACTAGGGCCCGAGTGCCATGATTTCATATCTGAACCTATTATGTTTTCATGAATATAAGTGTGTTTTAGATCCTATCTTGCAAGTTGTATGCACCTATTGTGTGTTATGATCCGCAAACCCCAAGATGACAATAATTGGGATTCGGTCCGGTGATGACCGTAATATGAGGAGTTCATGTATTCACTAAGTGTTAATGCTTCCATCCAGTTCTCTATTAAAAGGAGGCCTTAATTACCCTTAGATTTCCTTAAGGACCCCGCTGCCACAGGTGGGTAGGACAAAAGATGGCATGCAAGTTCTTATCATAAGCACATATGACTATATACGGAATACATGCCTACATTGAATTGATGAATTGGAGCTATTGTGTATCGCTCTAGGTTGTGACTGTTATATGATGAATGTCGTCCATCTAAATATCCATTGCTAATCCAATGCCTACGTTTTTCTCATATTGTCTTTGCTAAGTTACTACAATTACTGCTGATGTTCCAATCACTACAAAACTTATATTGTTACAATTGTTACTCTTACCGCTACAATCAAAACTATCGTACTACTATGCTACTGATACTTTTCTGCAGAGAAATAACTTCTCAGGTGTGGTTGAATTGACAGCTCAACTGCTAAGGCTTATTATTCTTTGGCTCCCCTTGTGTTGAATCAATAAATTTGGGTGAAATACTACCCTCGAAGACTGTTGCGATCCCCTGTAATTGTGGGTCATCACTCACCAGGTAACGCAGAAGAGAGGAGAGTTGGTGAAACGAGTTGATACAAATTCCTTGATATGGACATGACTACCTCAGATACAACCCAAAGTATTACAAGAATATATATATTCCAGGTGATTTCAAATAATAATAATAATTTATATTATTTTGTTATTCAAGAAGAAAGTACAACACTTTGTTTTATTATATGCAGAATCATACAGAAAAATTATAAGGCACGTGTGAAGATAAGAAGTATATGCAACAATTGGCGGACTCCAAAAGAAAATCATGCACGTCATCGACTGAACACCATGTCACGTGCACAAGGGCCAAAGGATTTTGGGCTGCACCAGGTGCTTCTCTTGCGTACAAGTCCTGGAATTCTGCCGATGCACTCGACCGCCCGATCTTTCTACCGACGTACTCGGCCGCATTGACTCTTAATAAATAGCTATATAGGTTATGGTTTAGACTTGGGTTTTATTTAGAGAAATCTAACCTTCGCTACTTTTATTTGTCTTTGCTCATAGCGGCTAGTGCGACCGTCAAGACATCCTATCGGAACCCCAAATATTCTGTCTCGTGAGATTTATTCCATATAGCATATTCGCAATTTCAGATTGCTTGGCTATTATTTTCTTGCATGTTCTTCGATTTACTTGCAGAAAAAATCCTTCGTGGATAGGTCGATAGCGCCGTTGGCTCAGTCGATAACACCATGGAGTTGGTTCAGCGATTGTCGTGGTTATCAGTCGTGTACAGTTCTCCATGTATAGTTGGTAGCCGGATCGTGAGGGTCAAATCCTCTAAAATCATGGTTATCATCATGGAGGCAACAAGGTTGATGAAGATTGCCTCCCCAATGGTTTCCCCCTCCGGCAGAGTTCCGGAAAAGGGCTCCAGATGGGATCGCTTCGGAACAGAGCCTTGCGGCGGCGAAAGAATTGTTCCAGGTCTCATTCCGAGGGTTTTGGAATATATGAGAATTTATAGGCTAGAAATAAGGGCAAACGGAGCTTCAGGAGGCCCACAAGCTTGCCCGGCGCGCCCTACCCTATAGGGCATGTCACCTGGGCTTGGGGGCCCCTCGTGTGTCTTCTGGTCTCTCCCTGAAGCTTCTAGGGACTCTTATGTTCCAAAAAAATCATCACAAAGTTTCATCGTGTTTGGACTTCGGTAGGTATGGATTTTCTACGAAACAAAAAACATGTAAAAAACAGGAACTGACACTAGGCACTAAGTTAATAGGTTAGTTCATAAAAATAATATAAAATGACGTATAAAGCATACAAAAGTGATAATATAATAGCATGAAACAATCAAAAATTATAGATATGTTGGCGAAGTATCAACATTCCCAACTTATTTCCTGCTCGTCCTTAAGTAGGTAAATGATAAAAATAGAATTTTTGATGTGAAATGCTACCTTATACGTCTCCGACGTATCTATAATTTTTTATTGTTCCATGCTGTTATATTATCAATCTTGGATGTTTTTATATGCATTTACAGCAATTATATATCATTTTTTGGGACTAACTTATTAACTTAGTGCCCAGTGCCAGTTGTTGTTTTCTGCCTATTTTTTGTTTTACAGAATATCAATACCAAACGAAGTCCAAATGCCACGAAACTTTTTGGAGATTTTTTTCTGGACAATACCAACGCAAGCTACAAGTAGCAGAAAGAATTTCTAGCGCCGTTGCCGGGGAGACATCATCAACATCTATCAAGTACCTTTTGCATAAACTCTCATCTCCTTGCATTTATTTTATTTGCCTGTCGTTTTCATCTCCCCCACTTCTAAAACGTTTTTACAAAAATATAAAAATATTTTCTGTTTGCCTATTTGTGTGTTTTCTTGTTCGCTTGCTTGAAGATTGTTATCATGAGTGATTTTGGCATGGCAGAAATTGATGATGGTAGAACTCCTAAAATGGGAAGTTCTACCAATCTTGATGCTAAAACTTTTGTGTTGGGACATGGGAATGTTATCGGAAAAAGTGTCATCCAAGAATTCTTTAATTGCATTGGGACCTTGGCTTTTGATGATGCATCTATACTTAAAGAAACTAAGAATTATGCCGATGCTATTTCCGCACTTGTACTTAAACTTGAAAGAAGGTTCAGCTCACCCAATCTGCTTTACAGACAGGGTGAGGGAACATCAATTCCCGGAAGGAGTTAAGCCCATCAATATAGAATCATATGATGGCACCACAGACCCAGCAGTATGGATCGAGGATATCCTTCTACACATACACATGGCCAACAGAGATGATCTCCATGCCATTAAATACCTGCCGCTCAAGCTAAAGGGGCCGGCGAGGCATTGGCTTAACAGCCTCCCTCCTCACTCTATCGGCAGCTGGGAGGCGCTAGAAGACGCTTTTCGAGCAAATTTCCAGGGCACATATGTCCGACCTCCGGACGCTGATGACCTCAGCCGTGTCACCCAGCAGCCAGGCGAATCAGCCCAGAAATTCTGGAACAGGTTCCTCACCAAGAAGAACCAAATCATAGACAGCTCCGAAGCCAAGGCCATCGCCGCATTCAAAAACAATATCCGAGATGAATGGTTGGCTCGTCAGCTTGGCCAGGATAAGTCGAGGACTATGGCGGCCCTCACCTCACTGATGACTTGCTTTTGTGCGGGAGAAGATAGCTGGCTCGCTCGTAGTACTCATAACGGCGAGGCAGGCACCTCGGAAACTCGCGACGCCAATGGAAAACCCAAGCGCAACAAAAATAAGCGCAGGTATAAAAATGGTGGAAGTGATACGTAGGACGCTGCGGTCAACGCGGGGTTCACCGGACCTAAGTCCGGACAGAAAAGAAAACCCTTTAAAGGGAACAAGGACGGGCCTAGCCAGCTTGATAGACTCCTGGACCGCCCATGTGGAATCCACGACACTCAGGGAAAACCAGCAACCCACACTAACAGGAATTGCTGGGTCTTCAAACAAGCCGGCAAAATAGTGACAGAGGGACAAAGTAAAACCCAAAATCGCAGCGAAGACGAGGATGAACCTCGGCGACCCAGTAATGGAGGCCAAAAGGAGTTTCCTGACGAGGTAACAGAGGTCAATATGATCTATGTCACCCACATACCTAAAAGGGAGAGGAAGCGTGTGCTTCAGGATGTATACGCGCTGGAGCCAGTCGCCCCGAAGTATAACCCATGGTCGGCTTACCCGATCACGTTTGACAAGAACGATCATCCGACCAGCATCAGGCATGGCGGATCGGCGGCACTCGTCCTGGACCCTATTGTTGATGGTTATCATCTAACACGCGTCCTGATGGACGGAGGAAGCAGCCTCAACCTCATTTACGAGGACACGGTTTGGAAGATGGGCATCGACTCATCTCGGATCAAGCCGAGCTACACCACCTTTAAAGGTGTCATCCCGGGAGTCGAAGCCCGCTGTACCGGAACGGTCACCCTAGAGGTAGTCTTCGGCTCGCCCGAGAACTTCAAAAGTGAGGAGTTAATCTTTGATATCGTACCTTTCCGAAGTGGATACCACGCGCTCTTAGGGCGCACAGCCTTCGCGCGTTTCAACGCAGTCCCGCATTATGCTTACCTCAAGCTCAAAATGCCGGGACCCAACGGCGTTATCACAGTCAATGGTAACACCAAACGCTCACTTCGGACGGAGGAACAGACCGCGGCTTTCACCGCCGAAGCACAAGCATCCGACGAGGCAGCCCACAGCGATAAACGCGCCGCTCGCTCTTTGAAGCGCGCCTGGGCCGCACAAATCGACCTCGGCAATGTACCCCCGCATCCGAAATAGGGATACGGGCTCCTCGTGTGCCCTCTATGGAGTCGACACTACGTCCCCAGGGTGCATAATTGCATGCTTAAGATTCCCTGGGTCGTCGAGGAGCCAACAATTTACTCAATCGTCGGCACGGTTCAACCAAGAAAGGACGTGGCTTCGAGGCCCCGTATAGGCAAGTCTCTGTCAAAGAAACAGCCAACCATGACTACATCAACGTGGTGTCGACCACAGAATGGACTTCGGCAACGCCTCCGTCAAGGAGCTCGGTCAATCAACGCTTGGAGCATATAAAGGGCCGGAAAAGGCATCAGCCTCCACTAGTCCTCACCTTCAAAGGCGAACATCTGGTCAACAGCTCAGAAACGCAGACGTGCGGCAGGTAGCGGCCTGGATTCTTCAAAATCCGATAACAAACATCGGCCCTATTTCTTCCTCTTTTCTTCTACTTTTCACATTGTATTCTTTCAATTCCTCTCGCCGCAGTTGGACATGTACACGCTTGAAACTATGAAATAAAGAAACTATGCCCCTTAAAGGTCCTTGTCATATTTCTTTATCAGCATGGCCCCAATGAGACGAAGAAGTTCCCTAAGAAAGATACAATTGTATAACAAGTCCGAAGTGTTCAGCGTCTCGGATCTTGGCTTTATATGCACCAGTTTCGAACCAAGATTTCGGTCAATAGTTGGGTTGCCCGGCTCCTATGTGTACCCCTTACGTTTTCAATGAATTTGGCTAAGGGCGTAATGGGAGAACCACTGGGATTGCGCCACCAGGTCAATTGGCATAGCGCCTCAGTGGAGAAAGCCAAAAACTGACTACATAGGTATGCACAAACTGGTCCGCCATCCGTAGACCCCGTCAAGCGATGTGACGATAGAGATCACCCATGTTAAACGAAGGGCTCTCATTTCTAGCTGAAGTGTGTTATGGCCTAGACCTCGGCCGACCAGGTCGACCACTTCCCACACCGGGGGCTGGTCATCAGCCCCCACAGTCAAACTCCTATGACTAAGTGAAAGTCATAAAGCCACTATAGTCTGATTGCCTAGTTCCTGTAAGCACCGACCACCTCCGGGTACCGAGACGTCGGCTAAGGGTCAAGAGTGCCTTAAGGAACACCCTTTGTATGATCTACATGGGGGCTGAAGCCGACGACTGGTTGCTCTCATTTTAAAATAGTCATATAGGAGGTAAACCAAAACAAAAAATAAACACATGGAATTTAAAGCCATATTCATTCGATGAAAAGATAAAGTTTTGTACATCATACACTTCGGTATTCCGAAGTACTCTTTAAAAATACATAGTGTCCTTTAGACACATGCCTTCAGTGATACGGGCTCCCTCCTCCACCTCGGCGAAGAACTGTTCGGCGGTGCGTAGCTTGTCGGCAGGCGGGCCCGTGGCACATGTCACCGCATCAACATTTGGAAGTGCGTCATCACGCAGGGGTACGCCCTCCGTGCTCCTTCAAAGCACGCGGACCGCCTCCAGCGGTTCAGACGGAGCATGGCATCTTGGAGACGGGCCGTCAGGCCGAAGAGGCTTCTGGGCATGGCCTCGGCAGGCCACAGCGCGATGCAGAGGTCCTGGAGCACCGGTCTCGTCATGCGAAACAACTCCACCAGCTGCTTCATGCGATGATTTAGCAGCCGTGTTGACGGCGACCCCGGGAACTGCCCCCAAAAGGCCTTCTCCGCCTCGTGGCCCGCCATTTGGCCGAAGTACGCCACCGCATCCGCCGTGCTCTGCGGAAGATCCGCGAAGACCTCTGCGGAACGCCATAATTGGGCGAGCTCGATACACCCTTTGCTGCCAAACGTACACTGCAGCAGAAATAGCTTACCCGAGGCGATTTGCTCCACTTGCTGGAGCGCCTCATGGTCAGCCCGGGCCGTGGTCTTGAGCTCGGAGTGGGCAAGTTGAAGCTTCTCGAGCTCCTCCTTTGTTCGCCGCCCCTCAACCTGCGGCTTGTCGCGTGCTTCAAACACGCCCTTCAGGGTCTCCTCAACCTCAAGAACCCGTGCCCGGTCCTTGTCCCCAGCCGCCTTCTCGATGGCTCAGGCCTTCTCTGTCTCCGCGGCCGTAGCCTTTTGCTGCTCCACCTCCTGCCGAGCCTTTTCGAGCTCGGCCTTGAGCGTCTCCAACTCCGCTAACGCTGTTGTCGTTAAAATAGTTCGGCCTTAGCTTTTTATTTAACAAAACACATCATACCTCCTTCGTACAAAGTACAGTGCAAGTTTAAACTTGCTTACCTTGAGACTGCTCGAGTTTTTGGTTCACCAGGTTAAGGTCCTCTTGGGACCTCTCGAGCTTCCGGTTTATCTCCGCAATCTCCTCGGCGACGGAGTCCGGAACCAAGGTCAAAACCTAGCAGCAAAAAATCTTTATTACACAGGCAACAGTTCAACTATTAAAAAGTCCCAGGATGATTTACTGAGCAGTGCCCTGGGGGCTACTTGACAGGCTCCTACTAAGTTATACGACCCCAATGCCGGTTTCTCGCAATCGCCTTCGGGCTCGGGGGCTACTCACTCACTAAGCCGTTTAGCAGGCTGTACTCTTATGTCCTCGGACAAATACATAAATCAAAAAAGCTCAAATACACAAGTTAAAATCGGTGTGAGGATAGATTCATACCTCGAAACTTGTTACTAGGTTCTTAAAAACCTCATGCAGGCCGGCCTCTGCAGACCGGTAGCCCTGCAGCGTCGTGCCTATAAAGGCACGGTGCTCTTCCTTGATGGAGGAGCCCTTCAGGGTGACCTCCATCTCCTCGGTCCAACCCGTGCCAACCCGTCCTTGGGCAGTCGGCGGGAGTGGAGGGACGACCTCGGATACGTCGATCCGAGTAGCCTCCACCTGTGGTGGAGGAGCCGAGGTAGATATCGGCTGGGCCGATGACTGGCCCAGCTCCTCTCCGATGATCTCGGGGTGTTTCTCCCCCGAGCCTTGTTGGGCCGAGGTGTTGACCTCGGCCGTGACGGTTGCTCCCCCGACCCTCATTGTGTCAATGTCGGGAGCAAGGGTAGATGTTGCGTCCCCTAGCCCATCGTGCGCTGGGGGAGGAGCAGCGGGCTCTGGAGTCCCGCTGGAGGATGGCAACCCGCTCGAGGAGTCGCTGGGGATTACCCTTGGCGGACTGCATGAGAAAGGGCGCTTTTGTAAGCTTTCCCTTGCTAAAAAATAACTTGTCAAATTGAAAGACGGGATGCAAAGACGACGGCTTACCCTCGAGGTGCCGGCTTCTTCCTCCCCACGGCGAGGAGGTCTTCTTCTGAGTCACCGGAGAGCTCGGCTCTCTCCGACAACTTGCTGGCAGCCCCAGACGAGGTTCGCCTCAGCCTCTTTGGGCCCTTCTGTAGGGTAACGCAGCAGAAAATAAAAAAATTCCGACCTACGCACCAGCCCAGGACCACTATGGAGACTTCATACAAGGTTTGATCTTTTTTGTTACCGACTCATAGCGCAGCGGAAGAAGAGTCGATAACGATCAGCGGTGCAGTTCCCCGCAGCTAGGATTTACAACCTCCCAACCGCGAGGATGTACTCCCACATCTGCCCATCGGACAGCCCTCCGGGAGGCGGTCGGACAGTCCCTCGGACGGTGTCGCGAACTGCCCTTCGGGAGGACCTTCGAAACTCGGACGGTCACTTGGACAGCCCTTCGGGAGGACCCTCGAAACTCGGACAGTCACTCGGACAGCCCTTCGGGAGGTACTCTCGAACTACGACCGAAACTACGATCTCTCTACAGAGTTGCACACATACGGTGTCATCTATCCGGCAGGGCTTCGCCGTCCAGAACTAGTTCCCACCGAAACACAGACAACCTTTCGGCTCTACGAAAACTCTTTTCGTGGGAGGGAGAGAGAGAGCCAGACAAGCATGGCATTTGTATGTGAGTAAGGAGTGAGTGTGGAGAGCAGCCCCTCCACCTCTATTTATAGGAAAGCCAAGGGGTAGGATGGGCACTTCCAAAAAACCCAAAATGCCCACGAAGGAAAACTTCCACAAGGGCATAAAGGAGAATTAATGGAGCAAGTGGGGCTCCATGGAGGAGCCCATAATATGGTCGGCCAACCTCTTGGGGGGGGGGCCCAAGGGGGGTTTCTTAGCCCCCAAGCCTTCTAGAAACCTTTTGGAAAATATCCCAAAAGGTGACTTTCCAAAAAATATCCAAAAAGCACTTTCACTATTCACGAAGACATTTTTCTGCGTCTGTTAAATCCCAAATTTATTCTGTGTGCCTAGAACAATTCCAGTACCCACTATAATAATTTTGAACGCATTCCAAAACAATTTCGGAACAATGTTTCTCCAGCGAAAAGCAACCAAAGCGGTTCCGGCTGCTCCGAAATATTTCCGTTTTTTCCTCCGGAAAAATCCGAGAACTTTCCAGAACGATTCTGGCACCCTCCAAGAATTTCCAGACATGTGCCGTAACCAATTTGACTTAATGGAATACCCTAAAACAACTTTTTAGTTTTACCGGAACTATTCCGGTGTCCTCTCAGGAACGTTTCCGTTTCGTCCGAAACTTTTCCGGTGATTTTCTCTCAGACTCCCCGTCTAGTATTCAGCAGATAAATAACCCTTAAGCGTGTGACCCTATAGGTTCGGTGAAGTATAGACATGACCGGAACTCTTTCCGATCAATGATCAACATCGGAGCCGTGGACACCCATATTGACCCATATACCCACACGAATGAATATTCGAGTGAACCTCTACTTGCCGTGTGCTATTCCTGTTGCTTCGCGATATGTTACAAAAACCCGAGGTGAGATTTTCTGCATCCCCGTGGATCAACAACTTGTCCACTATGCAAGTTACCTCGTTACCGGTTTTGTTCTCTTTTCTCGTTTTCGTGTTCCGGCATCCCAGTGATCAAATCACAATGTGTCTGGCCAGACGATGATGGATACCGTAACACCGAGAGGGCCTGAGAATATCTCTCCATCGTCGGAGGAGCAAATCCCAATCTTGAGCTATCTCGTTTCTTGACATACTTTTCCATGAACCCGTAAGCCGCCGTAATAGCCACCCATTTACGGATGACGTTTAACAAACCCCAAAGTTCATGAAGCAAGCATGAAGAAACTCGACACTCTCATGGTCTAAGGAATTATGCAAACATAAACCATCTCTGTGTTATAACCATTAACTTATGACGAATGTATCTCATAGCATAACATCAATTCGGGTCGATTCAACACAAGTGTCCTCCTAACATTGTGCCCTCAAAATTGCCGCCATAGTCATGCCCATGATCAGGAAAATAGAACCATCATGCAACACTTGAGCTAGTCTTAGAGGCCAGACTAGGAATACATTTTACCGTTTATTATTCCACACGTGCATATGAGTCTTCCTTCAAGCCTCGTGGTTATTGCAGACTCGAGAACCATAGCAGTTATAGCATGGAACATAAACATAATCAGGAACATGAAGATAAATAATAACATTTATTATTGCCTCTAGGGCATATCTCCTACAGACTCCCACTTGCACTAGAGTCAATAATCTAGTTAATGCTAATCTATTTTACACCTATGGCATACCGGTGTAAAAATGCTTCGCATCTGGTATAGCCTGATGTCCAACGGATCTGACAACTTCAATTCCGTGTGTATCTTTGCATGTCCTCATGTTTTCACGCTTTCACAAAATTCATATTTTGTGTGGACTTGGCTTTGTATATATGTGAATCACTGGTCAAACCTTGATTCCTCAGACTGAGCTATGGAGCATCTATCTTCAATAGTGTTCCATTGACCAAAGCCATCTTGGAATCATACTAAGTTCATGAACAAACTGTACGATTCAACATCTTCTATGTCGCTTTGAAAGCGGCAACATACTTAGCATTTGTTATAGAATTCGCCACAGTAACCTGTTTGGAACGATTTCCAAACACCGTGCCACCATATTGTGTATTACACAAAACCCTTAACTTAAATCGAAAATCGCATGGAGCATTGATGAAGACTGTATCGATGTAATTACTTACAACGAGCACTTCATAATCTCTGCTTGCGAGAAAACATGTCATCAGTGCTACTCCAGTACTCAATGACATTTTTCACTGTTGTCCCATGATCAGTACTTTGATCACTTTGGTATCTATACTCGCAACTCCTTGGGAGTACTGGACATATCTGGTTGTTTTACATACCATGGAATACATGATTAATCCAAACACGAAAGTGTGTGGAATCTCCATCATGTATTTCGCTCATCAGTGTTTTGGGACACCGAGTCTTGCAAAAACCCTTTCCATGTGACTTCGGCAAGAATCACTCCTTGGTGTTTTAATGCTAAAAATGTTTTAGCATGTTGTCAATATGTATTTTTGGCTTTAGCCTATTAGGCAATTCTATCTTGCAGATAAAAATGCCTAATGTTAAAGCTATTTAGCCCAAGCACTTCATCGAAAAACTATTTTTAATGAAGTCCTAATTCGTGTCAAGAAATTTATATTATTTCCAATCAACAATGTGTCAAGCACACAAGGTTTTTAGAAATATTATTATGCTCCCACTTAGTTTCTTGTCTACTACAAGCATCTTCGTTATCCATTGATGAAATCAAACTCCTTTGAATATTTCATAAAAAACGATGATTCCCTTTTGCTCTCTTCTGTCCATTGCTGGAACTCTGAAGTTTGCATACTTACTAGCATCCTCTGGATTGACAAAATACCTTGGACTGTATCACATGCAAGTCCTAGGTTGCATTTCCATCACATGGAAATCCTTTTGGCATCCATGTATCATATCTCAAGATTGAAATATGTATTAATTGCTAGTTTAACCCGATCTGACTTTAAGCATCGCTATGGTGAGACAATCTCATCGTAGTCAACTCCTTGAATTTGTTATTGCAACAAGTCAAGCTTTATGGATAAAACATTTTGTCCACATCAGTTTATAGTTCCATTAATGTTCATTAGACTCTAAGTCTTCCTAAGGGTTTATCAAGATATAATCTTGAATCATTTATATGGAAACTATCTCGGATTGTATTGGCATTTAGCCAATTCCGGAGTCAGGGCCCATCAACGCTTCCTTGTGTATTGTAGATATACTATTGTCTAACAACAATATCTCGCTGCGCACCTGAGAGGTTTGCACGAGTTTTGCCTACCTGGTTCAGTTGCAAGTTCGACCGAAGTCCATACATCTCATGTAGAGGCTTCTGTATCAGTTGCAGTAGGAAACTCTGGAATTACTTCCAAGGTTTCTTTCCTTCGATCTGATGACGAAGATACTGTTTATCTCGTCGAGTTGCACTGTTCTCCCACTCACCTTTTTGCAAGAACCATTCCTTTTAAAAGCATACCGTTTTTGGTGGCAAACCTTTTGCCTCGGTATAGAGGTGGAGGAATTTCCAATTACTTGGGATAACCTACAAAGTAGTACTTTTCTAATTTGGAATAGGTCTGTAAATATTTTACACAAGCCCCATATTCCAAATGTTAAGAAAAGACAAAGCATGGTTGGGCGTACCATACCATGGCGTCATTTCAACAGACCTGATGGTGCTCTTTTCAATGTAAAAGCCGCAGTCTCTAAAGCATTACTTTAAAAGGGATAATGGCAAATTGATTTATGTCATCTTTGATCTTACCATGTCATAAATGGTTTGATTACATCTTCACAGACATTCCACTCACAGTGGTGTTCCAGGAGGTGTAAGTTATGAAACTCTTTTCACAACTCATCAGACATTCGCTAAACTTGTAACTCAAATATTCCTTTCTGCAATCTATTTTGCAGAAACATAATCTTTCTTGTTACAATAATTTCTACTTCATGTCCAAAACCTTTCGAATGATTTCAAAAGATCCAGACTTACGTCTCATCAAGTAAATATCCATATATCTACTTTAGTCATTTCTGAAGATAGATAAAATCCACTGCTAGCAACAACATTTATCGGACTACATACATCAAAATGTATGATCACCAATAAGTTCGTTGCTCCTTCCTTATGACCTGTGAACGGTATTTCAGTCACTTCACTTTTCGGAGGAAAGTTGCAAGTGTCAGATGATTCATAATCAAATGACTTCAAAATCCGTCATAATGGAATTTCTCCATGCGGGTTTCTCCAATGTGATCAAATGCAGTGCCACACATGTGTGGTATTCTCTTAGTCTTGCGACATTTAGCGTCAGTGTTATGGATGTATCATATTACCATCAATATTCATAACATACATCCCATCCATGATGGAAGCATGGCCCTTATGTTATTCATGATTCCGAACAACAATTGTTCTTTCATGAACAACACTCTTGCAACAAACATTATGCAAATGGGCTAGAGTGTATAAAACTCTAAAATGATTTATGAAAGTAAATACAGAGGTAATGTATTATTATCAATATTCATAACATACATCTCATTCATAATGAAAGTATGGCCCTTATGTTATTCATAACACCGAACATCAAAAGTTCTCTTATGAACAACCTTCTTGCAAGATACCTTATGCAATGGGCTAGAGTATGTAAAACTCTAAAATGAATTATGAAAATAAATACATGGGTAATACACAGATGGAATGTATAGTAACTTTTACTATGTTCCCAGCGCGTATCTGAACCTCACTCCGGCCAGTCTTTTAGGCCGTAGTAGTTCTTGCATCGAGTTGCAACAGAATGCAATCGAGCGGGTATCTATGTGATCAACTCACAATACCCAAGAATCAATGATTAACATGTTTAATCATAATTCCCAAGAACTATTTCTTTGACCAACCTTCTATACATCAATAACTTGTATGACATTCATACATGAGCTGGATATTCTAGTCTACTTTCTATTTGCCTTTATACTTCTAACTGTTTCTCTTTTAGTATTTCTCCTACTCTCAGAAGAAGCATTCAACTTAAGAGTGGCGTTAGCCCCGGACTTCCTAGGCGTGTAAGTCTCACTAACACCCTTTGGACATTTCCTTTCTCTTTAAGTTGTTGTTTTATTCACCTTCATCATATGACAGGCGTTCTACTGGATCCCTCTGTTATTAGTCAAATGCATAGTAGACACTTTTACTAATAGTTTGCAAAACAAACATTGCTTTGGATATCACATATCTTTTAGCCTTTGTTTGTGTCTGAAAATGATTTTCAGTTCCATGAATATCACATAGCTATCCCAAACTTTTGAAGTTCGGGTCTCATGGAACCAAACATATTGCACTTGACCGTAACGGAATTCTAGCTTTTGGATCGAAGGACGAGAGTCACATTATCCATAGCATTAGCGTGAGAATACTGAAAGCATGCGATAGGACAAAGTCCTTCTCGGCACTCTTGAGGACAATCCTCATATTACGTTACCAACCGTACAGTTTTAACCAGATATTTAACAGCTAATTCAATTTTAATAGGGAAGGTGGAAACGCGAGCCATTATTCTATAACTATTATGCAAATTTTCACTTAGACAAAGTTCATAATTAATTGCACTTAGAATTAAACTAGTTAATTCTTCAGTGCGCGCCCACTCAAATCAATATCTCTCATAATTGATTGTGAGTGATACAAGACCCGCATTTCAATTGTTCGCCATTGGTGTAACACCACTGATGACGAAAATCTCAACCGGTAGGCCAACTTGCCAATCACATCTCTATGTGACTCTTGTTCATCTTTCGATGTGTGTGTTCTGAGCTCATGACGGTCATGCCTGAACGTCAAGACAACCAAGTGATCTTGCTGCGAGGTCTCAACTCACCTGCCTCACACTTCACTAATCGTTTGTACCCGTGTGACACGGCGCACCCCGAAAAGATAGGTGCCGTGACGGTGCTACACTTGGGAGAACACTATCTACTTGATATTTTTGTGAGAGATCACCCTAATAAAAGCGACTACCGCGCAATCAAGAAGGGTGCATCATAAGGGATAAACATCTCAGGCAATTCATAATATCATGATATGGTATAGCCCTTTCTGACGGAGAAGTCTTGTATTTCTTCGTCTTCGGCATTCGCATCGGTGTTCACCTTCGCGAAGATTGCCACCACCTTGTCGATGCACCAGATAATATTGCTATCTCTATAGCTAATAAAATAAGTGCATTACTTAAGGTTGACACGCAGGTCATTAAAGTGACAATCATATGGCTCCAGCCATCATGCCGAATCATGACACGCAGGTCATGTTAATTTACATCATATAGTCATCTCATACATAATCAAATTAATATTAGCACTGCTATA
The DNA here is from genome assembly GCA_039707655.1 of Elymus sibiricus. Classification (NCBI taxonomy): domain Eukaryota; kingdom Viridiplantae; phylum Streptophyta; class Magnoliopsida; order Poales; family Poaceae; genus Elymus; species Elymus sibiricus. The sequence continues at coordinate 17,560,131 of CM077664.1, read as the reverse complement.
CCACATCATATGCACATGCAAACCATCCTGCAAAACCAAGTTAGACGCCTCTAATCGGTTTATGCAAAATTTCATTTTACGTGGCTTCTAAGGTTTCGAAACAAACCGAAGCTACCTACGTCCATCATCAAGTATGATCATTCAAGTCGCTAGATTAACATCTCGGGGTGTATGAAACATGAGATAATTAATTCTCGAGCCCCATACTGAACTTCGTCATACGCATGACCCCCGTGCAGATCATATCTGCATTGCCCTTTCATCTGCGAAATTTCATCTTTCTTTTTAACTATGGTGGAATTCAAAGAACTGTTAGCACTTCGTTGATCAATCAGGATCGCGGATTGCCAGAACTTTGAAACTCCACCATGCTGTTATCAAGATCAGAAATATGCAAATTCCAGGGAAGCAACAAGAACATCGGGTAACAGATTTCATCTGCTACCCGCATAAATAATTTTCAGCAATAGATCTCATCTACTCCAAAATTATATTATGCAATACCCATACATCTCCATGTATTCAAGATCGCAACCTGCATCTACGCATAGCATGGCTCTGATACCACTGTAGGGTAACACAGCAGAAAACAAAAAATTTCCGTCCTACGCACCAGCCCGGGACCACTATGGAGACTGCATACAAGGTTTGGTCTTTTTCGTTACCGACTCGTAGCGCAGCGGAAGAAGAGTCGATGACGATCAGCGGTGCAGATCCCCGCAGCTAGGATTTACAAGCTCCCAACCGCGAGGATGTACTCCCACATCTGCCCATCGGATAGCCCTCCGGGAGGCGGTCGGACAGTCCCTCGGACGGTGTCGCGGACAGCCCTTCGGGAGGACCTTCGAAACTCGGACAGTCACTCGGACAACACTTCGGGAGGACCCTCGAAACTCGGACAGCCCTTCGGGAGGCACTCTCGAACTAAGACCGAAACTACGATCTCTCTACAGAGTTGCACACATACGGTGTCATCTATCCGGCAGGGCTTCGCCGTCCAGAACTAGTTCCCACCGGAACACAGACAGCCTTTCGGCTCTATGAAAACTCTTTTCGTGGGAGGGAGAGAGAAAGCCAGACGAGCATGGCATTTGTATGTGAGCAAGGAGTGAGTGTGGAGAGCAGCCCCTCCACCTCTATTTATAGGAAAGCCAAGGGGTAGGATGGGCACTTCCAAAAAACCCAAAATGCCCATGAAGGAAAACTTCCACAAGGGCATAACGGAGAATTAATGGAGCAAGTGGGGCTCCATGGAGGAGCCCACAATGTGGCCGTCCAACCTCTTGCCCCCCCCCCCAAGGGGGATTTCTTAGCCCCCAAGCCTTCTAGAAACCTTTTGGAAAATATCCCAAAAGGTGACTTTCCAAAAAATATCCAAAAAGCACTTTCACTATTCATGAAGACATTTTTCTGCGTCCGTTAAATCCCAAATTATTTCTGTGTGCCTAGAACAATTCTAGTACCCACTAAAATAATTTTAAACACATTCCGAAACAATTTCGGAACAATGTTTCTCCAGCGAAAAGCAACCAAAGCGGTTCCGGCTGCTCCGGAACATTTCCGGTTTTTCCTCCGGAAAAATCCCAGAAGTTTCCAGAACGATTCTGGCACCCTCCAAGAATTTCCAGACATGTGTTGTAACCAATTTGACTTAATGGAATACCCTGAAACAACTTTTCAGTTTTACCGGAACTATTCCGGTGTCCTCTCCGGAACGTTTCCGCTTCGTCCGAAACTTTTCCGGTGATTTTCTCTCAGACTCCCCGTCTAGTATTCAGCAGATAGATGACCCTTAAGCGTGTGACCCTATAGGTTCGGTGAAGTATAGACATGACCGGAACTCTTTCCGATCAATGATCAACATCGGAGCCGTGGAGACCCATATTGACCCATATACCCACACGAATGAATATTCGAGTGAACCTCCAGTTGCCGTGTGCTATTCCTGTTGCTTCGTGATATGTTACAAAAATCCGAGGTGAGATTTTCTGCATCCCTGTGGATCAACAACTTGTCCACTATGCAAGTTACCTCGTTACCGGTTTTGTTCTCTTTTCTCGTTTCCGTGTTCCGGCATCCCAGTGATCAAATCACAATGTGTCTAGCTAGACGATGATGGATACTGTAACACCGAGAGGGCCCGAGAATATCTCTCCATCGTCGGAGGAGCAAATCCCAATCTTGAGCTATCTCATTTCTTGACATACTTTTCCATGAACCCGTAAGCCGCCGTAATAGCCACCCATTTACGGATGACGTTTAACAAACCCCAAAGTTCATGAAGCAAGCATGAAGAAACACGACACTCTCATGGTCTAAGGAATTATGCAAACATTAACCGTCTCTGTGTTATAACCATTAACTTATGACGAATGTATCTCATAGCATAACATCAATTCGGGTCAATTCAACACAAGTGTTCTCCTAACATTGTGCCCTCAAAATTGTCGGCATAGTCATGCCCATGATCAAGAAAACAGAACCATCATGCAACACTTGAGCTAGTCTTAGAGGCCAGACTAGGAATACATTTTACCGTTTATTATTCCACACGTGCATATGAGTCTTCCTTCAAGCCTCGTGGTTATTGCAGACTCGAGAACCATAGCAGTTATAGCATGGAACATAAACATAATCAGGAACATGAAGATAAATAATAACATTTATTTTTACCTCTAGGGCATATCTCCTACACCTTCGGCGGCATGCCAACTTCCGCGTCCTCTGACACCGACCTCTTCCCCTTTGGGAGGGGGGCCTCCTCCTCCTCACCCTCCTCTGCGTCACCGTCTTGGGCGGCGCTAATCATGGCCCCTCCGCACTCCGCAAGGTCCAAGCCGCTGGACTTCGGCTTAATCCCAAAGAGCTTCAGCCATAGGCCGAAGTGCGGCTCGCAGCGGAGGTAGGCCTCGCAGACCGTGATGAAGGAGGCGAGGTGAAGAATGGAGTTGGGGGCCATGTGGTGGAAATCCAAAGACTACCCGCTCTCTGGCGTCGGGAGCGGGCACACGTTGGCCAGCAGCTGGAGCGCGGGCGGCGATGGCAGGGGTTAGATCCCCGCGATGCGCAGATCCAGGATGGTGCCCTCCGTCACGATACAGCCACCCCAGTGGCCCTTGAGAGTGTCGGCCATGGCTGGTGGTGGAGGTTGGACTCGCAGAGGGAAAAAGGAACAGGATGGGATCTGGGCACTGGAGCTGGACGAAGCAGTAGCAGGGGAGAATGGGAGCGGGGTCAATTGCGCTTTCCTCCCCTTCGCTCTTATAAGCATGTGAAAGGCTAAGAGTCCCCCTCGCTGCGCCGATAAACTCGCTATTCTCATCAAAAATGTCGTTGAGCATATGGGGGGAAACAAAATTGTAATGATATCCCTAAGAAAACGGGCACGATCTCCACCTTGATGGGATGTGCCAGTAAAAAGGCTGCCTCGAACCATGATTTAAGGGGGAGGCAGTAACTGGTCGACCTGTCGTGGGGCAAGCCTCTTCGATAAAGTTGTCAGGCCGGATTGGACCGTTCATACCTGAACAACGGGCCTTCGAGACTAAGATATCTGTCTTCTTCGGACAGGGTACAAGCTCGGTTGGGCCTCGGATGACGTCGCTCCACCAAGAAAAGTAGATCATAAAGGGGGAACTCGTCTATCAAGCCAAAGACTCTGAATCCGAAGTAGCGTCTATTGAGAAAATCGTCCTTGGCGTAGAAGACCAGTTCGGGGGCTACTGACGGTGTCCTGGATTGGGGGGTGCTCCTAGCTAGCCCGTCTCTTCGGTTGGGCCGATGGGCCCTCATGCGTGATCAAGGTGGACTCCGGAGGCCTTGCATAGGAGGCGTGATCAAGACTGCCTCCACCGAAGACTTGACGTGTACTCCAAGATCTCTCCTGCCGCCTTACTCCTAGATACCAACTTTTTAACCCTAGATACCCTCCCTGGCGTGTATATAAGCCATAGGGTTTAGCCCGTATAGGGGACATCAACGCAATATCATCCACCTAGCCCTAGAAGTTAGACACACATTACGATCTCGAGGTAGATCAACTCTGTATTCGATACATCTCCATCAATATAAACAGGAGCAGGACGTAGGGTTTTACCTCCATCAAGAGGGCCCGAACCTGGGTAAAACATCGTCTCCCTTGTCTCTGTTACCACCGATCCGAGATCCACAGCTCGGGACCCCCTACCCCGAGGTCTGTCGATTTTGACATCGACAATAGGATTTCTTTTCTGGGTAAAAATCTAACAGAAAAGTCTCCGCTAGTTTATTCCATGTATCAAAGGTACCTGTACGGTGAGACACTAACCAATTCCTTGTCTTTTTAGCCAGAGCATGAGGAAATAATTTCAGTTTCATATCATCTGGGCTAAAAGCATTCAACTTAAATGTCCCACATACATCTTTGAAAAATTGCAAATGTTGATAAGGATCCTCACCTTTAAACTGTTTACCATGCACCAATTCGAGGACACTTGGGTTCACCTCATAAGCTACACCGGTGGGATTAGGACCCAACGATGTGAACATTTCTCGAATAGGTGGACCTGTAAGACGCATGGCTGCAAGTTGATAATTGTGTCCATACTCAGCCATGGTTGTTCCAGACCTACAAACAACTTAGTATTCAAAATTCAAACCAAACTCAGAACTTAGACCAAAAGCGCTCAGCTCCCTGGCAACGGCGCCAGAAAAAGCTTGATAGCCTGCGAGTGCACAGGGTTTAGTTGTAGCCTTTTTGAAGTAAGAGTATCGATCCCACAGGGAGCACAGGAATCAGTCTTGGGTCCTTTGCAAGGTGCAAATAATGTGCCTAGAAGGTGTAAGTGATCCAGAACAATATAAGTAATAATAATGAAGTTGCAAGTGTAATGATGACTAAATCTATTAAAGTAAATAACTGGTAATATAAATAGGACTTGAAGCAAATGATTAAAAATGTTCCCGGGGGCCCGGAATCCCCTCTAGTGTGCATCTATAGCGGTGCCTAAACACAATGCTACTTCGGATTCCTAAGCCACTTTACATGTATCTCTTTGTGGGTGGAGCTGGTATAGATACGTGCATACTCGTGGTATCTCCGTATCCCATACGCCACCACCGTTCTTCCCCACTCCGGTTATCAAACGGTGATTAAGGGGAAAGAGGTCCCCGTGGACGCAGCCAAAGTGGTCTCCGTTTTACCCCCTGTTGCCACTATCCACTACGAAGGGAGAAGGGGCATATCACGTCACCCATCTCCACAACCACACAGTTAGCCAACAGTAATAACCTTCCGTCCAAAGTTTGCATACGTTGGATGGTCGACTTCACCCAACGTCAAGAAGATTATCAACATAAACATGCAAAGAGGATAGTAAATCCTAATATCAAACATCCTAATACACACTAGGCAGTGGCGGAGCCAAGGGGGGACGAGCAGGGGCCAGGCCCCCCGCCCCAACGATCGAGCGAACATCTTGTATCAGCGGTTAATTAGCGATAAGATTTGCATGAACAACGTTCTTGGCCCACCCCCCCCCCCACCCTATCTTTACGTGAATCCTGGAGAAAGGGAAAAAGGCCCACGTACAAGCCCATAGGTTAGTCATTTTCTAAGTCCATGCCAAGGCAGATTGCACGATGGGCCTCCTCTAAATCTCATGGGGGTGGGCATTATCTCCGTGATAAGCATGTGCGTGGATTAGCGCTGAGCCGCTGGCATCCTATGCCATCGCCGCCTGCACGTCTGGTCTTCCATCTAAAGATCTATTCATATGGCGACGCAGGTTGCTTCAATCACGAATTCTTCATCCTGCAGCCAACGAATTGGTTGAGGTTAACACATCACATCATCTACTAATCTCTCTCAATTCTAATCTTGTATTGTATTGAACTTCTACATCTGATTTAAGTTTTTTTTGCGAGAATTTAAGTTATTTTGTTGTGTGGTTTGTGATGCGTTGTTGTGCTAGTTTGAAAGTTCAGACTTGTCAATGCTTGGTCGAGCACCCGTAAACAGTGATGGTTGTCGCATATGCCTGCCAACGACGACTAGCCGATCTACTTGGACCTAGCGGCAAAGGGGATAAGGAGAGGTGGATTTGGTTCTCTAGGTATGTATTCTAGCAATGTTGATCAATTTTTGCTAACTAAACAATAAACTTTCCTAATACAACTAGCAATGTTAAAAGCCAACCATGTGATAATACATGATTATTCTTGTTCCTATTATCTTCAATTTCCACAATGTTTAATAGCATGGCATTTCATGTCGTATTTCAGTTTCATTATCAACATCATCTTCTTTGATCCATATAACTTTTTTTTGTGAACAATTACCAATATTAGCTATCACTGTCTGGCCCCCCTCCAGCTGCCAACAAAAACTTATGTGTCCAGACAAAGTTAAATGCGAATGATACTTGAGTACAAAACTACTGGGTAGTATGTGAGGCATAAAATTTGCTGGCTTCATCGCCGTCTGGCCCCACCTATGCTTAAATCCTGGCTCCGCCCCTGACACTAGGGTTCATCCATACCCCGAGAACAACGGGTCTGCTCACACATGGGAACGACAATCATCATGGTAATGGTAATGGAATAGATGGGTGAATGAATCAACCGATACACCGAAGGATCCACTAGGGTTCTTGATGTTGCAGATGATAAGGATGTGGATGATGATGACGATGAAGACGGTGATGATGTAGATGGTGATGATGATTTCGTCCCCCTCGCGGTGAGACGAATCCCCTTCTTCCCCTCGTTGATCCTCCCTCCGCATGGGCTCCGGAGGCTAGGGTTCTGCCTTCTGGATGAGTTTTTGGAGTCTCTGCATGTCTGATCCACGATCCGATTCGATGGGGTGAAAATAGCTGATCCCCCAGAGGCGGCGGCGCACCAAACGACCGCTCATGCAAGCGCGCGTGGTCGCATGGAACGCCATTGTTCACTCTGGAAGCGCGACGACGGCTATTTCTCTGGCCTTCTTGCTTGATTCTTTTTATGGAAAATGTTTATCACCTTTAATACGTGATTCCACTGCCATTTTTGGGGATTTTCTACATTAAATGAATATTCCCCAAAAGCCGTTACCTAAGGGATGTTGGAGATATGCCCTAGAGGCAATCATGTATGATGATTTCCTATGTGTTTATGAATAAAGATAGTCCTTGGACATTATCAATGATGTGTATCAGCAAGTACGTGACTTGTTTGTGGGACTATGCATTGTATGATGATTGTCCTAAAAGGTCCCTAGTCGAAATGGTTGTGTCGACGCGCAGCTAACTAGACTAGCATATGACATGGTGGATGGCTCGGTCTCACTAGCCATGGAGCATTGGATGCTAACCGGATAATATGGACTCAGAAAGATCTGGTCGGATTCGATATAGTCAGATCTGAGTCCAGATAAGGTCCGAGTCGGACAGACCCAACTATGAGACGCAGTGATATGTCATCTGTGAGTCTCTAGTGCAACATAGGTTCTATGTCCTAAGACCTGAGCTGACGCATGTACTCGGGATGGTGATAAACCTGCTTTGGGCCAACAAAACGCTACTCCGAAACTGGGTAGTTATAAAGGTAGGTTTCGGGCTTGTCCATACCCATGCTGCAAGACATGGTCGAGCAAGATGGGATTTGCCCCTCCGATCAGGAGAGATATACTCTGGGCCCCTCGTGTGATCCGATCAAGATAAGCATGGCCATGCGACAAGGATTATGAGATAATCCGGTTTGTGGTCGGCATCACTGGAACGAGAAAGAGGTCGGGCTAGCACAAGGATGACAGACTCGCCTTGAGCCTGACAACATATATCGTGTGGCAAAGGGAACAGAAGTGTGACATGTTGTACAGGTTTGCCAACCGGCTTCATTGTATACTTGGTGGTCGGCACGCCTTGCTAGAGGCCGCTACCAACCGAGCAGGTCGGAGGTGATCCGAACTGCGACCGAGTAGACTTGAACCTAAGGGGTCGCGTGCTTAAGGGAAGGAACCTGTGCGGCTAGGTCTGACTCCACGAGTCAGATGTGATCTTACTCGGACTCGGATCCAGGCCGAACAGACTTTGGGCTTTAGGATCCGTGCGAGGCCCAAGTGTTGAGCCCGCGACGGATACCTATATATAGTGGAGGTGCGGCACACTCATTCGGTTGATCGCTTCGGCGCCGTCATTAGGGCTTTGCATGTGTTGCAACTAGCCACCTCCACTCGCCGCCGACTGTGTGATCGGACCTAGCAGTTCGCCACACGGTGTTCCTCCTACATGCGTGGATACCGTTAGAGGCAGTGCACTTGCGCCGCTCCGGCGAACCTGTACGTGGGATCCGATGACCGGCTGTGCGAGGGAGATCGCACGAGGAGGAGAGGAACGCCGCGGACGCGCTGCCCCAACTCTACTTCCGCTGCATGGCACCGCGCGTCTAGTGGTAACGATCCGTGATCCATCTCTCGTAGCATGTTCTTGGATGTTCTGCGGGTAGGAATTTTTAATTTGCAGTCGACGCACCCTATCGTAGATCCCAACAGTGGTATCTGAGCCTCTGCTATACGATTTGGACTCAGATAGGATGCATATTTGATATGTGGATGCGGCAGATGAGATCTGTTGTCGTTTATGAGATCGGCTATGTGCACGGTTGATGAGATCAATTGCACATCGGGATCGTTGAGGCTATGTTTTCTGATAATCGGAATCGATGAGGTCGTGCCACAACCTACCCCTACCGGTCGGTTTCTGCCATCGGGGTTAACAGTGAAACGTAAATCCGAATCGGATTCAAGATGATCGATAAGATCAGTCAGATCAGAAAATTCGGCATGATCGGAGTACAGATGTGATCTGTGATTTCCGAAAACGTCGGGCGCTGCCCGCACCCACGAGGGGCGCTGCCCCTTCGAACCCTGCATGCTAACCTGGTAGCGGGACTGCCGTATGCGTAGTGCCTTGTATTTCGTGCACGATCACTCAAATCGGTAGAATGCGATTCTATGCATAACCTTGTTTTGCAAGTTTGATGTGAATAGTATGGCTCATGTGTATGTGATGCATGTGTGTAAATTATACATGGCCTGCGTGTCATGATTTGTCAGCCGGTAGGAGCCAAAGTGCTGTCATTATAATGTATAACGACCTGCGTGTCGACTTGTGATTCTCTGTAAAATTCATTACTAGTTGTAGTAGTTGATGGACAGAGATCAAGATTGTGGCTTGGCGTCCGGGCGTGACGAACAAGATGGAGTTCCTAGATGGTCATCGGAGTCGGAGCCGACCTGGAAGAACGTCCATGAAGGAGCCATATTATTCCACAATATATGTTTATTTGTGATTTTTATGCTTCTTAATTAGTTTCTATGCATGTTAAAATGGTAGAAAGATCCCTCATTAATATCAAGCGAATTGCCATCCCCGATGTTGCACCTTCGCACGTCAAGTACGTCTAGTAGTGGGCTCATAAAATTGGGGTGCTACTAGGTGTCCTTGAACTGAAGGGTTCGTGTCGGACACGGACATGCAATGCATCAGGTTAACTTGACAAGGCTATCAAAACGGTTTTTGGCCTTGTGGCAAAGAAGGTTGGGAGCCGGGGTATAAGATACCTACCCGACCGACAGGAGTCGTATAGAGATACGATTAGCAAGGAGTTGCTTACCAGATAGGCACGTTGGCTAGCAGTGATGCTAAAGCTCACTAGTCGCATGCGCTAGTCGGATCCTGAATCACTGAGAGTTTGCGGAGGGACGCCGACTTCAGTGAGAGTATTTTTGTTTAGGCTTGAATTACTCTACATAAACACATTGCTTAGTGATTGCATATTTTTCTGTTGTAGATCAATGGCACCACCTGCTCAACCCAACTTTGCATTGAAATCAATTCTGGAAAAGGATAAACTGAATGGAACAAACTTTACCACCTGGTATAGAAATTTGAGAATTGTTCTCAAGCATGATAAAAAGGAACATGTTCTAGAGGATCCACTTCCAGAGGAACCTGCCGATAATGCTATTGCCACAACCAAGAATGCCTACCAGAAACTCGTTGATGAATCAACAGAGATCAGCTGTCTGATGTTGGCTTGTATGGAGCCCGATTTGCAACAGCATTTCGAAAACGTTGAGGCTTACGATATGATCGAGAGTCTCGAGAGCATGTTTCAGACACAGGCTAGGACCGAAAGGTTCAACGTCTGGTGATCCTTGATGGATTGCAAACAGAAGGAAGGTCATCCACTGAGCCCGCATGTGATCAAGATGATCGGATACGTGCAAGCTTTGGATCGGTTAGGCTTCCCGCTCTTGGATGAGCTGGCTACAGATGCAGTTCTGGGTTCTCTTCCACCTAGCTATGGGACGTTCATTTCGAACTATCATATGCACGGTATGGATAAGAAGCTCACTAAATTGCATGGGATGCTCAAGGTCGCAGAGCAGGATATTAAGAAAGGCACGCATCAAGTGTTGATGGTGCAGAAATCGGCTAAGTTCAAGAAGAGTTGGTCCAAGAAGAAGGCTAAGGCAAAGGGCACGGATACAGTAACCTCTGCCACTAAGCCAAAGTCAGGATCGGATTCGAAGACCATTTGCTATCATTGCAAGGAAACTGGTCACTGGAAGAGGAACTGTAGCAAGTGGCTTGCTGAGCATGGCAAGAATGCCGGAAATGCTTCTTCAGGCAAAGGTACACTTGTTACATATGTTATAGACATTGACCTTGCTGACATACCTAGTAGCTCTTGGGTATTTGATACTGGATCGGTTTTTCATATTTGCAACTCGATGCAGGGGCTGGTAAGAACTAGGCGTGTGGCACAAGGGGAGATTGACATCAGGGTCGGCAACAAAGCAAGAGTTGCTGCGTTGGAGGTCGGCACGATGCAGCTCCAGCTTCCTTCTGGATTTATTTTGGAATTGAATAATCGTTATTACATTCAAGCACTTAGTCAAAACATTATTTCTGCCTCATGCTTGATGAGTCAGGGTTATGAATTCAATTTAAAGGACAATGGTTGTTCATTTTATTTGAATGGTATATTCCATGGCTATGCACCCATAGTTGATGGGTTATTTATTTTGAATCTGGAAATGGAACCTGTCTATAATATGAATGTCAAGAGGCATAAGCCTAATGAGATAAATCGGACATACTTCTGGCATTGTCGGCTTGGACATATTAGTCTGAAACGCATGAAGAAGCTCCATGATGATGGACTTCTAACTTCGTCCGACTACAGGTCGTTCGAGACATGCGAATCATTCTTGCTCAGCAAGATGACTAAGTCTCCTTTTGCAAAGAGTTGTGAGAGGGTGTCCGAGCTGTTGGAGCTTATACACAGTGATGTGTGTGGTCCAATGAGCACAACTGCCAGAGGCGGCTATCAGTACTTCGTGACTTTTACCGACGACTTGAGTAGATATGGATATATCTATTTGATGAGGCACAAGTCAGAAACTTTTGAAAAGTTCAAAAAGTTTTAGAACGAGGTTGAAAATCAGCTCGGCAAGACTATAAAGCTTCTGCGATCAGATCGTGGAGGTGAGTACATGAGCCAAGAGTTTGATGATCATCTGAAAAGCCGAGGTATAGTACCTCAGCTAACACCTCCGGGTATGCCACAGAGAAACGGCATGTCGGAACGGAGGAATCATACCTTGTTAGACATGGTTCGATCTATGATGAGGAAATCAGATTTACCCTTGTCATTCTGGGGATACGCTCTAGAAACTGCAGCTTTTACACTCAACAAAGTACCATCAAAATCCGTAGACGACTGGGAAGAGTCCCAAGTTGTCTTTTCTAAAGATTTAGGGTTGTGAAGCATTTGTCAAGCGACTTCTGTCGGACAAGCTTACACCCAAGTCGGATAAATGCATATTCGTGGGATATCAGAGGGAAACCTTGGGATATAGCTTTTACAACTGCGAAGAGAACAAAGTGTTTGTTGCTCGGAATGGGGTCTTCCTTGAGAAAGAGTTTCTCGGGTGGGAAGCCAGTGGGAGGCAGGTGCAACTCGAAGAAGTTCGAGAACCACTTGGGGACAACTCGGCCAGTGATGCAATCATACCGGAGTCTGTCAGGGAACCCGAGGTGGAAGCGGCACCGAAACCACGGAGGTCAGAAAGATTGCGCAGAGTGCGCGATGTGTTGTTGCTGGAAAGCGACGAGCCAGCTACCTATGCGGAAGCGATGGTGAGCCCGGATTCCGAGGCATGGCTGGAGGCCATGAGATCCGAGTTAAAGTCCATTGATGAAAACCAAGTCTGGGACTTGGTTGATCCGCCACCTGGCGTAATAGCCATTGGATGCAAATGCGTCTTTAAGAAGAAAACTGATGTGGATGGAAATGTTCAATCCACAAAGCTCGGCTTGTCGCTAAAGGTTATGGACAAGTTCAAGGAATTGACTACGACGAGACCCACTGCTACTTGTGAGCTGCGTTGGGATTTCCCCGAAGAGGAGGGGATGATGCAGTACAGTAGAGATAAGTATTTCCCTCAGTTATGAAACCAAGGTTATCAATCCAGTATGAGAATCACGCAACAACTCGTTAGCAATACCTGCACACAAAACAACAAATCCTTGCACCCAACGCGAACAAGGGGTTGTCAATCCCTTGGCGGTTAATTGCAAGATTAAATTGTATGGTGATAGATAGATAGATCGAACAAAAATACAAAATAATATAAATAAAGTAAAAGTGCAGCAAGGTATTTTTAGGATTTTCAATGTATGATAAAGGTAGACCCGGGGGCCATAGTTTTCACTAGAGGCTTCTCTCTTGAAAATAGCATACGGTGGGTGAACAAATTACTGTTGGGCAATTGATAGAAAAGCAAATAATCATGACGATATCCAAGGCAATGATCATGTATATAGGCATCACGTCCAAGACAAGTAGACCGAACGATTCTGCATCTACTACTATTACTCCACACATCGACCGCTATCCAGCATGCATCTAGTGTATTAAGTTCATAAAGAACGGAGTAACGCCTTAAGGAAGATGACATGATGTAGACAAAGTAAACTCATGCATGAATAAACCCCATCTTTTTACCCTTAATAGCAATGATACGTATGTGTCATGTCCCTTTCTGTCACTGGGATTGAGCACCGCAAGATCGAACCCATTACAAAGCACCTCTCCCATTGCAAGATAAATCAATCTAGTTGGCCAAACCAAATCAATAGATTGGAGAGAAATACGAAGCTATAATAATCATGCATAAAAGAGTTCAGAGAAAACACAAATAATATTCATGGATAATCTGATCATAAACTCACAATTCATCGGATCCCAACAAACACACCGCAAAAAGTGATTACATCGGATAGAACTCCAAGAACATCGAGGAGAACATTGTATTGAAGATCAAAAAGAGAGAAGAAGCCATCTAGCTACTAACTATGGACCCGAAGGTCTGTGGTAAACTACTCACGCATCATCGGAAGGGTAGCCAGGTTGATGGAGAGCCCCTCCGTGATCGATTCCCCCTTCGGCGGAGTGCCGGAAAAGGCCTCCAGATGGGATCTCTCGAGAACAGGAACTTGCGGCGGCGGAAAAAGTATTTCGTGGACTCCTCTGTTGGTTTCCCGATTTTAGAGAATTTATAGAGGTGGAATTAGGTCAAACGGAGTAGAGGTGGGCCCACGAGGCACCAGGGCGCGCCACCCCCCCGGGGCGCGCCCTGGTGGCTCCTGGCCACCTCTTCTGGCTTCTGGCCCTCTCCCGAAGCTTCTAGTGTCTCTTATGTACAGAAAAAAATCTCCAAAAAGTTTCGTGGCATTTGGACTTCGTTTGGTACTGATATTCTGGAAAACCAAAAACAGGAAAAAAAATAGCAACTGGCACTGGGCACTAAGTTAATAGGTTAGTCCCAAAAAAATGATATATAATTGCTTGTAAATGTAAATAAAACATTCAAGATTGATACTATAATAGCAAGGAACAATCAAAAATTATAGATACGTTGGAGACGTATCACCTACTCGCCGGTAGCGATGCTGAAGTAGGTAAGGATCGTACTAGCTATAGCTGCATATTTCCATTACGAGATATGGCAGATGGATGTCAAAACGGCTTTCCTTCACGGAAATTTAACCGATGACGTGTATATGATACAGCCCGAGGGTTTTGTCGATCCAACTAGCGCTAGTAAGGTATTGTCGATCCAACTAGCACTAGTAAGGTATGCAAGCTCAAGAGATCCATTTATGGGTCTCACTAGCCTTGGAGCATTGGATGCTAACCGGATAATATGGACTCGGAAAGAACTATTCGGATTCGACATAGTCGGATCTGAGTCCAGATAAGGTCCGAGTCGGACAGACCCAACTATGAGATGCAGCGATATGTCATCTGTGAGTCTCTAGTGCAACATACGTTCTATGTCCTAAGACCTGAGCTGACACATGTACTCGGGATGGTGACAGACCTGCTTTGGGCCAACCAAACGCTACTCTGTAACTGGGTAGTTATAAAGGTAGGTTTCGGGCTTGTCCAGACACATGCTGCGAGACATGGTCGAGCAAGATGGGATTTGCCCCTCTGATCAGAAGAGATATACTCTGGGCCTCTCGTGTGATCCGATCAAGATAAGCATGGCCATGCAACAAGGATTATGAGATAATCCGGTTTGTGGTCGGCATCACTGGAACGAGAAAGAGGTCGGGCTAGCACAAGGATGACAGACTCGCCTTGAGCCCGACAACATATATCGTGTGGCAAAGGGAACAGAAGTGTGACATGTTGTACAGGTTTGCCAACTGGCGTCATTGTCTACTTGGTGGTCGGCACGCCTTGCTAGAGGCCGCTACCAACCGAGCAGGTCGGAGGTGATCCGAACTACGACCGAGTCGACTTGAACCTAAGGGGTCACGCGCTTAAGGGAAGGAACCTGTGAGGCTGGGTCCGACTCCACGAGTCAGATGTGATCTTACTCGGACTCGGATCCAGGCCGAACAGACTTTGGGCTTTAGGATCCGTGCGAGGCCCAAGTGTTGAGCCCGTGATGGATGCCTATATATAGTGGAGGTGTGGAACACTCATTTGGTTGATCACTTCGGCGCCGTCATTAGGGCTTTGCATGTGTTGCAACTAGCCACCTCCACTCGCCGCCGACTGTGTGATCGGACCTAGCAGTTCGCCACACGGTGTTCCTCCTGCACGCGTGGATACCGTTAGAGGCGGTGCACTTGCGCCGCTCTGGCGAACCTGTACGTGGGATCTGATGACCAGCTGTTCGAGGGAGATCGCACGAGGAGGAGACGAACGCCATGGATGCGCTGCCCCAACTCTACTTCCGCTGCACGGCACTGCGCGTCTAGTGTTAACGATCCGTGATCCATCTCTCGTAGCATGTTCTTGGATGTTCTGCGGGTAGGAATTTTTAATTTGCAGTCGACACACCCTACCGTAGATCCCAACAGTGGTATCAGAGCCTCTGCTATAGGATTTGGATTCAGATCGGATGCATATTTGATGTGTGGAGGCGGCAGATGAGATGTATTGTCATTTATGTGATCGGCTATGTGCATGGTTGATGAGATCAATTGCACATTGGGATCTTTGAGGCTATGTTTTCTGATAATCGGAATCGTTGAGGTCGTGCCACAACCTGCCCCTACCAGTTGGTTTACGCCATCAGGGTTAACAGTGAAACGTAAATCCGAATCGGATTCGCGATGATCGATAAGATCGGTCAGATCAGAAAATTCGGCGTGATCGGAGTACAGAAGTGATCTGTGATTTCCGAAAACGTCGGGCGCTGCCCGCACCCGCGAGGGGCGCTACCCCTTCAAACCATGCACACTAACTGGCTAGCGGGACCGCCGTATGCGTAGCGCCTTGTATTTCGTACACGATCACTCAAATCGGTAGAATGCGATTCTGTGCATAACCTTGTTTTGCAAGTTTGATGTGAATAGTATGGCTCATGTGTATGTGATGCATGTGTGTAAATTATACATGGCCTACGTGTCATGATTTGTCAGCCGGCAGGAGCCAAAGTGCTGTCATTATAATGTATAATGACCTGCGTGTCGACTTGTGATTCTCTGTAAAATTCATTACTAGTTGTAATAGTTTATGGACAGAGATCAAGTTCGTGGCTTGGCGTCCGAGCGTGACGAACAAGATGGAGTTCCTAGATGGTCATCGGAGTCGGAGCCGACCTGGAAGAACGTCCATGAAGGAGCCATACTATTTCACAATATATGTTTATTTGTGATTGTTATGCTTCTTAATTAGTTTCTATGCATGTTAAAATGGTAGAAAGATCCCTCATTAATATCAAGCGAATTGCCATCCCCGATGTTGCACCTTCGCACGTCAAGTACGTCTAATAGTGGGCTCATAAAATTGTGGGGCTGCTAGGTGTCCTTGAACTGAAGGGTTCGTGTCGGACACGAACATGCACTGCATCAGGTTAACTTGACAAGACTAACAAAACGGTTTTGGGCCTTGTGGCAAAGAAGGTTGGGTGCCAGGGTATAAGATACCTACCCGACCGACAGGAGTCGTATAGAGATACGATTAGCAAGGAGTTGCTTACCGGATAGGCACGTTGGCTAGCAGTGATGCTAAAGCTCACTAGTCGCATGCGCTAGTCGGATCCTGAATCACTGAGAGTTTGCGGAGGGATGCCGACTTCAGTGGGAGTATTTCTGTTTAGGCTTGAATTACTCTACATAAACACATTGCTTAGTGATTGCATATTTTTCTGTTGTAGATCAATGGCACCACCTGCTCAATCCAACTTTGCATTGAAATCAATTCTGGAAAAGGATAAACTGAATGGAACAAACTTTACCACCTGGTATAGAAATTTGAGAATTGTTCTCAAGCATGATAAAAAGGAACATGTTCTAGAGGATCCACTTCCAGAGGAAGCTGCCGATGATGCTAATGCCACAACCAAGAATGCCTACCAGAAACTCGTTGATGAATCAACGGAGATCAGTTGTCTGATGCTGGCTTGTATGGAGCCCGATTTGCAACAGTATTTCGAAAACGTTGAGGCTTACGATATGATCGAGAGTCTCAAGAGCATGTTTCAGACACAGGCTAGGACCGAAAGGTTCAACGTCTGGCGATCCTTGATGGATTGCAAGCTGAAGGAAGGTGATCCACTGAGCCCGCATGTGATCAAGATGATCGGATATGTGCAAGCTTTGGATCGGTTAGGCTTCCCGCTCTTGGATGAGCTGGCTACAGATGCAGTTCTGGGTTCTCTTCCACCTAGCTATGGGACGTTCATTTCGAACTATCATATGCACGGTATGGATAAGAAGCTCACTGAATTGCATAGGATGCTCAAGGTGGCAGAGCAGGATATTAAGAAAGGCATGCATCAAGCACTACTGGGAAAGGGATTATAGGAGATCACAAATTAGTGGTGGGCACGGCGGGGCACCCGCCATAGCTATTTTTGAAAGAAAGCAGTGGCGGGTAGCAAAGCTCGCCCACCACAGCTAGTTGCTTAAATGTGGCGGGCGGCGCTGGCCGCTCACCACAGTTATTACCTGCAGGGTGGGACTTATTTGCGTAACTCACCTGTGACGAGCATCGACAACTGCCCGCCACAGGTAGAAGACCATGCAGTGGCGGGCGGCGCTTAGCAGCCGCCACTAGTTAACCTTGCTGGGTTTCCACTTTTTGAAGAACATAGCTGTGGCGGGTCCTAGATGCTGCTCGCCAATGTTAGGTTAAAGTGCTTGTGACGGGCATCCCTTCTCACCCGCCATAGCAACTAATTTTTCAAATTTCAACGCGGGAGTTGACGAAAATTACATCCGCGCGCGGTCGGCCGGGATAACTACCCGGCCATGCCCGCCCAAATTCACATCACACTGAGCTGCCCAATCCCCCCGAACGCCACGGCGCTCCGCCGGCCCCCGCAAGCACCGGCAACGCGCACCGCCGCCGCGTCCCCCCGCACGCTCCGCGCCACTCCTGGCCCGCATCCCTCTTCCCCCTTCCACCCCACACCCCGCGCTGTAACATCCCAAAATTTGGAATGTTAAATAAATGAATTGAATGAATGATTGTTTGATTGAGTGATTGAATTGAGTGATTTGAAACTTTTGAAAACATTTTTGAACTTGGAATGAGAGGGAATAAAATGACTTTCCCTTTGTGTTTGATTTCAAATTCATCCAATTCAGATCAATGAGAGAAGATGACATGACTTCTTCAAATAAAGTATTTGAAAAGTGGATTTGAAAATTTCTGAAAATATACAATTTGGAATCTATTTCATATTTGGCTCTATTTTAAAAGTTTGAATGAATTCAAATTCCCCTGTCAAATATTAGAAATATGAGAGGAGGAACATGACCCTCCAAACCAGGGGTATTTTTGTGAAATAGTTGAACCATAAAACCAATGGGGTTATATGAAAAATATTTTGCAAAAGTGAAACAAAATCAATTTAGGCATTTTCTGAAAAACATTTTTTAAATATTTGTTTGGCCGTGGAAAAATGTTCATATTGTTGCATATATTTTTCTGATATTTTTAGTATATAAAACTTCCATGTTTAGGATTGATTTGATTTTCCAAATCTTGATTTTCTTTCCTGTTATTTATAAAAAGGAAATATCTTGTTAATAGGAAAGACCGACGAGGCCCACTTACCGAATCTGGCCCGATCGGATCCAGATCGGATCCGAATCCCTTTTGGATCGGCCACCGATCCACGACCCTCTCTCTCTCCCTCACCGACACCCCGGCCCCACCATCCGACCCGGATCCCCGCCGGTCTCCTCCTTCCTTTCCCCTCTCCCTTTCCTTACCGATGAGATCTCGCCGGAGCAAGTGAAATCCCGCGCAGTCCCCTTCCATCTGGGCGCCCTGATGCCCTGGCTATTTAAGCCTCCAACCCCGCACCTCGTTCCGCCTCCTAACGCCTCCAACCCTGCACCGCAGCCACCGCATCCACCTCGCCGGAGTTCTGCCACTTCCCGGAGCAACTCGAGCTTGTGCCGCTTATTTCCGACTCCCTCAAGCTCCGCTGACGCCGAATATCGACGCCGGTGAATCACCTCCGTCTTCTGGACCCCTCATCCGCCGCCAACAACAACCGGAGACCCCTCCCCGACACCTCGTCGGAGTTCGGCTCGAACCCGAAGCTCCCTGAGCTCGTAGAGCCCATCCCCGACGTCCCCGCGCTCCTCCGACGCCACCAATCCACGCCGGAGCTTCATCGCCGTCGCCTGGTCATCTTCGCCGTTGTCCCCGACCACCGGAGAGACATCCCCGAGCACCACCGCGCCTCTGCCTCGCCGTCGGACATCACCGGAGCTCCCCTCTCCCCTCTGTAAGTCGCTGGGACCCCCCTGACCATCCGATCTGCAGTAGACGATCTAGATTAGAACATTTAAAACGGCCGAACCGTTTTGTTTTATTATGTGGCCGTTCGCTCGTTTAATCACCGCACGCACACCTCACAACCACTCACAGTGCGCCACGTAGACCCCCTGTTCGTTAGGTTAGTTTATCTTTTTCTGTTTTTGTTTTAGTTAACAGAATTGTTTTTGTTTTTAAAATAGCTATAACCTTTATGTTTTTAATTGTTTTTGAGTGATTCTTTTTGACTTGTTTCACAAATTTATTCTAGTTTCTGTGGATATAAAGTTTGGCCATGTTTGAAAATTTTAAATTTGAATTCAAACAGATTTGATTCAAATCTTGTTTTGTGAATAACTTGAGTTCAAAAATAGGTTTTGAGTTAATTCTTTTTGATACTGGTCACTAGTGACTTTATTTATCACTAGGTAGAATTTGAGAATTTTTAGAATATTTAAATTAGGGTTTCAAGAAAAACAGATTCTGTTTTAGTTCTTTTTAGGTTTATTTCTATTTCTTTTGTTTTAATTGTTTTTAATTTATTTTCTTTTATATTAGTTGACAAGTTTTACCTTGTTTTTTTTGTTAGTTAGCAGTAGCATTTCAACCAAGTTTATTTCTATGTTGTTTATTCTTTTTGTTTGCATGAAATCAATTCTAGTTCAGTTATAACTTGCAATTGATTTTCATTGCTAGATTGATTTCCTATTTGAAAATATTTTTATAAAGTGTTTTCTAAGTTTTACTTTCTGTTAACTTAGCTGTTTTATATTTTGTTTTCTCTTATGTTAGTATTTTATTGTTTTTCTTGTTGTTAAGTTTATTAGACAAACACTTATGTTGTTAGTGTGTTGTTTTTCATAGTTCTTAGTTGTTTTTCAAAAGTATTCTTTTTGCTAGTAAAATATTTATTAAAATAATTTTGTTAGATTTTACTTTGTTGTTGTCTTGTTTCTATTGAAAATAGGATTATTTGTAGGGAAAACTACCTTTGGTTGTTGTGATGAAGTTTTGTTGTTTTAACTTTTGTCTTAAGTATTTTCCTTCATCACTACACTTTCGTGTTTGGTTTTTGTGTTGCCTTTTGATTGTTAGTATTGATTGCTAGTATGATTGCTTATATGAGTGCAATGTTTGATTATATAGATTTTCATCGGAGAGTGACGAATAGTTCTATCAAGTTATTTCTGAGAGCGATATTTATCTTCATCAACTGTACAGGCAAGTTCACTTTGATCATCTTACATTACCTATGTTTTATTTGCATTAGCATAAATCTCTACATCATACATCCAGTAGGATATTGAGCTTGAACTTGTGGTAGTATCATGAGGTAGGAGAAACCCAACACCCTGTTACCATTTGCCCGGGAAGGGACGATACTTCACAATTGCTACGCTTTAGTAGACGGGGTTTGGTTGTGAGATTCAGGAGTGTTGTGAGGTTAATTAATTATTTCAAGACCTGCATGATGATCAAGACTTCAAGGACTCAATATACCTCTGGGTGGATTGGACATGCATTTTGGCAGCCTGATATCTATCATGGTTATGCCGGGAATCCTGGTATCTACCTGTGATCATCCCAACGGAATGCCACCCAGGCTCAAAGAGATGGATGGATACTTCAAGGCCGGAAAGCTTACGTGTGCAACCGCAAGTCAATATGGGCTCTGGCTTGGTTAACCTTAGTGGTGACTCTGGTAGGTCAGATTGCTACGAGATGTAGAAGAACGGTAGGATTGGATGGGCACTGACTTTCTACCGGAGGATCGCTTTGGAAGGCCATGTTTCGATCGTCTCGTTCTCAAACACCAGGCAGTGCGAGGACACAACGAGAGGGATCGAATCTTGCGGGTAAAGTGTACAAACCTCTGCAGAGTGTCAAACTAATCGATTAGCCGTGTCCCCGGTTATGGACAACATGAGCACCGGAGATGATACTATCAGCCAGTCTCGACACAATTAATAAATTATTATGATGAGTGGGTCTATTAATAATTTTGGGACATGAGAATTGGTTGGTGGAACCATCTCATTAACAACCAACATTTGTAGTGATATTCCGATTGACCCCTTTGTTGTAGGGAAAATAAAACCAGCTTTTCTGCAAAAACTTAGACACAGAGCCACAAAGCCTTTTGCATATAGAATAGTCTTTATCATTTCTTTCTATGGTGATCTTGCCGGTACATTCAATGTACTGACCTACACGGCTGCAACGTCTTATGTTGCAGATATCTTTTCTACGACGAGTAAGAGTACGATTCAGGGTTACGGTCTACACTCAACCTGCCGTTGGTGTTTATTGGGACTCCACTCCCGTTGACTGTTTCCGCTGAGATTTAAGAGGTATATATCAATATTTACGTTATTTACATGCGATTGCACTTTGATATATACATTGATGTACTGTGTGTGCCAGCATACTGATCCAGGGATGGCACTAACACATAGAGGCTTGACTCGTTTTGAGTCGGGACGCTACACGCGCGCGCGCCATCGGCCGCCCCCCTGCTGCAGAATCCCCTCAACCGGGTGAGTCTCCACCGACCCCCTCCGCCGGTGTGCCTCCGCCCGCACCAACGGACGACAACGTTGGCCATCTCCACCGGCGCGCGCGCGCCGCCCGCACCAACAACGGCTCGGCCATCTACACGGTGATGCTCGGTTGTTGCTTGAATTCATTGCTTTTGCTATATATGTTCATTGCCTGTGCTATATATGTTCATGTTCACGGGTTGATTTCAAATGGTTTCTATTAATTGCCTGTGCTATATATGTTCGTGTTCAGGGGTTGTTGTGCTATGATGGATGAATATGATACAATTGATTGTGATGTATGTCGATGCTCATGGTTTGATTTACATGGAATAGAAAAGAGTGCCAAAGTTTTGACGAAATGTTGATTCACTTCCATTTCGTCGAATTTCTGGCATTCTATACATCCAATTTTTAGCAAAGGTTATGCCAAAAAATTTTGATAAATGGCGATGGCCGGTGGTGAATTGGATGATGCGGTTTAGTTGTCTTCTTTTACAGGGAATATGAATGAATGCGAAAGTTTTGACGAAATGTTGATTCACTTCCATTTCATCGGATTTCTTGCATTCATTTAATACGTCCAATTGTTAGCAATGGTTATGCCAATTTTGTTTTTTGATAAGTGGCGATGGCCGGTTGGTGAATTTCATTGCGGTTTTGTTGTCTTCTTTTACAGGGAATAGAAATGAGTGCCAAAGTTTTGACGAAATGTTAATTCACTTCCATTTCGTCGATTTTCTGGCACTTAATATGTCTCTTTTTGAGCACTCATCTTGCCAATTTTTTTATTATTAATATGTAATTCTTTTTTTACTCATTATGGATGCAATCTTCATTTTGCAGATAAAAGATGGTGAGACATACACAGTCTCGGAATGAGGCTTTCACTCCCCAACAGGATGAGCCAGGTTATGCTTACGAGTTGCACGAGGAGATCAATCATGCTGCAGATGGAGGGGTAGATGGGGAAGAAGATTCAGATGCTGTTGAGGAGGAACGGCCAGATGCAGAAGGATATTCCGACGATGTTGCTGAAGAGGAAGTGCAAGATGGCCAACATGTGGGAGAAGAGTTGGATGGTGCTGAAGAGGAAGGAGACCTCAATGGTGCAAAAGCTGATTTGGAAAAGCAGTCGCGAAAGCGTAGGTCATGGAATAAGGTGCCTACAGCTACTTACATAATAGAACGGATTAACAAAGAGGGGAGACCCGTTAGTCCGATCAAGAACGCAATGAAATGGGGTAACGTCCTAGGTGCCGTCGCCCGTGAAAACTGTGGCATCAACGTTAGATGCTTAAGGGGCCCTAAAAACGAGCAATGGTCAAACCTCCTGTTAGGAAAGATGAGAGATATTTTCAAGTTCAACAACCGAGACAATGCACTTGCAGAAATCCATGCCATATGCGTGTTCACTAAGGCCTTGAATAGTAATAGATATCGTGCAAACAAGCTACTTGATGACGGGTATGATTTAGAGTATATCAAAAATCAATATCCTAGCACTACCGATGAGGAATGGAAGGAGTTCCTTGATTACCGAAACTCAAATGCATACAAACAGGACAAAGAGAAGTTTGCGCAGCTCCGAGGGCAAATGGTAGGGAACCACAATCCAGGCACCCATGGTTATGAAGGGAAGCAGCCAATCTGGGATAAGCATGTGATGACCCACA
The DNA here is from genome assembly GCA_039707655.1 of Elymus sibiricus. Taxonomy (NCBI): domain Eukaryota; kingdom Viridiplantae; phylum Streptophyta; class Magnoliopsida; order Poales; family Poaceae; genus Elymus; species Elymus sibiricus. Next base: position 17,536,586 of record CM077664.1, on the reverse strand, counting down.
AGTATAGGGGATCCATCGCAGTCCTTTCGATAAGTAAGACTGTCGAATCCAACGAGGAGCGGAAGGAAATGACAAGCGGTTTTCAGCAAGGTATTCTCTGCAAGTACTGAAAGTAGCGGTAACAGATAATTTTTATAGCAAGATAATTCGTAACAAGTAACAAGTAACAAATATAATAAAGTGCAGCAAGGTGGCCCAATCCTTTTTGTAGCAAAGGACAAGCCAGAACGAACTCGTATAATAAGCAAAGCGTTATCGAGGACACATGGGAATTTCATCTAGTCACTTTCATCATGTTTGTTTGATTCGCGTTCGCTACTTTGATAATTTCGTATGTGGGTGGACCGGTGCTTGGATGCCGTTCTTACTTGAACAAGCCTCCCACTTATGATTACCCCCTCTCGCAAGCATCCGCAACTAAGAAAGAAGAATTAAGATAAATCTAACCATAGCATTAAACATATGTATCCAAATCAGCCCCTTACGGAATAGCGCATAAACTAGGGTTTAAGCTTCTGTCACTCTAGCAACCCATCATCTAATTACTACTCCACAATGCATTCCCTTAGGCCCAAAGATGGTGAAGTGTCATGTAGTCGACGTTCACATGACACCACTAAGAGAATCAACAACATACATATCATCAAAATATCGAACGAATACCAAATTCACATGATTACTTATGACAAGACTTCTCACATGTCCTCAAGAACAAAAGTAACTACTCACAAATCATGTTCATGTTCAAGATTAGAGGGGTATTGAATAGCATTAAGGATCTGAACATATACCAAATAAACCAACTAGCATCAACTACAAGATGTAATTAACACTACTAGCTACCCACAGGTACCAATCTGAGGTTTTGAGACAAAGATTGAATACAAGAGATGAACTAGGGTTTGAGATGAGATGGTGCTGGTGAAGATGTTGATGAAGATTGGTCCTCCCACGATGAGAGAATCGTTGGTGATGTCGATGGCTCCGATTTCCCCCTCCCGGAGGGAAGTATCCCCGGCGGAATCGCTCCGCCGGAGAGCAAAATAGCTCCTGCCCAGGTTCCGCCACGAGACGGCGGCGCTTCATCCCAAAAGCCTTCTCTTTATTTTTTTTCTAGGTCAAATAGCTTCATATAGCAAAAGGAGGGGGCCAGACGCCAGCTGTGGGCCCCACAAGGCACTAGGGCGCGCCCAGGGGGTGGCCGCGCCCTACTGCCTTGTGGGCAGCTGGTGGGTCCCCTCTGTAAAATCTTTTCTCCAGTATTTTTTATATATTCAATAAAAAATCTCTGTGAAATTTCTGGTCAATTGGAGCTCTGTAGAATAGGTATCTCTGATATGGCTATTTCAGGTCCAGAATTCCAGCTATCGGCATTCTCTCTCTTCATGTAAATCTTGCAAATTAAGAGAGAAAAGGCATAAGAATTGTACCAGAAAGTGAAAAAAAATCAAAAACATAATAAAAAATAGTAGAAAATGATGATGCAAATTGGACGTATCAACTCCCCCAAGCTTAGACCTCGCTTGCCCTCAAGCGAAAAGTCGAAATCGATAATCATGACCACATGTTTAGAGAGAGAGACGTCGATAAAAATAAAATACGACATGGAGCATCATGATCTTTATTATAACAACAATATGTCATCATAAAACTTCTCATGAAGAAGTGACAATTCATTCACAAGTTAAAGTATGAACCATAAACCAAATTGAAAACTAACAAACTATGATCTCAGTCACTCAAGCAATTGCAATTCATCATATTATCAGAAAGAGTCTATGTAAGAGCTTTGTTTAGCAAGTTCACATACTCAACTATCATTTAGTCTTCTATGATTGCTGACACTCACGGCATACTTATGGAGCAAAAGTTTCAGTCGAATACATAGAAAGATAGGGGCTTATAATCTCGCCTCCCAACGTATTTACCTCAAGGGTAATGTCAACAATAATAACTCATGATCACCTACATTCAACTGGATATATATGCATGGATCAATCCCCACCACATGATGTTTGCCAAAAGAGAAAATAAAAACGGAATAGAGAAGAATACTAATGACTCTTGCATGAAAGTAAATACATAAAGTAAAAGATAGGCCATTCGCAGAGGGAAGCAGAGGTTGTCATGCACTTTTGTTTTTGGATGTGCAAGCTCCTAATGTAAAGGAACGTCACTTTATATTGCCCCTTGTGATAGAGACCTTTATTATGCAGTCTGTCGCTTTTATTGCTCCACCATCACAAGATCGTACAAAGCTTATTTTCCCTTACAATAAAAGTTCATACATATTTAGGAGTAATTTTTATTACTTTGCACCGATGACAACTTACTTGAAGGATCTTATTCAATCCATAGGTAGATATAATGGACTCTCATGGCATGAAACTGGGTTTAATGGTTTTTGGATGCACAAGTAGTATCTCTACTTGGTGCGGATTTTTTGGCTAGCAAAGATAGGTGGCAAACACCACATGTTAGAGGATCCAAAACAATATAACTTCTATGTGAATATAAGCAAACATAACCCATTACGTTGTCTTCCTTGTCCAACGTCAACTAATTGTCATAGAATATTTGATGGGGGCTCACAATCATAAAAGATGTCCAAGATAGTATATTTATATGTGAGACCTCTCTTCATTTCTTAGTTTTTCATGAATTGCTACAATGACCAATGCTATGTTTGTCAACTTCCAACAAGTTTTATCAATTATACTTCTTTTATGTGAAGTCATCACTCCCCATGGGATTAGCATATGATCTTACTTTTTATTCTTTATTTCTAAGATTGGATCATCAAAAGCAAAACACTCAACTCAAACTAATCTTTATTATATAACTTTCACACATGATTACATAGATAGATAGATCACACAGCAAGCACTCAAAACTAAATCATACTAAAACTGTATTCCTCTAAATCACGAAATAACTAAGGATCGAACTAAGATAGATAATGATGATGAGAAAGTGATGGTGATACGATACCAGGGCGCCTCCCCCAAGCTTGGCACAAGCCAAGGGGAGTGCCCATACCCATGTACTCAAGTTTCCTTCTTCGGTGATGGTGGTGATGAAGTGGGCTTTGTCCTTCATAACATTAATTAGGATCTCCTTTAAGCTTTGAATTTCTCGGAGCACATGCTGTATCATCTTTGTATTCCTTTGGACTTCGCCCATGATATGCTTATTCTCTGGCCCCCAAGCATTCTTTCCTGCATCACTTTCACTTGGACGAGAGATATCCCAATTGGAGGGTATGTGCATACGAGGAGTATTTTCAACCCCATAATTGTGAACCAAATTATGAAAGTTGTTCCGATGTAACCTGTGTAAGGGCCTCCTAGGGGGAAACCCTTCTTGTACCTCTGGACTCCCATGGCTTGTAGTGCTTCTCACGGCTTGATGTGGGTTTGGAATTGTGGAGATACCGGCAAGGGTGCCCCTCTCGAAGGCTGGAGGGTGGACCTCAAGCGAATCTCCATCATTTTCTTCCATGGTAACCTCTCCTTCCCGCTCCCGCCTGAGCTCCATCTGCAGCAACCAAGCATCGTCCCCCACATTGTTTGAGGAAGAGGAAGACATGATGCCTGGCTTCGAGGTCTGACAGAAAACAGCATGAAACAAGAACAGGGAGAAAACCTGCGATGCGTTGGTCAAAACATACGGGAGTATATATAAAGAATTTTTATCTTGCAAAACAAGCAATAATGGAAGAAAACGGAGTCGGGAAGGCACACGTGGGGCCCACAAGGCACTAGGGCGCGCCCAGGGGGTGGCCGTGCCCTACTGCCTTGTGGGCAGCACGTGGGTCCCCTCGGCTGTTTCTTATTTTTGTAATTTTTCTAATATTCCAAAACTGACATAAATATTTTTTATGGAATTTTTGGAGTCGGTTTACTTACCGTATCACATACCTACCCCCTTTCAGGATTCTCGAGCGTTGCGGAAGGACTCTTTCATGTGTTCTTCCGGTGTAATTGTTTCAATAATATTAGTTTCAACATTAATAGGAGTACCTGAAATATAGTGCTTAATTCTTTGCCCATTCACCACTCTCGGATTAGTGCCTTTGGAGTTGTTTATTTTGATGGCTCCGGAGCGATAAACTTCTTCGATGATATACGGTCCTTCCCATTTAGAGAGAAGTTTTCCTGCAAAGAATCTCAAACGAGAATTGTATAATAGAACATGATCACCTACATTGAATTCCCGTTTTTGAATTATTTTGTCATGCCACCTTTTAACTTTTTCTTTAAACAACTTAGCATTATCATAGGCTTGGGTTCTCCATTCATCTAAGGAGCTAATATCAAATAACCTCTTCTCACCGGCAAGTTTAAAATCATAATTAAGTTCTTTAATTGCCCAATAAGCTTTATGTTCTAATTCAAGAGGTAAATGACATGCTTTTCCATAAACCATTTTATACGGAGACATACCCATAGGATTTTTATATGCAGTTCTGTAAGCCCATAATGCATCATCAAGTTTCTTAGACCAATTATTTCTGGATCTATTAATAGTCTTTTGCAAAATCAATTTTATTTCCCTATTAGTTAATTCAACTTGACCACTAGACTGAGGATGGTAAGGGGATGCAATTCTATGGTTAACATCGTATTTAGCAAGCAATTTACGGAAAGCACCATGAATAAATGTGAACCACCATCAGTCATTAAATATCTAGGGACTCCAAACCTAGAGAAAATGACTCCTTTAAGCATTTTAATAGAAATGTTATGATCAGCACTACTAGTTGGAATAGCTTCTACCCACTTAGTAATGTAATCAACAGCAACTAAAATATGTGTATACTCATTGGATTTAGGAAAAAGTCCCATATAATCAAAACCCCAAACATCAAATGGTTCAATAACAAGTGAATAATTCATAGGCATTTCGTGACGTCTACCAACATTACCAATTCTTTGACATTCATCACAAGAAAGGACAAACTTACGTGCATCCTTGAAAAGAGTAGGCCAATAAAAACCAGATTGTAATACCTTGTGTGCAGTTCGGTCACCCGCATGATGTCCTCCATAGGCCTCGGAATGACACTTACGCAGGATTTGTTCCTGTTCATGCTCAGGTACACAACATCTAATAATACCATCTACTCCTTCCTTATATAGATGTGGGTCATCCCAAAAGTAATGTCTTAAATCAAAGAAAAACTTTTTCTTTTGTTGATATGTAAAGCTAGGTGGTATGTATTTAGCAACAATGTAATTAGCATAGTCTGCATACCAAGGAGTATTACGAGAAGCATTTATCACAGCCAATTGTTCATCACGAAAATCATCATTAATAGGAAGTGGGTCATCAAGAACATTTTCCATTCTAGACAAGTTATCTGCTACGGGATTCTCAGCTCCCTTCCTATCAACAATATGCAAATCAAATTCTTGTAGCAGAAGAACCCATCTAATAAGTCTAGGCTTAGCATCTTTCTTTTCCATAAGGTATTTAATAGCAACATGATCAGTGTGAACAGTAACCTTGGAATCAACAATATAAGATCAAAATTTATCACATGCAAACACAACTGCTAAAAATTCTTTCTCGGTAGTAGCATAATTCCTTTGAGCGCTATCTAGAGTTTTACTAGCATAATGGATAACATTTAATTTCTTATCAACTCTCTATCCTAGAACAGCACCAACAGCATAACCACTAGCATCACACATAATTTCAAAAGGTAGGTTCCAATCAGGTGGCTGAACAATAGGTGCAGAAATTAAGGTTTTCTTAAGTATTTCAAAGGCTTCTACACAATCATCATCAAAAACAAACGGAACATCTTTTTGCAAGAGATTGGTAAGAGGTCTAGAAATTTTAGAGAAGTCTTTTATAAACCTTCTATAGAAACCAGCATGACTAAGGAAACTTCTTATACCTTTGATATCTTTAGGACATGGCATTTTCTCAATAGCATCAACCTTAGCTTTATCAACTTCAATACCTCTTTCAGAAATTTTATGCCCAAGGACTATACCTTCATTAACCATAAAGTGGTACTTCTCCCAATTCAAGACAAGATTAGTTTCTTCGCATCTCTGCAAAACTCGATCAAGGTTGCTCAAGCAATCATCAAAAGAAGTTCCGTAAACGGAGAAATCATCCATGAAAACCTCAACAATCTTTTCACAAAAGTCGGAGAATATAGCAGACATACATCTTTGAAAGGTAGCAGGTGCATTACATAAACCAAAAGGCATACGACAATAAGCATAAGTTCCAAAAGGACAAGTAAAGGTGGTTTTCTCTTGATCTTCAGGTGATACAGGTATTTGAGAGAAACCAGAGTAACCATCTAGGAAACAAAAGTGTGTACGCTTAGACAATCTTTCTAACATTTGATCAATAAAAGGCAAGGGGTAATGATCTCTCCTAGTAGCTTTATTTAATTTTCTGAAATCAATTACCAGCCTATAACCAGTTACAATTCTTTGTGGGATAAGTTCATTTTTATCATTAGGAACAACGGTAATACCTTCTTTTTTAGGAACACAATGAACAGGACTTACCCATCTACTATCAGCTATGGGATAAATTATACCTGCTTCCAGAAGCTTTAATATTTCAGTTCTTACCACATCCTTCATTTTAGGATTTAATCGTCATTGGTGGTCGATAACTGGTTTAGCATCAGGCTCCATATTAATTTTGTGCTGACATAGAGTGGGACTAATGCCCTTAAGATCATCAAGAGTATATCCAATAACGGCACGGTGCTTCCTCGGAGTTTTAAGTAATCTCTTTTCTTCATGCTCTGAAAGGTTAGCACTAATAATAATAGGATATATCTTCTTTTCATCAAGATAAGCATATTTAAGAGTATCAGGTAATTGCTTCAATTCAAGTACAGGATCACCCTTGGGTGGAGGTGGACCTCCCAAGGTTTCAACAGGCAGATTATGTTTAAGGATAGGTGCTTGTTTAAAGAATAATTCATCTATTTCATTTCTTTCACTCATATGCATGTCATTCTCATGCTCAAGCAAATATTGTTCTAGTGGATCAGTAGGAGGCACAGCAATAGAAGCAAGACCAATGATTTCATCCTTACTAGGCAATTCTTTATCATGAGGTTGTCTACGGAACTTAGAGAAATTAAACTCATGAGACATCTCACCAAAATTAACACTAACAATTTCTTTAGTGCAATCAATCTTAGCATTAACAGTATTCAAGAAGGGTCTACCAAATATAATGGGACAAAAATCATCTTGTGGCGATCCAAGAACAAGAAAATCAGTAGGATATTTGATCTTACCACACAAGACTTCAACATCTCTAACAATCCCAAGCGGTGAAATAGTATCTCTATTTGCAAGCTTAATAGTAACATCAATATCTTCAATCTCAACGGGTGCAATATCATTCATGACTTCTTGATAGATAGTAAACGGAATAGCACTCACACTAGCACCAATATCACATAAACCATGATAACAATGATCTCCAATTTTAACAGAAATAACAGGCATGCCAACTACAGGTTTATTTTTATCTTTAGGGTCTGGCTTAGCAATTCTAGTTGCTTCATCACAGAAATATATAACATGTCCATCAATATTATCAACCAAAAGATCTTTAACCATTGCAACACTAGGTTCAACTTTAATTTGCTCAGAAGGTCTAGGTGCTCAAATTTTACTCTTATTGACTACAGTTGAAGCTTTGGCATGTTCCTTAATCCTAAATATAAGCAGTAGGCACAACTGGATCAACATGGTAAACAATTGTTTCTTCTTTAATACTAACATGTTCTTCTTTCAATTCAATAGGTGGATGATATTTAAACCATTTCTCCTTAGGGAGATCAACATGAGCAGCAAAGGATTCACAAAAAGTAGCTACTATCTCAGAGTCAAGTCCATATTTAGTACTAAACTTACGAAAAGCATCAGTTTCCATAAAAGATTTAACACAATCAAACTCAAGATTTATACCTGACTCATTACCTTTGTCGATTTCCCAATCCTCATAATTGCGTTTAATTCTTTCAAGAAGGTCCCATCTGGATTCAATAGTTTTCTTCATAAAGGAACCAGCAGAAGAAGTATCGAGCATGGATTGATCATTATGAGAAAGCCGAGCATAAAAGTTTTGAAGGATTATTTCTCTTGAGAGCTCATGATTGGGGCACGTATGCAACATATACTTAAGCCTCCCCCAAGTTTGAGAGATAATTTCTCCTTCACGAGGCCAAAAATTATATATATAATTCCGATCATGATGAACCAAATGCATAGGATAAAATTTCTGGTGGAATTCCAGCTTCAACCAGTTCCAGTCCCATGTATCAGTATCATCACACAGCCTGTACCATGTCAATGCCTTTCCCTCCAAAGATAAAGGGGATACTTTCTTCTTAACTCCATCTCCGGATAAACCTGCAAGCTTAAACAATCCACAAATTTCATCCACATAGATCAAGTGCATATCAGGATGTACCGTCCCATCTCCTGCATAAGGATTAGCCAGCAATTTCTCTATCATACCCGAAGGAATTTCATAATAAATATTTTCAGTACGTTCAATACGTGGAGGAGCAACTCTTATTTATTCCGGTCGAGGTGAAGATACCCCGAACAAGCCCCTCAAAGGATTACTTTCCATAGTGACAAGTGACAATAAATTTCAGCACGTAATATAAATGTTTCCTTACCAAATTCCACTCACCAAAGGCACTTCACTTCCCGGCAATGGCGCCAGAAAAGAGTCTTGATGACCCACAAGTATAGGGCATCAATCGTAGTCCTTTCGATAAGTAAGAGTGTCGAACCCAACGAGGAGCAGAAGGAAATGACAAGCGGTTTTCAGCAAGGTATTCTCTGCAAGTACTGAAAGTAGCGGTAACAGATAATTTTGATAGCAAGATAATTCGTAACAAGTAACAAGCAACAAATATAATAAAGTGCAGCAAGGTGGCCCAATCCTTTTTGTATCAAAGGACAAGCCGGAACGAACTCGTATAATAAGCAAAGCGTTCTCGAGGACACATGGGAATTTCATCTAGTCACTTTCATCATGTTTGTTTGATTTGCGTTCGCTACTTTGATAATTTGGTATGTGGGTGGACTAGTGCTTGGGTGCTTTTCTTACTTGAACAAGCCTCCCACTTATGATTACCCCATTTCGCAAGCATCCGCAACTACGAAAGAAGAATTAAGATAAATCTAACCATAGCATTAAACATATGGATCCAAATCAGCCCCTTACGGAATAGCGCATAAACTAGGGTTTAAGCTTCTGTCACTCTAGCAACCCATCATCTAATTACTACTCCACAATGTATTCCCTTAGGCCGAAAGATGGTGAAGTGTCATGTAGTCGATGTTCACATGACACCACTAAGAGAATCAACAACATACATATCATCAAAATATCGAACGAATACCAAATTCACATGATTACTTATGACAAGACTTCTCCCATGTCCTCAAGAACAAAAGTAACTACTCACAAATCATGTTCATGTTCAAGATCAGAGGGGTATTGAATAGCATTAAGGATCTGAACATATAATCTTCCACCAAATAAACCAACTAGCATCAACTACAAGATGTAATCAACACTACTAGCAACCCACGGGTACCAATCTGAGGTTTTGAGACAAAGATTGAATACAAGAGATGAACTAGGGTTTGAGATGAGATGGTTCCGGTGAAGATGTTGATGAATATTGGTACTCCCACGATGACAGGATCGTTGGTGATGTCGATGGCTCCAATTTCCCCCTCCCGGAGGGAAGTATCCCCGGCGGAATCGCTCTGCCGGAGAGCAAAATAGCTCCTGCCCAGGTTCCGCCTCGAGACGGCGGCGCTTCGTACCAAAAGCCGTCTCTTTATTTTTTTCTAGGTCAAATGGCTTCATATAGCAGAAGGAGGGGGCCAGACGCCAGCTGTGGTCCCCACAAGGCACTAGGGCGCGCCCAGGGGGTGGCTGCGCCCTACTGCCTTGTGGGCAGCTGGTGCGTCCCCTTTGTAAACTCTTTTCTCCAGTATTTTTTATATATTCAATAAAAAATCTCCGTGAAATTTCAGGTCAATTGGAGATCTGTAGAATAGGTATCTCTGATATGGCTATTTTAGGTCTAGAATTCCAGCTGCCGGCATTCTCCCTCTTCACGTAAATCTTGCTAATTAAGAGAGAAAAGGCATAAGAATTGTACCATAAAGTGAAATAATGATCAAAAACATAATAAATAATAGTAGAAAATCATGATGCAAATTGGACGTATCAGCATGATGCTATGTTTTCTTCACAAGGTCAACCGACACCCTTCAGTAATATCCTGGATCCGTGTGCCAAGAAATATTTTCGATCCTTAGCGGTGCTTAATAAAGACACCAGACTCTACTACTTCGAAGACCCTGCGGTGGCAAAGGCTGCCGAAAGAGCGGTACGTAATTAGCCTATACAACCACACTTTCCATCATATATATATGTTTAGGAGCAGTTTCTAAATGATATTAGTTTGTTCATGCAGGCAAATTTTACCCAAAACACACCAAGCTCTGAAGAGTCGCCGGATGCCCCAAGGTGGTCATCTGACCCAATTCTGTATGCCCTCGACAAGAAGAGAGAGCCCACACGAGGCCGTAAGCTCAGCGCCGGCGGTACTTTCTGGGATGCCTACTATCCCCGCAAGAAAAGGATGACTAAGTCAGAAAAAGAAAGAAGGGACAGAGAAAAGGTTAAAGAAAGTCTTACCTGATTTTCAGGCAGAGGTTCAGAAGCATATTCAGTCAAAAGGGTCGACAAATATGCCAGAAATGGTGGATACACCGCCGGCCCTTACTCCCACAAAGATCATAAGCCCCTCGGTCATTAATGTCATGCATGGTCATGGTGGGTCACCACAATCGTTGGAGGAAGAAATTCCTTGCACTCTCCTAGCTAGAGTGAGTACTAATGGCGACTTGTTGGAGGCTGCAAAAGCTAGATTCTTTACAGGAAATGTCATGCACAACAGCAAATCAAATGAGAACGTGCGGAAGGTTTCTTTGCTTAGGGTGTTCCCGGAATATCACAATTTGATTCTGCCACAAAACATTATAGAAGAGGGTGATGAGCCACAGCCCCTTTCGGAATGCTTTGCTGGTTACCTCAAGTGACCTGCAATGCATATCATAATGGAAAATCCATCCCCAAATAGAACACCGTCTCCCACCATCCCCGGCATTGCAGCACCATCGCCATCTCCCAACATCCACGGTGTTGGACCGCCACCTAGACGATATCCTCTAGGTCTTTGCAACCCCGTATCGGCTAAGGATGTGCAGGAAGAGCACATGCTTGAAGAATCACAAAATCCTAATTATGCTGCAGATGAGGAGACACCCCCAGCCCTTCCCGAGACGCAACCTTGCAAACAACCAAAGTTTACTCCAACAACACTAAAGAATGTGGTGGCCCAAGAAGCGATGTCCTGTCCGCCCATTTCTGTCCAACTGGTGAGAAAAAGAAACACGCATCTAAAGGCTGCGAAAATGAATACTAAGGGAAAAACTTCTACCACCACACGTGCACCGATAAATAAGGCACCAAAGAAGTCCTTGGCATATGAACAATGTGCTGACAACCCAAATGCACCTGTCTATATCCCGGGTCAGAGAATGGTACCAGACAAAGCGTACGCGCATCTGAGGCTTGAGATGAAGATTCTACATGACAAAATTGTGGAATCAGAGCTAGCCAATAATAAGCAAGGATCCATCGTTAACCCAACACATTACACTGCGAAGGTGCCAAAGGGATATACTTTCTTTGAAAAATTCAGCGGGGACAAAATATATGTAGATTTCAAAGAGATCTTCTATATGCTCAGATTCTGTAGTATTGAGACTTGTCTAATGAGGCTATGGGCGCTTTTTCAAGCCACTGAGGTAAGAAGCAAGAAAATTTCCGATGTCGCCATAGCCGACCCTTATCTCATGAACGAGGAAAACCTAAAAAATGAGGAAGGGAGGCGGTGCATGAAGAGATACCTTCTGGATTTCATGCAACAGAACAAGCTTAAAAACTTCCTCCTCATGCCGTACCGACCCATGTACGTCCTTCTTTGGCTTCACGCTTTCACTTTTGTACCTTTCCTTCATATATATGTTGTCACGTCTCAAAATTTGTAACTTTGTCATGATCGCGCGGTATGTTTATTCTGTTTTGCGCAGCAACCATTGGGTTCACCTAGTGCTAAGACCGCCAAGGTGCAATTGTTACTTGCTAGATTCCATGAAGAGCCCGGGAAAAGACTGGTCCCTCCTGAAGGACCTTCTCGATGATTGTCTTTTTGATTGGAATACTACAGGAGGCCACACGGTTGAGAAACACTACAAAGGAAGTGGAAAGAAAATGATTGCCTTCAAATGGAACACTCTATCTTGTATGCAACAACCGCCGACTAGTCTGACCTATGGCTTCTACACCTGCATTCACATGGAAGAATTCATATGGTCCGCGAAAATGTTAAATCAGCATGATAAAATCCTCAAATGGGGTCAAGAAGTACAAAACAATCAGCCCGAAGCTGGCTTGGTGCTCAAAGAACTACAAGTCAAGTTAGCGGCTATCATAAACAAGGAGGTCCGCTTCTCGTCCAGCCTATTCTATTATAACTCCGAAGAAGATGCGTCCAACCAACCAAAGAGCCTTACCTAGCGCATTGCAGTGGGCAAAACTGAAACCGTGACTAAACATATTTGGCGTCATGCACTATGTAGTTGATGACCATGTTTGTGTAACTCGTTTATTCTTAATGTACTTCTCGTTCTTTATTTTCAGTGATTACCACTAGTTTTATTCCTGATTTGCTCGCATTTAATTGATAACTGTCCCCTATTTGCATCAGCTAACGCTGCTGTGGCAGCATAATATATGCTATTATGCTGCCACGGCAGCGTTTTTTATTCTAGCCTGGTGCATCAATCAGTGGCGGGCACAAACAAGAGCCCGCCGCTCGTACTTCACATGATACTAGCGGGCGCGGGTACTCGCCCGCCATAGGTATGGCTGCCCGCCACTACTAAGAGATGGTCAACACTGGCGGGCAGGTTGCCCCGCTCGCCACTGTTAGGGACCTACAAGTGGCGGGCGGGCGCCCGCCACTGATGCCCCCTTAGCAGTGGCAGGAGGTCAGTGGCGGGCGGCCCTGAGAGCCTGGCCCGCCACTACTAGGCTTTTTGCACCCGCCACTGCTGGGCATTCCTGCAGTAGTAAAGTGTTTATGGTGCAGAAATCGGCTAAGTTCAAGAAGAGTTGGTCCAAGAAGAAGGCTAAGGCAAAGGGCACGGATACAGTAACCTCCACCGCTGAGCCAAAGTCAGGACCGGATTCGAAGACCATTTGCTATCATTGCAAGGAAACTGGTCACTGGAAGAGGAACTGTAGCAAGTGGCTTGCTGAGCATGGCAAGAAGGCCGGAAATGCTTCTTCGGGCAAAGGTACACTGGTTACATATGTTATAGACATTTACCTTGCTAACATACGTACACTACTAGGGAAAAGCTTATAGGTAGAACATTAGTAGTAGCGCAGGAAAATATGCAGCGCTGCTGCTAATTAGCAGTAGCATTGGGTTTGGACAGTGCTACAAGTAAGGCCTTAGCAGTAGCGCTGGAAATACTTGCCGCGCTACTGCTACGTGGGCCCCAACGTGCCCACCGACGCTAGTTGTAGTAGTAGTGCCCTACCAAATACAGCGCTATTGCTAATATTTTATCAGTAGCGCCGGCTCTGACAAAACCGCTACTACTATTGGGCCCCACTTAGTAGTAGCGCTGCGCCGAACGAGCGCTACTACTATGCACCTTAGCAGTAGCGCCGGCAAAAATACAGCGCTACTGCTAGGCGTGACTGGTGCCACCTTTTCACCCACCCCCTCTCCCCCTCCCCCTTCCTCCCCCCTTTGCCCTCTCCCCTCCTTTCCCCTCTCCCCTCTCTAAGTTACTTCTCCACCATTATTGCCCTTCTTCTCTCTTCCTTCTACCTCTCTTCTCTCCCCATTAATGCCCCCTCCACCATAATTCTCCTCCATAAATGGCCTCTTTTCTCCATCTTCCTCATTTATTTGGCTCTCCCTCCTTCCATACATATATATCCCTTTCCCACTCCTAGATTTGTCTCATAGCTACCTAGCTCATCTCTCTCCCTCTCCATTAGTTAGCTAGAGTCATCTCTCCTCCCAACAACTTGATCTAGCTAGCTAGCCATCCACTTTCGATCCCTATAGGTAGCGAAGGCCTCATCTAACCGTGCTCGATCTCTCTCGGGAGATAGGTGAGTAAAAAGTTGTGCATTTCAAGAATGGGAATATGTGTGTTTGCGATATGAAGGGATTTGTGCGAGTGACATGCCCCCTGAGTTGCTTATGTTTTGCCGAAATGTCGATTTATTTCCGTTTCGGCGAATTTCGAGCAAACTCGATATGTCCTATTTTTAGGCAAGGTCATGCCAAATTTTTGTATGACTTTGATGCATGCATGCATTTTGTTTATAATCCTTTTGCTTGTTATACCGCGCAGTCGGTCATGAAGGTGAGTGGAAGGAAGGTGGAGCGATACTTGCAATCCGTGGTGAAGGACATGTATGCAAATAATCGGACTGGGATTAGATGTCCGTGTACAAGATGCAAAGAAGGAGTCATTTTGGACCCCTTTGATCGTGGCAGTTTGAAGGTGCACCTGCTCATGAATGGTTTCATGGATGGCTATACTCGGTGGATAAGTGAAGATGATGATGAGGACGTCCACATGGCAGGCAATAACGACATGGGGCTAGACGAAGAGATGACCGATCGACCCGAAGACGATGGCGCCGGACATGGTGGCGGGGAAGAGTCCGGACATGGCGGCGGAGAAGATTCCGGACACGGCGAAGAAGAGTCCGGACATGGCGGAGAAGAGGCGGTGGACATGCCGCAGTCTTCGACGCTACTAAGTTCAGTCGTGCAGGACCCTCATGTTCGAGACCTGCTTCGCAAGAATACGACTAGCGACAGAGCTGCTTCTAGAGAGGAGACCAAGCTGGTGCAACTGGAAGTAGACTCGAAGACTCCATTGTATGACGGTTGCGATCCCGAGGTGACGCGCTTGAGTTTCACGCTCGAACTTCTAAAGACGAAGGCCAAAAACAAATGGACAGACGCAAGCCTCGATGAGCATTTGAAGCATCTACATAATAAAGTTCTTCCCGCGGGGAATGTGTGTCCTACTAGTGTCGAGGAGGCCAAGAAAATCGTTTGCCCTCTTGATCTGTCGCACATTAGATACCACGCATGCATCAAGGATTGCATCATTTATTGGGAGGAGCACACGGAAAAAACCAGCTGTCCAGTGTGCAATGCTTCTCGATACAAGAAGGCCGGAAAGAAAGCTCCTTAGAAAGTTGTATGGTACTTTCCGATCACTCCCCGTCTGCAGCGGTATTTCGTAGATCCTAAGGAAGCAAAGCTCATGCGCTGGCATGCGGAGAGGAAGAAGCCCGACGATGGAGATGATCCGAAGCTGAGACACCTCGCAGATGCTAGCCAGTGGAGAGCATTCAACGCCGAATATCGATTTTTCGTAGAAGATGCAAGGAACATCGTGCTTGGCGCGAGTACCGATGGCATGAATCTGTTTGGAAACCAGAACACCAACCACAGCACATGGCCCGTCTTTGTATGGATGTACAACCTCCCCCCATGGAAGTGCATGAAGACAAAGTACATACACATGAGCATGCTGATTCAAGGGCCGAAACAACCGGGAAATGATATTAACCTGTATCTGGGGCTACTAAAAGAGGAGCTACACACGTTATGGAAATCACCGGTCAAGACATGGGACGCCAGCACAGGAGATTATTTCTATATGAGAGCCGCGCTGATGACGACGGTGCACGACTATCTCGGTTACGGGTATGTCTCAGGCCAAGTGTGCCACAGATACTACGGATGCACGAGGTGCATGGATGATACAATGTCTCAGCAGCTTACGTTAACGAAAGATGGCGGGTCTGGGAAAATCGTGTAGATGGGGCATCGTAGATGGCTCGAGAAGGATGACCCGTGGAGAAAACGTGGAGATCTATTCAATGGTTTGGCTGAGCATCGAGGACCTCCACGTAAGAGGAGCGGCGCCGAAATCAACGAGCTGTTGAAAAACTGGGAACAGTGCCCCGCGCCGGGAAAGATGAAAAAGGCGCCGGAGCCGCTGCTGAAGGTATGGGAAACGAGGTTTGTTTTCTGGGACTTGGACTACTAGCCCGATCACGACACGCCTCATTGTCTTGATCAAATGCATATCACGAAGAATATCCTCGAGAGCTTGCTTGGCACACTGATGAACATGCCGGAGAAGACCAAGGATGGGCCGAGGGCAAGGAAAGACTTGGAAGATTTGGAGATCAGGGGAGATCTCCACATGCCGCCCCGTAAAAAGTCGACGGAGGAGACGGAGATGGAGACGGAGGCAGGGGAAAGGGGCAGAAAAGTCAACAAGAAGGAGGAGAATTATTGCCCCCCTTCTTGCTTCACCTTAAGTGCGAAGGAGATCGATCAATTCATCAAGTGCCTTACGGGAATCAAAGTCAGTTCCGGTTACTGTGGGAAGATAACCAGATTTCTAGACACCAAGAAGAAAAGGTTCAGCGGGATGAAGTCTCATGATTGTCACGTGATGATGACGCAGATACTCCCGGTTGCCATTAGAGGGATAATGGACAAGCACGTCCGTGACACGCTTACTGGTCTCTGCAACTTCTTCGACGTTATCTCTCAAAAGTCCATCAGTGTGAAGCAGCTTCGAAGGCTACAGGAAGAGATCGTTGTCATACTATGTGAGCTTGAGATGTACTTCCCGCCCGCGTTCTTTGACGTCATGGTGCATCTGTGTGTCCACATCGTGGACGACATCATCGACCTCAGGCCGACATTCCTTCACAGCATGATGCCGTTCGAGAGGATGAATGGGGTCATCAAAGGATTCATTCGTAACATGTCCCGTCCCGATGGGAGCATCGTCCAGGGGTATCTGACCCAAGAGTGCATCTCCTTTTGCGAGAATTATCTAGGCGTCGGAGACCCTGTTGTTGGTTTGCCTGTCAAGAAGCACCATGGGAGGCTCGAAGCAGAATTGCACGTGGACTACTCGGGTCGACGGAACGACTTTGATAGGGCTAACTTAGTAGTGCTACAACACCTAGATGCGGTAGAAGATTATGTGACACTGCACGAAGAAACCATCGCAAAGAAGTACCGTGATCAGGGGATGCGCAAGACGGACGCCGAAGTTACTGTAGAGCACAACTCCACTTTCTTGCGTTGGTTCAAAGAGCAAGTTCTTGCTAATCCCCCGGAAGAGGGCAGTGCGGACGGTTTGCTCATATACGCCTTAGCACATGGCCCCGCGCCCAACCTCGCGACCTATCAGGCATACGATATCAACGGGTACATGTTCTACACGGAGGCCAAAGACATGAACAGTGATTACCAGAACTCAGGGGTGACGATTGAATGCATGATCGATGCCAACGGCACAACTGAAAGATTCTACGGAAGGGTCTAAGAGATCTGGGAGCTTGACTACGCTGGACTGCACGATGCGATGATGTTCCATGTCAGATGGGCTAAGGCCGTCGTAAGAGAAAACAAGTATTTCACTACCATGTCTATACCCGACGCGAAGAGCACTACCGTGAACGTTAACGTCATCGCCAAAACTGAGCCATGGGTACACGCTAAGAACATGACACAATGCTTCTTCATAACCGACCCGACCAATCCCAACCGTATTGTCGTGAAGAGAGGCAAAAGGAGCATCGCCGGAATGGATGGAGTCGCGAACGAGGAAGACTACAACCAATACGGCAACCCAATGAGGGAAGATGACGATGAGTAATTGTTGCCCTCTCCCCGCCGTCGGAGAGATTGTTGCTATATAAACAAAAAACAAGATTGAAGTTATATGATATATGTCATTGATGTTCATTTGCATATTCCATTATTGTTGATTATATCTTTTATTTACAATTGTTGAATATGATATGATTAATGTTGGTTGAATGGACAATTGTCGAAGAATATCCGAGTGGCCTATGTTTTGCCGGAATGTTGATTCATTTCCATTCCGGCAAATTTCAGGCGCTCCATATGTCCACTTTTTAGCAAAGGTCATGCCGAAAATTTCCGAGAATTTCGGCATGACTTGTGCTAGAAACTAGGACATATCGAGTGCCCGGATTTGCCGGAAGGGGAATGAATCAACATTCCGGCAAAACATAGGCCCTTTTTTCTTCATTATTCATTTTATTCGGTCTAGAATTAAACTAGCATACTTAATTAATCATAGGAAACATGTTTAGCCATGAGGAAGCCGGGGGTTCTGGTCACCCCGAACAAGACCCCGTCGAGGCAGCAAATCATTATTTTGAATACCTGGACGAACACCGGTTGCGGGTGCAGGGTGGCAGTGGCACCAACCCCGACACCGACACCGGCACCGGCACCGACACCACCCTCGAGACCGGCAACGATGCTGGCGAAGCCGGTAAAGGACCGAAACCGAAGAGGGCACGAAAACCAAACGAGCTCGGCATCGGAAAAATTGTGGTCACGGCGATGCACCCCGGCAAATTAGAGCCAACGGCACTGGAGGAAGCACGCGCATGCTACGGCAATCAACTAGGATGCATCCTCAGGGAAACCGCCAACATCAACGATGAAAAGTTAAGGAAGATACCACATATGGAGCACATGCTCCTAACGAAGTTGCACAATAGGTTCCTGTTCCCCGGCCGGGATGAAAGCAAACTTCCGTGGCAGGACGAATCCATGAGAAAGATAAACAACAAGGCGACTTGGCCGCCTGGAAAGTAAGGGTGAAAAAAGCGATTGCAAAGAATGAAGCGTGGTCCAAGATTCATGCTGACAATCCGACACTAAAGGAAGAGGACTTCGAAAAATTCAAGGAGACTTGCGCTAAAGCAGAAGTCAAGGAAAAGTCGGAGAAAATGAAGGCACTCCAGGCCAGGAACACGCCTCCCCACCGCCTCGGAAGCCGTGGTTACGAGGGGAAGAGGTACGTATGGGCCAAGGAGGATGCCGAACGTGAAAGTCACGGAATCCCAGACCCCTTGGCGGAGTTCACCGAGCCGCAGGAGTGTGACTGGATCAGGGCCCGGTACAAGTGGGACCCCGTCAATAAGATCTTTTACACGGACCCGAACACGAGGGAGTTCATGAGATTACTGGTAATTGTTATATTACCACCTTATATTAGCTTCTAATCAATTCGACTACAAGTTTTGTCACATTTGTAAACCATCCACGTTCCTTTTGCAGAAAGAGCAGCACCAAAAGGCGGCCGAAAGCGACGAGTCCTCTCAGTAGTCGGCGAGGCCCAAGTGGGACACCCCTTTCAACCGGGCCCTGAACATACTGAAAGGGGTCTTGGAGGACAAACCGCCGTCGTATGGACGTGTGCACGGCGCTGGAGATGGCGCCTCGTGGAAGACGTACTACCACGAGAAGCCGGAGGAAAAAAGGCAGAGACGGATGCTTACTCAACAGACCATCGACGAGAAGGTCGCGCTTGCGGTCGATAAGACCAAAGAAGATTTGGTCAAAGTAGTCGATGCAGCGGTCAGTGCAGCGGTAGCTACCGTCAGGGCTGACATCGCATCTTCCATTAGCAGCTTGATTCCAGCAGTTATCGATTGGACGAAGAAAAATCCAGATAAAGGGCCAGCGGACTTTCCCCTTCCCAGCTACGTCGGGAGAAATTCAGTGAACATCGCACCACCAGCACCTGCTCACGCAACCACACATGCTCCCGTACCTGGTCCCGCTCATGTTCATAGCAGCCCGTCCTCCGTCTCTGGTGTGCTCGGCGGGGTTTCGTCTTTGCCTGAGCTCGACGCCCTCACGGTAATTACGCGTCACACCCTCTTCACCAGCATATCTATAGTCTTCCGTTTTAGTTGCCTTTCGGATGTCTGATGTCGCAAACATATCTTCGTAGGCCGACGAAACCCCCTGCACCATACTGTACGACATCAACGGCCAGAAGGTGGACGTGGGAAAGGCAACGTTCGTGAAGCCGAAGGACCGCATGTTGCACAACCGACAGATGCCCGATGGCGTCTTCAAGGTTTGCGTGGCCAGTGTCAAAGCGGGCTTCGAGGATTTGCCTCCTCCGGTACCACTCGAGGGAGATGACGAGACCCCTAAACGGATTGTCGCATGCAAGAGTTGGTTCCTGCCTTGGCCGAAGACTCTTCTTCGTGTGGAGGTGCCCGGGAGCACACCAATGACAACGCCTCAACAAGGTATTGTAACACCCCAAAATTTTCTCTCTGAATTTTCAAATCTTTTTATTAAAAGAAAATACTTTGAATGATTTTGACCCAATTCTTCTTCTTCTCTTTCTTCTGTTCTGAAATTCATTTTTATTTTTAATTGGGTTTCAATTTTTTTGTAATGGTTCTGTTTTGGATGATTTATTTATTGGGCAATTATTTTTGAAAGATCAAAAATAATTTTATTTCAGAAAAGTTTTGAATGCCCAGATCATTCCAATGAAATGGTCCCTTTCATCTCCTTTCATTCCTATAGAAAATCCATTCAATAATTTTTCGGTCACTCCTAAATTATCCCTCAAGTCACTCACACCTTCTAGGACAGTATCCAACTCCTTTCCACCTTACAAAAATATTTCTATTATATTTATTAAATTCCAAAGTTGCAATTTATTCTATTCATGGTTTCCTTGGGTTGCAAAGGAACTATATTTTCTACAATTCTTCAGCTCCCACCAAAATTATCCTAGCAACTAGACAGTACCCACAACCCATTTCACCAAAAACTTTGGGTTCCACAGTTCAAAATTTTCAAATGCCATTCAATTCAAATTTGGACCAGAAATGAACTCTCTGATCAAAACCCAATTTAAATAGCTCCATAAATTCTAAAACTTTGCCAGACTCTCTCTTATGCATCAACACCTTACCACAAAAATCCTCACAAATTCCTAAAATCCCTAGCACCCTCAGGCATTTCATAAATCGCTTTGGAAGGCCATGTTTCGATCGTCTCGTTCTCAAACACCAGGCAGTTCGAGGACACAACGAGAGGGATCGAATCTTGCGGGTAAAGTGTACAAACCTCTGCAGAGTGTCAAACTAATCGATTAGCCGTGTCCCCGGTTATGGACAACATGAGCACCGGAGATGATACTATCAGCCAGTCTCAACACAATTAATAAATTATTATGATGAGTGGGTCTATTAATAATTTTGGGACATGAGAATTGGTTGGTGGAACCATCTCATTAACAACCAACATTTGTAGTGATATTCCAATTGACCCCTTTGTTGTAGGGAAAATAAAACCAGCTTTTCTGCAAAAACTTAGACACAGAGCCACAAAGCCTTTTGCATATAGAATAGTCTTTATCATTTCTTTCTATGGTGATCTTGCCGGTACATTCAATGTACTGACCTACACGGCTGCAACGTCTTATGTTGCAGATATCTTTTCTACGACGAGTAAGAGTACGATTCAGGGTTACGGTCTACACTCAACCTGCCGTTGGTGTTTATTGGGACTCCACTCCCGTTGACTGTTTCCGCTGAGATTTAAGAGGTATATATCAATATTTACGTTATTTACATGTGATTGCACTTTGATATATACATTGATGTACTGTGTGTGCCAGCATACTGATCCAGGGATGGCACTAACACACAGAGGCTTGACTCGTTTTGAGTCGGGACGCTACACGCGCGCGCGCCATCGGCCACCCCCCTGCTGCAGAATCCCCTCCGCCGGTGTGCCTCCGCCCGCACCAACGGACGACAACGTCGGCCATCTCCACCGGCGCGCGCGCGCCGCCCGCACCAACAACGGCTCGGCCATCTACACGGTGATGCTCGGTTGTTGCTTGAATTCATTGCTTTTGCTATATATGTTCATTGCCTGTGCTATATATGTTCATGTTCACGGGTTGATTTCAAATGGTTTCTATTAATTGCCTGTGCTATATATGTTCGTGTTCAGGGGTTGTTGTGCTATGATGGATGAATATGATACAATTGATTGTGATGTATGTCGATGCTCATGGTTTGATTTACATGGAATAGAAAAGAGTGCCAAAGTTTTGACGAAATGTTGATTCACTTCCATTTCGTCGAATTTCTGGAATTCTATACATCCAATTTTTCGCAAAGGTTATGCCAAATTTTTTTGATAAATGGCAATGGCCGGTGGTGAATTGGATGATGCGGTTTAGTTGTCTTCTTTTACAGGGAATATGAATGAATGCGAAAGTTTTGACGAAATGTTGATTCACTTCCATTTCATCGGATTTCTTGCATTCATTTAATACGTCCAATTGTTAGCAATGGTTATGCCAATTTTGTTTTTTGATAAGTGGCGATGGCCGGTTGGTGAATTTCATTGCGGTTTTGTTGTCTTCTTTTACAGGGAATAGAAATGAGTGCCAAAGTTTTGACGAAATGTTAATTCACTTCCATTTCGTCGATTTTCTGGCACTTAATATGTCTCTTTTTGAGCACTCATCTTGCCAATTTTTTTATTATTAATATGTAATTCTTTTTTTACTCATTATGGATGCAATCTTCATTTTGCAGATAAAAGATGGTGAGACATACACAGTCTCGGAATGAGGCTTTCACTCCCCAACAGGATGAGCCAGGTTATGCTTACGAGTTGCACGAGGAGATCAATCATGCTGCAGATGGAGGGGTAGATGCGGAAGAAGATTCAGATGCTGTTGAGGAGGAACGGCCAGATGCAGAAGGATATTCCGACGATGTTGCTGAAGAGGAAGTGCAAGATGGCCAACATGTGGGAGAAGAGTTGGATGGTGCTGAAGAGGAAGGAGACCTCAATGGTGCAAAAGCTGATTTGGAAAAGCAGTCGCGAAAGCGTAGGTCATGGAATAAGGTGCCTACAGCTACTTACATAATAGAACGGATTAACAAAGAGGGGAGACCCGTTAGTCCGATCAAGAACGCAATGAAATGGGGTAACGTCCTAGGTGCCGTCGCCCGTGAAAACTGTGGCATCAACGTTAGATGCTTAAGGGGCCCTAAAAACGAGCAATGGTCAAACCTCCTGTTAGGAAAGATGAGAGATATTTTCAAGTTCAACAACCGAGACAATGCACTTGCAGAAATCCATGCCATATGCGTGTTCACTAAGGCCTTGAATAGTAATAGATATCGTGCAAACAAGCTACTTGATGACGGGTATGATTTAGAGTATATCAAAAATCAATATCCTAGCACTACCGATGAGGAATGGAAGGAGTTCCTTGATTACCGAGACACAAATGCATACAAACAGGACAAAGAGAAGTTTGCGCAGCTCCGAGGCCAAATGGTAGGGAACCACAATCTAGGCACCCATGGTTATGAAGGGAAGCAGCCAATCTGGGATAAGCATGTGATGACCCACAAGTATAGGGGATCCATCGCAGTCCTTTCGATAAGTAAGACTGTCGAATCCAACGAGGAGCGGAAGGAAATGACAAGCGGTTTTCAGCAAGGTATTCTCTGCAAGTACTGAAAGTAGCGGTAACAGATAATTTTTATAGCAAGATAATTCGTAACAAGTAACAAGTAACAAATATAATAAAGTGCAGCAAGGTGGCCCAATCCTTTTTGTAGCAAAGGACAAGCCAGAACGAACTCGTATAATAAGCAAAGCGTTATCGAGGACACATGGGAATTTCATCTAGTCACTTTCATCATGTTTGTTTGATTCGCGTTCGCTACTTTGATAATTTCGTATGTGGGTGGACCGGTGCTTGGATGCCGTTCTTACTTGAACAAGCCTCCCACTTATGATTACCCCCTCTCGCAAGCATCCGCAACTAAGAAAGAAGAATTAAGATAAATCTAACCATAGCATTAAACATATGTATCCAAATCAGCCCCTTACGGAATAGCGCATAAACTAGGGTTTAAGCTTCTGTCACTCTAGCAACCCATCATCTAATTACTACTCCACAATGCATTCCCTTAGGCCCAAAGATGGTGAAGTGTCATGTAGTCGACGTTCACATGACACCACTAAGAGAATCAACAACATACATATCATCAAAATATCGAACGAATACCAAATTCACATGATTACTTATGACAAGACTTCTCACATGTCCTCAAGAACAAAAGTAACTACTCACAAATCATTTTCATGTTCAAGATTAGAGGGGTATTGAATAGCATTAAGGATCTGAACATATACCAAATAAACCAACTAGCATCAACTACAAGATGTAATTAACACTACTAGCTACCCACAGGTACCAATCTGAGGTTTTGAGACAAAGATTGAATACAAGAGATGAACTAGGGTTTGAGATGAGATGGTGCTGGTGAAGATGTTGATGAAGATTGGTCCTCCCACGATGAGAGAATCGTTGGTGATGTCGATGGCTCCGATTTCCCCCTCCCGGAGGGAAGTATCCCCGGCGGAATCGCTCCGCCGGAGAGCAAAATAGCTCCTGCCCAGGTTCCGCCACGAGACGGCGGCGCTTCATCCCAAAAGCCTTCTCTTTATTTTTTTTCTAGGTCAAATAGCTTCATATAGCAAAAGGAGGGGGCCAGACGCCAGCTGTGGGCCCCACAAGGCACTAGGGCGCGCCCAGGGGGTGGCCGCGCCCTACTGCCTTGTGGGCAGCTGGTGGGTCCCCTCTGTAAAATCTTTTCTCCAGTATTTTTTATATATTCAATAAAAAATCTCTGTGAAATTTCTGGTCAATTGGAGCTCTGTAGAATAGGTATCTCTGATATGGCTATTTCATGTCCAGAATTCCAGCTATCGGCATTCTCCCTCTTCATGTAAATCTTGCAAATTAAGAGAGAAAAGGCATAAGAATTGTATGAGAAAGTGAAAAAAAATCAAAAACATAATAAATACTAGTAGAAAATGATGATGCAAATTGGACGTATCAACTCCCCCAAGCTTAGACCTCGCTTGCCCTCAAGCGAAAAGTCGAAATCGATAATCATGACCACATGTTTAGAGAGAGAGACGTCGATAAAAATAAAATACGACATGGAGCATCATGATCTTTATTATAACAGCAATATGTCATCATAAAACTTCTCATGAAGAAGTGACAATTCATTCACAAGTTAAAGTATGAACCATAAACCAAATTGAAAACTAACAAACTATGATCTCAGTCACTCAAGCAATTGCAATTCATCATATTATCAGAAAGAGTCTATGTAAGAGCTTTGTTTAGCAAGTTCACATACTCAACTATCATTTAGTCTTCTATGATTGCTGACACTCACGGCATACTTATGGAGCAAAAGTTTCAGTCGAATACATAGAAAGATAGGGGCTTATAATCTCGCCTCCCAACGTATTTACCTCAAGGGTAATGTCAACAATAATAACTCATGATCACCTACATTCAACTGGATATATATGCATGGATCAATCCCCACCACATGATGTTTGCCAAAAGAGAAAATAAAAACGGAATAGAGAAGAATACTAATGACTCTTGCATGAAAGTAAATACATAAAGTAAAAGATAGGCCATTCGCAGAGGGAAGCAGAGGTTGTCATGCACTTTTGTTTTTGGATGTGCAAGCTCTTAATGTAAAGGAACGTCACTTTATATTGCCCCTTGTGATAGAGACCTTTATTATGCAGTCTGTCGCTTTTATTGCTCCACCATCACAAGATCGTACAAACCTTATTTTCCCTTACAATAAAAGTTCATACATATTTAGGAGTAATTTTTATTACTTTGCACCGATGACAACTTACTTGAAGGATCTTATTCAATCCATAGGTAGATATAATGGACTCTCATGGCATGAAACTGGGTTTAATGGTTTTTGGATGCACAAGTAGTATCTCTACTTGGTGCGGATTTTTTGGCTAGCAAAGATAGGTGGCAAACACCACATGTTAGAGGATCCAAAACAATATAACTTCTATGTGAATATAAGCAAACATAACCCATTACGTTGTCTTCCTTGTCCAACGTCAACTAATTGTCATAGAATATTTGATGGGGGCTCACAATCATAAAAGATGTCCAAGATAGTATATTTATATGTGAGACCTCTCTTCATTTCTTAGTTTTTCATGAATTTCTACAATGACCAATGCTATGTTTGTCAACTTCCAACAAGTTTTATCAATTATACTTCTTTTATGTGAAGTCATCACTCCCCATGGGATTAGCATATGATCTTACTTTTTATTCTTTATTTCTAAGATTGGATCATCAAAAGCAAAACACTCAACTCAAACTAATCTTTATTATATAACTTTCACACATGATTACATAGATAGATAGATCACACAGCAAGCACTCAAAACTAAATCATACTAAAACTGTATTCCTCTAAATCACGAAATAACTAAGGATCGAACTAAGATAGATAATGATGATGAGAAAGTGATGGTGATACGATACCAGGGCGCCTCCCCCAAGCTTGGCACAAGCCAAGGGGAGTGCCCATACCCATGTACTCAAGTTTCCTTCTTCGGTGATGGTGGTGATGAAGTGGGCTTTGTCCTTCATAACATTAATTAGGATCTCCTTTAAGCTTTGAATTTCTCGGAGCACATGCTGTATCATCTCTGTATTCCTTTGGACTTCGCCCATGATATGCTTATTCTCTGGCCCCCAAGCATTCTTTCCTGCATCACTTTCACTTGGACGAGAGATATCCCAATTGGAGGGTATGTGCATACGAGGAGTATTTTCAACCCCATAATTGTGAACCAAATTATGAAAGTTGTTCCGATGTAACCTGTGTAAGGGCCTCCTAGGGGGAAACCCTTCTTGTACCTCTGGACTCCCATGGCTTGTAGTGCTTCTCACGGCTTGATGTGGGTTTGGAATTGTGGAGATACCGGCAAGGGTGCCCCTCTCGGAGGCTGGAGGGTGGACCTCAAGCGAATCTCCATCATTTTCTTCCATGGTAACCTCTCCTTCCCGCTCCCGCCTGAGCTCCATCTGCAGCAACCAAGCATCGTCCCCCACATTATTTGAGGAAGAGGAAGACATGATGCCTGGCTTCGAGGTCTGACAGAAAACAGCATGAAACAAGAACAGGGAGAAAACCTGCGATGTGTTGGTCAAAACATACGGGAGTATATATAAAGAATTTTTATCTTGCAAAACAAGCAATAATGGAAGAAAACGGAGTCGGGAAGGCACACGTGGGGCCCACAAGGCACTAGGGCGCGCCCAGGGGGTGGCCGTGCCCTACTGCCTTGTGGGCAGCACGTGGGTCCCCTCGGCTGTTTCTTATTTTTGTAATTTTTCTAATATTCCAAAACTGACATAAATATTTTTTATGGAATTTTTGGAGTCGGTTTACTTACCGTATCACATACCTACCCCCTTTCAGGATTCTCGAGCGTTGCGGAAGGACTCTTTCATGTGTTCTTCCGGTGTAATTGTTTCAATAATATTAGTTTCAACATTAATAGGAGTACCTGAAATATAGTGCTTAATTCTTTGCCCATTCACCACTCTCGGATTAGTGCCTTTGGAGTTGTTTATTTTGATGGCTCCGGAGCGATAAACTTCTTCGATGATATACAGTCCTTCCCATTTAGAGAGAAGTTTTCCTGCAAAGAATCTCAAACGAGAATTGTATAATAGAACATGATCACCTACTTTGAATTCCCGTTTTTGAATTCTTTTGTCATGCCACCTTTTAACTTTTTCTTTAAACAACTTAGCATTATCATAGGCTTGGGTTCTCCATTCATCTAAGGAGCTAATATCAAATAACCTCTTCTCACCGGCAAGTTTAAAATCATAATTAAGTTCTTTAATTGCCCAATAAGCTTTATGTTCTAATTCAAGAGGTAAATGACATGCTTTTCCATAAACCATTTTATACGGAGACATACCCATAGGATTTTTATATGCAGTTCTGTAAGCCCATAATGCATCATCAAGTTTCTTAGACCAATTATTTCTGGATCTATTAACAGTCTTTTGCAAAATCAATTTTATTTCCCTATTAGTTAATTCAACTTGACCACTAGACTGAGGATGGTAAGGGGATGCAATTCTATGGTTAACATCG
Organism: Elymus sibiricus; assembly: GCA_039707655.1. Lineage (NCBI taxonomy): Eukaryota > Viridiplantae > Streptophyta > Magnoliopsida > Poales > Poaceae > Elymus > Elymus sibiricus. The sequence continues at coordinate 17,508,485 of CM077664.1, read as the reverse complement.
TATTTAGCAAGCAATTTACGGAAAGCACCATGAATAAATGTGAACCACCATCAGTCATTAAATATCTAGGGACTCCAAACCTCGAGAAAATGACTCCTTTAAGCATTTTAATAGAAATGTTATGATCAGCACTACTAGTTGGAATAGCTTCTACCCACTTAGTAATGTAATCAACAGCAACTAAAATATGTGTATACTCATTGGATTTAGGAAAAGGTCCCATATAATCAAAACCCCAAACATCAAATGGTTCAATAACAAGTGAATAATTCATAGGCATTTCGTGACGTCTACCAACATTACCAATTCTTTGACATTCATCACAAGAAAGGACAAACTTACGTGCATCCTTGAAAAGAGTAGGCCAATAAAAACCAGATTGTAATACCTTGTGTGCAGTTCGGTCACCCGCATGATGTCCTCCATAGGCCTCGGAGTGACACTTACGCAGGATTTGTTCCTGTTCATGCTCAGGTACACAACATCTAATAATACCATCTACTCCTTCCTTATATAGATGTGGGTCATCCCAAAAGTAATGTCTTAAATCAAAGAAAAACTTTTTCTTTTGTTGATATGTAAAGCTAGGTGGTATGTATTTAGCAACAATGTAATTAGCATAGTCTGCATACCAAGGAGTATTACGAGAAGCATTTATCACAGCCAATTGTTCATCACGAAAATCATCATTAATAGGAAGTGGGTCATCAAGAACATTTTCCATTCTAGACAAGTTATCTGCTACGGGATTCTCAGCTCCCTTCCTATCAACAATATGCAAATCAAATTCTTGTAGCAGAAGAACCCATCTAATAAGTCTAGGCTTAGCATCTTTCTTTTCCATAAGGTATTTAATAGCAACATGATCAGTGTGAACAGTAACCTTGGAATCAACAATATAAGATCAAAATTTATCACATGCAAACACAACTGCTAAAAATTCTTTCTCGGTAGTAGCATAATTCCTTTGAGCGCTATCTAGAGTTTTACTAGCATAATGGATAACATTTAATTTCTTATCAACTCTCTATCCTAGAACAGCACCAACAGCATAACCACTAGCATCACACATAATTTCAAAAGGTAGGTTCCAATCAGGTGGCTGAACAATAGGTGCAGAAATTAAGGCGTTCTTAAGTATTTCAAAGGCTTCTACACAATCATCATCAAAAACAAACGGAACATCTTTTTGCAAGAGATTGGTAAGAGGTCTAGAAATTTTAGAGAAGTCTTTTATAAACCTTCTATAGAAACCAGCATGACCAAGGAAACTTCTTATACCTTTGATATCTTTAGGACATGGCATTTTCTCAATAGCATCAACCTTAGCTTTATCAACTTCAATACCTCTTTCAGAAATTTTATGCCCAAGGACTATACCTTCATTAACCATAAAGTGGTACTTCTCCCAATTCAAGACAAGATTAGTTTCTTCGCATCTCTGCAAAACTCGATCAAGGTTGCTCAAGCAATCATCAAAAGAAGTTCCGTAAACGGAGAAATCATCCATGAAAACCTCAACAATCTTTTCACAAAAGTCGGAGAATATAGCAGACATACATCTTTGAAAGGTAGCAGGTGCATTACATAAACCAAAAGGCATACGACAATAAGCATAAATTCCAAAAGGACAAGTAAAGGTGGTTTTCTCTTGATCTTCAGGTGATACAGGTATTTGAGAGAAACCAGAGTAACCATCTAGGAAACAAAAGTGTGTACGCTTAGACAATCTTTCTAACATTTGATCAATAAAAGGCAAGGGGTAATGATCTCTCCTAGTAGCTTTATTTAATTTTCTGAAATCAATTACCAGCCTATAACCAGTTACAATTCTTTGTGGGATAAGTTCATTTTTATCATTAGGAACAACGGTAATACCTTCTTTTTTAGGAACACAATGAACAGGACTTACCCATCTACTATCAGCTATGGGATAAATTATACCTGCTTCCAGAAGCTTTAATATTTCAGTTCTTACCACATCCTTCATTTTAGGATTTAATCGTCATTGGTGGTCGATAACTGGTTTAGCATCAGGCTCCATATTAATTTTGTGCTGACATAGAGTGGGACTAATGCCCTTAAGATCATCAAGAGTATATCCAATAACGGCACGGTGCTTCCTCGGAGTTTTAAGTAATCTCTTTTCTTCATGCTCTGAAAGGTTAGCACTAATAATAATAGGATATATCTTATTTTCATCAAGATAAGCATATTTAAGAGTATCAGGTAATTGCTTCAATTCAAGTACAGGATCACCCTTGGGTGGAGGTGGACCTCCCAAGGTTTCAACAGGCAGATTATGTTTAAGGATAGGTGCTTGTTTAAAGAATAATTCATCTATTTCATTTCTTTCACTCATATGCATGTCATTCTCATGCTCAAGCAAATATTGTTCTAGTGGATCAGTAGGAGGCACAGCAATAGAAGCAAGACCAATGATTTCATCCTTACTAGGCAATTCTTTATCATGAGGTTGTCTACGGAACTTAGAGAAATTAAACTCATGAGACATCTCACCAAAATTAACACTAACAATTTCTTTAGTGCAATCAATCTTAGCATTAACAGTATTCAAGAAGGGTCTACCAAATATAATGGGACAAAAATCATCTTGTGGCGATCCAAGAACAAGAAAATCAGTAGGATATTTGATCTTACCACACAAGACTTCAACATCTCTAACAATCCCAAGCGGTGAAATAGTATCTCTATTTGCAAGCTTAATAGTAACATCAATATCTTCAATCTCAACGGGTGCAATATCATTCATGACTTCTTGATAGATAGTAAACGGAATAGCACTCACACTAGCACCAATATCACATAAACCATGATAACAATGATCTCCAATTTTAACAGAAATAACAGGCATGCCAACTACAGGTTTATTTTTATCTTTAGGGTCTGGCTTAGCAATTCTAGTTGCTTCATCACAGAAATATATAACATGTCCATCAATATTATCAACCAAAAGATCTTTAACCATTGCAACACTAGGTTCAACTTTAATTTGCTCAGAAGGTCTAGGTGCTCAAATTTTACTCTTATTGACTACAGTTGAAGCTTTGGCATGTTCCTTAATCCTAAATATAAGCAGTAGGCACAACTGGATCAACATGGTAAACAATTGTTTCTTCTTTAATACTAACATGTTCTTCTTTCAATTCAATAGGTGGATGATATTTAAACCATTTCTCCTTAGGGAGATCAACATGAGCAGCAAAGGATTCACAAAAAGTAGCTACTATCTCAGAGTCAAGTCCATATTTAGTACTAAACTTACGAAAAGCATCAGTTTCCATAAAAGATTTAACACAATCAAACTCAAGATTTATACCTGACTCATTACCTTTGTCGATTTCCCAATCCTCATAATTGCGTTTAATTCTTTCAAGAAGGTCCCATCTGGATTCAATAGTTTTCTTCATAAAGGAACCAGCAGAAGAAGTATCGAGCATGGATTGATCATTATGAGAAAGCCGAGCATAAAAGTTTTGAAGGATTATTTCTCTTGAGAGCTCATGATTGGGGCACGTATGCAACATATACTTAAGCCTCCCCCAAGTTTGAGAGATAATTTCTCCTTCACGAGGCCAAAAATTATATATATAATTCCGATCACGATGAACCAAATGCATAGAATAAAATTTCTGGTGGAATTCCAGCTTCAACCAGTTCCAGTCCCATGTATCAGTATCATCACACAGCCTGTACCATGTCAATGCCTTTCCCTCCAAAGATAAAGGGAATACTTTCTTCTTAACTCCATCTCCGGATAAACCTGCAAGCTTAAACAATCCACAAATTTCATCCACATAGATCAAGTGCATATCAGGATGTACCGTCCCATCTCCTGCATAAGGATTAGCCAGCAATTTCTCTATCATACCCGAAGGAATTTCATAATAAATATTTTTAGTACGTTCAATACGTGGAGGAGCAACTCTTATTTATTCCGGTCGAGGTGAAGATACCCCGAACAAGCCCCTCAAAGGATTACTTTCCATAGTGACAAGTGACAATAAATTTCAGCACGTAATATAAATGTTTCCTTACCAAATTCCACTCACCAAAGGCACTTCACTTCCCGGCAATGGCGCCAGAAAAGAGTCTTGATGACCCACAAGTATAGGGCATCAATCGTAGTCCTTTCGATAAGTAAGAGTGTCGAACCCAACGAGGAGCAGAAGGAAATGACAAGCGGTTTTCAGCAAGGTATTCTCTGCAAGTACTGAAAGTAGCGGTAACAGATAATTTTGATAGCAAGATAACTCGTAACAAGTAACAAGCAACAAATATAATAAAGTGCAGCAAGGTGGCCCAATCCTTTTTGTAGCAAAGGACAAGCCGGAACGAACTCGTATAATAAGCAAAGCGTTCTCGAGGACACATGGGAATTTCATCTAGTCACTTTCATCATGTTTGTTTGATTTGCGTTCGCTACTTTGATAATTTGGTATGTGGGTGGACCAGTGCTTGGGTGCTTTTCTTACTTGAACAAGCCTCCCACTTATGATTACCCCATTTCGCAAGCATCCGCAACTACGAAAGAAGAATTAAGATAAATCTAACCATAGCATTAAACATATGGATCCAAATCAGCCCCTTACGGAATAGCGCATAAACTAGGGTTTAAGCTTCTGTCACTCTAGCAACCCATCATCTAATTACTACTCCACAAGGTATTCCCTTAGGCCCAAAGATGGTGAAGTGTCATGTAGTCGATGTTCACATGACACCACTAAGAGAATCAACAACATACATATCATCAAAATATCGAACGAATACCAAATTCACATGATTACTTATGACAAGACTTCTCCCATGTCCTCAAGAACAAAAGTAACTACTCACAAATCATGTTCATGTTCAAGATCAGAGGGGTATTGAATAGCATTAAGGATCTGAACATATAATCTTCCACCAAATAAACCAACTAGCATCAACTACAAGATGTAATCAACACTACTAGCAACCCACGGGTACCAATCTGAGGTTTTGAGACAAAGATTGAATACAAGAGATGAACTAGGGTTTGAGATGAGATGGTGCCGGTGAAGATGTTGATGAATATTGGTCCTCCCACGATGACAGGATCGTTGGTGATGTCGATGGCTCCAATTTCCCCCTCCCGGAGGGAAGTATCCCCGGCGGAATCGCTCTGCTGGAGAGCAAAATAGCTCCTGCCCAGGTTCCGCCTCGAGACGGCGGCGCTTTGTCCCAAAAGCCGTCTCTTTATTTTTTCTAGGTCAAATGGCTTCATATAGCAGAAGGAGGGGGCCAGACGCCAGCTGTGGTCCCCACAAGGCACTAGGGCGCGCCCAGGGGGTGGCTGCGCCCTACTGCCTTGTGGGCAGCTGGTGCGTCCCCTTTGTAAACTCTTTTCTCCAGTATTTTTTATATATTCAATAAAAAATCTCCGTGAAATTTCAGGTCAATTGGAGCTCTGTAGAATAGGTATCTCTGATATGGCTATTTTAGGTCTAGAATTCCAGCTGCCGGCATTCTCCCTCTTCACGTAAATCTTGCTAATTAAGAGAGAAAAGGCATAAGAATTGTACCATAAAGTGAAATAATGATCAAAAACATAATAAATAATAGTAGAAAATCATGATGCAAATTGGACGTATCAGCATGATGCTATGTTTTCTTCACAAGGTCAACCGACACCCTTCAGTAATATCCTGGATCCGTGTGCCAAGAAATATTTTCGATCCTTAGCGGTGCTTAATAAAGACACCAGACTCTACTACTTCGAAGACCCTGCGGTGGCGAAGGCTGCCGAAAGAGCGGTACGTAATTAGCCTATACAACCACACTTTCCATCATATATATATGTTTAGGAGCAGTTTCTAAATGATATTAGTTTGTTCATGCAGGCAAATTTTACCCAAAACACACCAAGCTCTGAAGAGTCGCCGGATGCCCCAAGGTGGTCATCTGACCCAATTCTGTATGCCCTCGACAAGAAGAGAGAGCCCACACGAGGCCGTAAGCTCAGCGCCGGCGGTACTTTCTGGGATGCCTACTATCCCCGCAAGAAAAGGATGACTAATTCGGAAAAAGAAAGAAGGGACAGAGAAAAGGTTAAAGAAAGTCTTACCTGATTTTCAGGCAGAGGTTCAGAAGCATATTCAGTCAAAAGGGTCGACAAATATGCCAGAAATGGTGGATACACCGCCGGCCCTTACTCCCACAAAGATCATAAGCCCCTCGGTCATTAATGTCATGCATGGTCATGGTGGGTCACCACAATCGTTGGAGGAAGAAATTCCTTGCACTCTCCTAGCTAGAGTGAGTACTAATGGCGACTTGTTGGAGGCTGCAAAAGCTAGATTCTTTACAGGAAATGTCATGCACAACAGCAAATCAAATGAGAACGTGCGGAAGGTTTCTTTGCTTAGGGTGTTCCCGGAATATCACAATTTGATTCTGCCACAAAACATTATAGAAGAGGGTGATGAGCCACAGCCCCTTTCGGAATGCTTTGCTGGTTACCTCAAGTGACCTGCAATGCATATCATAATGGAAAATCCATCCCCAAATAGAACACCGTCTCCCACCATCCCCGGCATTGCAGCACCATCGCCATCTCCCAACATCCACGGTGTTGGACCGCCACCTAGACGATCTCCTCTAGGTCTTTGCAACCCCGTATCGGCTAAGGATGTGCAGGAAGAGCACATGCTTGAAGAATCACAAAATCCTAATTATGCTGCAGATGAGGAGACACCCCCAGCCCTTCCCGGGACGCAACCTTGCAAACAACCAAAGTTTACTCCAACAACACTAAAGAATGTGGTGGCCCAAGAAGCGATGTCCTGTCCGCCCATTTCTGTCCAACTGGTGAGAAAAAGAAACACGCATCTAAAGGCTGCGAAAATGAATACTAAGGGAAAAACTTCTACCACCACACGTGCACCGATAAAGAAGGCACCAAAGAAGTCCTTGGCATATGAACAATGTGCTGACAACCCAAATGCACCTGTCTATATCCCGGGTCAGAGAATGGTACCAGACAAAGCGTACGCGCATCTGAGGCTTGAGATGAAGATTCTACATGACAAAATTGTGGAATCAGAGCTAGCCAATAATAAGCAAGGATCCATCGTTAACCCAACACATTACACTGCGAAGGTGCCAAAGGGATATACTTTCTTTGAAAAATTCAGCGGGGACAAAATATATGTAGATTTCAAAGAGATCTTCTATATGCTCAGATTCTGTAGTATTGAGACTTGTCTAATGAGGCTATGGGCGCTTTTTCAAGCCACTGAGGTAAGAAGCAAGAAAATTTCCGATGTCGCCATAGCCGACCCTTATCTCATGAACGAGGAAAACCTAAAAAATGAGGAAGGGAGGCGGTGCATGAAGAGATACCTTCTGGATTTCATGCAATAGAACAAGCTTAAAAACTTCCTCCTCATGCCGTACCGACCCATGTACGTCCTTCTTTGGCTTCACGCTTTCACTTTTGTACCTTTCCTTCATATATATGTTGTCACGTCTCAAAATTTGTAACTTTGTCATGATCGCGCGGTATGTTTATTCTGTTTTGCGCAGCAACCATTGGGTTCACCTAGTGCTAAGACCGCCAAGGTGCAATTGTTACTTGCTAGATTCCATGAAGAGCCCGGGAAAAGACTGGTCCCTCCTGAAGGACCTTCTCGATGATTGTCTTTTTGATTGGAATACTACAGGAGGCCACACGGTTGAGAAACACTACAAAGGAAGTGGAAAGAAAATGATTGCCTTCAAATGGAACACTCTATCTTGTATGCAACAACCGCCGACTAGTCTGACCTATGGCTTCTACACCTGCATTCACATGGAAGAATTCATATGGTCCGCGAAAATGTTAAATCAGCATGATAAAATCCTCAAATGGGGTCAAGAAGTACAAAACAATCAGCCCGAAGCTGGCTTGGTGCTCAAAGAACTACAAGTCAAGTTAGCGGCTATCATAAACAAGGAGGTCCGCTTCTCGTCCAGCCTATTCTATTATAACTCCGAAGAAGATGCGTCCAACCAACCAAAGAGCCTTACCTAGCGCATTGCAGTGGGCAAAACTGAAACCGTGACTAAACATATTTGGCGTCATGCACTATGTAGTTGATGACCATGTTTGTGTAACTCGTTTATTCTTAATGTACTTCTCGTTCTTTATTTTCAGTGATTACCACTAGTTTTATTCCTGATTTGCTCGCATTTAATTGATAACTGTCCCCTATTTGCATCAGCTAACGCTGCTGTGGCAGCATAATATATGCTATTATGCTGCCACGGCAGCGTTTTTTATTCTAGCCTGGTGCATCAATCAGTGGCGGGCACAAACAAGAGCCCGCCGCTCGTACTTCACATGATACTAGCGGGCGCGGGTACTCGCCCGCCATAGGTATGGCTGCCCGCCACTACTAAGAGATGGTCAACACTGGCGGGCAGGTTGCCCCGCTCGCCACTGTTAGGGACCTACAAGTGGCGGGCGGGCGCCCGCCACTGATGCCCCCTTAGCAGTGGCAGGAGGTCAGTGGCGGGCGGCCCTGAGAGCCTGGCCCGCCACTACTAGGCTTTTTGCACCCGCCACTGCTGGGCATTCCTGCAGTAGTAAAGTGTTTATGGTGCAGAAATCGGCTAAGTTCAAGAAGAGTTGGTCCAAGAAGAAGGCTAAGGCAAAGGGCACGGATACAGTAACCTCCACCGCTGAGCCAAAGTCAGGACCGGATTCGAAGACCATTTGCTATCATTGCAAGGAAACTGGTCACTGGAAGAGGAACTGTAGCAAGTGGCTTGCTGAGCATGGCAAGAAGGCCGGAAATGCTTCTTCGGGCAAAGGTACACTGGTTACATATGTTATAGACATTTACCTTGCTAACATACGTACACTACTAGGGAAAAGCTTATAGGTAGAACATTAGTAGTAGCGCAGGAAAATATGCAGCGCTGCTGCTAATTAGCAGTAGCATTGGGTTTGGACAGTGCTACAAGTAAGGCCTTAGCAGTAGCGCTGGAAATACTTGCCGCGCTACTGCTACGTGGGCCCCAACGTGCCCACCGACGCTAGTTGTAGTAGTAGTGCCCTACCAAATACAGCGCTATTGCTAATATTTTATCAGTAGCGCCGGCTCTGACAAAACCGCTACTACTATTGGGCCCCACTTAGTAGTAGCGCTGCGCCGAACGAGCGCTACTACTATGCACCTTAGCAGTAGCGCCGGCAAAAATACAGCGCTACTGCTAGGCGTGACTGGTGCCACCTTTTCACCCACCCCCTCTCCCCCTCCCCCTTCCTCCCCCCTTTGCCCTCTCCCCTCCTTTCCCCTCTCCCCTCTCTAAGTTACTTCTCCACCATTATTGCCCTTCTTCTCTCTTCCTTCTACCTCTCTTCTCTCCCCATTAATGCCCCCTCCACCATAATTCTCCTCCATAAATGGCCTCTTTTCTCCATCTTCCTCATTTATTTGGCTCTCCCTCCTTCCATACATATATATCCCTTTCCCACTCCTAGATTTGTCTCATAGCTACCTAGCTCATCTCTCTCCCTCTCCATTAGTTAGCTAGAGTCATCTCTCCTCCCAACAACTTGATCTAGCTAGCTAGCCATCCACTTTCGATCCCTATAGGTAGCGAAGGCCTCATCTAACCGTGCTCGATCTCTCTCGGGAGATAGGTGAGTAAAAAGTTGTGCATTTCAAGAATGGGAATATGTGTGTTTGCGATATGAAGGGATTTGTGCGAGTGACATGCCCCCTGAGTTGCTTATGTTTTGCCGAAATGTCGATTTATTTCCGTTTCGGCGAATTTCGAGCAAACTCGATATGTCCTATTTTTAGGCAAGGTCATGCCAAATTTTTGTATGACTTTGATGCATGCATGCATTTTGTTTATAATCCTTTTGCTTGTTATACCGCGCAGTAGGTCATGAAGGTGAGTGGAAGGAAGGTGGAGCGATACTTGCAATCCGTGGTGAAGGACATGTATGCAAATAATCGGACTGGGATTAGATGTCCGTGTACAAGATGCAAAGAAGGAGTCATTTTGGACCCCTTTGATCGTGGCAGTTTGAAGGTGCACCTGCTCATGAATGGTTTCATGGATGGCTATACTCGGTGGATAAGTGAAGATGATGATGAGGACGTCCACATGGCAGGCAATAACGACATGGGGCTAGACGAAGAGATGACCGATCGACCCGAAGACGATGGCGCCGGACATGGTGGCGGGGAAGAGTCCGGACATGGCGGCGGAGAAGATTCCGGACACGGCGAAGAAGAGTCCGGACATGGCGGAGAAGAGGCGGTGGACATGCCGCAGTCTTCGACGCTACTAAGTTCAGTCGTGCAGGACCCTCATGTTCGAGACCTGCTTCGCAAGAATACGACTAGCGACAGAGCTGCTTCTAGAGAGGAGACCAAGCTGGTGCAACTGGAAGTAGACTCGAAGACTCCATTGTATGACGGTTGCGATCCCGAGGTGACCCGCTTGAGTTTCACGCTCGAACTTCTAAAGACGAAGGCCAAAAACAAATGGACAGACGCAAGCCTCGATGAGCATTTGAAGCATCTACATAATAAAGTTCTTCCCGCGGGGAATGTGTGTCCTACTAGTGTCGAGGAGGCCAAGAAAATCGTTTGCCCTCTTGATCTGTCGCACATTAGATACCACGCATGCATCAAGGATTGCATCATTTATTGGGAGGAGCACACGGAAAAAACCAGCTGTCCAGTGTGCAATGCTTCTCGATACAAGAAGGCCGGAAAGAAAGCTCCTTAGAAAGTTGTATGGTACTTTCCGATCACTCCCCGTCTGCGGCGGTATTTCGTAGATCCTAAGGAAGCAAAGCTCATGCGCTGGCATGCGGAGAGGAAGAAGCCCGACGATGGAGATGATCCGAAGCTGAGACACCTCGCAGATGCTAGCCAGTGGAGAGCATTCAACGCCGAATATCGATTTTTCGTAGAAGATGCAAGGAACATCGTGCTTGGCGCGAGTACCGATGGCATGAATCTGTTTGGAAACCAGAACACCAACCACAGCACATGGCCCGTCTTTGTATGGATGTACAACCTCCCCCCATGGAAGTGCATGAAGACAAAGTACATACACATGAGCATGCTGATTCAAGGGCCGAAACAACCGGGAAATGATATTAACCTGTATCTGGGGCTACTAAAAGAGGAGCTACACACGTTATGGAAATCACCGGTCAAGACATGGGACGCCAGCACAGGAGATTATTTCTATATGAGAGCCGCGCTGATGACGACGGTGCACGACTATCTCGGTTACGGGTATGTCTCAGGCCAAGTGTGCCACAGATACTACGGATGCACGAGGTGCATGGATGATACAATGTCTCAGCAGCTTACGTTAACGAAAGATGGCGGGTCTGGGAAAATCGTGTAGATGGGGCATCGTAGATGGCTCGAGAAGGATGACCCGTGGAGAAAACGTGGAGATCTATTCAATGGTTTGGCTGAGCATCGAGGACCTCCACGTAAGAGGAGTGGCGCCGAAATCAACGAGCTGTTGAAAAACTGGGAACAGTGCCCCGCGCCGGGAAAGATGAAAAAGGCGCCGGAGCCGCTGCTGAAGGTATGGGAAACGAGGTTTGTTTTCTGGGACTTGGACTACTAGCCCAATCACGACACGCCTCATTGCCTTGATCAAATGCATATCACGAAGAATGTCCTCGAGAGCTTGCTTGGCACACTGATGAACATGCCGGAGAAGACCAAGGATGGGCCGAGGGCAAGGAAAGACTTGGAAGATTTGGAGATCAGGGGAGATCTCCACATGCCGCCCCGTAAAAAGTCGACGGAGGAGACGGAGATGGAGACGGAGGCAGGGGAAAGGGGCAGAAAAGTCAACAAGAAGGAGGAGAATTATTGCCCCCCTTCTTGCTTCACCTTAAGTGCGAAGGAGATCGATCAATTCATCAAGTGCCTTACGGGAATCAAAGTCAGTTCCGGTTACTGTGGGAAGATAACCAGATTTCTAGACACCAAGAAGAAAAGGTTCAGTGGGATGAAGTCTCATGATTGTCACGTGATGATGACGCAGATACTCAAGGTTGCCATTAGAGGGATAATAGACAAGCACGTCCGTGACACGCTTACTGGTCTCTGCAACTTCTTCGACGTTATCTCTCAAAAGTCCATCAGTGTGAAGCAGCTTCGAAGGCTACAGGAAGAGATCGTTGTCATACTATGTGAGCTTGAGATGTACTTCCCGCCCGCGTTCTTTGACGTCATGGTGCATCTGTGTGTCCACATCGTGGACGACATCATCGACCTCAGGCCGACATTCCTTCACAGCATGATGCCGTTCGAGAGGATGAATGGGGTCATCAAAGGATTCATTCGTAACATGTCCCATCCCGATGGGAGCATCGTCCAGGGGTATCTGACCCAAGAGTGCATCTCCTTTTGCGAGAATTATCTAGGCGTCGGAGACCCTGTTGTTGGTTTGCCTGTCAAGAAGCACCATGGGAGGCTCGAAGCGGAATTGCACGTGGACTACTCGGGTCGACGGAACGACTTTGATAGGGCTAACTTAGTAGTGCTACAACACCTAGATGCGGTAGAAGATTATGTGACACTGCACGAAGAAACCATCGCAAAGAAGTACCGTGATCAGGGGATGCGCAAGACGGACGCCGAAGTTACTGTAGAGCACAACTCCACTTTCTTGCGTTGGTTCAAAGAGCAAGTTCTTGCTAATCCCCCGGAAGAGGGCAGTGCGGACGGTTTGCTCATATACGCCTTAGCACATGGCCCCGCGCCCAACCTCGCGACCTATCAGGCATACGATATCAACGGGTACATGTTCTACACGGAGGCCAAAGACATGAACAGTGATTACCAGAACGCAGGGGTGACGATTGAATGCATGATCGATGCCAATGGCACAACTGAAAGATTCTACGGAAGGGTCTAAGAGATCTGGGAGCTTGACTACGCTGGACTGCACGATGCGATGATGTTCCATGTCAGATGGGCTAAGGCCGTCGTAAGAGAAAACAAGTATTTCACTACCATGTCTATACTCGACGCGAAGAGCACTACTGTGAACGTTAACGTCATCGCCAAAACTGAGCCATGGGTACACGCTAAGAACATGACACAATGCTTCTTCATAACCGACCCGACCAATCCCAACCGTATTGTCGTGAAGAGAGGCAAAAGGAGCATCGCCGGAATGGATGGAGTCGCGAACGAGGAAGACTACAACCAATACGGCAACCCAATGAGGTAAGATGACGATGAGTAATTGTTGCCCTCTCCCCGCCGTCGGAGAGATTGTTGCTATATAAACAAAAAACAAGATTGATGTTATATGATATATGTCATTGATGTTCATTTGCATATTCCATTATTGTTGATTATATCTTTTATTTACAATTGTTGAATATGATATGATTAATGTTGGTTGAATGGACAATTGTCGAAGAATATCCGAGTGGCCTATGTTTTGCCGGAATGTTGATTCATTTCCATTCCGGCAAATTTCAGGCGCTCCATATGTCCACTTTTTAGCAAAGGTCATGCCGAAAATTTCCGAGAATTTCGGCATGACTTGTGCTAGAAACTAGGACATATCGAGTGCCCGGATTTGCCGGAAGGGGAATGAATCAACATTCCGGCAAAACATAGGCCCTTTTTTTCTTCATTATTCATTTTATTCGGTCTAGAATTAAACTAGCATACTTAATTAATCATAGGAAACATGTTTAGCCATGAGGAAGCCGGGGGTTCTGGTCACCCCGAACAAGACCCCGTCGAGGCAGCAAATCATTATTTCGAATACCTGGACGAACACCGGTTGCGGGTGCAGGGTGGCAGTGGCACCAACCCCGACACCGACACCGGCACCGGCACCGACACCACCCTCGAGACCGGCAACGATGCTGGCGAAGCCGGTAAAGGACCGAAACCGAAGAGGGCACGAAAACCAAACGAGCTCGGCATCGGAAAAATTGTGGTCACGGCGATGCACCCCGGCAAATTAGAGCCAACGGCACCGGAGGAAGCACGCGCATGCTACGGCAATCAACTAGGATGCATCCTCAGGGAAACCGCCAACATCAACGATGAAAAGTTAAGGAAGATACCACATATGGAGCACATGCTCCTAACGAAGTTGCACAATAGGTTCCTGTTCCCCGGCCGGGATGAAAGCAAACTTCCGTGGCAGGACGAACCCATGAGAAAGATAAACAACAAGGCGATGGGGACGTTCAACAACGACTTCGCCGCCTGGAAAGTAAGGGTGAAAAAAGCGATTGCAAAGAATGAAGCGTGGTCCAAGATTCATGCTGACAATCCGACACTAAAGGAAGAGGACTTCGAAAAATTCAAGGAGACTTGCGCTAAAGCAGAAGTCAAGGAAAAGTCGGAGAAAATGAAGGCACTCCAGGCCAGGAACACGCCTCCCCACCGCCTCGGAAGCCGTGGTTACGAGGGGAAGAGGCACGTATGGGCCAAGGAGGATGCCGAACGTGAAAGTCACGGAATCCCAGACCCCTTGGCGGAGTTCACCGAGCCGCAGGAGTGTGACTGGATCAGGGCCCGGTACAAGTGGGACCCCGTCAATAAGATCTTTTACACGGACCCGAACACGAGGGAGTTCATGAGATTACTGGTAATTGTTATATTACCACCTTATATTAGCTTCTAATCAATTCGACTACAAGTTTTGTCACATTTGTAAACCATCCACGTTCCTTTTGCAGAAAGAGCAGCACCAAAAGGCGGCCGAAAGCGACGAGTCCTCTCAGTAGTCGGCGAGGCCCAAGTGGGACACCCCTTTCAACCGGGCCCTGAACATACTGAAAGGGGTCTTGGAGGACAAACCGCCGTCGTATGGACGTGTGCACGGCGCTGGAGATGGCGCCTCGTGGAAGACGTACTACCACGAGAAGTCGGAGGAAAAAAGGCAGAGGCGGATGCTTACTCAACAGACCATCGACGAGAAGGTCGCGCTTGCGGTCGATAAGACCAAAGAAGATTTGGTCAAAGTAGTCGATGCAGCGGTCAGTGCAGCGGTAGCTACCGTCAGGGCTGACATCGCATCTTCCATTAGCAGCTTGATTCCAGCAGTTATCGATTGGACAAAGAAAAATCCAGATAAAGGGCCAGCGGACTTTCCCCTTCCCAGCTACGTCGGGAGAAATTCAGTGAACATCGCACCACCAGCACCTGCTCACGCAACCACACATGCTCCCGTACCTGGTCCCGCTCATGTTCATAGTAGCCCGTCCTCCGTCTCTGGTGTGCTCAGCGGGGTTTCGTCTTTGCCTGAGCTCGACGCCCTCACGGTAATTACGCGTCACACCCTCTTCACCAGCATATCTATAGTCTTCCGTTTTAGTTGCCTTTCGGATGTCTGATGTCGCAAACATGTCTTCGCAGGCCGACGAAACCCCCTGCACCATACTGTACGACATCAACGGCCAGAAGGTGGACGTGGGAAAGGCAACGTTCGTGAAGCCGAAGGACCGCATGTTGCACAACCAACAGATGCCCGATGGCGTCTTCAAGGTTTGCGTGGCCAGTGTCAAAGCGGGCTTCGAGGATTTGCCTCCTCCGGTACCACTCGAGGGAGATGACGAGACCCCTAAACGGATTGTCGCATGCAAGAGTTGGTTCCTGCCTTGGCCGAAGACTCTTCTTCGTGTGGAGGCGCCCGGGAGCACACCAATGACAACGCCTCAACAAGGTATTGTAACACCCCAAAATTTTCTCTCTGAATTTTCAAATCTTTTTATTAAAAGAAAATACTTTGAATTATTTTGACCCAATTCTTCTTCTTCTCTTTCTTCTGTTCTGAAATTCATTTTTATTTTTAATTGGGTTTCAATTTTTTTGTAATGGTTCTGTTTTGGATGATTTATTTATTGGGCAATTATTTTTGAAAGATCAAAAATAATTTTATTTCAGAAAAGTTTTGAATGCCCAGATCATTCCAATGAAATGGTCCCTTTCATCTCCTTTCATTCCTATAGAAAATCCATTCAATAATTTTTCTGTCACTCCTAAATTATCCCTCAAGTCACTCACACCTTCTAGGACAGTATCCAACTCCTTTCCACCTTACAAAAATATTTCTATTATATTTATTAAATTCCAAAGTTGCAATTTATTCTATTCATGGTTTCCTTGGGTTGCAAAGGAACTATATTTTCTACAATTCTTCAGCTCCCACCAAAATTATCCTAGCAACTAGACAGTACCCACAACCCATTTCACCAAAAACTTTGGGTTCCACAGTTCAAAATTTTCAAATGCCATTCAATTCAAATTTGGACCAGAAATGAACTCTCTGATCAAAACCCAATTTAAATAGCTCCATAAATTCTGAAACTTTGCCAGACTCTCTCTTATGCATCAACACCTTACCACAAAAATCCTCACAAATTCCTAAAATCCCTAGCACCCTCAGGCATTTCATCATATAGGTGGTGTGCGTACTGTTCACTGTCGAACAAATTCAGTTAACTAAATTTGGTTCAGTGGAAGAGGCGATCGACGCCGTGCACCACACTCCATCGCCCTCCTTCTCATCCACGCCTCCTCTCGCCTTAATTGGGCCACCGGGGACCCCCTGGTCAGTGCCCCGCCACCGACAGAACAGGAGGTGGCCGGTGCAATGGCCACCGTCCTCGTCCGCGGCAACCCGGGGGAAATCAGCTCGGCGCCTGCCATCTTCACTCCCCTCTGCAGCTCTCCTCCACCTACCTCATCCACACGTCGCTCTTCTCCGCGGCTCCACGCGCCGTCCACGCCGCCCAGGGCCCGCTGTCAGTCGCCGGAGCCGGTCATCGACGCCGCACCCATACGCAAGCTTCGTCGGGGATAAGGCAGGAAGGCGAGGAGATCGTCCGCGCTGGCGCTTCTGGAGTACTCCCTCAACCTCACTGATCACGCACCGAACTGCCTGCCGCCCCTAACCTACCTCGCCGGCGGAATTAACTCCGGCGTCATCCGCCCGTACTGGACCTCCTCAGATCGCCTATAAATAGGAGCTCCCGAGTTCCGTGCACTCTTCACACCACCTCCACTGCCACCCAATCGACCCCTACGCCACTTCCTCGACCCCGAGAGGGTCATCTTCCTCCTCTCCGACCACCGATCCGCCGCCACCTCCACTGATCAGCACGACGCCATCACTCCATCTCCACCACCAAAACTCCACCCGTAACCTCGCATCACTCCCTCTCGTCGATCCCGCGCACCAATTCGGAGCTTCCCCGTCTCTCCGGCGAGATCCGCCGTCACCCGAACCACCGTCCGCCGCCGTCGACCTCGCCGTCATTCTGCTGCTCGCCGGCAACCACCACCGCCACCCACCGACGCGGACGGACTCACTGATCACGTTCCGATCATTGCCACCCACTAGAACCCCGGCGATCGACGCCGGTGATCACCCCCGCCCTTCTGTACACGCACGCGAGCGCGTTCAAATTTGAACCTGACGGGTGGACCCCACCCGTCAGCGTTTTCCTTTTTTCTGATTTTAAACCGAAGACGTATTCTTCTGTTTCCGTCTTCTATGCTGGAAAGCGTACTTCTGTCCGAAGCGTTTTCTTTTAAACGCACAGGGACTGGATTTTTGCAGAAAAGCCCCTGGTTTTAAAAGTTTAATAACTTTTTAACCACAACTCTGATTGAGTTGATTCTTTTTTTGAAATTCTTATTTTTCTATCTAGTTTTTTTTTGTATTGATTTAAAAATATTTTGAGACACTTTTTAGTACTGTTGCAAACTTTTTAATTTGGATTTTAATTTGATTTTTCCAGAAAACGAAGAGGGAAACTTTGCCGGGAATTTCGAGGGTTCTTCTTCTGACTACTTTGGGCAAGGCAAGCATTTTGAACCTGGGATATGGTGATTTGCATTGCATGTTTGCATCGGTTTGAGATTTCACCACATATGTAGTAATAATGCATGCATGCATGCATGGTCATGTCACCTTTGTACTTGCTTGTCATCCACTCAAGTCTCTGACATGCATGAAGGATGTGAGAAACCAGGAGTGCAGCTCCTGCTTTGGACGTGCCGGTGGGCACGGGTCACGTTTTGACACGGTGGTGTCACGATGACAAATGTGGAGTATACCGTTCATAATAACAACACCTCCTGAGTCGACCTAGATCAAGTCTTGTTCCGTCACACCTAGCTAAACACCATGCTGCCACGGGTCTTCCCGCGAGGGAAATACGGTTTAGTAAGTTGCTAACCCCTGTCTGTGTACACACCACATAGAGGGCCATGCTGAGGGTTTCCATGGCCATGGACTAATGCCCGTCATCAGGTCAGGGGGCATGGGTGTATCCGGCTGGGCCGAGAGGGGGGCACCCCTTGTAATCCGCGCGTATGAATAGTGATCCCATACTATTTGAGATTGTAGTCTCCCCGACTTAAAGTTTATCTTGAACGATGCTTTGGGTGATTCCTGGCATCCGGAAAGTTAATCTGGTGTGTACTGGTCAGGTGTGTTTTCAACCCAAAGACTATAGTGGGAATTAGTCAGTGCCACGGTGTTGACTAAAGAAATCTCATACACGTGGGTAAAGAGTACACCCTTTGCAAAGTTATATCTATTCGAATAGCCATGTCCACGATCAAGGACGTTAGCTGGGAACGGTCAAGTGTCGGTCCGGTATCGGTCTTTGGAGGAAATAATTAATTTGAGCATCAATTATTTTACAGAATATTATTATTTCATCACTAACGCTGTCATGGATATTTTTGTTGTCATGAATATTATGGTTGTGAGTATTATTATTACTATGCATATTATTGTGGACTAACCCATTTCTCTTATTTTATTTCCTGAGTGTCTCAGGGGCTGGCTAGATTACCCCGGACACTCGATCTTATTTACAAGACCTCTCGTGGCGTCGCTTGAGTTCTCGGGCGGTCCTGTCTCTCCCGACTCTCTTTTAGACACCCGTTTGGCATTTATCTTGGATACTCGGGCGGTCCTGTCTCGCCCGATTATCCACTTTTAACTTTCTTGGTTTGTCACTAACATTTTATATACTCATTTTCTGCACATGCTAATATTTATCATGCCATGTTTTAAATTTCAGTCAGCATGAGCATATCATTTAATCCATCATGGGCATATGCATTCGGTATATCTTTCGTTCATAATGTTTGCGAGTACATTCCAACGTACTCACTGGCTTGTCCCTGGCTATTTTATTGGCCAGACCTGGAGGAGGACGAGCTTGTGGAAGGAGATTGCGCTAGCGAGCCCGACGCTTAGAGGTGTCCCAGTCAGTCAACCTGTGATCTTGGAGTCGACCACATGTATCATCCGCTGTGTTTCCGCTACACCAATAAAATAATCAAGCCTCACACTAACGCTTGACTTTATTTTATTGTATCAGTGTTGTTCTACCACCACACCACTGTGTTATTCCACCACCGTAGTATACTGGCAAGCTTGTAATAATTGTTGAGCCCTCTGACTCAACCCTGTGTAATATTATATTTGTACTGGTTATCTATATCAAGGAAGTCTACCAGTTGTTCTTGGGGCTGGTATGACTTGAGGCTCTTCTGTGATTTATCCCAGAAATGGGCCTGACAGGTATGAACACCACCCCACCTACCCAATTACCTGCACCTGTCATGCCGGGTGATAGCGGACGACGTGAGGGAGATCCTCCATTAGTGCCTGATGACGTCGCCCCCGTCGAAGAAGCAAATGCTGATGATGTCATGGAGGAGGATGATGATGACCCTCTCAAGTATATCAATACCGGCTATGACGATGGAGGATTGATGGCTCGGGCTATGACTCGGGCTATGAGCGTGGAGATGACTTGATGCTGCCTGATTTGCCGGAGCCGGAATGTCCTAAGGCTGATTGCAAGAAGTCTCTCTTCATGCGATCCTTGCAGGAGACGCCTCCTGATGCCGCCTCTACCCAGCAACAACAACGTGAGGGTCGTGCACTGCTGAGCCCGACGTCACTGGGGGCGGTGGTCAGGGAAGGTATGGTGGGCTCATTACCGCCACCCGCCAAGAAGCAAAGGAGGAGATCCGACAGGAAAGGCTCTAAAGGCGCTAGAGCTGCTTCAAGCAACCAGTCACCTCTGCAGCCCCGGAAGGTAGACATAATACCTGTCAAAGGTGCGGAGCAGTTCCATGTCGCCGGCCACCCGATCCTACCTCGGAAAGTGCTAGAGGACATACTAAACAATGATCTAAGGAGACTTCATGAAGATGTGCTGGCGAGAGAGAAAAGCCTTCTCGTCTCGAAAAATCCAGGATGCCCGCTTTACGCGGCTCAGGTGCCGGGTGGGAAGTTGTACGTCGAGAGATGGCCCGCGGATAAGTTCATCCTTCGATTTGACTACATCTACGACATGTTTCACATGACCAAGCTGGATTTTCAGTTCATCCGCATGTATGCGCTGTATCTGAACTACATCATCAGGAGCGAGAACATAAAATATATCTGCGTCGCGGACCCGTACTATATGCACGAGAGCTTCTTGGCAGTCTGCAAAGAGCACCGTGACTATGCGAGCAAGTACATCGGCGAGTTCATGGTCGCCAATAAGGACAAGGAAACGATTCTCCTGCCTTATCATCCCACGTAAGTCATCCGTGGATATCCTTTCGTAAGTTTTAATCATTCCTTTGCACGCATGGAGGCTAATTTGAGGTGTACTTATTTTGCGCAGCGGGGGGGGGGGCGCCGTCCTCATCATTCTGTACCCAGAATACTCCCATGCTCTGTACTTGGACTCATCGAGGAACATCAAGAAAAAGGATTACACTGTGACACCCTGGTTTTCGCTCTTTGTTTTTTTTTTCCTTCGCGGGATTTGAATCCCTTTTTTTCGATGTTGTCAGATTTTCTCTCGCTCTTGGTATATGAAGATGGTCATTTAGCTTCGCCTTTCCTATCCAACCAGAGACTCTCTCCAACCCAACCTTGCTATCCCAGATGTTTTCTCAGGATCTTGCCACCGAAACCCTACTCTCCGGTCTACCGGAAGGGAAACCCTAATTCCCTCC
Source organism: Elymus sibiricus (assembly GCA_039707655.1). Lineage (NCBI taxonomy): Eukaryota > Viridiplantae > Streptophyta > Magnoliopsida > Poales > Poaceae > Elymus > Elymus sibiricus. Next base: position 17,487,444 of record CM077664.1, on the reverse strand, counting down.
GTTACAAAGGAACCTCAATTTCCTTTGATCTGTTGCCTCCCAAACTTTTCCCAGTGATCATCCTATATCTATAAACCCTGGATATGCAAAAATATTGCCAAGTCATTTGCAATATTTTTCATTTAAAATTAATTCCTTTTTTTGCCAGTTAAAGGAATTAAATCCAGGAAAATATCTATCCATCTCCAAAGTTCATGAAAACTTGTGGAGGTATTCTTTGTGATTATATTGAGCTCCCATAAAAATATTGGCAATAATTAAATAAGGGAAATTGCATTTTCCTATTTAAAGCCAATATTGCAATTTGGGCACTTTCCAAAGGAGCTACCATTTTGGTAGCCAGGAAAAATACCAAATAAATTTTGGAGCTTATCCTATCCATATATTCACCAATTCCATCAAGATCCCAAGTTCCATAGTTCAAATTTTGAGCACATCATCCAGTTCTTGTTTCTGGATTTATTCTGAGGTTGTGAAGCAGCTATATTTTATATTGCTTAAGAAATCTTGAAATTAATCCAGGACCTCAAATTACATATATGATGTGAGTATGCCCAAATTCACATCATTTCATCTAGCCAATTTCTCCCAAAAATTCCATCTAGTTTCTGTCCAGATTCTAGCTCTGTGAAGGAAGTACCATTTTGGTATATCCAAATGAGCTGAAATTTTTCCAGTACCTTCATATCTCCAAATCATCACCCTCAATCAAAATTCAGTTCAGTTCATCTAGCCAAATGAGTGCAGCTTCAAGGTCAAGTTTCAGGACCAGAATTTGCATTGCAAAGGAAGTATATGCAAAACTTGTCCAAATGACCAAATATTTGTCAATAACCTAGTATTTCCTACCAAATTTCCCTGTGACAACTTTTCCAGCTCTTGGGCACCTCTGTTTGACCACAACTTCCTCCCCAAGTTTCTGTCCAGAAACTTTTCTGGATCCCCCCGCCCACTCTAGAGCAATCCTGGTCCATCCAATGACCCATCTCATCTATATGATCAATGCCTTCCGTGTTTGACAAGATTTGGCACCCAGAGGAGGGCCAGAACACGACATGCCCGTGGTGACCGCGTGAGCTGCACGCAGAAACTGTGCACCGCGTGTTTGTCGCGTCGGGCAGGCCAGCTCAGGCCGCCGTGGCTTGTCCATTCATGTCCAGAAGCTCCCCCGTCATCCACTTCCTCCTCTCGGGTCATATTCCCCTCCGTTTTCTTCCTCCCCACGCCGCGGCGAGTACTGCCATGGCACTGCTCCGCCCGTGACCGTCGCCGTCCTCTTCCTCTCTGTCCCCTTCCTCCCCGAGCCCTCTCGAATTCATCCGAGGCTTCTCCACTCTCCCCGAACCCTTGCCGACATCCCCTACTTCCTCCGCGTGTCGCCAGAGCTCCAGGATGCCGATAAGGCCGCCACGGCGGCTGTGCTCATCCGAGCGCCCCGGCCGGCTATAAGTAGCCCTCCCCCGAGCCTCCCGACCTCACCACCAGCTCCCTCTCGCTCCCATAGTCCCCCTCTACCCCTCTACCCATCGCCGGAGGCTCCCCTGCCCTCATACGGCCGCCACGGCCGCCGCTCTCTCCCTCCCAAATTCGCTCATCTCCGGCAACCCTTACTGCTCCAGCCGCCGTAGACGACCACCACGACCATCATTGCGCCCTCCCCGCCGCTATTTTAACCTAGGAAGGGCCGTGGCCTTCGCGCCGATCTCGCCGTGGTCGCCGTCCGCCGAGGCCGATCGTGCACTCACCTCCGACCTCCCAGGCATGCGTGAAGCTCCGGGATGGATGCAGCGCTCTTCGCTGAGCTCGCCGGTACCCAGAACGCCGGAAACGGTGGCCGGAATCAGCCGGGCGAGCACCGGCGCCGGCGACCTCTCTCGGCTTTGCGCGGGCGCGTCGGGGAAGAAGAAGAGAAGAAGGGAGGAGAGAGAGAGCGCCCGTGGACCCCACCTGTCGGCGACCGAAAGGGGTGGCCCCACCCTGCCAGCGTGGATAAGTAGAAGCGCCCGTCACTTTTACGCTTTCCCCGTGGGAAAGCGTATTCTCTAAAATACACTTTCACTTATTCCGCCGGCGGCCGAACCGGTTATTTAATGAACGTTCACTCGTTAAGAGTAAAAACGGACAGAAATCTGTTTGTTTGCTGCTTAACGAACGAACGGCCATAACTTTTTGCTCGCAACTCCGATTGAGGTGAATCCAAAGCCCACATCTTCAGTTCGTCGAGCCCGTTCCGATAGCATCATTTTCAGAATGTTCCCACACTGTGAAAATGACCTTTTTACCCTTGCCCTTCTATCAGCCCCTCCGGGAGGGAATCTTTTCCGGCGAATTTTCCGCATCGTGATCGCACTTCTTCCCGGAGTATTCCTCGACCCCCAGGCAAGCCGACCATCTGATATATGCCCTAAAGCATTGCTCTGTGTTATTCTTGCGTGTTTAAATTAATATGCTTATGCTTGTATGTGTAGTGGTGAGCTGTATGTGACGCCAGTGAACCCTTGTTTGCCTTTCTTTGGCGACGGCACCACGCCTGTGTTCTGAGCTGCTTCCGGCCGTCCGGGGTGGATGCCGACTTTTTGTTCTCTTTTCAACAACTGGCCCGTGTTCTGAGCTGCTTTTCGGCCGTCTCGGACAGCTGTTGAATTTCTTTCTATAGCGGTGACCCTATGCTCTGAGCTGCTTTTAGGCCGTCTTAGGGAACCGCTACACTCTTTTTATCAACACCGTCTCATGCTCTGAGCTGCTTTTCAGCCGTCTTGAGCCGGGGTTGAGTTATTCCGGTAACGTCCCAGATCTGAGTTGTAGAGACCGTTCTCGTGGCTACTGGTTTATTTGCCGGTTTCATGCAAGGGTTCAGATGGTCGTCACTTACAGCTAAGACTTGTAAAGTCATAACTTGCCATTTAAATATTGTTTCGCTAATGACTCGTTGTGATATTGTATGGAGATAGGTTGTTATGTTGTCATAATTGTTACATCATGCACGGTTACCGTTATTGCAATATTATGAAATGTGACTTAATAATGACAACAACCTCCTCCGTCGGCTGGATCGAGTCATAGTGTCACCGAACCGAGCTCATCAAGTGCAACCATATTTGCCGGTATGGGACGGCCCTAGCTTGGTTTATTGTTCTGCCTCTTGTCGGTACCACCAAATAGGGAAGGTTATGCGTGCGCGCTACCCTGTCCCGGTAGGCGGCGATAACCTTGTGAGCCCAGTTGTTTGTTTGCGCGCGGTCCCCGTTTGGGACAGTTTTGTTTGGCCACGACGGTGGCAGGTGTCACGGGGTGACACAGGGGCCACCCAGGACATGACCCTTGGAGGGTATGATTGTCGGTGGGACCGTAAGAGTGCCAGGCAATAGACAAGGTTTTGTTGGAGCACCACTAGTCCACCCGAATGGGATCACGAGGCCAGGGGCTTCATAGTGTGGGTAAAGTGCGCAACCTCTGCAGAGTGTAAATCTATTCGAATAGCCGCGTCCTCGGTCATGGACAGTTCGTACTCGGCCACTATTTGGTCTGTGTCGAGTCTGGAGGAACAAACTATATGATGTTAATAATGAACCAGAGAAAGATATGAATTGTCAGACTTGCAGTACGGATGCCTGGACATCAGATGATGTCAGGGATATGAATGCTAGCCATGAGATGGCTATGAGATGAGTGGTCGGGTGACCGCAAAGCTTAGATCAGAATTGGATCGTGAGCATATTCGGAGTTCGGATCATTTACCTGCTATACTTTACCTTACTGCATTTACTTCAGTAATTATCATGCTAGATAATCATACTATGACATGATGATTAATGCTGCTAGATGATTAATCTTGCTAGATAATCCTGTCATAACATGATGGTTAATATTGTTAAGATAACAAATGCATGCTTGAATGCCATGGATTGCTTTGCTTGGTGTATATGTTGGTTTGGTTTGCTTGTGAGTACATTCAAAAGTACTCAGCGGCCTTTAATGTGGCCAGGTTCACCTAAGGATTCGACGTTCGCTAGCAAGGAGCCGGAGTGTTCGTGGGCTAGAAAAGTAACCCAGTCAGATCCCTGTGGATTGGAGCCGCACCAGGACCATGCTGCCTTAGATAGAGCTTTTTCCGCTGCCATCACCCTTGTAATATATCATGTAAGACTGATATATTCATTAATAGAAAAGCTTGTGTTCATGATACTTGTTGTAAAAGCGCATGCCAGAGTGATTCTCCTGGGCTGGCGTGTTCGGCGACCGTCTGGCTACAGTGGTATTCAGGCGGGGCGCCACATACACGCACATAAGGAGTGTTCTCGATAGTGCCATGATAACCTTCAGCCTGTGTGGTGGATATATCAAGGTGAAAAAGCACAGGAAGAACGGGCTGGGTTTCGGCCATAAGACCGACTTCTGCTGCATCCAGCAACTGAAGGATAGTAAGGCTGATGGATTCTACCTCATGCATCACATGCTGGACTACAGAAGGGATAATCAACGCCTTCGCATGTCACCTACTTCCAACGATGCCGAGATTGTCAACTGGGCCACAAGCATAGGAAGGACACCGGATCATCGAATCCGAGCTGAGTTTTATCACGTACAGTGTGAACTTGCCCAAGTGATCATGAAGGAGGTCCTCGAACAAATAGGGATGTTCTACCATGGGCCAATGACGCGGGATGATGTCCGAGCACTGCTAGTCGCTCAGCGTCTGGACCTGAAGCCTTTCACAAAGCTCGGGTGCTTCCTCCCTGACTATGAAGATTGGAACGCCGACATGGAGGAGTGATTGACGATGACAATGTGTCTGTTTAGTCACTATTGTCTTCCTATGACAAAACTTTGAATTTATGCACGATGAAACTCTGTGATGTAATTAAACCGTCCTCCTGAACTAGCGTAGATCGCTCTAGTTAATTAGTTTGGGTACGAGGAACTTCGTTATTTATGTTTACTATAGGTTGCTTGTATTTTGCTAACTTTGTCTCTTCGTGTTTCTCAAGTACATTATGTTGCATATTATCGATGAATTCATCAGCTGACGATGCAGGTACATAGATCAGAGATGGCGAAGGACTGCTACGCCGTATTCATTGGGAGGGTTCCAGGAGTGTACGACCACTGGCCAGACACTCAGGCTCAGGTGGACAGGTACCCGGGCGCTAGCCATAGAGGGTTCGACAGCAGAGCCGAAGCGGAAAATAGTTACTTGAGGTGGACGCTCCGGCAAGAGAGGGAGCGAAACCGGCGCCTCAAGAAGTACTACATAGCCGCGCTCTTGCTCATATTGATCGCCCTTCTCTTCTACATCATGGTTTAGATAGAGATGATGAAACTTGTGTGTGTGCCATGACCATGCAGTTGCATTTATTCGAGACATGACTTGTGTATCGCTATTTTCGAGATGATGGTATTTGTGTTGCATGATGATGATATGACGAGACTATTGTATGTGTATGATATGATGAGAATATTGTATGTTTATTATGATATGATGAAACTACTGTATAGAGCATGCACAAATACATCACAAATACATAGAGGGGAAATAAATACGCGAGAGCAGGAATCTTAGCAGTAGCGCTGGTGGGCGCCTAGCAGCAGCGTTTGTTGTGGTGCAGCGCTACAGATAGTTAGTAGTAGCGCTGTTCTCTACAGCGCTACTGCTAACTATACTTACCAGTAGCGTTGGTTGAAACAGCGCTACTGCTAAAACTTAGCTGTAGCGCCTTATCAGTAGCGCTGCCGCCAGCGCTACTGGTATGGATATTTCCAGCGCTACTACTAGGCTTTTCCCTAGTAGTGCTAGTAGCTCTTGGGTATTTGATACCGGATCGGTTGTTCATATTTACAACTCGATGCAGGGGCTGGTAAGAACTAGGCGTGTGGCACAAGGGGAGATTGACATCAGGGTCGGCAACAAAGCAAGAGTTGCTGCGTTGGAGGTCGACACGATGCAGCTCCAGCTTCCTTCTAGATTTATTTTGGAATTGAATAATTGTTATTACATTCCTGCACTTAGTCGGAACGTTATTTCTGCCTCATGCTTGATGAGTCAGGGTTATGAATTCAATTTAAAGGACAATGGTTGTTCATTTTATTTGAATGGTATGTTCCACGGCTATGCACCCATAGTTGATGGGTTATTTATTTTGAATCTAGAAATGGAACATGTCTATAATATGAATGTCAAGAGGCATAAGCCTAATGAGATAAATCCGACATACTTCTGGCATTGTCGGCTTGGACATATTAGTCTGAAACGCATGAAGAAGCTCCATGATGATGGACTTCTAACTTCGTCCGACTTCGGGTCATTCGAGACATGCGAATCGTGCTTGCTCGGCAAGATGACTAAGTCTCCTTTTGCAAAGAGTTGCGAGAGGGCGTCCGAGCTGTTGGAGCTTATACACAGTGATGTGTGTGGTCCAATGAGCACAACTGCCAGAGGCGGCTATCAGTACTTCGTGACTTTTCCCGATGACTTGAGTAGATATGGATATATCTATTTGATGAGGCACAAGTCAGAAAATTTTGAAAAGTTCAAAGAGTTTCAGAACAAGGTTGAAAATCAGCTCGGCAAGACTATAAAGCTTCTGCGATCAGATCGTGGAGGTGAGTACATGAGCCAAGAGTTTGATGATCATCTGAAAAGCCGAGGTATAGTACCTCAGCTCACACCTCCGGGTACGCCACAGAGAAACAGCGTGTCGGAACGGAGGGATCGTACCTTGTTAGACATGGTTCAATCTATGATGAGCAAATCAGATTTACCCTTGTCATTCTGGGGATACGCTCTAGAAACTGCAGCTTTTACACTCAACAGAGTACCATCAAAATCCGTAGACAAGACAGCACATGAGATGTGGACTGGGAAGAGTCCCAAGTTGTCTTTTCTAAAGATTTGGGGTTGTGAAGCATTTGTCAAGCGACTTATGTCGGACAAGCTTACACCCAAGTCGGATAAATGCATATTCGTGGGATATCAGAGGGAAACCTTGGGATATAGCTTTTACAACTGCGAAAAGAACAAAGTGTTTGTTGCTCGGAACGGGGTCTTCCTTGAGAAAGAGTTTCTCAGGCGGGAAGCCAGTGGGAGGTAGGTGCAACTCGAAGAAGTTCGAGAACCACTTGGGGACAACTCGGCCAGTGATGCGATCATACCGGAGTCTGTCAAGGAACTCGAGGTGGAAGCGGCACCGGAACCACGGAGGTCGGAAAGATTGCGCAGAGTGCGCGATGTGTTGTTGCTGGAAAGCGACGAGCCGGCTACGTATGTGGAAGCGATGGTGAGCCCGGATTCCGAGGCATGGCTGGAGGCCATGAGATCCGAGTTAAAGTCCATGGATGAAAAGCAAGTCTGGGACTTGGTTGATCCGCCACCTGGCGTAATAGCCATTGGTTGCAAATGGGTCTTTAAGAAGAAAACTAATGTGGATGGAAATGTTCAGATCCACAAAGCTCGGCTTGTCGCTAAAGGTTATGGACAAGTTCAAGGAATTGACTACGACGAGACCTACTCGCCGGTAGCGATACTGAAGTCGGTAAGGATCATACTAGCTATAGCTGCATATTTCGATTATGAGATATGGCAGATGGATGTCAAAACGGCTTTCCTTCACAGAAATTTAACCGAGGACGTGTATATGATACAGCCCGAGGGTTTTGTCGATCCAACTAGCGCTAGTAAGGTATGCAAGCTCAAGAGATCCATTTATGGATTGAGGCAAGCATCTCGGAGCTGGAATATTCATTTTGATGAGGTCGTCACTGGTCTCGGTTTCATCAAAAGTGAAGAGGACACTTGTTTATACAAGCAGTTGAGTGGGAGCTCGGTAGTGCTTTTGATCCTATATGTGGATGACATATTGCTGATCGGAAATGATGTTTCGATGCTGAACTCGGTCAAGGAATCATTGAATGGCAAGTTTTCAATGAAGGACCTCGGTGAAGCAATTTACATTTTAGGCATTAAGATATATAGAGATAGATCGAGGGGGCTGCTCGGCTTAAGCCAGAGCACGTACATAGATAAAGTGTTGAAGCGGTTCAACATGAGCGAGACCAAGAAAGGGTTCTTGCCACTCTCACATGGTATAAGGCTAAGCGAGACTCAGAGTCCTTCGACATCTGATGAGCGAAGCAGGATGAGTAGGATTCCGTATGCCTCGGCAATCGGATCCATCATGTATGCCATGATATGTACTAGGACTGATGTTGCTTTTGCAATAAGCCTAACAAGCAGATACCGGGCCAACCCAGGTGAGAGTCACTGGGCGGCGGTAAAGACTATTCTAAAGTACCTTCCTAGTTTATGGAGGTGAGGAAGAGCTCGTCGTAAAGGATTACGCCGATGCTAGTTTCCAAACCGACCGAGATGATTGTCGATCATAGTCCGGATTCGTGTACATCATGAACGGAGGAGCAGTGAGCTGGATGAGTTCCAAGCAAGATACGGTGGCCGATTCTACCACAGAAGCTGAATACATTGCCGCTTGTGAAGCTGCAAAGGAAGGTGTTTGGATCCGAAACTTTCTGGATGATCTTGGTGTTTTCCCAGCCTCGGTAAAACCATTGGACCTTTATTGTGATAATTCTGGTGCCATCGCACAGGCCAAGGAGCCGAGGAATCACCACAAGACCAGACACATAGATCGGAAATATCACCTGATATGAAAGATCGTAAAGAGTGGTGATGTAGAGTTATGCAAAATTCACACGGATGCAAATGTTGCAGATCCGTTGACTAAGCCGCTTCCACAACCCAAGCATGAGGGGCACGTTAGAGCTATGGGCATACGATGTCTATTTGATTGACTCTAGTGCAAGTGGGAGACTGTTGGAGATATGCACTAGAGGCAATCATGTATGATGATATTTTCTTTGTGTTTATGAATAAAGATAGTCCTTGGACATTATCAATGATGTGTATCAGCAAGTACGTGACTTGTTTGTGGGACTATGCATTGTATGATGAGATAAGGTCCGAGTCGGATAGACCCAACTATGAGACGCAGCGATATGTCATATGTGAGTCTCTAGTGCAACATACGTTCTATGTCCTAAGACCTGAGCTGGCGCATGTACTCGGGATGGTGACAGACCTGCTTTGGGCCAAACAAACGCTACTCCGTAACTGGGTAGTTATAAAGGTAGGTTTCGGGCTTGTCCAGACCCATGCTGCGAGACATGGTCGAGCAAGATGGGATTTGCCCCTCCGATCAGGAGAGATATACTCTGGGCCCCTCGTGTGATCCGATCAAGATAAGCATGGCAATGCGACAAGGATTATGAGATAATCCGGTTTGTGGTCGGCATCACTGGAACGAGAAAGAGGTCGGGCTAGCACAAGGATGACAGACTCGCCTTGAGCCCGACAACATATATCGTGTGCCAAAGGGAATAGAAGTGTGACATGTTGTACAGGTTTGCCAACCGACTTCATTGTCTACTTGGTGGTCAGCACGCCTTGCTAGAGGCCGCTACCAGCCGAGCAGGTCGGAGGTGATCCGAACTGCGACCGAGTCGAGTGGAACCTAAGGGGTCGCGCGCTTAAGCGAATGAACATGTGAGGCTGGGTCCGACTCCACAAGTCAGATGTGATCTTACTCAGACTCGGATCCAGGCCGAACAGACTTTGGGCTTTAGGATCCATGCGAGGCCCAAGCATTGAGCCCGCAACGGATGCCTATATATAGTGGAGGTGCGGCTACTCATTTGGTTGATCGCTTCGGCGCCGTCATTAGGGCTTTGCATGTGTTGTAACTAGCTACCTCCACTCGCCGCCGACTGTGTGAGCGGACCTAGCAGTTCGCCACACGGTGTTCCTCCTGCACGCGCGGATACCGTTAGAGGTGGTGCACTTGCACCGCTCCGGCGAACCTGTACGTGGGATCCAACGACCGGCTGTTCGAGGGAGATCGCACGAGGAGGAGACGAACGCCGCGGACGCGCTGCCCCAACTCTACTTCCGCTGCACGGCACTACGCGTCTAGTGGTAACGATCCATGATCCATCTCTCGTAGCATGTTCTTGGATGTTCTGCGGGTAGGAATTTTTAATTTGCAGTCGACACACCCTACTGTAGATCCCAACAAGGGATTATCAACAAAAAGAAGTGCGCGAACGCGGTAAAATTCCACAAAGCCTATAAAGTAGGCACAAAAATAACGGTAAAATGGTCTCATAATTTGGACTCATCATAGCGCATCCACCGATGGCTTCACCTGCCGGTCACAGGCTCAACCCGATAACTCCAAAAGAGGCACATGTGTCACCTGCCAAGCCGCATCGAACCCGATCTTTTGATGGAGGGGACGTCCCATACCGCCACCAGCCTCAGAAAGGCCGTCACCACCTCAAGATCCAGACTCCGAGTCGCCCACACGACCTCGGAGTCCGCCGCCGTTGAGGAAGAGGGGTCGCCGTCCCGATTTCGGGCACTACAGGGAGCACCCACCATCGCGCCCGCCGTTGTCGTCGCCCATACAACAACAACTGCAGCCGCGATCCCGCATCAAGCGTCGTCTACGCCGGAGGAAGCTCCGGACGCCACACGCGTCCTGCGACGTCCCTGGTTGCGGAATCCCAAGATCCGCCGCCACCGGCGCCGCCACAAGGACCCACCACCTGGCCCGTCATCCCCGACGAAGGGGACGCCACCACCGCCATGTTTGGATCAGGGCCGGAGTCGCCGCCGCCTCCGCCAAGACCAGATCCGAGCCAAACGCCGCCTCCGCCAAGACCAGATCCAGGCCAGACGCCACCGGCGCCGCCACAAGGACCCACTACCTGGCCCGTCATCCCCGAAGGAGGGGACGCCGCCACCGCCATGTTCGGATCTGGGCCGGAGTCGCCGCCGCCTCCGCCAAGACCAGATCCGGGCCAGACGCCGCCTCCGCCAAGACCAGATTCGGGCCAGACGCCGCCGCCGCCGCCACCAACCACGCCCAGCCTCACCTCCATCCTCTGGCCATCTCACCCCGCACCACCACAAGCGCCTAGGTTACTCTTGTATGATCCAAAAAACAAACCTTGAAGTAGTACAAGAACATAATGTGCATGTTAGGAAGTAAGAGCAGAAAGTAATCCAAGTCTGTTGCATCATGAAAGATGTGTGAAATGGGTTGGGAATCGACTCATTTTAGCCAAGTTTTCAGCTCCCTTTCAAGAACAGCATTTCATAGAAAAGAACACCAGAGAAAGTGGGGCACGAAATGGCAAATTGTTAAGATTAAGTCAGGGGTGTATCCAGTGGGGGCTCCATAGGTGCCATGGCACCCCCTCCAAATATGTAAAAAAAAAACATAAAGCCAATTTTGGGTCTATTTCTTATAATTTTAATGATATTTAGACCATATTATAATATTTTTAGTTTAATTTTAGAAACCCTTAAACAATGTATTGAAGTTATGTTATTCATACAGTGTACATATATATTGGGCGAATTTCAGACACTCTCAGAAGTTTCCTTCTCCGGAGCGGCTATTTGCTCCGCAGATCGCGGTCAGCTGCGTCTTCTGGTCTACATCGACACGACAACTTCCCAGTCGTTGCTTCTACAAGCTCCTCGGTTTAAACAAGTTTTCTCCACTGAGATGGAGGCTCAGAGGCGGCAACGAGCTTTGCTCATGGCGCGCCGCCAGTAGACGCAATACGAAGAAGACTTCGGCACCCCTAAGGACTTGGATTTTATTTTTATTTTGCAAGGCTGTTTTTGTAAGAGTATGTGCTACTCAATATATGGGCTTTGGCCTTTTTGCAAAAAAGAACATTCGTGATTAGAGGAATTCTTTTTTATAGCAAGTGAACTTTATTTGGAAGCAAACACACTTAATCATTCACCAAGTTTTTTTGAGAGAGAGAGAGAGAATCATTCACCAAGATTGATGAACGAAAACCAGTGAGATCACCAAGTACAAATCTGTAATAAACAAACAAAGTAATCAAAGGTCAAATTCCCCGAACATATATAAGAACATAGCTAGTAGCCGCCATCAATAACATTCTGGTATTGTACGCACTTAAAGCAAATTATGAATCAATAATACATAAGGAAGTTACTAGTCAAAGGTCAGATTCCCCCAACATACAAAAAACATAACTAGTACTCCCATGTATAGCCGCCGTCAATTAAATTAGGCTACTGTACATAAACAAATCAAAGTCTCGAAAGAGCTTTGCTAACTACAAATTGCTCTCAACTTCTGCATCATGCCGCCGTCGCTGTACACATGTATCACAAAATTAACACAAAGTGCTGTCTGTTCGCTATGATATATAGAAATTGTTGTGTATATGACTGTACAAACCCTATACGAAAATGATGCCAACAGAGAGATTGTCTAGTCAAATAAATATTTGTGGTCACTCAATTATTGTTGATCTGCTGTCTGCGGAGTTATAGCTGACCTTGGTACGATAATTTTGTAATCGCAATTCGATACGTCTTGATAATCATTTATTTAATTTGTTGATGAAGTCTACTGGACGAAATATTTGTTTATGACCTGCCCGTAGATTAATCACCCTTCACAAGGGTTCATAGAAAGAAAACTCAACTTATTCAAGTATCCAACTCACATGGTTAGCTAGTGCTCCATGATTACTAGGTAATCCATGTACTTAATTAACCTCTCTGGTTGACCTTGTAACTACACACGTACATCCAACAGGTGTTGTATTATTCCCTATATATGCACACACCATCTTCTTCCTTCTCCGAAGAGTTAATAGAACAAAGCATTCATCCATTCCATCCATCCAAACTATCCCCTCTTCCCCAACAACTTGTACACTTCTCCATGCCATGCCTCCTCTCATCTACACATTACTCGGGCTTCTCCTCCTCTCGTACACAGCTCCCCGGTGCTCCTCTGCAGGCGACACTCTCACGGCAGGCGAAGTGCTCGCTGCCGTCGGTACCGGTGCTGGCAAGCTCGTCTCAAGAAATGGCAAGTACGCGCTCGGCTTCTTCCAACCAGCTACAATGATTGCCAGCAGTACCATGAGTAGTAGTAAGTCCCACCACAACACCAGCTCCAGCTCCAGCTGGTATTTTGGCATATGGTTCAATAAAGTACCAGTTTTTACTACTGTGTGGGTTGCTAATAGGGAGGAGCCCATCCCCCACCCCAACATCAACTCCACACAGCTCAGAATCTCAAGTGACGGCAATCTTGTAATCGTCGTAGACCATGTTGCTGCCGGCACTGAATCCCTTGTTTGGTCCTCTCACATCATCAATAGGACACAAACCACCACCACCACTACAACCCTTGTTCTCCTGAACAGTGGAAACCTTGTCCTCCTACCCACAAACACTAGCCAAGAGATGCCGTCGTGGCAGAGCTTCGACCACCCAACAGATGTTGTGCTTCCTGGCGTCAAGCTTGGCTGGGACAAGGTCACCGGCTTAGGTCGACAGATCATCTCAAAGAAGAGCCTCATTAATCCTGGTCTTGGATCATACAGTGTTGGAATAGAAGGTGCCACAGGGATGGTCCTCAAGCGCCGCAACAACCCCTCTGTAGTGTATTGGCAATTTGTGTCCTCCACAACATCAACATTGATACCAATAATCCAGGCACTGGTAGATTTGGATCCTCGGATTAAAGGCCTGGTTAATCCAACATATGTTGATAACAACCGAGAGGAGTACTACATGTACACTTCACCGGATGAATCATCACCTTTATTTGTCTCACTAGACACCTCTGGTCAAATAAAAATGATGTTTTGGTCTCAAGCCAAACAGACTTGGGAAACCATAGGTGCCAACCCTGATGGTCCCTGCATGACGCCTGCTACATGTGGACCTTTTGCGGTCTGCAACAACAATGCACATGTATTATGTGAGTGTATGGAGGGCTTCTCTCAGAAGTCACCACAGGATTGGGAGTTCAATGATAGAACAGGCGGATGCATCAGAAATACACCATTACAGTACTGCGGCACCGGTGAGAAAAACATGACAAGTTCAAAAGACATGTTCCACCCGATGTCTCAAGTTACATTGCCCTACAAGCCCCAACTAATAGCCCTTGCTTCCACTCAGACAAAATGTGAAGAAGCTTGCCTTAGCTCTTGCTCTTGCACTGCTTATTCCTTTAACAATGACAAATGCTCTGTCTGGTATGGGGAATTACTTAGTGTAAATATGAATGATGGCATTGATTTTACAGCTGAGGATGTTCTTTACATTCGCCTTGCCGCCAAAGATTTAAGTTTCAGAAAAAATAAAAGAAAACCGCATGTCGGAGTGGTTACTGCGGGAGCCATTGTTGGTCTTGGGTTACTAATGCTCATGGTGTTGTTATTGATTTGGATGAAGAAATTCAAATTGTGTGGTTTGCCTTTATACGGCAATCAAGATACTGGTGGAGGGATTATGGCCTTTAGATTCACGGATTTAGTCCGTGCTACTAAAAACTTCTCAGAAAAGCTAGGAGGAGGTGGTTTTGGTTCTGTATACAAGGGGGTATTAAATGACTCAACTACTATAGCAGTGAAAAGGCTTGATGGTGCATGTCAAGGAGAGAAGCAATTCAGGGCCGAGGTGAGCTCAGTTGGACTGATCCAACATATCAACATAGTCAAATTGATTGGTTTCTGCAGCGAAGGTGATAAAAGGTTACTTGTATATGAACATGTGTTAAATGGGTCACTGGATGGCCATCTGTTTAAGAAGAGCGATGCTAATGGTGATATCCTGAACTGGAATACTAGATTTCAATTAACCCTTGGAATTGCTAGAGGATTGTCCTACTTGCATCAGAGTTGTCGCCAATGCATCATACACTGTGATATTAAGCCAGAAAATATACTTTTGGATGCATCATTTGTTCCTAAAGTTGCGGACTTTGGGTTGGCAGCGCTAGTGGGACGGGATTTTAGCCGAATTCTAACCACATTCAGAGGAACTGTTGGTTATCTTGCCCCGGAGTGGCTTAGCGGGAATGCTATTACGCCGAAAATTGATGTTTATAGCTTCGGCATGGTACTTCTGGAAATCATATCAGGGACTAGGAATTCATCTGGAGCAAACAACACTAGGAACAACTACTCTGCTAAATTTTTCCCAGTGCAAGCTATCTACAAGCTTCACGGGGGTGATGTGCAGAGTTTGGTGGATCCAAATTTGCATGGTGACTTCAATTTAGAAGAGGTCGAAAGGGTTTGCAAGGTTGCATGTTGGTGTATCCAAGATAATGAATTTGATCGACCGACGATGGGTGAAATGGTACGGGTTTTGGAGGGTCTACAAGAGATTGACATGCCCCCGATGCCGAGACAACTTGCCGCAATGACGGAACAATATGGTGCGACCTCTTCAATATATGTAGTAAACAGTCACAGTCAATGTGACTAATTGTTGTTTCTGCAAATTATAAAGTGTTATTGTGGAGAGGAAGGAACAAAAGAAAGAAAAGCTTGGAGTTCCTAATTCTTTCTTATTTATTGCCAATTTTAGTGTGCAAGTGTTGTAGCAAAAGTATTGCATGTTGAACTGAATATGTGTATGCTTTCTTGATGGATGCTTTTATCCCTTAAATCCTGGAGTTGAAAATGTTGATGTATATATGTATGTCACTACCGGTTCTCCATCAATAATGGTGTTTATGGTTTGCTGATGGTGTGTAATTGATCGTCTCTCGGAGGTTGAGAGGATGTCTAGTGTTGAGCTTTTGTGCCAAATGTAATCCTTCAGATTAATTTTTTATGAGGAATTGAAGGATCAAGATGATGGACTAGGGGGTGAGTGAGCAATTGTAAATTTAATTCTTCTATTTGCATTTTAGGCATTGCGGATAAATAAGTTCTCCTAAATGCAACTATGGTGGGTACAACCTATATGCAGATATGAAGGTCAAGGGATCAAAGCAAATACACAAGTGACAATCATTGGATAAGAATTAACTGAGGCACGCAGAGACGGAGATGTATCTACTTCCTTGGAGAGAGGCTAGTCACTGTGAGAGAGGTGTGGGCACCACTAGGGTTTACCAACGCCACCAAAACTCCACTTCTTCTCCTTGAGCCTCCCACACAAAGTAGGAGCTCAATCACTAGTTCAGACTAAACTTTATTGTACGGGAAGGGGGAAATGGAGATGACCCAGAGGTGGCCTCCGGACCTTAATAGACTCCGAGGAAGCCTATGTTACGGATGTTACTTACTCTTAAGTTCCAACAAAAATCCTGTTGGGCCCCCAGGCGCAAGGGTTTGTAGCCAGAAGTAAGCTTCCCTCGGTTGAGAATCAAAGTATCAATCTGCGGAGTTCTCTGACGAGTCAATGGTCAGCCCTGCACTCAATTAAGAAACTTTCACTTGGTCCCCAACACTTCTAGTGAGGTTGTTAATCTCACTTGAGCTCTTGCATAATTGTACTATACATGGTTTTCTCCTTCATAAACTCCGCCACATCTGAAAATTATTTCCGCCTCCGCCACCGGTGCTTGTTAATGATAGCAAGGTTGACCGTTTGTTGAGGCACAACAAGAAAAGAAATTTCTTTGGGTCCAAGCAAATACTCTCATAGATGTCTTGTTGAACCATAGTGTGAAACCTCTTATCATGAGCATCCTTTTGATTGACACATTGGCCAGTTTGGAATCAAGTATTTATATGTGGTCTTCCCAATGCTCATTTGTAGTCCAGTTTGTAAACCCCTGGCTACGAGAGCTTACGTTTATCAAGTACCACACCTTGCTTTTCCGGAAGTGTCCTTAAGCAAGCCATGGCCCCTTGGTTTATATGCCGTTGCTTTTGGAAAAGTATTGGCCTTCTAACATCCTCAAGCACAACATGTTCTTCCTCAACCACAAACCCTTCCTCTATCTCATGCTCATCATCATGTGCAGCCCCACTGCCTCGCATGCCCTTCTTCTTTAACTCTCACAAAAGTATCTTCCCCATCAAACGGGTTGCCAAGCATAGATTTTCTCTTGTATATCTACCTAAAGAATTAATACCGGTATGACAAAATGGTACTCCCTCCGTAAAGAAATATAAGAGCGTTTAGATCACTAAAGTAGTGATCTAAACGCTCTTATATTTCTTTACCGAGGGAGTAGATGCTAATCTCGAGGTGACTCAAAGGGGCAGATATCCGTGAGGTCCGCTCCCGGGAGCTCCTCGGCATTTTTCGGGGAGAAACAGATCCATCCATATATATCCAACATACATTATTATGTATATATAACGTTGCAATATCGAGTACATTCATTAGCTCTGTGAAGCTCTACATCATCGGGGGCTTAATTAATCAGCGGCCAGTTTAATCACCACTGATATACGTACTAGTACTTATCATTACACTGCAGTGGTTACCGTACTGATCACTTAATTGGTACATGCGTGCTCATCTCACATCATATCACATCTCATCTCATCATCATGGCTTAATTTTGGAGACTTTGATTGAACCGATGGATGGAAGACGCTCTAATGGAGGTAGCCGACGGGCCGCTGGCGGCAGGCGGTGAGCGGTGTGCCGCAGAGGCACTTGTTGTGGAGGTAGCTGTAGCGGTCGAACCTGGACATGTTGCCGCCGGTGGGAACGGCGCCGCACAGCCTGTTGAAGCTCACGTTGAACTGCTGGAGGCCAGCCAGGGTCGCCACCTGCGCCGGGATGGAGCCGCGGATGGCGTTGTGGCTGAGGTCGGCGTAGGTGAGCTGCTCCGGGAACTCCACGGCGGAGAGGTCAAAGTTGAGGGCGTTGCGGGACACGTCTAGGTGCTGGATGGCCTTCTCGGCGCCGAAGAGGCTGGCGGCGTCTCCGGAGAGGGCGTTGCGGGAGAGGTCGACATAGGAGAAGTTGACGGCGGCGAACTCAGTCGGGATGGCGCCGGAGAGGTTGTTGTGGGAGAGCTGGAGGTAGGCGCCGTCGGGGGACTTGGACAAGAGGAGCGACGGGATGGCGCCAGAGAGGCTGTTGCGGCGGAGGTTGATGCTGGAGAGGCTGATGAGGTTGGCGAGGGACGGCGGGATGGTGCCGGTGAGGATGTTGTAGGAGAGGTCGAGGAGGGTGAGTGCGGTGAGCGCACCTAGGAAGGAGGGGATCGGGCCGGACACTCCTGTGTAGGAGATTGTGAGCTCCGAGAGGTTGGAAAGCGCGGCGAGGGAGTCCGGGATGGCGCCGGAGATGGCCGGGAGGTGGTGGAGGGTGAGGGTCTCGAGGAAGGTGAGGTTGCCAATGGCGTCCGGGATGGCGCCGGACATGTTGGTGTCCTGGTAGACACGGAGACCAACGACGCGGCCCGTGTCGGCATCGCAATCGACGTCGTACCAGTCGCAACATGCAGAATCAGGCGTCCAGGACGCGAAGTGGTATGGACTTCCCAGGGCGGTATCGATGGCGACCAAGGCGGCGTGGTCATCGTCGTGGCACTGGTCTGCCGCCACCATTGAAGCGATGAGGATGAAGGAGAGCAAGAGGAGAGGGGAGGCGCCAGCCATCTTCTTCTATCAAAGTGGTGGAGCTCCTTCTGTGTGCGGTGTGTGGGTGTCACTGGGCTTAGTGAGCTGGTCCTTGATGAGTGATGCTGCATGGTGCTGGGCAGTGTACTTATAGTGTGGTAAAAGTGCTAGTTTGGAGGGGGTGCACTAACACTGAGCCAGTGGGATCAATAAACATTTGCACAAAGTGCATCCTAATGGGCAACAGAAATGCATGCCTTGGCAGCGACACTCACCTGGCCCAGATATTTTCAAGATACATACACAATCGTCTCTTTTTACCGACAGGGCGGGTAGAAATTAGGACATGGATTATGGGCAGGCATCATCAGGCATTACCCACTACACCATTGATACACATCGACAACAAAGTGGATGATCATGGTGATGCAATGGCCTTTCAGTCGATGTATGGGCATGCAGCAGCAAAATGCGATTGGTCACTGCAATTCGTTCAAGAATTGTTTACATATGTTTTATCTTGCGCGTTTCGACTTGATCCGGCTGTTGTTAATGGGGTAGTGTTACAATGCAAAATTCCAGTCTCATACCACTATGTACCAGTAAAATTTGTTTGGCGTTATGTGTCACTGTCAATATCTTCGGTTCTATCTCTCAGCTCAGCAATTACAACCGCCATTTACAGTGTTGCCGCTAACAAACTATTCCTGCAAGTTACATCCCATTTTCAACCGCTCTGGGAGAAAAAAGAAAACGAATCCGAGTTCCTCAACATTTTCCGGGATAAGAGTGTGCCAGCCAGCCCCTAGGGCCATGGCATACACATGGCAGACTGTAGCAGGATCATGTACCTTGAACTGCAAGGGCGGGTACGCGTGACCTCTCTTCAGTTGTTCATGGCAAAGGAGTGTCTGTACGAGTTTTGCTGGTCAATCTTCGCTATCTACTGACAAGCCAACTTTGTTTGAATATAGCATCTTTCCTGAAGTTACGGCCTCGTCCTGAAACAGAATCGCCTTGGTTTCGGTAGCACTGCAGGCAACCACGACAACAAGTCAGATCTAGTGAAACCATGTGAAAAAAAATTAATAGCAAGCTACACAACAAAACTGTTGGACTTGTACCCTGTAGCAAACAACCGAGTCATCTGGGTACATGACAAATAGCTTAGTGCCAAGCCGAGCTCGACATGAATCACAGATACTCTCGTCGGTCAGCTGCACATGCCTTGACCTCTCCTCCAATCTTGTCAACCGTGCATCAACGTTCGTCGCGCGTGATAAATTATGAACTATCTAATGACAGGCACAGAAAGACAAAAACAAAATAAAATAGATGGAATTGCAAGCCAGATCTCCTGTGAGTTCAATGTACAACCAAGCCTGTTTCACAATGTTTACCTGCCCTTGGCGATGATGGTGCACCCGAGCTCTTAGCATTCGCAAAATTGTATCTGAAGCTAGCTGGAGAGGCATATCTGAGGATACTCTCTGGGATAAAATTGTGCTTCAGATTTCAGAATTCTAATATCCTAATAAAAGGTATGTTATAATACAAAGCAGTACCTCCAATACTTGTATGGGATCCAAAGATTTCCCATGATTATGAAGAAGTCGGACAGCTGCTGTAAACATCGGTTCTCTCCCATTTTTCGGGTCCAAATACAAATCCAAAAGCCTGAGTTCAAAGCAAGATGGACATAACATTAACCAAGGAACAAAGATAATCCCATTGGATCATGATAAAAGAAACTATACCCAGAGTACGAGCCAGTCAACAAAGAATTACTAGTCAAACAATAACATACTGAATATAAGCATCGTCTCGGCCAATCTCTGTACAGTACTGCTCAGCAGCTTCACTATCCGCCAGCTTCCTTCATCACAGACCAACAAATAACAGTCAGAACAACAGCACTGGAAATGGTAAAGGCATGCAAGTCCAGCTAAACAGAACACCACTACTGTTGCGACTTACAAGTTACAACAAACCAATAATAGTAAGTGCAGGATAACATCTTACAGTGCTAGTATCTGAAGTACAATGTTCTCTTGGCCCATCTTCCTATACAAAATGGCCTGACAAAAGAAAAACGAATGCCTTAGTATCTGAAACATAAACACAGTTATGGACAAATAAAGTGATGAACATGTAACCACATCAAGGAAGGTGAAAATTTGTCACAAGACCTTTTCCAGCCATAGCTCAGATTCTGCTATCACATCAAGCACATCTTCTGGATCATACAAGTCTGAAGCTTGCAAAAATAATTGCAATCTTTCCCTCAATGAATAAATGAACTGTATGTCTGAGTCGATTTCTTTATCATTTTTCTCTCCGGAATTGGACTCCATATGAAATGCTTCCATGGCAGATTTCGACAGCAATAGTGCATATGACGTGTGATAGTGAGGGTCCTCACAACCCTGATCCTCAATCAACCACTGCAAATATCTGCATAACTTAGCCAGTTAGATTTTCGTGATAGTAGAAGGATCTGAGTATCGAATATGTCAAATGAAGGTCACAGCGCAGGATATGACATGGACAACATTATATGATGAACATGTGCACAGAAAAACACTGTTTGTCTAAGAATTAACAAATGAAAGATGCATACCAAACACTACTTAGAGGCCCCATTATGTTAAAATCTTGATAGAGGATTTAATCATTATAGCAGAACAATATCTACTCAAATTATCCGGCATTGGAGATATCAGATTCCTAAGCAGTCATATCAAGGTTCAGGTTACTGTAGATGTTGAATTCCAACGAGAATGAGTAATTAGTTAGGCTGTTATTAGACCATTACTGAAGTTCGTATAAGTGTGTAATAAACAAACTAGCTGCACAGAATGTATCAACAATTACAGCTTTTATGTTCACATAGACATCGGGGTTCATTATGGAATCTTGAGAGGTTTAAGTTGTTGAAGATTTCATGAACACATCATACCTTTGGTGAATCCCAACCTTTTCTGAATCAAGGGCAGCAATAACCTTTTCTGCAGAGTACCACCCAACAAAACAAATGTTAACAAAGTTCATTACATGTCAAAGTTATTTTAACAATCCTAACTAGTTAAACATGACATTTCATGGACACAATCAGCTGTAACCGCATGGTTAATTTGAGGAAAAAAAAGAACATCCTTGTACACTTGTACTGCACCATGCTCTGACATGCTCACAAGTAAAAACTGGAGGATGTGTTGAACTGCCATGAATAAGCCAGTAAAGGTACTAATAAAGTGAATTGTTTGAAACAAAATAATTACCAGAAGAGAGCTGTTTTTCCCTCATCTCAGATGTTAAAATTGCAGTTGCAAGGTCTTGATCAATGTCTGCAACCTGCAAATTATTCAATAATATTCACAAGATAACGAAACAGCTCACTATACGATCAGGTCCTCAGCATGAAGCACATACCCATCCAAGATGTTCCAAAACAAGGTCCTGATCAGATGTTGCTTGAAGTATCTTGGAGGCTTCGATAGCAGCAATTTCCTCACCGGATTTTTTATCAGCCAAAGTTCCTTGGGAGTCCGTTCCAGGCAGATTAGTACGGTCCTTCCACAAACCTGTGCTGTAATTCCTTGCTAAGATACGCCATATAGCAACAGCTTGGGAGCACATTCCCTTACTGCCATATAAGAAAGCAAGCGTCCGCAGATGTCCAGAGTTGTCCAACAGTGATTCCAGTTCGTCCTGCACCACCCACAATTTTTACAATAAATGCACCTTTCTATATGTGACGAAAACCTAAGAAGAATAAATCTACAGCATACTATATTCCATCTTCAAATCCAGACTAAATATTGATTTCAGTAACATATAGTATATAATAGCCATAAACTCATGATTCTGCAAAGCAGGGTTATGGTTATAAAGGAAATACACATACCACAACACAGCTATTTTGAGATGATGCAAGCTTCTCCATGTCATCAACAAGATCAAGTGCTCTATAAAGGTACATCAGAAGAGTATCTACTCCTTCCATCTCTGCAGGAGACAAGCTCTTCTCTCGCGATACACAAAGGTACCTAGTTTCATTTAGCATTTGGACATTGGTCACTACATGCAGCTTTATTGCAGTTCAATGAATATAAATACCATCGATAAACCAAACCTGATAATATTTCTGATAGCTAGTTCCAATAGATCAGCTCTAGTTGGAGGATTTGAAAGGAAATCTTCATCCACAACTGTGTCCACACCTGCCTTTTTGAGAAACAATGCTCGCTGAAGTGTTACCAGTCCATCGTCAATAACTTCTTCAAGAGGCTTGGGGGGAGGATGCAAGCCCCAATAACGCTTTCTTGGCACCTAAATTTTGCAAATAAATTTGTTTAAAACTACCCCATCTAGAAACGGCAAGTAAATCCTCGTAAAAAAGATTAGTTGAAGATAAAATCAGGCTGTGGAACCCTGTAGGCATCAACAGCTTAACTAAAAGCTACTAACTACAAAGCAGCCAGCTGAGCATTGAGGAGAAAATCAAAACTCATTTTACAGTTCCCCAAATTGGTTCACGAAATATAAATATGTTGATAAAAGTTGCAAGAGATCCTAGCTACAAAAGCTTTATGCCCGAATTTTGTGGAACACTGAAGACACTGTTTGGGTCTAATTAATTGAATCATACTAAAAGCTTAAAAGTTTATAATCATAAAGTTTTGTCATACACTGATACACAAGAATAAGTTTAACACAAATGAAGTGGGGTCTTGCAGATACTCCATACAATAATTTCAAAATGGACAATGAAGTAAAATGACATACCAGATCTGACCAACGATTAGGATCCCGCATGATGAATGGAAATATTTCTGCTGGTTGCATAGACTCCGACAGCAAGAAATGATTAACAGCATCCTCAAAGCGCAAGTCAAAGAATAATAAGAATCCAAGTTGTGCATGCACAAAGGAAATCATATCATTCGAGATTTCACCATCAGATTCAAACTCTTCAAGCAAAGAAATAGCCTCTGTATAACTTTTTATTCGTAACGACGCCTTGATCTGTTCCACTGCAGATACTTTGCGGTAACAGAAAACCTGGACAAATCATTTATCAATTAGTTGTAGCATCACTACAGCTGAGCAGATGATTGCTAGACTACACTCTTAAACTCATTGTGGAATCAGTGGAAAACAGTTAGTGCCAGTTTCCTGCTCCACTTTTCTGTCTTGTTTTTTCACTGAAAACTAATATGGGAAAAGTAGGAAATAATTAGCACTAGTTGGCTGGTATAGTAACAGCTGGCAATCAACTGATAATGTGGAGCAGAATTTTGTCAAGGTGATGTTAGTCATGATGGTCATAACCAATTACGGTAGCAAACGTCTAACATCCAGATAACTCATGATGACGCAAAAAGTTCAAATGGTGAGTAGCTTAGCTTGGCATGTCTCAGACTGATTTATGCACTAGTAACTAGTTTTTTACAGCAACCAACAACAACACTGATCAGGGAGCTGCCTGCATATATTTATTAAAGAGAAGGAAAATTCTGTCTGCTCGTAAACTTACTGGAGGCTACAAAACTAGTGTAAGTTGTTGCTGTTCTACACACACTTAGTTCCAATTCATTACCATTTCAAGTTAAATGTTCTTCCTGTCTTCCAGGCTCATCTAAGCATGTCCACTCAATAACTCTGCAACTACTTGGCATCTCACTAAGATTAACAAAATGGCATTAATTTTCACAGTATGCAGCGCAAAGCTGCTCATAGAAGGCAACATCGTGTATTTATAAATTTGGGGACAAGTTCCATTGATGGCTGAGTCAACATACCTACTTTACCTTATAAGCCGTAGCAACCACAACGACCTCCCCACCGCTTCCATCATCGTCACTCGCCACAGTCAGAACACCCGCGCCGGTCCTCGCGACCGGAACGGTCTGCAAGTGCACCCCATTCCTCCTCCTGTACACATCCACCTTGGACTCCGCAGCGACAACCACATACGGGAACACCTCGACGATGCAATCGGGCCTGCTGTTGAACACGAAGCTGCTTCCGGACGGCTGCCCGGACCGGTCGACGACCACCCCGACATTGTCCACCAGCAGCATCGCCTCCTGGCCGCCGGACAGCGGCCTGATCCTCGGCGCCCCGGCCGACTCCGGGAGCGTGAATATGTCCACGCGCTGCCCCGTGCCGCCGCTCGAGAAGAGTGAGTACCCGGACGCGGTGCCGGCGAAGACCGAGTCCTCGCCCACCCAGGCGAGCGCGCTGATCCCCTCGACCCCCGCGGCGATCTCCCGCGTCTGCACCTCCAGCTCGTGGGCCTCGCGGAGGGCGAGTTCGAGGACCAGCAGCCTCTTCCCGACCGCGACCGCCAGGGAGCACGAGGGGGACGAGGGGTCGGAAGGGCGGGCGGCGGCGACGGCGGCGACGCCGCGGAGGGAACCGAGGCGGCGGACGGGGTGCGCGAGGAGCGGGTCGGCGAGGAGGAGCATGCCGTCGGCGAGCACGAGGACGCGGGCGACGGAGGGGAGCGGGAGGATGGCGGAGACGGGGCGGGTGGCGCCGATGGGGAGCAGGCGGAGGAACTCGGGGGAGGAGGGGGGCCCGAGGGAGAAGAGGAGGAGCTTCCCGCCGCCCGTGCCGAGGTAGAGGAGGCTCGGCGCGGAGAGCGCGGCGGAGCGGACGGTGAGCGGCGTCGAGGCCGGGAGGGACGCGAGCGCCGCCGGGTCCAGCGTCGCGAAGGGCTTCAGGGTCGCGCGGGAGGGCGCCGGCTGGGATCCCATGGCTGATCCGGTGGGTGGGGGAGGTGGACGGGCTGGGGGTTAGGGTTTGGGGGAGGGGGACGCCATTGACGGCGAAGCTGGAGTGGAGGCCAAGGGGGAAGACTAGTTGGTGCGACGGCAGCTCCGATGCTCTCTGAGTACAACTTCTTTCTTTACTTTTTTTTTTTTTTTTTTTGCTTTTTGGAATATAAAATAAATTTGACAAAACCATAAAAATTTAAAAAAAAATACATATCGAACGTTTTTTTTTTTTGACAGAAATACATATCGAACGTTTGTTGCCTAGCCACCGGGAAAAAATCTCAGACTTCGTCAATTTTGGTGTCTACAAAGTAGGTGGGGTCGAGGCAATGGTGGTTGTTCAAGGGAGAAGTCGAGATTCCGAGAGAGAAAGAAAGAAAGTTTCCCGGAGATCACCACCAGGCGAGCGGGCAAATGAGTGATACTATGTTTGAACTATGTGGTATGGTTCAACAACGACCGCAGTCAAATTATTTTGGCCTTCATGGAATTATTTTAGTTGTTTCTTAATAAGGATAAGGCATTCGTTTTCAGCGATTATCCCTGGCAACAAAGTTGTAGCTGGGTGCGTATACATAAAGGTTAGAGGATTAGATAAGAAAGGACTTGTATTCAATTGCAAATATCACGTGTCATGGGATCAACCAAGAGGGAAGAGGACACCGGTGGTGTCACGACAAAGCGGAGAAGGCGTTTGGGTGGGAGAAACGCGAGGAGGGGGAGAAATGAGGGTGGTGGCTGGCAGGGGTAAAACAGTGAGATAGACCAAGAGAGGATCGGACAGCTGAGATTGGAGAGGTGGAGTGATCTGACGACAGATAAATGCAAATCGTTGAGAAGCCTCCTAATGTCCCCACATATTTTAGACTTCGGTTTCTCCTTTTGCACATTGTTGACTAGCCTATGTGTTGTCCCTTTCCTTTGAGCCCTCTTGCCGCCACCCATCTGGCCCCATTGCCGCATATTTGGCGGCCATGGTAGACGATGATGAATGGGATGGGGGTTCGAATCTTGTGCCATATGTGTAGGTTAGGGTTTTCTTCCCAAGCAAACTAAATTCGAGCCCATTCTTCCTACTCACGACGGCCATGGTAGTTGGTGCAAAGATCACCGGAGTTGGTAATGGAATGGATCTGAGGCCCTCTTCAAGGGTTTCCCCTCGTTGTGTGGTAGGGATTGGGGTTGTGCCACACGGCATGTGGATTATTCTACTTCAACCCGAGTCTCTCGTGCCTCCATGGAGAAGGGAAGAGATGAAAGGAGGGAATAGGGCTCAGATCTTGCGTTGTGGTCTGTCGGAGTGGCTTCTCTGTTAGAATGCAGTTATCCTTGCCACATTTTTAGAAGTTCATTACATGCGGCGCTAGCTGGAGAGCAACGACACCCGCTTATGCTCTCGTCCTCCTCGCGAGGGCTAAGCCCCAGCGATCAATAGCAGGTCTGTCTTGCCCAACACAAGATCTTTTTAGCCGAAGAGCTATCGCTCGGAGCTCCAACATTGTGGCAAGTGTGATGCCACCTTCTTTTTCTTCTTCTCGACATGGATACCAAAAAGGAGGCCCATCTAAGCATGTCCACTTCTGGCTTGACCTGATGGTGGTACTGCAACCTTCTCATCATCCCAAGTGTTATCGTCCCCGTCGAAGGGGCGACTCGTGCTCATCCGAAGATTAGTGCGAATGGCCCAATCGCAATGTTAGTCTTGGGTTTGGTGTCCTTCCTACAAATCTCAAGACATATTTGTTATTTCTTTTTCTACTGGGGTCCATGTTTTAAGTTGTATAATTGACTCCTTATACTCCTAATCAGTGGCGAATCTACTGGGTTTTTAACAGGCTCGAGCCCTCCTTCAACGCTGTAAAAAAAGTTTACTACTAGTCTCAAGGCTCAGCCCAGCCTGTGCCTGCCCAGCCCAACACATGCCCACACGACACAGGCAGCCCAGCCCCCCTTCATTTTCTTTCTAGATTCGTTCGTTGCTCCTAATGAAATCCTCCCTTTGTTAAAAAAAAACTTACAGCCCAGTACTTTTTTATTAGAAAGATTATCTCACTACGATAAAAAAAGGACGCCGATAACGCGCGTACGCTCGGTAGCAATTGAGGCCGCTCCAAACTACCCCGTTCGGGCTGGGAGCCCATGGCACCGAACAAAACCGTTCGGACAGGATCCCTTATCCCCCGAACGACCCAGTCAGCGCAAACGCGCAAAACGTCCGCCGGGTCCCCGACATTTCTCCCCGACGCCGTCGTCCAACAACTCGCCAGATCCAAAAACGCACCCACCTTCCTCCTCCATCCCCACGATCCCCTCCACTGTTCTGTCTCCCCTCCATCCCCCACCAATGCTCTCCATGGAAGTTGCCATGGCAAGATCTGTGGATCCCTAGCCCAAATTGAGCTAGCGGCCAGGTCAATCAGGTAATTTCTTGCTCGCCGACACCACCTCCCTAATCTCCTCCACTCCCCCCACACTATAACCTAGCCAATGTTGCCATATACACGCTGCTGGTCGAGCCATTAAGCCAAGATATGGATATCTGCAGGTGAGTGGTAGGAGAGGGGACTTGATCCAAAGTGTTGTGTCAAACGGTTCTTGCCATCTACAGATGGTGGCTTTGCAAAACTGAGAATAGGATGAAATTTCCTGATATTGGGGGAAAAATTCGAAACCAAATGAAGTGATCTTGCCGTGTGCCTTCAATCCCACTAGTGGCGACAGTTGCAAATCTGTTTTTGATGTATTATGAGATAGCTACCAAAAAACAGAGGTTTTCCTAATAGTTGCCACATATGGTTGGAAAGAATTGCCAACCCTGTTGAAATGATATTGCCATGTGTGCATGCAAAACAAGAAACAAAAGTCGAAAATGTAGCAAAAGTTGCCATCCCCTGTTATTGCCATGTATATGTCATAATTATTGCCAACCCTGTTGAAATGATATTGCCATGTGTGAATTCAAAACAAGAAACATAAAAAATGTCGAAAAATGTAGCAAAGTTGCCATCCCCTGTTATTGCCATGTATATGTCATAATTATTGGCACGTGAATCCTGCTTTTGTTGCCATGTGCATGGGCGTTCTGTGATACATATGAGGGACATGTGCGTTCTCTTTTGAATAAATTCAGTTGGACGTGCAGTTCGAAAAAAGGAGGGTAAGGGATGGATACGGGATATGGTGGTAATCCCTGGTTCTACGGCTCTCTACAAGGACCACCATGGGGTGTGCATGATTATGACGAGCTAAACTCAACTGGGCCTTTGCTGCCACTTCTACAACAGTACATGGACATAGGTACAGTGTACATACATAAAAAAGGAAAGAAAGAATCTGCAACATGAATGTGACAAAAAAATGCTTTAATGGTTGATTGTATGCAGGGGCGTTAGATGCAAGCACAACTACCGGATGTGGCTGGACAAATGAACAGGGAGAGCATAGCAATCCTTCACACCCAAGAAACAAACAGCAGATACAGGGGCAATTTTATGGTGAGTATTTCAGAAAACTGCCATGTGGTTTACCTATTTTTTTGGCCATGTATGTTTCAAGTAAAAAATGGTGTATGGGCAAATAAAACGATGGAACGTTAACACTGAACAATTCTATAGATAGAGTTGCCATATGATTTATGAAAATAAAGCCAATAACTTACAACAACTGCAGGATCGGGCTTAGTCAACCAGCTGACAATAGGGGCATCCGCATCTACGTCAAATGCCGGTAAGCAGAAAATCTTGATAATATAAGCTTCTGCAAAGTACACATGTTATCAGTAAAAAAAGCTGTAAGATTGTGCAGCTTTGGAAAAATGACATTGTTTAATGCACTACTAGCCATCCTTAATGCACTGTAGTTGCCGATGCATTACGCGAATGTGGAGTACAAGGTAAAATGCCATCATTAATGTAAAAATTAAAAAAAGGTTGACGATGACTGAAGTTGCCATGATTGACTAAATAAGTTTGCCATGACTAAACTTGCCATCTATGCATCCATGAACCTGCCATGTGTCCATCGTTATTAATGAAAGAACACAAAAAAAATTGTTGTTGTGTGCGTGAGTAAATTTGCCATACGTACAAAATTGAACTTGCCATGTTTGACTAATTAAAAATGCCATGACTGAACACTTAAAATCTTGATACGTGTTGATGGTTAGAACTTGCCATCTGTGTATCACAGAACTTGCCATGTGTCCAATGTAAAACTTGCCATGCTAAGTAATGAAGAATAAAAATGAGAAGTTTTGATGAATAACTAAAAAAGGATTTTTGGTGTAAACAAAATTTTCCAGGTTCCAGTGGGTAGTACAAAGTGGATTTAAAAATTACAAAAAAGGCTGTAAAAAAATGGTGGGTATAATTGGGAAAAAACATAATGTATGGATAATAGTTGTCGTGTAGCTTGAACATAACTTGCCATCTGCCAACGCTCATGTTACTCAAAAAATGTGATGTAAAAATGTCCAGTTTTGTAGAATTTATTAGATTCTTAGTGGCACATATTAAAATTTAAAAAGATAGTACCAGGTCATGTTAATGAATGTTTGATGAATAATTTGTTCATGGAAAAAATGCAGTGCCTTCTGCTACAACTCAAGGCATTGACGACGCGCTGGCTAATTCAGACTCACACACAGACCGGACATCTTAGCCGCACAACACTAGGCAACTTGTCATCAGCAAAGCGGGAACATCGAGCAGCACAAGAAACAACACTATTGAAACAACTGTGAGCAACTCAGGAGCAGACGACGCAAACTCAATTGCAGAGACAGTTGCTGAACATGAGGATGAAGAGCAACAAGATGATGATCAGGACGAGGATGAGCCGCAAGAGGATGAGTTACAATCTTCCCTAGCACCTCCGGCAGCACCCTATGTACACATGAAATTTGCTACATTTGAAGATGCAAGGAGGTACTACCAGAGTTATGCAAAGTTCAATGGTTTTGCGATATACACAGACTATCGCAGAAAACTAGTGAAAACAGGAGAGTACAATCGTGCGGAAATGAGGTGTTACAAGTCAAGAAAGAACAAGCAAAAAAAGGGGGGGAATGGTCCAGTCATCACAGAACGTAGAAGAGATATCGTGGTCAAGACAGAATGCCCTGCCAAGATGAAGCTCAATGTCGAAGGGGCTTGGTGGGTGGTAACAAAGTATGTGGGGCAGCACAACCATGAAATGATAAAGAATTTTGACCTGGTGAGGTTTCTGAGTGCTCACTGTGGATTCACCCCGGAGGAGCAACAGTTTGTGAAGTTGCTCCACGATTGCAACCTCCAGCCTGGGAGAATGGTGCAAATACTATCAATGATACACAGCAAAACAGGGAAGCTCAGCAGCATGCCGTACCTACCGTCAGACTTGGTAAACTTGGTAGCACAGTATCGCAGGGAAAGTCAACTGACAGACATGGAGGACACGATTGCATATTTCATGGAAAAAGAGAAAGAAGATCCGATTTCTTCTACAGAATAAAGCTGGATGACGAGGACCGCGTGGTGAACATGTATTGGATAGATGGTGCAGCGCGCAGGGCATACAAGCACTTTCGTGACTGTGTGTCCTTCGATGCTACATATCTAACCAATATGTACAAGATGCCGTGTGCTCCCTTCATTGGCATAAACAACCACAGCCAGTCACTACAGTTCGGATGCGGGTTTATCCGGAACGAGGATGCTGGTAGTTATGCATGGCTCTTCAAAACCTTTAAGGAATGCATGGGCGGGCTTGAACCGATGAACATCATAACAGACCAGGATTTCGGGATGCGTGCAGGCATTGAGGAAGTGTTTCCCAACACAATACACATGCACTGTAGGTGGCATGTTATTAAGAAAGTAGAAGAGACATTGGGTCCCTTCTTTGCTAACAGACCAGAACTCCACAAGGCCTTTGAATTGTGTGTTGACCACAGTTTGACACCAAACGAGTTCGAACGAAGCTGGAAAGCAATGATAGACAAATACCAGGTTCAGGACAATGAAACACTACAAAACCTTTGGGAGAAAAGGAAATTCTGGGTACCAGCTTATTTCACGCAATGCTTCTACCCCTTCCTGCAAACTACACAGCGTAGTGAGGGATTCAATGCAGTCCTAAAGAGATATGTAAACCCAGGCAACTCAATCCTTAGGTTTGTCCAGCAATACAATGCAATTCAGCAAAAAAAATTGGGTGCAGAGCTGCAAGAGTTGGCAAACACAGCTCTCAAGAACCCCAAGCTGCTGACATGCAATCCATTGGAGAGACAAATGATGAGGGTTTATACCCGACAACTCTTCTACAAGTAAGTCTTTTCACATGAGCAACCAAAAAAATTCAATAAAAAAAAGGAAAAAAAGAAATGCAAAGAAAATGCTTGGTTGTTTTATTACCGTGCTTCATGGGAAAAAGTTGGTGTGAACCACTTGTTCGCACATTGATTGTTAACTTGAAGTTGCCATCCTAGTGAATTATGTTGCCATGTTGGGTGTCATGCTGGTTGCACATGAGTTGTCATTTTTCTCCATGCAATGTAGATGCATGATCGATATACATTAGTTGAACTTGTCATGTCAGAAAGATGATTCAAAGCATGACGTGCGTGAAAAAAGAAATTTGAACTTGCCAAGTTTTAAAAAATAAAAGTTGCCACCAAATCACTAAACTTGTAGTGTGTGCACTCGAATCCTGGCAAGTGTGTGTTAAAAAAGATTGCCATGCTTGCATCACTAAACTTGCCACTACTTGCATCACTAAGCTTGCCATTGCTTGCAGCAATAAAGCTTGCCATGCTTGCATCACTAAACTTGTCATGCTTGCAGTAATAATAATGACATGCTTGCAGGAGTAAACTTGCCATGTTTGCATCAGTAAAACTTGCCATGCCTGTGTGACTAAACTTGCCATGCTTGCATCAGTAAATTTGCCAAAAAGCTTGCATCAGCAAACTTGCCATGCCTATGTGACTAAACTTGCCATGCATGTGTGACTAAACCTGCCATGTTTGTATCACTAAACTTGCCATGCCTGTGTGACTAAACCTGCCATGTTTGTATCACTAAACTTGCCATGCCTGTGTGACTAAACCTGCCATGTTTGTATCACTAAACTTGCCATCCTTGTATCAATAAACTTGCCATGTGTGAACCACTAACAATTGACACGAGTACGTCATTAAGATTTTCAAGGGAGGACGATGGGTTGGGATAATATACTGAGAAGGATTTTCTGCTTGCACTCTTAGTTGAAAAATGCCATTTATTCATCATTAAAACCCACACGGCTTCGTTGTTTTAGCGAGCTAACTAAGAGGGATTTTTCAAAATGCAAAATAAATCGCAGGTTCCAGTGGGAACTAAGGCTGTCAAGCGGGTACACCGTGTTTCGAGTGGACGAATTCAACTACAAGGTCTGCACCATGCGGGACATGTCAGACTCAGAAGCCGAAGACCCGGATAAGGGGAGGAACTACATGGTGACAGCATACATTACAGAAGGGGTGTACTACTGCCAATGTTGCAAGTTTGAAAGAGACGGTATGATCTACTGCCATATTCTAAGGGTAATGGACATCAATGGCGTACAACAGGTGCCACCAAGATACATACTTCAGCGTTGGTCTTGGAACGCTGATGAAGCACTCTGCCAACATGGCACGCAGGAAGTCCTCGCGGTGCATGAAGATGGGCCCGACACAACTATGCAAACAGTCAGGTGTGTTGTGATGTCAAGAAGATTTGCCAACATAGCAGATGACGCTTGTAAGTATGATGTAATGAGCAGAGCAGTTGAGAGGCACACAAACGCACTAAAGAGGGAGCTAGACTCAATCAAGAAGAGGACGGAGGAGGAAGCACTACACCGATTCCCAAAAAAGAATAAGACTGCTGCTACTACATCAACAGGGCCATCGACAGACAACTCAGAACTGGGTTCAGGCGCATCCAACACGCACACGCGGGTCAGGAACCCTCCAAGGACAGTCACCAAAGGGCGGCCAAAACAGATAAGATACAAGTCTAGCACAAAAAGAGTGCAAAGAAGACAGCTCCAGAAGTTTGAAGTTAGAGAACATGTGACAACCCCGGGGATTTGCATGCGAAAATTGCCATGTCTGTATGCACGATAAAAATGCATGTGCATGCATGTCAGTTTGGCAAACATTAGCATAACATTTTTTTTAAACAGTAATCTTGCCATACGAACACATATGATCTTGCCATGTTGCTACAAAATGTAGTCAGATCAAAAAGAGAGGTGAACCTTTTGAAAGAAAAGTTCCATATGATTGCAAATATATTAGCCATAATGAAGAGATAGTGATATTGCTATTGCGAGAAAATTTGATGTTTAATTGACATTTGATTGTATATGTAATATTCGTCAAGTCCATTGCGTAGTGTGTGTTGCTTAAGTTAAAGTACATTCCGCCGTGTTGTGACAATAATTGTCAACAAATTTAAATCAAGATGAAAAACTTTACATTTGAAAAAAATGAGATCTACTGCTTCCTTTACGAAAGGACGGACTGCAATTTGCCTTACGTTTTATCCTTGATTGCCACGTGCCGTGATAGATTAATAAAGAATGGTTATCGTACACACCAGAAAAAGAAACATTGGGATAACAAGAGAAATATCTCGACGACGAACCTTTGTGGAACCAACACTACAAAAAATGCAAGCTGTACGGACGACTATATGATGTCAAAGTGTATTCGCTTTCGAGATTGAACGACAACAAAATATGGGTGAATGTGTATCGGGATGCCCCACTAACGGTTAACAACATCTAACATTACGTTTTGAAAAATACAAAAGCACAAAAGGGTCACGACACAAACATGGTGCTGTGCGGGTTACAAACGACGATGGTAAAAAAATCGTAAGACAGTGGAAATAGGGTGGCAGTACCTTACATTCATCTGAACAAAGAATGTAAGTACTAAACAAAAGTCTTCATTAGTCACACATTCAGCGATATCTCTTGACAGCAGCTTTAACAGCACCCTCGATCCAAGCCTTTGCGCCCTCCCGCTTGTTGAAATCAACATTCGTGACCCAGTTCCACAGATATATCTTCCTAAGCTCTTGGACTATTTCCTTATTGAGAGTTGGCACCTTCCTTCCTTCCCACTTAGCAAGATATTCCAACAAGTACATACCGCAGTCGTGGCTGATTTCAGTTAGGCATGTAGTGATAAAAAAAATGTCAGCAGTTGCCATAGTTAGAATATACACGAAAAAAAAGTTGTCATGCTGAATGTTAAAAAATGGCATAAATGGCACATTTTAACTATTGAAGTTGCCAACTAACAGTGAATAAAGTTGCCATTTAGCAGGCAATGAACTTGCCACGCAGAGCTAACTGAAATTGCCATGTTGAAAAAAAAAGATGTTAAAATGTGCCATGTTAAAGGGACAGACAGTTAGAAGTTGCCATAATGAACTAATGAAAATGCCATCTAACAGACAATAAAGTTGCCATCTAACAGGTTAATGAAGTTGTCGTGTAGAAGTAACTGAAATTGCCATCAGATTGATATTGAATTGCCATGGAGGACAAAATTAAAAAATTGCCATGATAAAGGATGTTTAATTTCTAAGTTAAAGTGACACCCAAAAAAAGTTGTCAAACTTGAAAAAAAGGTCAACAAAAAAAATGCAAAAAGACAAACTCTTACGTGTTGCCCTGCTTCGTAGACTTCACGTACTCGATGGGATAATCCCTGATCTGGACCTTAGAGCCACTGTAATGACGCAGCCAGGTTTTCTTCAAATTGTTGATGAAAAACTCTGCGTGCGAACGAAGAGAATCATCCTCTCCCGTACGGAGTGAGTCCAGAACATCGAACCGTTGCTTCGCCAGGTTGATGCAAATTGTATAATAGTGTCCAGCTTTGTCATGTGGGTCATTAGGAGCAAGCTCTTGGAACATGGTAAACATCACCTGCGCGTTTCCAGAAAGACAAAAAGATTGAAAAAAACATTAAAAGGATGAATAAAAATCAAAAGGTGCCTGGTCATTTAAAACTGCATGCAAAAATAACTGAGGGGGCGGGATGCAATATGATGAAAACAGTACAAAAAAAAGGTTTAAAAACGAAGAAAGATACATACATATTTCTTCAGTGTGAGCTTGTAGTCACCGTGCTGGGCAAAAACTTTAGAAACTTGGGCATGAGAGAAGTCGCCGTCCCAAATTCTCCTGGTGATGGTGGGGCTCATAATGATCTTGTCACAGTGGGTGTCAACATGTCCGTTGATGTAGTCTATACCTGCGGCGACAACACTCCGGGATAGTTTACCGGTGGGCATCAAGGACTCGGCAAGATCGCCCAAATCAACGTACGTCGAGGCGCACTGGATGACTTTTGTTCTGTCCAAACATGAGCTGGAATAAATAAGCAATCAAAATAGAAACGTGATCACAAGAAAAAAATGATATAAATTCCAGATGATGCTGAAAATCAGAGGGAACAATGGAGGGTGGAAAGCAAATTACTCTTTGATGGCATCCATATGCTTGCTATTGCTTCGCGCATTTCCAAAACGCCTCATAATATCATAAAGTGCTTGCTGTTGCTTCGTAGCCTTTATTGGAGGTTCGGAATCCACTTCCAGGGGAGGCTGTACAACCCTTGCCTGCCGAACAGAACCTGGGGTTACACTGCTGTGCACATCATCAGAAGGCACGACATCTGCCGCGCCAGAGCTTGAAGGGGATTGTGTCTGATTTTTCTTCCTCAGAAGCGCATCCTGCTCCATCTTGCCAAATACTTCATCCATTGATGCTGATATCTCATCAGAAGATCCTTCACTTAGTGAAAACGACTATGTGAGAAAGCCATTTTTTATCGAACATACAGTTAATGAAAAAAGCGAAAAATGGAGCTACAAAATGAATACAGTTAGAACAAAAATGTTTCCAGAACAAGCAAGAACAAATTTGCCATGAATGTAAGAACATGGCAAATGTTTTCTGAAGAAGACAGACATTTTAACTTGGATGTAAAATTGCCATCTAACAGGCAATAAAGTTGCCATCTAGCAGGTAATGAAGTTGCCATGCAGAGCTAACTGAAAATGCCATGTTGAAAAGAAGATGTTAAATTTGCCATGTCAAAGGGACAGACAATGAGAAGTTGCCATGTTGAATTAATGAAGTTGCCATCTAACAAGCAATAAAGTTGCCATCTAGCAGGTAATGAAGTTGCCATGCAGAGCTAACTGAATTTGCCATGTTGAAAAGAAGATGTTAAATTTGCCATGTCAAAGGGACGGACAATGAGAAGTTGCCATGTTTGATTGAAAAGATATTGACATCAATTACAAAAAAATGCCATGTGTGCGACAGCTAATTTGTGCGTGTGCTGTTACACACGAGGGACGGGAGAGGGGACAAAGTTGATCAGACCTTGAACAATGGGCTCAGCAAATTTCACAGCCTTCCTACCATCAACAATGGGCTGCGCCATCATGGGGACAGGCTCGGACGGGAATGCATACGAGACTGGAATAGCATCGACTGGATCACTTGGTTGGCTAAAATCAAGTCCGAGGCTGCATGATGGTGGGGTGAAATCCATAGGGTGCCTAACCTTGCTCTCATTCTGCTTTTCAATCACACCAACGGCCGCTACCAGCGGAGACAAATCAATAAACATGGCATTGTCGACTGATCCGGCAACCTTAGGTTTTGCAGTGGGACGGGGAGTCGTGTTCGGAATATCGATAACTACCTTCTTGGCTGTCCCTTTTACAGGATGGTCAACTCTTGGAGTGTAAGGAACCCCCGTATCCAATGGAACACGTGTATGCTTCAGCCTGGGATTGACAGGAATATTTTCCTCACGGGAGCCTGTCGGTTGCTAGACCGTTCCACCTCCAACTCCTTTCGTCTGAGCAGGTTCAGCATTCTTGCCCTGTGGAGCGGGCGGGAACAAGGTTGAAGCAGGAATATTTTCCTCACGAGAGCCTGTCGGTTGCTGGACCGTTCCACCTCCAACTCCCTTCGTCTGAGCAGGTTCAACAGTCTTGCCCTGTGGAGCGGGTGGGAACAAGGTTGAAGCAGAGACAAACCTTGGGACAGCATCCTGCGCATGCTGATCATGCACACTTCCTGCCTGAACGGCTCTTTTCCGGGGGCTCTTTCTGGTACACACAACGGTTTTCGCAGTTTTCTGGGGGGGCAACATGTGGGACAGTTTTGGCCGCAACGGGTGCATGAGCGGTTCGATCATGGGGGGCAGCCCGATCTGTTTGTTGCGTCGCCACCGGCCCCTTCTTTTGCACAACAGTTGCATCAGCCACACTCGTGCGAGCTTCATCTGATGGATGACCTTGCTTAGTCGTTTTGGCGGAGGTGTTTGTTGCAACATTATGGGAATGGGTATCTGATTGAACTGTTGATGCATGCACGTCCGGATGTTGGGTTTCAGGCTCAGCAGCAGTCTCTGAAGTGATTGCCCCACCATCAAGCCCATGCCTCATGGATACCAATGCAGGCGCAACCTCCACTGTTCTTGGGGAGATCAATTCATCGGACCCCCCCTACAGATACACCTTCATCGCTGGTTAACGCCGCGGCAACAGATGACAGCAAATTAACTGGTTCAGCGGAGCTAGTAGCAGCATATGATTTGCCACAATTCACATTGTCAGACGTAGCAAGCTTGGTGTGCAAGCGTTCCAGAGGGTCATTTTTGTTAGCTTTAGTCACAGGAGCAGCCTTGTTGGTTTTGTTCTTTAGCCTGCATAATTTAACAAATGTAAGGAACCTAAACATCAGAGTGACAATAAGGAGTTTGTTGTAAAATAGCAATGAAGTAGCCATGTGTTTTGTCATCCGAAAAAATAAACTTGACATGCTTGAAAATGTGAAAATGCCTTCAATCAACAAGAAAAGTATGAAAAAGTTGCCATCTGGTCAATGATGTGGACATGTGGGTCACATAAGGTGATGCACATGACAAATTAGAAAATTAGGAGAAAAGTTGCCAATGCTGAAACAACTATAGTCCCCATGTGGGGGGAAAGGATGGTTAAAAGTTGCCATCATTGTGAAAGTGAAGTTGCCATCTTTGTAAAACTAAAGTTGCCATGTAGTAACAACTAAAGTTGCCAAGTAGTAACATTTAAAGTTGCCATGCAATATTAGTAAAACTGACCATGCAGGTCAGAAAAAATTAACAAACTTTGAACAACTATTACACTATGCTGTCTGATATGAAAAAAATAAGTTGCCATATTACAAACCTTTTCCCTGCATCCCTCATATCCTCAAGAACAACAGGATCCCCCGTATTGGAAGACGCGAAACGGGGAGACGAATGAGTGGCCGTATGGGCAACACCATGGCCAGTGGCGGCTGTGGCACGCGCAGCCTTGGATATCCGGGCAGATGATCTGGAAGGTGGATGTACCGTTCTCTGTTTAGACGCTCTGCCACCAGCAGTCACCTCGCTACACAAAACACACACAAAAAAGAAAAAGGTGCACATAACGTAAGAAGACGTTAAAGAGGTGATTGATGAAAAACCATAAGGGAAAAATGCTTCTATATTGCAAAAGAACAGAAAAAAGCAACGAACAAACCTCCTCCTAGTAGCAACTGGGTCTATCTTGGTCTTTTTGGCGGTAGAATGAGGGTCCGCATCTTCCGTCTCCCTAGCCCGTTTGGAGGCCTGAGCACCAGAACTGCTCAAAACAGAAGGGCCTCCCAATCCCTCTCCAGTAGCTGCATCATCAACAACTAAACGGGTTTGCTTGTTCGTTCTGGCATGCTCAATGTCGTCCATTCCGATGTCATCATCATTACGGTTGTCATCACCATCAATGGAAAATTCATCCTCACTTGGGGGCAACTCTTGCGAAGGGTTGTAGTCATATCTTCCACGAGAGCCAATTGGACGAGATGTGCCACCTCGAACAAAAGACCGAAACTGGTTGGCAACTTCGTCCCCGTCACCGCCCGACATTGCCGTCCAACCCT
The DNA here is from genome assembly GCA_039707655.1 of Elymus sibiricus. NCBI lineage: Eukaryota > Viridiplantae > Streptophyta > Magnoliopsida > Poales > Poaceae > Elymus > Elymus sibiricus. Next base: position 17,448,262 of record CM077664.1, on the reverse strand, counting down.
GTACAAGGTTGCCAAGTAGGTTGGTCATACCTGACGCAAACTGTCCAACCAGATTCTCAATGTTACTTCTTGCCTGCATGGGAGAAAAACACACAAAAAAAGATAGAATGTGTGATCAGTTGAAAGAATGAAAAAATCTGGAAAAAGCTGCAACAAAAAATGCCGTGGTGGTTACCCCTAAAGAGCATGATGCACTTGTGTGAACGTCCATCCACTTGCTGAAATTGTTGGGGCCCCCAAAGAAGCTGTAGTCAACGTTGTGTTCGCCCATGAGCTGGAAAAAAGAGTGGCACATAGAGGATCAATAAAAACCGGCATTGCGGGGAAAAAATGATGTCGTCTGATTCATAAGAAAGTGTGTAAAAAATAAAAAAATGAGGTGATGTTGTGCTATGCAATGTATAAGGGCATATTACATGTGGGTCTCATAAGGTGATGCACATGACAATTGAAAAATTAGGAGCAAAGTTGCCAATGCTGAAACAACTATAGTTCCCAAGTGGGGGGGGGGGGAGGATGGTTGAAAGTTGCCATCAATGTAAAAGTGAAGTTGCCATCATTGTAAAACTAAAAATTGCCATGTATTAACAACTAAAGTTGCCATCAGTGGATGTTAAAAGGGGGAAAAGGAAAAGTTTAGGAGAAACTAGCCTGTAGCTTGCCGTACGTTCCATCAGGCTTTCTGTCCGCAGCAAGTGTCGTGGTATTCTCGCAGGGGGTGTGTGATTCACGGCAGATGCCATGAGATGGCTTGAGGTGAGGGTGCGAGAGGACGCCGGTGGGTTCCGGAGGCGAGGTTGGAACGAGCAACTGCGAGACACAAGACGTACCCAGGTTCGGGGCCCTCCGGAGAGGTAACACCCCTAATCCTGCCGTGTGAGCTGATATGCGCAAGGTTACAGAGTTGCTCCTGGAGCTGTTTGGACGGAGGAGGGAGAATGGGCTAGGCCACCGTTCTGCCTCTCCTATCGAAGTGTTTGTGGGTGTGGTGGAAGGTAATGCGGACTAAGAATTGAGCTTACTGAACTAAATCCAACTGACCGACTGATCAACCGACTGAACTAAATCGGACTCAACTGAACCCCTCTGCCTGGAGGCCTCCCTGGGGGTCTTATAGGCCGACCCTAGGGTTACAATGGTAACGTACCAGAGGCGCGGGCCCCTGGTGTCATTGACCGGGATCCGGTCGCCGGGATGCCGGGTCGCCGGGTGCCGGGTCGCCAGGTGCGCCGCACCTGCCTGGCGCGGGGTACTGTGGCGGGTCTTGTCTCTCGTCAGTCTGGGTACGAGGCACTGTGGCGCGTCTTGTCCATCGTCAGAGGGAGGTCGGCGCCGCCGTTTCTACAGGACCGCGCCTCACTAACACCTCCCGCCTCGGGCAGGGGCGCAAGGAAAGCTGCAGCCTCGCCTGCTCTGTCAGTGTAAAGGGAGGAGCGCTGTAGCAACGCTTGCTTCGTCGCTAAGGCTTCGCCGCCTCGCGGCCAGCCGGCCAGGCCGGGTTGCCGTGCCAAGCCGGCTCGCGCCGGGGAGCCGGCGTGCTTGGCAAGCCGGCCCGAGGGACTTGTCTTGCTCCGATGATTTTCCATAAGGGATCCGGGCTCCGTTGCCTACCCGGGGGTCATCCCCCCGACAGTAGTCCCCGAAGCTGTGAAGGTTCGTCGGCTTCAAGCAGGGGGGCCTTTGCAGCTTTCCACCCTGAGGAGCCGGTTTGTCGATGAAGCGCCGGAGTCCGGCCGGACGGCTTCGCCTGGATGCCGAGAACACCTGCTGGGGGCCGGCTTCCGGGGACCGGGTCGCGGCACCCCGGCCTGGGTGGGAAATTGAAACGCCCGCCAGATGAGTCTTGCTTCATACGCCGAATCACGCCCGTCGCAGCTCGACGGGCTGCCACATGCAGCCTTGCGGTGGGCGAGGCCTGCCAGCCCACGCACGCGACGGGACGTGACTGTGGCTCGGGCCCGCCACTACACACCCTCAGCCTGTGCGCGGGGGATTAACTGCGGCGACCGTTGGCGATTGCGCTTCCCCGCGCAGTTAATGTGCGTGGGGAACGCGCGCGCACAGTGCGGGGGAGTGGGGATTGTGGGCGCAGACGATCCCACTCCCCCACGATTTCGCGTGGTTATAAAACGAGAAGGAGGGGGGAATGCGACGGAGACGCTCACGCTCGCACCCCTGCCCCTCGCTCCTCCTCTGCTCCCTCTTCTTCTCCGCCGTGCCCGAGCGAAGCGCTGCCGCCACCATACGCCTCACCCACGCCTGCCGCGCGCCGTGACCCGAGGCCCGCAGCGTGCCGCTCTCCTCCTCTCCTCCTCTTCATCGCCGAATCTCGACGCCCGCGGAAAAACCCTCTCCAATGGCGCTGCCGAAAGGCTCTTGGGAGGGCTCCATCACGATGGAGCAGAACATCCGGTACCTCCGCCGCACGAAACGGCTGCCGCCGGCGGAGGTGCTGCTCGCGCGCGCGCCGGGCCCGGAGAGGGTGCCGGAGCCGCAGGAGGGCGAGCATGTGGTCTTCTTCTCACATTTAGAGCGCGGGCTCGGCCTCCCCGCGAGTCTCTTCTTCCGCGCGTGGCTCGATTTCTTCGGGCTGCAGCCGCATCATCTCGGCGACAACGCCGTGCTGCAGGTAGCCGGCTTCGCCACGCTCTGCGAGGGCTATCTCGGGATGCTGCCGACCGTGGAGCTATGGGCGAAGATGTTCTTCCTCAAGCAGCAGGGAGCGTCAGCCAGCGCCTGGTCCGACTGCGGCGCGGCGGTGGTTACCGGCCGGGTGAACGGCCCATTTCCCAAGCTGCCGCTTGAGGACTCGGCCAAGAAGTGGCAGATGACGTTTTTCTACGTCCGGAACGCCGACCCGGCTGTCGACGTCATCAACCTTCCGCCGTTCGTTGACGCGCCGCCGCTCGAGAAGCCGAATTGGGGGTACTGCCCCAAGAAGCCGTCGAAAGAGATGGAGAAGATCTGCGGCCGGGTCGGGGAGCTGACGAAGAGCGAGGGGCTGAAGCCGGCTGATCTCATCGCGGCCTTCATCGCCCGCCGGGTTCTGCCGCTGCAGCGCCGGGCACACCGGATCTGTGACATGAGCGGCCGGCACGACCCGACCCGGATGTCGACCAAGGAGCTGACGCTGGCTGGGATCGTCCAGCGGGTCAACTACATCTCCAAGGCCGCCCTGAAGGAGGGGGAGTGGAGCTTCGGGAAGGAGCCTTATCACCGGGAGAACCCGGCGCCTGCGGTGAGTCCCTGGTCTTTATATTTCGCCGCTTCGACGTTATTCTTGGTCCTGACGCCGCGGGATGGCCGCAGCTATTCGCCAGCCAGCGGAATCACGACGGGCCGAACGCCCAGATCCTGCTGGCCGACCTGCCCGACTCGGATGTGGAGGAGGCCGGCGCCGAGGCGGAGGAGGGGGCGGTCGAGGCGCGCCTGGCCGACGCCGCAGCCGGCGGGTCGCGGGTTGCAGGTAAGTCTCCGCCTCCAGATCTACTGCGGGACTGGCCGGATGACGACGAGGAGAGCCTGACCGACGCCCACGGTGCAGCGCCCTCGGCTGGGGAGGACGCCAGCGTCGACCCCCCAAGACGGCTGCGGAAGGCGGCTGGCGCCGGGCCGGCTCGCGCGGCGGCGACCGCCAGCCGGCCGCACGGGAAGGAGGCGGTCGAGGCAAGACCGGTCGCGAAACGCCCGGCGATGGGACCGGCACGCGAGAGGGCCGTCGTGAAGAAGAAGCGCCGGCTCGCCCCGTCCGTGGGGCCGAGGCGGGAGCCCCCGACGGTCATCGGGTAAGTATTTCTTGCCTTATTTCTGATCCCTGCTTGCTGAATTTGTGGGGCGCCAACTGTCGTCTTGTGGTTTATCTTTTTTCTTCCTTATGCCTTCGCCGTGACGAACCTGCCGTGAACAGGTCGGCTCTTGACTTGGCGGTGGCGGCGACGGAGGCCGCGGCGGCCGAGGCCGTCTGGAGGAAGACCCGGAGCAGCGCCATCGACCGCGAGCCGGACCGGACCGCGGAGGAGGACCTCGAGGCCCGCCAGTCCGGCCAGGATCTTGAGGCGGCGACGCGTGCCGCCTGGCGGGACCGGGCTGAGGCTGAGAAGGCGATGCAGGAGGCCTTGGCCTAGGCGTGGGAGAGGGCCTCCGCGAAGCGGGCCAGGTCTACCGCGGATCCGGCTTGGCCGAGAGGGGCTCGGCGCCGACGGTGACGGTCATTGAGCCGCAGCCAGAGGGAGCGGGCGAGCCGGAGAGGAGGGCGGAGCCGGCCGGCGACGGGTCGGACGTCGATGAACAGATTGCCGTGGACACGCCGCCCCGGGCCAACCGGCCAAGCGCAGCCGACGCCGGCCGCGGAGTCCGCGACAGGAGCCGCCAGCACCCTGGTGGTCGTGCCGCCCCAAGCCGCCACGAACCCCGAGCAGCCGGGTGGAAGGGGATCCGGCGCCGGGACCGCACTCCAGCAGCCGTGGGCGAGCTCTAGCGAGGCCGTGGTGGGGCCGCGAACCCGGGAGGACGATGCGGCGGACGCCCTGCGCTCGCAACTTCGCGGTCGGGGCGAGCGCCTGCAGGCCTTCGTCCGGGAGGAGCAGGACCGGGCGCGGCAGCTGGAGCAGGCGATCGCGGTGAGCTTTTCTTCTGTCTTGATTGTTGAATCAGTGGGGGCGCGCCAGCGCACCCACTGGGTGTAGCCCCCGAGGTTCGGCCGGGCTGCGGAGCAGCCGGGTCGAATCTTATGGCTGTGTTTTTCGTTCTTTTAATCTTCTGTCTGCGCGCAACATCTGTATGACCTGCGGGCCAGCGCGTTCAACCGGCTCCGGGATCGGTACCGCGAGGCCAGAACCCAGCTCGCCGCCAAGGAGGAGGAGCTGTGCCAGATCCAAGGTATGTTTGCGTGCCTTCAGTGGGTGCGCGCCAGCGCACCCACTGGGTGTAGCCCCCGAGATTCAGGCCGGACTGCAGAGCAGCCGGGTCGAATCTTAGAGCCTTGACCTTTCTTCTAATCCTTGCTTCCGGCATCTGACCGGGAATCTTGCCGCGCAGCCGACGCGGCCGAGGTGCCAGGCCTTCGAGGCCGGCTTGCCGAAGCCGGCCAGCAGCGCGATCACGCCGTCGGCGACCGCGACCGGCTCCAGGCCGAGGTGGACCGGCTGGTGGCCGAGAAGGCCAGGGCGGAGGATGCCCACCAGGCGGAGCTGGGCCGGTTGGAGGAGGAGTGCGGCAAGGCGGCCGAGGAGCTAGCGGACGCCAGCAGGAAGATCGCCCAGCTCGAGAAGGATCTCGAAGCCCAGGCTCGCGTGTCGACGATCCGGGAGAACGGGATGCTGGGCGAGGCGTAGCACCTTGACGAGACCTTTGCCCGTAAGTACCATTTCTTCCTTTGGGCCGGCTGGCGTAGCCGGCAAGTTGCTTTCTTTGACTGATTTGTTTCTTTCCTTTGCCAGGAGTCTTCCCGGAGACACAGGAGGCGGCTGATGCGGCCGTGTACGCCCACCGGGCCGAGCAGCGCGAGATGGGGGCGGAGATCGACGCGTACGCCGCCTGGTCCTTCTCGGAACTTGTTCTTGCCGGCGAGGCCCGCCTTCGGGCCGTGGAGGGGCAGATGCACCGCCTGTTCGAGGCCGGCTTGAGCATGGCGAGCGGCCTCTGGCCAAGCGCGGTGGTGCCGAACAGCGTCACCCGGCTGGCGCGGTGGCTGGAGGCCGGGGTGGAGCGACTCGACGCGTGGAGGGCCTCCGCGGCCCAGGCTGGCGCGGAGACGGCGCTGCGCTTCGTCGTGTCATGGTATCCGGGCGTGGACCTCGACCGTCTGGCGGCGCAGCGGGCCGGCGCGGAGGAGGACTTGGCGGCGCGGGCGCAGCGGATCGCCGGGCGGGCCAGTTACTTGGCAACGTTCGCCCTGCACGACGAGTTCGTCGTCGAGCGGACGGAAGACGGCGAGGAGCTCCCTGCTGACTCGCTCGGCCTGCTGCTCGACGACCCGGACGGCAGCTCGGCCGAGACGGGCGCCTACGTCGATGACGAGGCCAACGCGGACGACGACGCCGCGACCGAGAGGACGGCGGAGAGCGCTGGACCCAACCCGGCCGCCGCGTCCACCTCGGCTGAGCCGACGCCGGCCAGAGACGACGCGGGTGCCGCTTAGGGCCTTTGCTTTTTCCCGTTTTATCCTTCCTGTACTCAAACTCTGTTAGGTAGCAGGTCCACCCACTGGGGGTGTAGTTCAATGTAATGAACTCGTGGCCGAAGGCCCATGCTGTATATAAATTTTGCGTGTGATTTCGCCAACTGTCGTGATCATTTCACTTTCTGTTGTTCGGCCTTGGGACTTTTCCTGTTTGTCGTTTCTCTGGGCTTCCTTCCCGCTAGCCGGACAGCCGGGTTGCGGACTGTGGCTAGGACGGGAACTCGGCTTTGAGAACGAACGCACAGTACTTAGGCTTTTTCGGACGTTGAGCGCGAGTGAAACACCCACTGGGCCGGCAGGCGGCAGGCGACGAGGCCGCATGGCGCGCAGCCGGTCGTGCGGCGAACAAGCGAGAGAAAGCGGGTTAAGCCGGGTTGGCCGTGCCGTGCTGTCTCCCTGAGTCGTTCTTGCGTAACGATGCTTCCGGCCTTTGGCCAACTGTCGTGGTATTCTCGCAGGGGGTGCGTGATTCACGGCAGATGCCATGAGATGGCTTGAGTTGAGGGTGCGAGAGGACGCCGGTGGGTTCCGGAGGCAAGGTTGGCACGAGCAAGTGCGAGACACAAGACGTACCCAGGTTCGGGGCCCTCTGGAGAGGTAACACCCCTAATCCTGCCGTGTGAGCTGATATGCGCAAAGGTTACAGAGTTGCTCCTGGAGCTGTTTGGACGGAGGAGGGAGAAGGGGCTAGGCCACCGTTCTGCCTCTCCTATCGAAGTGTTTGTGGGTGTGGTGGAAGGTAATGCGGACTAAGAATTGAGCTTACTGAACTAAATCCAACTGACCGACTGATCAACCGACTGAACTAAATCGGACTCAACTGAACCCCTCTGCCTGGAGGCCTCCCTGGGGGTCTTATAGGCCTCCCCAGGGTTACAATGGTAACGTACCAGAGGCGCGGGCCCCTGGTGTCATGGACCGGGATCCGGTGGCCGGGTCGCCTGGTGCCGGGTCGCCAGGTGCGCCGCACCTGCTTGGCGCGGGGTACTGTGGCGGGTCTTGTCTCTCGTCAGTCTGGGTACGAGGCACTGTGGCGCGTCTTGTCCATCGTCAGAGGGAGGTCGGCGCCGCCGTTTCTACAGGACCGTGCCTCACTGACACCGCTCGCCTCAGGCGGGGGCGCAAGGAAAGTTGCAGCCTCGCCTGCTCTGTCAGTGTAAAGGGAGGAGCGCTATAGCAACGCTTGCTTCGTCGCTAAGGCTTCGCCGCCTCGCGGCCAGCCAGCATGGGCCAGCCGGCCAGGCCAGGTTGCCGTGCCGAGCCGGCTCGCGCCGGGGAGCCGGCGTGCTTGGCAAGCCGGCCCGAGGGACTAGTCTTGCTCCGATGATTTTCCGTAAGGGATCCGGGCTCCGTTGCCTACCCGGGGGTCATCCCCCCGACAACAAGAACAGCCTTGATTGCAGCATCAGACCAAGCAGATGCAGCGAACTTGTGTGATGGAGGCAGTCCGCCAACCAGGTTGAGCTTGACAGTACTAATGTGAAGTTTATCGACATACATGAGCTGTAAAAAGACAACATGGAAACATGGGGGCAAAGAATGGGGCAAATTAGATTGTAGTGCAAAAAATAATTTAAAAAAGACTGGGGAAAACATAACATGGAAAAGCAAAAACGTTTGAAACAATTAAACTTGCCATTAGGTGAAGCTGGCAGCCTTTGTTGTACATCTTATTAGACAGTGAAGTATGAAGGAACCCATCTATGAACTTGCACCAGTTCATATTGGCAACATTGCCTATCTGGTCCTGCACGATAAGAAACTAGAAAATGAAACAAGCAAAAAAGCATAACATGCAGCATCAGTTGGAAGTTGATAAAAAGTGGAAGCTCATACAAAACAAACCATACCAGAATTGGAAAACATCTACTGCTGGGGCGTAAAGATGTTGTTGGGGCGAATACATTCGAGATCAAGTACATGAGCAATTTCCTCTTGAAGTCTTCACCACTTGTTTCCATCACCCCAAGCATAGTGGCAAAAGCAGAGTTCAGCGGAAGCGATGACATACCAGGGAACATTTCAGGAAAAAGCCGTGCCTGCACATTCTTATCAACCTTGTATGGGACATCCATGCCAGCATTAGGAACCCCAAGCGTGTTGAAAACAGAATCCTCATCCAGTGGAATCTTACCACGCCCCGGTATGACAAATTCCCTCGTATCAGGCTCATATAACCTCGCAAACCAGTCACACATGTTATTATTCAGGTTGGTGCACCGTATGTTCATTAAAGTCTGCATACCCAATTCCTTGGCAGCATCTTTCTGGGCATCATCGAACTCGTTGTACAATTCTGTTAGACGTTCTTGCGATCCCCTGTTGCGCGGGTTTTTCTGCTGTTCAAAATAGATAAGAACTGGGTGCATAAAGATGCTATGAAAATAACTGTTCTGTCAAAAACAGTGAACAATACTGCGACAACAAGTAACCATATAAGTTGGCACACAACAAAATCATGTCACAGGTCATTTCGAGAAAATGAAAAACATTGGGGCAAACAAATAAATCTTTGCCATGTGAAAAAATGAAAATAAACAATCTCATGCAATAAGCAGTACACAGTGACAGCATCCACGATCCATATATTATCTCAAAATAACAAAAAGGTGAACAAGACTGCATACCTTCTTCGCGTTAGGTTTGGCACCACCCGCAACTTCAACTATAGGCGGCATGAAGTCATCGTCATCAGGGTCAGGTACGTTCCGAACCATGGTGCTGTACACGGTTAAAAGACGTGAGTGGAACCTGAATATGCAATTTACAGAAATACATGGGAAGTTCATGAATCAATTCACTTGCATGAGTTCAAACGTGATGACATTAAAAAAGTTGCCACGGCAACTGATAGCAAACTATACTGTTTAACCCCAATCTTAATGTCACTTATCACAAATCCCCACAACAAAACTGAAAATGAGTCGATTATGATGTTATAGGGGGGAAACAGCCAACCTCTGTGTATGGCAGAGAAGTTGCCACCCAACAAGACAAATGAATACAACAAACTGTGAGTTGTGGTCATTGAAAAAAGGCAGATGACAAAAAGTTGCCGTCTATATGTGAATGAAATACATGATAGATGCATTCATAACTCTGGGATGAGTTCATTTTCGATAGATAGATCAAAAAAGTTGCCATTTAGAAGACATTGTACTGAGCATTGAAAAATGCCTTGCACAGGGAAACATTAGAACTTGGTGCAACAACTCACTAGGATGTTTTTCACCGGAGAAATGACAACTGTAGTTGCCATCTTAATGTAACTAGTTGCAAAAACAATAGAACATGTAGAAAACACCGAAGTTGCCATTCTTGAATGTCAAAACAAAAAAGACTGTCATCCTAATTTGTGTATATGGCAGTGAAGTTGCCATCCAAACAAATTTAGGTACATGCGTCTACTATGACTTCTGGTCAAAATGAGTGGTAGTACACGATGAAAAGTTGCCATCTACAAAGATAACTAACACTTGCTCACATGGTGTGACTTTGGGGAAAAGTTGCCATCCAAATCAGTACAGGGGCTTAAAATCTTGCCACCCATGAAACAAGTGAATGCATTCAGCAGACATGTGATAACTGAATAATGCTAATAAAGTGAGAGCATCAAATAAATGACAACGAATTACGAAAAAATCATGGACAGAACCGTGTGGGGGGATGAACTGTAAACTGAAGATGGCAGACTTGCCATCCACAACAACACTGTTGACACTGAAAATGGCATTCAATATGCGTTGAATTAACTATCTACTGCAAAAATGTACATAATCCTCATAGCTGCAACCACAAGAACACATCTCACTAGAACTGACCCGACATTACTAGATCTACCAGAGGCACACAGGCACAAAACTACATGGGATGGCAGAAATGCCACAACATTCACACAAATCACGCTAAAAAACCATGCACAGACTGAGGGTGGTGCCGACTAACCTTCCCGACGACGAGAAGCTTCCGCGGTCACTGGAGATGAAATCCGCCAACGAGCAACTCCGGTGAGTAGGCGACTCTGCAACAAGCCCTCAGCAATTCGTCCGCGCCTCGCAGACCACCAGACCGGCGGACGGACAAGCTTCACACCGGACGAAACAGGCGAAACTGCGGCACAGTCGCGCGCCCCCGACAAACGACGGCGGGTGGATGAGATCCGTCGACTCCCAATCCCTCGCCGACGAGTTGCCGGAGACACGGGGGAGGAGCGAGCGAGCGGACGGAGACTAGAGGATGGGGAAGGTAATGGGAGAGTGGGGAATAGGAAGGGGGGAATGGGAGCCTGCGCCGGTGGTTTCGCCGTAGTGGACGCCAACTGCTCAGGCAAGTACGGGGAGGAGAAGTGGGGAATAGTTCGTGGCGAGTTGCCGTTACTCCGAACGGCGGTGGCCAACCTACGTGGCAGCAACCGTTCCTCGAGATTCGTGCAAAAACAATGAACAGGTATCACCGCGTTCGGCGCGAGATGGCACAAACAGACACGTTCAGTACTTATCGATACCGTAAAAAAAAGAGTACAGCGTAGACGCGGGGAAGCGAGGCCGGCGGTGAGAAGGTGCTCGTCCACTATGGCAATGGTGTGCCCCTGGGGCCAGCGACGCGATCCCTCCCCTGGCTCGAGTCTCGGAGGACTAGGGACCGGAGCCCTCCTGTTGACACACGAACGCGTCACGCGTACCCTCGACGCCGGGGGTGATGCACCGCAGCTCACGTCGAAGGAGGCCTGCCGGAAGCGCGATACGCAAGACAATCCGGCCGGCGCTTTTGAAACCCGACGCACCGCTTCTCCGGGATGGAACCCGTCAGGAGTCACGGATGGACGATGGGCTGCCCTAGGTCGATTCGCTCGCCCCTAGGGCCTCGAGGATCGCCGGCCTACAAGAACAAGAACAGACGAAGAACGAGAAGAAAGATACAAGGGAGAGGGATAAAAGTAGGGTAAAAAGATGTAGATGTGTTTGTTCGATTGTGTGTTGTTTCAATCGGCCATCACCTCTTCTATATAAGAGGGGGTTGGACTTCCCGTACAAGTCACGGACCCAGATTTCCGTCCAAAGAGTCAAAAATACTAGCCAAATTCGGATTTCCAAAATCTACCCAAATCTGGGCACGGTAGTACCGTTTATAGGCACGGTAGTACCGCTTAAAGCGGTAGTACCGCTCTGAGTACCGCGCTACTACCGCTTGGGGGCATCGGGGGTCCAGAAGAATTTTCTTAAGCGGTAGTAGAGCGGTAGTTAGGCGCGGTAGTACCGCTCAAGCGGTACTTCCGCTTATGGGAGCGGTACTACCGACCTCTGCTGTAGCAGCATCTTGTAACGGCCGTAACTTTTGCATACGATCTTGGATTGAGACGATTTTTATATCAAAATCGACCGATTCGATGAGACGAAGACAATATGTGTAGAAACTTTTCTCATATGAGGCAATCTTGGGAGCGTAATCAGCCGAATAGTGTTCTGCATACAAAATCAGTACTTCGAACCACAACTTCGGCCTTAGAGCTGAGCTCGGATGGCTATGGCCCAAATATCAAAGTTTCTCCTTTCGACGATACGGAACTTTCTCACTTTGAGCACTTTTCCATTTGAGGCCTTCTTAATTATGTTTTTGACCATGCCAAAATCTGGTGTCAACACATGCCCCCCTGTTTTTCGGCAAAACTTGTGTGCCGAAAAATAATTTGCATAGAGATTGCTCTAAGGACGATGTCAACACTCCATCGGCCATTTATATGTGCTTAGGGCGATAATCATATATCGGCCATGTTTGCTATAAGGTCCATGTAAACTTCATCCACCAAAGCACGTATAGCCGAAATAAACAAATGAAATAACAAATCAAGTATTTCGGCCCTTTGGATCGACAACAAAATTGATGCTAGCCAAATGTATAGTGATTTGGCAATACCCTTTCATGATGTAAGAAATTGTATTGCAACCATGGATCAAAATAAGCCCATGGAGGGTAACTAATCATACCTGAGGATGAGTTTCATGGCAAAGGCATCAATGGCATGGTTGAATAATATGGATGATGTGCTAACCGAAGATTTTGATGTTGTGATGCAAACCTTCGGCTTAATTGTTTGTCGCTTCCATCCTTCTGTTTCTTCACTTTTGTAACACTTGTTGCAATAGAAGGCTGGACATCATTTTTATTTTGACTACTCCTCTTGGGAACCCATGCCATGTTCCTCTTTTCAAGTTCTTGTGCACTAAGCTTTTGCAACTTCTTCTTTTGCCAATACGACAAGCCGAGTGGGCACCCCGGCTGTGATTTTGTTTGAAGCAATGGTAATTCTTGTTTTACCTTGTGCACTTTCAACTTACTCTCTTCAGATTTGGCACTTGATTGACTTGCCTCATTGCCTTTAGTAGCCAATGTCAACACTTTAATTGGCTCTTTTTCATTTGAGATCAAATCTGAAGTGGCACTCTTACGACCATCTCTTTTGATGCGGTAGACTTGATTGACTACCTCTTTCTTCTTCCTTGAGCTCCGGACCGATTCCTTATGATTAAAACGGTCTTTGACATGTGATTGTTCAAATGTTGATCTTCTTGGAGCTGCATAATATTGGTGAGATGGTTTATAATAAGATGGAGAATGTGCCCTTTTATCATACCTGTCCCATGATGGATACGGATTTATGTGAGCATAGGGAGGCATCCACGACATTGGCATTGGTGGCCCAAAATAAGGATATGAATATGTTGTATTGAAATTCTTATTTTGCCAATACCGATCCTTGAATTTGCGCCTAGGGGGTGACCTTGATGCTCTTGAATTACTTGGCCGATAAGCACTCTTCTCCTCACTTATCTTCTCATATTTTTGCACTAGCTGCGCGAAAGTGGCTTTCGGCTTTTTACCTTTTTGCTTACCTCGGCCTTTGCTTTCTTTGATTTTGCTTGCATCGATCTTTGGATTTTCTCGTTGCCCCCCAGTACTTGGCGTCTTCATTGCAACTTTGATGGAATTTTTACCCTCAAGAAAATTATCATTGCGCTCTTAAACAACTTCCTTACTTGAAAGCTTGATCCCATCATCCGCAGTTTTTACCTTCTCATCGTTTAATGAATCGGCTTGAAGAAGCCGATGCAAAAACTTTTTGCCATTAGGACCAATCGGAATAGACTGGTCATCCTTTGGTGTTTCAACAAATTTCAATCGTCCTTTTTCAATGGCCGATTTAACTATTTGACGAAACATGTTGCAATCCTCAAAACTATGCTTGAACGAATCATGCAACTTACAATACATTCGTCCTTGGATAGATGGCTCAACATGGTGATCAAGAATTCTAATATATTTATTGTTCAGCAACAAATCAAATATTCGATCACACATGCTTGAATTGAAGGTAAACCTTTTATGTTCTAGCCGATCTTGCTGTAAGAACGGCTTTGGAGTTAAGCAAACGAATGGTTCAGATTTTGCATCACCCCATTCAACTATGCATTGTGTTTTGCACCCTTTCTCCGATGTCTTTGGATAAGATATTATACTAGCATCGGTTTTCTCAATAGAATTTAACCTTGGCTTTAAATTTCTGAAATGAAAATAGTTAGAACACATATGTCTCAATTGAGACCAAGTGTAAGCCAAGTAAGAAACAAGCAAAGCTACCCACTTAGATATAAACTTCACATAAAACAATGGGATATGCTTTGGCTGCAATAATAAGTCACTATCGGCCTCTTCGAATGGTACAATGTGTTGACCGATATGTTTTGTAACAATTTTATTGCTAACAAGTAAATTACCCTTCATCATTGGTCTTTCAAAATTACTTATAAGATTTTTCCTAACAGATGCATCAACAATAAAGTTGTGACCAAATCTGAAAATAGGTAAATCACTTGGTAGACATACCTCTTCATACACGTTGGGAGAGCATGATGGTTGTATCACTTGAATAATACTTTGATCCACTTTTGAATGACTTTCCAATGCCTTGGCGTCCTCTTTTTCCTCGATAGATTCGGTACCCATACTATTTGATTCGGCTTTTTCAATAACCGAATTTTCTTTGTTACCTGAATCAATACTTTTCTCTTTTTGAATTTGCAAGGCTTCTCGCTCTTGTCTTATTTTAGCCCACATCTCAGTTTGGCGAGATTTAAACTTTCTCATCTCAATTTTCATCCACTCCTCATGAGATTGCCCCCCAATGCTTTGAAACTCTTTCGGCAATGAGTTGCCGAAACTTTGCAATTGTTTAGGGGGTACACTGAATGCTACAGTACTGGGTGAACGCATCATTTGCACAACTCTAGCCTTTACAGCAGCGAAATCATGAGGCTTCCCGCCTTCTATTAGTTCCTGGCGAATAGCGTTGCACAAATCCCAAGAGAATGTAAGCTTGTTCTCAATTACCCAGTCTGGATAAGGTTGCCCCCCCCAATGCTTTTAGACCCTTTCGGCAATGAGATATTGCCGAAATTCTGTAATTGTGTAGGGGGAACATGATATGCCACGGTAGTAGGTGAAGGCATTTGTGCCCCTGTAGAAGTTTCAGTTATTCGGCTATGACCGTGAAGGTGAGGAGCCGAATTGTGGACATCAACAGTTGCGTATGGTGCCAAAAAAATCAGTAGCATGAGGTGTAGCATATGATGTCTGAGGGTAATTGGCTGAATAACTGGTAGTAGCATGGCCAATTCCCCTATCCACCGGCATGTTTGGATTAACATACTGCAAGTTATTTGCCGATGAATAAAAAGTTGAAACACTTTGTTGCATACTATTGGAAGTTCCTACATGGGGTGTCTCAACTTGATTAACTAAACTCATCATGTTGTTCATCGGCATATAGATTTGTGGGGTTGCCGATGCATGAGAGTTGGGATACATATGTTGCATGTTGCTAAAGTTATATGAAGTTGAACCATGGAGATTATTCTGAATCGGCTGTTGCACATAATTAGATGCATGATTCATAAAACTAGGGCTAGCCGATACATTATGCTCATTAAACGATCTAGCAACAACATATGCATTATTTGCATCTACATAAGTGAATTGGGTATTCATATTACCTTCGTAGATTGCAAACCCTAGATGACGATCTCTTCGTAGCAAGAACGGGCTGGAGACCGTTCGAAGCTTCGTCCCTAGCGGAGTCGCCAAAAAGTGTGTTGACACACGAACGCGTCACTCGTACCCTCGACGCCGGGGGTGATGCACCGCAGCTCACGTCGAAGGAGGCCTGCCGGAAGCGCGATACGCAAGACAATCCGGCCGGCGCTTTTGAAACCCGACGCACCGCTTCTCCGGGATGGAACCCGTCAGGAGTCACGGATGGACGATGGGCTGCCCTAGGTCGATTCGCTCGCCCCTAGGGCCTCGAGGATCGCCGGCCTACAAGAACAAGAACAGACGAAGAACGAGAAGAAAGATACAAGGGAGAGGGATAAAAGTAGGGTAAAAAGATGTAGATGTGTTTGTTCGATTGTGTGTTGTTTCAATCGGCCATCACCTCTTCTATATAAGAGGGGGTTGGACTTCCCGTACAAGTCACGGACCCAGATTTCCGTCCAAAGAGTCAAAAATACTAGCCAAATTCGGATTTCCAAAATCTACCCAAATCTGGGCACGGTAGTACCGTTTATAGGCACGGTAGTACCGCTTAAAGCGGTAGTACCGCTCTGAGTACCGCGCTACTACCGCTTGGGGGCATCGGGGGTCCAGAAGAATTTTCTTAAGCGGTAGTAGAGCGGTAGTTAGGCGCGGTAGTACCGCTCAAGCGGTACTTCCGCTTATGGGAGCGGTACTACCGACCTCTGCTGTAGCAGCATCTTGTAACGGCCGTAACTTTTGCATACGATCTTGGATTGAGACGATTTTTATATCAAAATCGACCGATTCGATGAGACGAAGACAATATGTGTAGAAACTTTTCTCATATGAGGCAATCTTGGGAGCGTAATCAGCCGAATAGTGTTCTGCATACAAAATCAGTACTTCGAACCACAACTTCGGCCTTAGAGCTGAGCTCGGATGGCTATGGCCCAAATATCAAAGTTTCTCCTTTCGACGATACGGAACTTTCTCACTTTGAGCACTTTTCCATTTGAGGCCTTCTTAATTATGTTTTTGACCATGCCAAAATCTGGTGTCAACACATGCCCCCCTGTTTTTCGGCAAAACTTGTGTGCCGAAAAATAATTTGCATAGAGATTGCTCTAAGGACGATGTCAACACTCCATCGGCCATTTATATGTGCTTAGGGCGATAATCATATATCGGCCATGTTTGCTATAAGGTCCATGTAAACTTCATCCACCAAAGCACGTATAGCCGAAATAAACAAATGAAATAACAAATCAAGTATTTCGGCCCTTTGGATCGACAACAAAATTGATGCTAGCCAAATGTATAGTGATTTGGCAATACCCTTTCATGATGTAAGAAATTGTATTGCAACCATGGATCAAAATAAGCCCATGGAGGGTAACTAATCATACCTGAGGATGAGTTTCATGGCAAAGGCATCAATGGCATGGTTGAATAATATGGATGATGTGCTAACCGAAGATTTTGATGTTGTGATGCAAACCTTCGGCTTAATTGTTTGTCGCTTCCATCCTTCTGTTTCTTCACTTTTGTAACACTTGTTGCAATAGAAGGCTGGACATCATTTTTATTTTGACTACTCCTCTTGGGAACCCATGCCATGTTCCTCTTTTCAAGTTCTTGTGCACTAAGCTTTTGCAACTTCTTCTTTTGCCAATACGACAAGCCGAGTGGGCACCCCGGCTGTGATTTTGTTTGAAGCAATGGTAATTCTTGTTTTACCTTGTGCACTTTCAACTTACTCTCTTCAGATTTGGCACTTGATTGACTTGCCTCATTGCCTTTAGTAGCCAATGTCAACACTTTAATTGGCTCTTTTTCATTTGAGATCAAATCTGAAGTGGCACTCTTACGACCATCTCTTTTGATGCGGTAGACTTGATTGACTACCTCTTTCTTCTTCCTTGAGCTCCGGACCGATTCCTTATGATTAAAACGGTCTTTGACATGTGATTGTTCAAATGTTGATCTTCTTGGAGCTGCATAATATTGGTGAGATGGTTTATAATAAGATGGAGAATGTGCCCTTTTATCATACCTGTCCCATGATGGATACGGATTTATGTGAGCATAGGGAGGCATCCACGACATTGGCATTGGTGGCCCAAAATAAGGATATGAATATGTTGTATTGAAATTCTTATTTTGCCAATACCGATCCTTGAATTTGCGCCTAGGGGGTGACCTTGATGCTCTTGAATTACTTGGCCGATAAGCACTCTTCTCCTCACTTATCTTCTCATATTTTTGCACTAGCTGCGCGAAAGTGGCTTTCGGCTTTTTACCTTTTTGCTTACCTCGGCCTTTGCTTTCTTTGATTTTGCTTGCATCGATCTTTGGATTTTCTCGTTGCCCCCCAGTACTTGGCGTCTTCATTGCAACTTTGATGGAATTTTTACCCTCAAGAAAATTATCATTGCGCTCTTAAACAACTTCCTTACTTGAAAGCTTGATCCCATCATCCGCAGTTTTTACCTTCTCATCGTTTAATGAATCGGCTTGAAGAAGCCGATGCAAAAACTTTTTGCCATTAGGACCAATCGGAATAGACTGGTCATCCTTTGGTGTTTCAACAAATTTCAATCGTCCTTTTTCAATGGCCGATTTAACTATTTGACGAAACATGTTGCAATCCTCAAAACTATGCTTGAACGAATCATGCAACTTACAATACATTTGTCCTTGGATAGATGGCTCAACATGGTGATCAAGAATTCTAATATATTTATTGTTCAGCAACAAATCAAATATTCGATCACACATGCTTGAATTGAAGGTAAACCTTTTATGTTCTAGCCGATCTTGCTGTAAGAACGGCTTTGGAGTTAAGCAAACGAATGGTTCAGATTTTTCATCACCCCATTCAACTATGCATTGTGTTTTGCACCCTTTCTCCGATGTCTTTGGATAAGATATTATACTAGCATCGGTTTTCTCAATAGAATTTAACCTTGGCTTTAAATTTCTGAAATGAAAATAGTTAGAACACATATGTCTCAATTGAGACCAAGTGTAAGCCAAGTAAGAAACAAGCAAAGCTACCCACTTAGATATAAACTTCACATAAAACAATGGGATATGCTTTGGCTGCAATAATAAGTCACTATCGGCCTCTTCGAATGGTACAATGTGTTGACCGATATGTTTTGTAACAATTTTATTGCTAACAAGTAAATTACCCTTCATCATTGGTCTTTCAAAATTACTTATAAGATTTTTCCTAACAGATGCATCAACAATAAAGTTGTGACCAAATCTGAAAATAGGTAAATCACTTGGTAGACATACCTCTTCATACACGTTGGGAGAGCATGATGGTTGTATCACTTGAATAATACTTTGATCCACTTTTGAATGACTTTCCAATGCCTTGGCGTCCTCTTTTTCCTCGATAGATTCGGTACCCATACTATTTGATTCGGCTTTTTCAATAACCGAATTTTCTTTGTTACCTGAATCAATACTTTTCTCTTTTTGAATTTGCAAGGCTTCTCGCTCTTGTCTTATTTTAGCCCACATCTCAGTTTGGCGAGATTTAAACTTTCTCATCTCAATTTTCATCCACTCCTCATGAGATTGCCCCCCAATGCTTTGAAACTCTTTCGGCAATGAGTTGCCGAAACTTTGCAATTGTTTAGGGGGTACACTGAATGCTACAGTACTGGGTGAACGCATCATTTGCACAACTCTAGCCTTTACAGCAGCGAAATCATGAGGCTTCCCGCCTTCTATTAGTTCCTGGCGAATAGCGTTGCACAAATCCCAAGAGAATGTAAGCTTGTTCTCAATTACCCAGTCTGGATAAGGTTGCCCCCCCAATGCTTTTAGACCCTTTCGGCAATGAGATATTGCCGAAATTCTGTAATTGTGTAGGGGGAACATGATATGCCACGGTAGTAGGTGAAGGCATTTGTGCCCCTGTAGAAGTTTCAGTTATTCGGCTATGACCGTGAAGGTGAGGAGCCGAATTGTGGACATCAACAGTTGCGTATGGTGCCAAAAAAATCAGTAGCATGAGGTGTAGCATATGATGTCTGAGGGTAATTGGCTGAATAACTGGTAGTAGCATGGCCAATTCCCCTATCCACCGGCATGTTTGGATTAACATACTGCAAGTTATTTGCCGATGAATAAAAAGTTGAAACACTTTGTTGCATACTATTGGAAGTTCCTACATGGGGTGTCTCAACTTGATTAACTAAACTCATCATGTTGTTCATCGGCATATAGATTTGTGGGGTTGCCGATGCATGAGAGTTGGGATACATATGTTGCATGTTGCTAAAGTTATATGAAGTTGAACCATGGAGATTATTCTGAATCGGCTGTTGCACATAATTAGATGCATGATTCATAAAACTAGGGCTAGCCGATACATTATGCTCATTAAACGATCTAGCAACAACATATGCATTATTTGCATCTACATAAGTGAATTGGGTATTCATATTACCTTCGTAGATTGCAAACCCTAGATGACGATCTCTTCGTAGCAACAACGGGCTGGAGACCGTTCGAAGCTTCGTCCCTAGCGGAGTCGCCAAAAAGTGTGTTGACACACGAACGCGTCACTCGTACCCTCGACGCCGGGGGTGATGCACCGCAGCTCACGTCGAAGGAGGCCTGCCGGAAGCGCGATACGCAAGACAATCCGGCCGGCGCTTTTGAAACCCGACGCACCGCTTCTTCGGG
Source organism: Elymus sibiricus (assembly GCA_039707655.1). NCBI lineage: Eukaryota > Viridiplantae > Streptophyta > Magnoliopsida > Poales > Poaceae > Elymus > Elymus sibiricus. Next base: position 17,428,305 of record CM077664.1, on the reverse strand, counting down.
ATGGAACCCGTCAGGAGTCACGGATGGACGATGGGCTGCCCTAGGTCGATTCGCTCGCCCCTAGGGCCTCGAGGATCGCCGGCCTGCAAGAACAAGAACAGACGAAGAACGAGAAGAAAGATACAAGGGAGAGGGATAAAAGTAGGGTAAAAAGATGTAGATGTGTTTGTTTGATTGTGTGTTGTTTCAATCGGCCATCACCTCTTCTATATAAGAGGGGGTTGGACTTCCCGTACAAGTCACGGACCCAGATTTCCGTCCAAAGAGTCAAAAATACTAGCCAAATTCGGATTTCCAAAATCTACCCGAATCTGGGCACGGTAGTACCGTTTATAGGCACGGTAGTACCGCTTAAAGCGGTAGTACCGCTCTGAGTACCGCGCTACTACCGCTTGGGGGCATCGGGGGTCCAGAAGAATTTTCTTAAGCGGTAGTAGAGCGGTAGTTAGGCGCGGTAGTACCGCTCAAGCGGTACTTCCGCTTATGGGAACGGTACTACCGCCCTCTGCTGTAGCAGCATCTTGTAACGGCCGTAACTTTTGCATACGATCTTGGATTGAGACGATTTTTATATCAAAATCGACCGATTCGACGAGACGAAGACAATCCGTGTAGAAACTTTTCTCATATGAGGCCATCTTGGGGGCGTAATCAGCCAAATAGTGTTCTGCATACAAAATCAGTACTTCGAACCACAACTTCGGCCTTAGAGCTGAGCTCGGATGGCTATGGCCCAAATATCAAAGTTTCTCCTTTCGACGATACGGAACTTTCTCACTTTGAGCACTTTTCCATTTGAGGCCTTCTTAATTATGTTTTTGACCATGCCAAAATCTGGTGTCAACACCTCCCTCACCTTGCAGTTGGTGGTGCCGGTTTGGAAGGTACGCCTCTGTCTCCCTCCTGAACGCAAGGTGTTTGTGGGAATGCCCGGCTGTTTCCTGAACGCGTAAGCGTTGACCCTCTTCGTGTTAGTGCTCTCAACAACATGTTGGTGCGCAGCCTGCCCTTCGCATTTCGCAGCCTGTCCGGCTGTTTCTTCATGCTCAGGCAGAGTGCTTGGAGAAAGAGATTGCGAGGGAAGAGTTTGAGGATCCAAGAAGCTAGCTACCCAGGTTGTTTGTTTGTTTGTTTATTAATTTTCAGAAAGAGAATCACAATAATCTCCCCTCTGTTCCTCGATCAGGTCATTTGTTTTCACCTGCAGATCGCACAGGATGGTCGACGCCGTGGGCGGCGTCGCGAGGATCATCGGAGTGGCGCTCAAGATCAAGGAGGCGGCCAGCACGGTCCACCAGAACAAGGAGGACTGACACCACATCAAGAGGCGCGTCGAAATACTCAACAAGACGCTTTCACACCATGAGAACAACATGGAGCTGATGGAGGACTCCGCGGTGACGGCCGCGCTCGAGGCGCTCGAGGTCATCACCGAGTGCCAGCAGGAGAGGTGCATCGTCTGCGCTTTCTACACCGCCGGGAAGCTGCCCCGGAAGCTGGGCAAGGTGGAGCAGCGTATATCGTACCTCACTCGGACGCTATGCTGACCATCATGAGCTACCAGCTGCTCAGGAAGTTTCAGGATGGTGCTCCACCACATCCACCACCACAGGTCTGACCCTCTCTTGTTTCTAAGAGTTGTCGTTGTGGTTATAGATAGTAATAAGTCAAACTTTCATTACTGCACTTTTGCTTTTGTGGTATCTCCAAAAATAATTTTGTTAATCTAGATGACACGACTGTACATTTGATTTCGTCACAAACAAAAGCACTTTCTGCCTACCACCATGCACACATATGCATAATGCATCTGTAATTTTCAGATTTACTCTCCTGGTACACACACGCCATTGCAACCACCGAGTCGGACACAAAAGGTAGTGAGGATGATACTGATAGTATGCTGAATCATATCTAGCAGACCTGTGGATACCCCTACGCCATATATATGTATGTATAAATGTATATATGTCTGAATCCTTGACTACCAGATGTCGAACAAAATCAAGATGAAGCCAACAAGCGAGCTCGGCCCCAACAGATATGATTCCCACTTGCACATGTAAATATGTCCATGGGGGGTGACTATTTCTCTTTCAGTTATTTCTCAGTCGATATTCCTAGACGTGCGATGGAGATCTTTTCATCTCTTTGTACTGGCATGAATCTCAATGATAGATCGGATGGTTCTTAGTGCCTACTTAGAAGTAGTTACATGTTTTTGTCACAAAAGTACTTTGTGCCTACCACCATGCATGACGTTTGCATTTTGGAATTTTTCAGATGTACTCTCCTGGTACACACACACCATTGCAACCACTGACACCGGCACAAAAGGTAGTAAGGATGATACTAATACCTTACATGTATGACACGTATGGAGCATAGATGATTGAACGATATTATGTTGAATTATATCTACCATACACGTGGATACCAATATGACATATGTTGATGATTGAACGTTAATATGTTGAGTTATTTCTATCATACATATGTATACAAATGATGGTATATGTGTGTGAATCCTTGACTACCAGATGTCAAAATTATATCAAGATGAAGCCAACAAGCGAGTTCAGACCCAGAGACCACGGCCCCAGGTATGATTCCCACTCATGCTAGTAAATATGTCCATGAGAACGGCTATTTCCCTATCAACTCAGAAATAATTATTTCTCGGTGGATACTCAATATTCGAGGACGTGCGATGAAGATATTTTCATCTCTTTGTACTGGCATGAACCTCCATGATCAGATCGGATGGTTCTTCGTGTCGACTTAGAAATTATTACACTTCTCAGTCGCATGATAAATAGCAAAACCATATGTCTATATACCTCTACATACAATATTTTACCACTAATGTCCCCATCTCCCACAATACATGACATGGAACTTTCTAAAATTCCTAGGTACCCAAGTTTGGAGATTGGAACCCGCACGATACCAGCTATACTGTATGCAAGGGCAGCAGGGCTAACTATAACCCAGGACCGGTAAAGTCTTCAATTTTTTTCCTAGCATGTGTAGTGGACGTGTTTATCTACTTGTACTTTCAGTTAAAACTTAATATGAACCACATAAATTTTACATCAGCAAAAAATGTGAAAACTACAGTGTCATTTTCTCCAACAGTTTCTTCCCCATAACAATGTGACAACCACAAGCTTTTTGTTCGGTCATACATCAGGTTCCATATTAAATTATATGTGTGGCCGGACCAGCCGTGGCGAGAGGTCGGAGCGCTGTCTGGTGGCCTTGGAGGGCTTACCGTTGTTGTATCATGTGATTTGGTACATGGGGAGGTGCGCCCATAATCATGCCCCGGGGATGTAGCCATGTTGGTGAACCTCGTTAACAAATCTCGGTGTCGTTTACTCATGCTTGTGTGATTGTTTGTCCTCGACGGATCGACGATGCGCCTTGAATTATTCTGACATTCCATAAAAGTTACCGTTTTGATATAGGTACAGTCAACTTTTTTATATTTATCACTAAAAATTTATAAAAATTATAGACTAGATACTTGGTATGCATGGATTTGTACTGAAAACTATGTTCACATTATATAGTATTATAGTATATGAATCTTTCTCACAAAAGAAATTAATTGACAAGTCCTTAAATACAACAATATGACACAAATCATTAAAAGAGTTGTAATCCAAATGTATATTTAGTGCACATAATATGACTTAAAATATGTATAATGCCGACATTACATGTAGCCTGTTCCCCAACCATCGTCTGCTGGTGAGATGGCCGGTCAACCACGCAGCCTGGTACAGATAATTGCTGAAGGTGCGCGCAACCTTCAGAGAGGCGTCGGAGACGGTTCTCCGAAACAGGGACGATTGCGTTGAGATTGAGAAGCGTGTCAACAAAGTCAGCACTCTCCTGTCGCTGGTCGAGGATACAAAGGTGGTGGACAAGCCGGCGATGCGGGGCGCCCTGGAGAAGCTCCTCGTGACCTTCTCCCGCGCCCACACGCTAGTCACCGCTTGTCAAAGAAGGGGCCTCGCCATCATGTGCCTTTCCAGCCCACCTGGTCGACTGTCTAGACAGCTGCACGAGGAAGGTAATCATTCTACTTTCATATATGTTTGATTTAATTTCGATACATTGCAATGTTTGTGGGTATAAAATTGGTTGTTGCCAATTGATGCATCAGAACTTCCATGGGAGTATCACTTACTATTGTCACCTCATTAACTTTATTCATTGTTAACTTGTTTGTGAGATGCGGGATTTGACACGCAATTTACTAGGGTTCATACCTGTGAAGTTCATACATAGACTTTGTGTGTATTTTACTATTTTTGATTGTAATAATATGTATGTAAACGTTATGGTATATGTGCAAGGTGTGTATTGTTCCGATAATCATTTGCAAATCAATTTGAGGGTAAATAAAATGGTACTACATCTGGTATGTTAATTTGAGGGCAGAATCAAAGCTTGCTTTTGACTAGTTATTATGATGTGTCCAAAGACTAAGGCATTGTTATTGCAACTTGAACACATGTAGAACCACATGATCCACCAGGAGATGAACTTGGTTAAGTTTTGTCAGGTTGTACCGCTGACGAAGCAGCAAGCTGTGCGGGACTCTTGAGGCACACCAATGCAGGCACCTAGGATAGGTTGTGGCGGGTTGTCGCCGGCGATCGATGACCCCCCTAGCACGAGGAAGAACGGCAGTGCAAGATAGAAGGAGCGAAGAGGGGGACGACGGCAACGCAAGAGAGAGGACGCTAAGAAGAGAAAGTAGTAATTCCATGTGTAACTGGCCAGTGCTATCTTACCTAAGAGAAGAACTAAGCACACAGCATAGTCATCGCCATTTTCAGTTCCATTGTAGCTATCCTGACAGGCTGATGGAGAAAGAAACTTACCAGTATTCTTTATACAACATCTATATATAGAGAGGTTTAATATTGTTCTGGTCTACACTAGGAAACATAATACTTCTGGAGATAACTTCATCATACTATATGTTTTACCAAAATAGATGCTCATAACAATTTCCAGACAGAACCATCACCGGCTCATGGCGTCGTCCCCATGGGCGCGCCGGCAGCCATCCAACTCACCAATGTCGAACCGACGCCCTGAACCTCCCCGGCCTCTCTGCAGATCCGGTCGGGCATGGCCACGAATTCCCGGACGCCTGCGAAGACCCTGAACAAGCGGGCCTGGTTGCCTGCCTCATCGCCGCCGCCGTGGAAGTACTCTGCCATCTCCCTGACCGATGACAGACACAAGCTCTCCTGGCCCTGGAGCCTGACGATCTCCTCCTCGGCCTGCCGCAGGAACGCGCTCATCGCGTTGTGGAACCGCCGGGCGCTCTCGGCCGAGGCCATCATACCATTCAGCCTCAGCACTTCATGGACCTTCCCGAGGCCGACCCCAAGCTCCGACACGCTCCGGTTGAGGCTCGTTATGTCGACGGATGCGGCCTTCTTGGTGCTGGTCAGCTCCGCGGCAAGCTTGGAGACGACCTGGAGGCCATGCTTCCTGCAGTCGACGTCCGTACGGTGGACTTGTGCTCGCAGCCGTTTTGCATGCCGGGTTCAGATTGTGGTGTCCTTTGGGTTTCAGGATTCGGGATTGCTAAATCTCAGTCGACCGAGACTTAACCAAGTCTCAGCCAATGCTATATTCATAAGATCTTACGTGGAGATCCGTGTAAATTTTCTTTTTAACTTTTTATTTTTTCTTCTTTATATGCTATGCCACTTGACTGAGACTTCAGTCTTGATTAAGTCGACTGAGTCTTAGCCACACCCTTTAGGATTTCCTGGACGACGAACTGTATGAGCGCGGCCTTGCCATCGGCTCCTTTGACATCAACTATCTTCAGGAGCGTGTTAGGCTCCAGCGCATGTGAATTTGGAGAGCCTGTGTTCATGTTGCCAAAGTTCAGGACTGCCCCAAGAACTTTGTGGTATAGCTTGCTGCTCCTCAGCTCCTGGCAGGCTGCATGGATGAACACAATGACAAAAAAATGTTTACAACTGTAATGGATCATAATAACAGGAAGGGAACAGCAGCAAAAATCATGGCTGGTTCTACATAATTTGCATAAGTCTAATTAGCCATGCAACAAAATCTACAGAAGATTCTACACTTGAAGGTCTGAAGCAAATATCTAACCAATAGCTGATGAAACCATTTTTAGACACAACTATCAGGTCTTCACACTTAACCTCAAGAGTAGCATAGGACATTCTAAGCTGATTGACCTCCAGATAAAAGTTAGAAACATAGAGCATAGCATCCACTCTCTTGAATGCCAATGGTACATCCAGTACCATCTTCAGAAAAGCATCGACCGCACAAAGCTTGGCAGGTGGATCATCCTTGAAATATCTGATTGTACTGCAGTAAATGTTACCACTAGCACATTCAGTTCCATGTTTATTCTGAGAACAGAATATGTACTGAATTACTGAACTGAAAGAATGTTATGCAGCCTTTTCTCTGTTAGCACAGTACAAGTGGATAAGGTAAAGACCACAAGTTCGTCATTGATAATGCACCATGTACTTCTGCAGTAAAAATATATTTGAGGTGACGCAACAGATTTTTGAGCCCAAGTATTTGGGGCTTTCTGTCCCGGAGGGGAGAAGGCATAAAGGAATATTTGAAATGGTGCAAGCATCATTAAGTAGAAGACTTGTTGACTGGAGTGAGAAATAGATGTCCTCAGGTAGCAAAGAGCGGTTAATTAAAGCAGTGGATCAAGCCATCCCCACATATGTGATGAGCGTTACTCGTCCTGTCGACGTCTGTTTGTGATGATCTCACAAGGCTTATGTGACAGTATTCGCGGCGGGGAGTGAGAAAATGAAAACATAAGATGGCATGGTTGAGTTGGAACAAGATGGTGTTTCCTTAGGGTAAAGGTGGTATGGGTTTCCGCAGCATGAGAGCGTTTAACCAAGCTCTTCTCACAAAGCAGGCATGGCGGTTACTTGATACCCCTGACAGTTTGTGTGCCCGCTTGCTATGGGCAAAATTTTATCCCAATGGCAATCATATCTTGATGCAGCCCAGTTTCAGGGAGGCTTTATATATTGACCTTAACATGGGTTGGTTTGGATCGATCTACATATGGACAATTGGTTACAGAGATTAATTAGATCGCTGATGTCCAATAGGGAAGTTTATTTGGCTTAAAATCCGACGGGAAGAGAATGAATTGGCAGAACGTGTGGCAAACTATAGTCGCACAGCCCATGTGCCCATGTATTAAGGAATTTGTGCCTCTCGATTGTAACTCTGAACTTGATGAATAAAACTCGTTATTGCCCTGGGGAAGACAAAAAAGGTGCACTTGGATCCTCCCCCAGCGGCCATCACCACGTGGGCTTGTACACAAGGACGGCGCACATGCACAAATCGTCGCGTGGCCTAGCTAGGTGTAGGTGTAGCCCGGCCGTGCATATGGGATTGATTGTATGAGTAATTGGCACCAGGACGGAATAAATTGGATTAGCAAAGGCCTCTATCACGCTACTAGCATAGTAGAGTGCAAGCTGGTACATGGTACAAATTGATGAGAATCAGATCCATTTGTGGTGGAGTGAATGAAGTCTAGGCCAGACAATTGGAATAATCCAATTTTTGCTGCGGTTGCAACCGTTTCGCGAAAGAGGGCAAACGAGAGAGAGACACACACACACAGAGCTGGGCCGGGGTGCTCCATGTGGCCGGTAGTTACTAGAGTCACATACTAGTTCCGATCCTGACTATATAAAACCCCATGGAACCATCTCACTAACTTCAACCACACAAGCAACGGCGGAGCTATGTTGTGGCGGGGGGCAGTGCCCCCCCCCCCCCCCCCCCCCCCCGCCCTGGAGATGGACGCCCTGTCCTCCCGCCACAGGATCTGCAGCGCGCCCCGGCGTTTTGGTTGCACGTCCAACTTACGAACCAGGCACACGAGGTCCGCCTCAACAACACCCTGGCATTCACGCACACCAACACCCTGGCCAACTTCTGGCCCAGGTACGCGGAAGATACAAGCCTCCGAGGCCGCAAAGGCTATATCTCGCTTATAGCGAGTTTTCCTTCATTCTCGCCGGAAGCGTCTATAGTTGCGGGCCGGCCCATTCGCGCATACGTAAAAGAAATAGACAAGAGAAAAAGGAGTGTAGCACTACTAGCCACTAGGCATTTCTCAAAAAAAAAATACTAGCCACTAGGCTACCATCCGGTTCGTGTCAACTTAGTAGGTTGCGACCTTGTTAAAGAAAAAGAACCGGTTTTCCACTGGTTTTCTGGGTTTTTTCTTGTCTTTTCATCGGTTTTTATTTCTTTCTTTCTGTGTTTTTACTGGGGTTTTTGTTTCTTTTTTGTTTTTCACTTGCTTTTTTCTTTTCTTTCTTTTTTCTTCATTTTTCTTCGGTTTGTTTGTTTTTTCCCTCGCTTTTCATTGCTTTTCTTTTGTTTTTTCTCGGGTTTTCATTGTTTTTCTATACACGTTATATATATATTTTTTCTAATACAGGTTTAATATTTTCAAATACAAGATTAATATTTATTGAATACATGGTCAACATTTTTTCTATACACATTTAACATTTTTCAGATGCTTGATTAATCTATACATACTAATAAAGTACGGAGAGTTTCTGCCCGTCCGTCATCATATGTTTTACAAAAAAGCCCCTAATTTTTTTTAAGTAACCCGTGGTCCAACATTAAGTGTCATTTCTCTGTTGGGCTTTGGCCCAACTGCGGCAGCCGCTATCTCACGCGCTTGGGCGCTGGTTAGTATTCCGTGTTCTGCTGCAGTAGGCCCAGTTCGCTCTGTTTTCAGCCTGCTAGGTCCCTGGCTTTTATTATTTACACATAATACGTAAAATATGATTATGCTATAACTTTGCAACCGTAACTCAGATTAAAAAATAATTTTATATGTAATTTGATCAGAAAAATGCATAGTTTCCAACTGTGCTATTATTTGTTCCCTTTAACCACTTTAGCAGGGGCATAAATTTAATTAACCTAATTAATTGCTATGCTGTATTTTGGGAAATGATAACACGTAATATAACTTTTATATCATATTTATATATATATATGAAATATGTTACGAGGACCTATATGGATCGGAGGAAGTAGAAATGATCGATTTCAATGGGCATATAGGAGTAATAAAGAAAGGAGAGAATAAAGGGCGTGATCAGAAGGGTTAAAAAAAGAACGGGAGATTCAAAAAAAATGAAGATGAGAATAACACAAAGGAATTTGTATTAATACCAAGGGCGTGGCATGCATGCAATGCAATAATAAAAAGAAATTAATACTGAGGGACGTGGGAGGGGCACGCATATATGCGTTGCCGCGCAATGTGCGACCGTTATGTGCAACAGAAATAAGAGCGTCGAGTTGTATGAAACAAACTAGGGTCGTTTCGCTCACACATAGATAATTTTTTTATTAATGTTCAAGTGTATGCAGAGATGGCCTAAAACACATTTAATATAATCCTTTTATTGATATAGAATCGTCATACAAAAACCGTACCAAAAGTATTGTATGTGTATCATGCTTCTTAACGTACTATTGATATGAATTTCTGCTAGACCTCAGTGTGCGCCTCTCTGCTATGGCCATGCATAATTCGAATGTTGTTGGGCCGTGCTAAAGGATATTTCAGTGGACATGTCAATTATCTCTCCCGTTGCAACGCACGGGCATATGTGCTAGTACTTCCCAATTAAATACATGAACAATATTTTTTTTCTATTCACATTTTATATTTTTTGAAAGCCTTGATTAATTTTTTTTCAAATACAACTTTAACATTTATTGAATACATGGGCAACAGTTTTTCTATACACATTTAACATTTTTTTCAAATGCTTGATTAACACTTTCCAAATACTATATTGACATTTTTTTAGTACATGGTCAACATTTTTTCTATCCACATTTAATATATATTTTCAAATGCTTGATTAACATTTTTCAAATACAAGTTTAACATTTTCAGTGGTCGACATTTTTTTTTACACATTTAACATTTTTCAAATGCCTGATTAACATTTTTCAAATACAAGTTTAACATTTTTTGAATACACGGTCAACATTTGTCTATAAAAATTTAACATTTTCTCAAATATTTGATTAACATTATTCTCAAATACTTGTTTCACTTTTTTTTCAAATGCTTGGATTACCATTTTAAAATATAAGATCAACTTTTATCACACATTATATTTTTATTATACATTTTTTGTTCACATGAAAAATGTTTTCTTTATATACATTTAACATTTTTAAAAGCTTTAGTTCACATTTTTTAAATGTTTTGTGTAAAGTGTTATTGGTAATATATTTATTTAGAATATTTGGAAGTATAAACAAAACTAAAAAACACTTGATTTTTATTTTGGAAATATTAAATTGTTTTTCACTTACATTTTTCTTTTCTTTCTTTTCTTCTTCATTTCCCGTCGGTTTTGTTTGATTTTATTCTCGTTTGTCTTTCCTTTTCTTTTGTTTTCTCTAGGATTTTCATTGCTTTTCTATACACATTTTTGGTATATATCTAATACATTTTCTATTACATGTTTAGTATTTTCAAATATAAGATTAACATATATTGCATATACACTTAACATTTTTCCGATGCTTGATTAATATTTGTCAAATACCAGATTAAAAAATTTAATACATGGTCAACTTTTGTCTATACACATTTTACAATTTATTCCAAATCCTTGATTAATATTTTTCAAATACAAGTTTAACATTTATTAAATACATGGTAAATTTTTTTATGCACATTTAAAAAGAATTAAATGCTTGATTAACACTCTCAACATACTAGATTTACATTTTTTTAATAAATGATCAACATTTTTTCTATAAAAATTTAACTTTTTTTTTCAAAATTGTTTGACTAACATTTTTCAAATACTGTTTAAACAATTTTTGAATACATGGTCAACATTTTCTTGTGCGCATTTAATGTTTTTCAAATGTTTGATTAACTTTTTTCACGTACAAGTTTAACATTTTTTTAATACATGGTTAACATTTTTCTATACCCGTTTAACATTTTTTTTAAATGTTTGATTAACATTTTTTTCAAATAATTTTTTAACATTTTTTCAAATGCTTGGATTAACATTTTTTAAATACATGATCAACTTTTTTCACACACATTATATAGTTTTTGTATACATTTTTTGTACACATGAGAAACATTTTCTCTATGCACATTTAACAATTTTAAAATGCTTCGTTAACATTTTTTGAAATGTTTTAGGTAAATTGTTTTTATAATATATTTATTTAGAATATTTGAAAGTATAAACGAAAGTAAAAAACAATGAAAGAAAAAAACAAACACAAAATACGTGAAAACCAAATTAAAAAACGAGGCAATGGCCTCCCGCGCGCATTGGGCCGGCCCATACACTTGTGCGACTGCATAGAGCTTCAGCGAGTCGGAAAGGTACCTCGCTATAAGCGAGGTATAGGCGCACCCCTCCTGGAAAGAGAGGCTTCCCTACATCCGTCGAGGCGTCTCTGAGATGTGGGAGCAACTAACCAATGGTTACCCCTTGCGGGAGCCCCGCAAGGGTCACTTTTGGTGGGCTGAGACCGCGTCAATTGGCGCGCTTTAAGTCGCCGCCACATGTCGTGTGCTAGGCGCTCCCTTAGAATTTTATTTATTTTATTTTTTTGTACGGGTTTTCAGGTTTTGGATGTTTTTTTTTTGCTCGGTTTTTCCTAAGTTTGGAGGAAAAGAATTGAAAAACAATTGTGCGGAGAACACGTTTTTTCCGCGAGAGGCACATATTTGCTTCTCGTGGAGGCGCGCGTTTGCTTCCGGGAGAGGCATGATGCTACTTGTGAGCTGCGTTGGAATTTTCCTCGAAGAGGAGAGGAGATGCAACACAGTAGAGATAAGTATTTCGGTCAGTGAAAACCAAAGTTATCAAACCAATAGGAGAATCACGCAAAGCCTCGTGAATAACACCTACACACATAAAAGCAAATACTTGCACCCAATGCTGGTAAGAGGGTTGTCAATCCCTTTGAACTCGTTATTTGGAAGGATTAAATCTTGTAGTGGTAGATACATAAATAGCAAAAGGAAATAAAAGGAAATAAATTACAGCAAGTATATTTTGGTTTTCTTTTTATATGTAAAGTAGATCCGGGGGTTATAGTTTTCACTAGAGCCTTCCCTTTTGAACACATAGCATACGATGGGTAAAAAAGTTACTATTGTGCAATTGATAGAAAAGCGCATAGTTATGATGTTATTCACGGCAATGATCACATATACAGGCATCACGTCCGAGACAAGTAGACCGACTCCTGTCTGCATCTACTACTATTACCCCACCAATCGACCGCTATCCAGCATACATCTATAATATTATGTTCATAACAAACGGAGTAACGCCTTAAGCAAAATGACATGATGTAGACCAAGTAAACCCATTCAATATGAATAAACCCAGTCGTTTTACCCTTAATAGCAACAATACAATATGTGTCTCGCTACCCTTTCTGTCACTGGGTGAGGACACCGCAAGATTGAACCCATTACAAAGCACCTCTCCCGCTGAAGATAAATCAATCTAATTGCCCAAACCAACGAGAGTGTAGATTCACTCATTTTGCCCCGTATGTAGTCATTATTGAAATCTCTAAAAAGACTTTTATTTAGGAACGGAGGGAGTATAACTCTACGAGAGTGATGTTTGTCTAATCCAGTGTACCAAATTATTTAACTATGCCTGTCTATTTTTGATATATGCTAAGTTGCATTTTAAGTTTCAGGTAATATCATCGGGAGTCATAGAACTTGCGTCGCATGTTCAATTTGGTGCTAGAATTTTAAAAATACGGTTTTGTGGTCACCTATCTTGTCTCAAGCGTGCAGATACGGTCATAGTACGCGTATGCGAGCGTATCCATGTGTATGACCCCACCTGTTAGTGAGTGTGTGATGTATTTTTACACAAAACACCTTCATATTTTTATTTGTGGAAGAAAAACCCGACAAGTACTGCACTGCACATATATGCAAAAATTAACAACACCGCAAACAACAGGTCCGCCAGGAGTCAAACACGGGACCAACTGTTTAGCACAAAATACTCCAGCCAGTACACCATCCTGATCGAGATGTTTATTATGGATAAGGAGTATATATTTACTCAAAGAAAACGCATGTGGAGCTTAAATGGGCTGCGGGTACCGCGGCCCATTTTGGGCATGCTATTTTTTTCAAGATATTTGTAAAACGTAAGTAATAAAGTTATGTTCAAATATATGTGTGTTAAAAATATTATATATATATATATATATATATATGATGATGATTAATAAATAAAACGTTTAAATATAAATCTGTGTATTATATATAAGTAATAAAAACATTTAAGATATTTATAAAACATAAGTAATAGAAGTATGTTCAAATATTTGTGTGTTAAAAATACTATACATATGAATGATGATTAGTAAATAAAAATATTTATATATAAACATGTGTATTACATAAAAATATTTAGTTAATACGGACATTGAAAACATTTATGAAATAAATATGTTTAATGGATCCAAAAAAGATATACACTTGTGTCTTATATTTAACTTATAAAAAATGATGAGCACAACCATTTACTAAACATTTATTAATATTTACTTGTGTGTAATTTTTACTCATGAATTATATACAAAATATAAATACTTTATATATTAGCCATGATTGAATATTATATTAGCATTTTAAATTTTAAATAATGAATATTTTTTATTATAAAAACATTGAACTATACAGATGTGCGTATAATTATTGAAATGTTTGCATTATAATTACAATAAATTTTTGAATTGTAATTTAGGAAACCAAATATGTAATACACACATTTATATAACACACATGTTTATATAATACTCAGGTTTATAAAATATTTTAATAAATATTTTTTATCTTAAAAAACATGTGCAAAGATTTATAATGCATACACTTATATAACACGCAGGTTTTACAAATATCTTAAAGTAGCGCCTGCAAAATGGGCCGCAGTACACACAGCCCATTTAAGCTCCACGTGTGTCCTATTCGAATACATATAAGGTACTTATAAGGCTAAAAAAAAACATATAAGGTACTTATCGATATTACACATTTATATCTGAACGGTGTAGTGGCTGTAGTGTCCCCTGTCAAAACAGTTGGTCGTGAGGTCAAGTCCGAACGCATACTTTTTTGTTTTTAATTTTCACATATATGTGCAGCACTGTGGTAGGGTTTTTCATCAAATAAAAAAATGTGAGGAGGTATTGTGCAAAAATACTTCGCCGCGTTTGACTTTTCCCGTGAATAAAAATAATATGAGGGTGTTTTCTGTAAAAATACGTCACTTCCAACACTGTCAGTCACTGACATGTGGGGTCATACACATGCATACGCCCGCATGCGCGTACTGTGACCGTATTTGCACTCTTGAGTCAAGTTAGGTGACTACAAAATCATATTTTCAAAGTTCTAGCACCAAACTGAACGTCCGACGCAAGTTTTATGACTCCCGGTGATATTACCTCTTTAAGTTTTCGTTTCCCTTCGTTTTTGGGAGATATGCTTTCGGAGAATGCAGATACCAGCAACAAAAAGAATATACGGAGTGCGATCCATGTTATTCTTCCTTTTACTAATCCCTCAAGAGTTTCCTAAATTTTTTCATTTTGGATAGGTGTAGTCAAACTTTTAAATCTTTGATTGTTGGTATGATTTTGCATAACTGAATTTGGTACTTGAAAACAACATGCATATTTTTCTTGAATAGTAGTCCATCTGTTTCTTTTCTTATGGTGCATATTTTTTTCCCAGGGCAATGCCTGAAAGAGAGCTCTTGTTTCTTAATGAATTTAGTACTTCTCGTGCCTGTACCTTCAGTTTCATCACATAAGTCTTATACACTACTTAAAAAAATAAGTTACATACTAGTAGTATAATTATTTACTTGATTGATTATGGAGGAATAGCATGTCAGGTCAATTAAGCATTCTATCATGTAAGTGTAATGCTATTTTGGTGATTTTATATATGAAGATCTTAACATGAGTAAACTTAAAGCTTGACTACTTTGCACTTTGTCAGGCATCGCTGCCATGATTGTTGTCTCTGTCCTCATGGTTATGGTCCATCAGCTCCTAAAATTCAAAAGGTTCTATGAACAAAATGGTGGTCCGGTACTAAAAGGTGTAAAGAATATAAGGATCTGTACAACGAAACAAATGAAGCAAATGACAAATAACTACAAGTGTGTAATTGGAGAGGGCCACTTTGGTAAGGTTTATCTTGGGACTCTCAAAGACAAAAGCCAAGTTGCTATAAAGAAGTCCATCAAGGTTGACAAGCACATGAAGAAGGAGTTCACCGATGAGGTTATAATCCAATCTGCGATGAGGCACAAGAACATTGTCATGCTCATAGGCTGCTGCTTAGAGCTTGATGTTCCCATGTTGGTTGTATGAGTTTGTAGCGAGAGGGAGTCTGTATGATGTTCTCTTCAAGTGCAGAGATAGGATTCTAGCGGACACACGACTGAGGATTGCTATTGGGTCAGCCGAAGGCTTAACATACATGCATTCAGCAGGGGAGAGTACAATCCGTCATGGTGATGTTAAGTCTGCCAATATCCTTCTCGACGAAAAGTTCACCCCAAAGGTTTCAGACTTTGGGACATCAAAGCTACTCGCGAGAGGAGAAGCCGAGATGACAGAACTTGTCACTGGGGACATGAGCTACATAGATCCAGTATATATGGAGCAAGGGATCGTCACACAGAAGAGCGATGTCTACAGCTTCGGAGTTGTTCTCATAGAACTTATCACAAGGAGGCCTGCAACATATGATGCCGAGAGGAGCTATGTTGCAAACTTTGTTGAAGCTTGTCGAGAAAAAAGAGCAAGAAACTTCATCGACAATGATATTACAAGCGAGGCGGATATAAATCTCTTGGAAATGGTCAGCAGGGTTGCCGTGGATTGTCCGAAACCCAATCCAGAAGAACGACAAGATATCAAAAAAAGTCGAGCACCGCCTCCTCGAGATTGTCGCGCAATCCATGGATCATTCTCAGGAGAGGAACTACGAGGGAGATCTTAGTCCTGCACCGGGTGATGTTGCTTTGCTTAAAGCCTTGGGAGAATGAAGTATCCTCTACCAACATTTTTACATTTTTCACTCAATTATGTAATGGTTTGATTGCGCTGAGGCATCAAGACATTAGGGTATGCACCAATTTTATTCATGTGACATTTTCCTTGGTGACATGAAATGTAGGATATAATTGTTGTGGATTTATGACGAGGTATAAACAGACATGACATCACGGTTGTGTGCATCACAATGATGCAGAAGCCGGGGTCACTCCCTTTTCTGAAGAAAAAAACAGACACAACTTCTCCATGTTTAGATTTGAATTCCATTTGTTTTATGGACACATATATGAGCTGAGCCTTAATTAGGATCCATGCAATTAATTTTTCTGCTATGGACAGAGTATGTTCTTCTTTTTCATAGTAAATATTCCAAATACAGTATGCCTTATATGAGCTCTGATTAATGTGATTCGTGTTTTTTTTTCTAAAATAATGACTCCACTCATTTCAAAAGTGAATTTTAGTTTCTCCTGAAATTTACATTGATTATCTGCACTTACTTGGCTTTCCCCATGTAGACATCAACATGCTGGTAATGCCCGAGGTCAATCCTAAGATGTACAAAGCTTTCGACGAGGAAGCTAAGCATTCTACTTTCACATATGCTTGATTTAGTTTCAAAAATTTCCAATGTATGGAAGGGCTCCACGACGACCCTGGTGGGGATGTCCTTCGTCTCCAGGCCCGTCAGGATGCTGATGCGCTGCAGCACTTCATTCGAGCCGAGCTCCCCTACGGAGACCCGTGTCGGGTCCTTCTGCCCCGCCTAAGCATACATCGGGGTAGCCCGGGACGCGACGCTCCACCCAAGTCCTGAGGATGTGCTCCCCAACCAGTCTGCGGTTCTTCAGGTAGGCTACGGCATCGGCGAGATCTTTGGTACTCTCTGATGGGTTGTCCTACTCTTTCTCGTCGGAGTCCACGATGATGATGGACGTGGACGGCCGGCATGGTGGTCGTAGCTCCTAATGAAGCCCTCCCTTTGTAAAAAAAAATTACCATTTTTTTTATTAGAATGATTATCTCACAATACGATAATAAAAAGAAAACCAGTACAGTGTAGCCGCGCGGAAGCGAGGCCGGCGGCGAGAAGGCGCTCGTCCACTACCGCCATGGTGCGCCCCTGGGGACCGGGCAGCCGCGCGATCCCTCCCATGGCTCGAGTCTCCGAGGACCAGTGCCAGGAGCCCGGCCGGGAAGACGGGAGAGCCCTCGGCTCGCCTTGCAGTTGGTGGTGTCGGTTTGGAAGGTACGCCTTCGTCTCCCTCCTGAACGCAAGGTGTTTGTGGGAATGCCCGACTGTTTCTTGAATGAGCAAGCGCTGACCTTCTTCTCATTAGTGCTCTCAACACGCAGTTGAGCGGCCTGTCCCTGCCATTCCCTGCCATAGTTTACTTTCCAGCCTAGTGGTAGGTATGCCATCCATGTTTTGTGTGTATGCCATGCTATGTAATGCTAATGCTATGTTTTAGTTTCATGTTAATGTCATGCTTGATTGTTGCTACAGAATAAATTCATGCTTAAGCTTATGTCCTGCTTGTATGGATGCTATATATTTGGATGTCTTGCTAGTACATTCAAAGTACTTATCTAGACTTGCATGTGGCTAGTTTCTGGTGAAGATCAGTCAGCTAGACCATTGCCCCAACCAGTCCTGTGAGTTGTGGAGCCCAGCCAAAGCCACCGGTGCCATTATATGTTGTCTTCCGCTATCGTTTAGTTAGCCATAGAGCCATAATGTACAATTGTATGTAGCAATATTGTACACTTCATATTATTTGAAGATAATACAATTGTGCTTAGAGTGTCGTATCATGCATCTAGCGCGTGCCAGGACCTATCCTAGGCTGGCACGTGCAGGCCCTCTATCTGCAGACGGTCGGGGTGCCGCAATGGTTCTCCTACATCGAGCATAAGGCGAAGACCAATGGTAACAATGTTGATGGTGCACCTATTTTGGCGAGCTCCGTCGAGGGGCGTCGCCAGGACCAATGAGTCTATTATTTTGGAGTTGTCGGTGGAGGGGGGGGGGGGGGGGGACCGTCGGACAGTTCGTGAGGTGTTGGCCCTCTCTAAGGCTAACGTCCCCAAATTTGTCTTCCTCTGGAGACAAGGCAAATAACAGTCAAGATGGAGAAGTTAAAATGGAGGTTAGGTTTGAAGGTTTTTGTGGTGTTAGTAGTGATGGTCATAGTGGAGGCTTAGCTCTCTTTTGGGATGAGTCTTTGCAAGTCACGGTACTTTATTCTTGTGTCCATT
The DNA here is from genome assembly GCA_039707655.1 of Elymus sibiricus. NCBI lineage: Eukaryota > Viridiplantae > Streptophyta > Magnoliopsida > Poales > Poaceae > Elymus > Elymus sibiricus. Next base: position 17,409,828 of record CM077664.1, on the reverse strand, counting down.
ACATATATGTGCATGTGGAGGATAATAGCTTTGGCATCAGCTGTCGAGGAACGTTTGTTTATGGCGAACCTCACGTGGAGAATCGACATCGGATGTGGGATAACTTAACGAGATTGCGGTCTATTTCATATGATCTGTGGTTGGCTTGTGTGGGGACTTCAATGAAGCTATGTCGCAGCAGGAGCACATGTCGAGGTCTATGCATGCGAAGAGCCAGATGACCGTTTTCCGAGACTGTCTTTTGGTGTGTGACCTCAATGATCTAGGGTTCTCTCGTGTACCCTATACATATGATAATGGTCAAGCAGGTGAGCGGAACGCGCAAGTCCGGCTGGACCAGGTTGTCACTAATGAAGCATGGCGGGATTTCTTCCCTGCCGTGCGGGTAGTACACTTGGTCGCTTCCTGTTCGGACCATAGTCCTGTGGTCGTGCAGCTGTTGGCCGATTCGGGGCGGCAGCACCGTCGCCCTATACCATGTTATGAAATAATGTGGGAGAGGCACCCCTCCCTCCCAGAGTTCGTGGCTAACACGTGGGCTAAGAAGAGGCCAGTAGGGAATGCGGCGGTGGCTTGCTCTCTCAAGGAAGTAATGACCAATCTGAGGGAATGGAGTAAGAAATGTTTTTGACAACTTTACCAAAGAAATTGAAAAGGTACATGGTGAATTGGCTAATTTGCAGTTAGGTCGTGCTGACCGTCTGGAAATCAAGAATAAAATGAATAAACTTGATGAATTATTATATAGGGAGGAGATGCTCTGGCTCCAACGGTCGCGTATTACTTGGATTAAGGAGGGCGAACATAATACCAAATATATTTTCTCAGTGTGTGATGTGGAGAGTGCATCAGAACTATATTTAGCGACTCCTCTCAGATTGAACGCATGGCTTAAAAGACAATCGAAAGATCTTAAAAGACAGGTGGAGGTTAGAATGGGGAAGTTTAAGAACGTTTACACGGGGAAGTTCAATGTAAGCGGAGTACCATTCGGATGGGACAATCGAAAGAGCTTAAAAGACAGGTGGAGGTTAGAATATGCCATCTGCTAATGCACTTGCATTGGTAGAGTTGAAACAATCCCGTTTTTAGAAAGCAATCAACCGTCGGTCCATCCTAAAATACATATATGATGGTGCATGCATGCACGCATGCTTAAGTCTATAGTTTTGTTGCACCTCCTAAATGTGTTGTCACTATTTGTTTTATTTTTTGTTGTGTTTCTTAAACATTTAAGAAAGTTTACATGGGGAAGTTCAATGTAAGCGGAGTACCGTTTGGATGGGACAATTGGAAGAGCTTAAAAGGCAGGTGGAGATTAGAATATGCCGTCTGTTAATGCAGTTGCACCACTAGCAGAGTAGAGTGCAAGCTAGTACATGGTACAAATTGATGAGAATCAGCTCCATTTGTGGTGGAGTGAATGAAGTCTAGGCCGGTAGTTACTAGAGTCAGGTACTAGTTCCAATCCTGGCAAGTATAGTTTACTTTCCAGCCTAGTGGTAGGTATGCCATCCATGTTTTGTGTGTATGCCATGCTATGTAATGCTAATGCTATGTTTTAGTTTCATGTTAATGTCATGCTTGATTGTTGCTACAGAATAAATTCATGCTTAAGCTTATGTCCTGCTTGTATGGATGCTATATATTTGGATGTCTTGCTAGTACATTCAAAGTACTTATCTAGACTTGCACGTGGCTAGTTTCTGGTGAAGATCAGTCAGCTAGACCATTGCCCCAACCAGTCCCGTGAGTTGTGGAGCCCAGCCAAAGCCACCGGTGCCATTATATGTTGTCTTCCGCTATCGTTTAGTTAGCCATAGAGCCATAATGTACAATTGTATGTAGCAATATTGTACACTTCATATTATTTGAAGATAATACAATTGTGCTTAGAGTGTCGTATCATGCATCTAGCGCGTGCCAGGACCTATCCTAGGCTAGCACGTGCAAGCCCTCTATCTGCAGACGGTCGGGGTGCCGCAATGGTTCTCCTACATCGAGCATAAGGCGAAGACCAATGGTAACAGTGTTGATGGTGCACCTATTTTGGCGAGCTCCGTCGAGGGGCGTCGCCAGGACCAATGAGTCTATTATTTTGGAGTTGTTGGTGGAGGGGGGGGGGGGGGACCGTCGGACAGTTCGTGAGGTGTTGGCCCTCTCTAAGGCTAACGTCCCCAAGTTTGTCTTCCTCTGGAGACAAGGCAAATAACAGTCAAGATGGAGAAGTTAAAATGGAGGTTAGGTTTGAAGGTTTTTGTGGTGTTAGTAGTGATGGTCATAGTGGAGGCTTAACTCTCTTTTGGGATGAGTCTTTGCAAGTCACGGTACTTTATTCTTGTGTCCATTACATATATGTGCATGTGGAGGATAATAGCTTTGGCATCAGCTGTCGAGGAACGTTTGTTTATGGCGAACCTCACGTGGAGAATCGACATCAGATGTGGGATAACTTAACGAGATTGCGGTCTATTTCATATGATCTGTGGTTGGCTTGTGTGGGGACTTCAATGAAGCTATGTCGCAGCAGGAGCACATGTCGAGGTCTATGCATGCGAAGAGCCAGATGACCGTTTTCCGAGACTGTCTTTTGGTGTGTGACCTCAATGATCTAGGGTTCTCTCGTGTACCCTATACATATGATAATGGTCAAGCAGGTGAGCGGAACGTGCAAGTCCGGCTGGACCAGGTTGTCACTAATGAAGCATGGCGGGATTTCTTCCCTGCCGTGCGGGTAGTACACTTGGTCGCTTCCTGTTCGGACCATAGTCCTGTGGTCGTGCAGCTGTTGGCCGATTCGGGGCGGCAGCACCGTCGCCCTATACCACGTTATGAAATAATGTGGGAGAGGCACCCCTCCCTCCCAGAGTTCGTGGCTAACACGTGGGCTAAGAAGAGGCCAGTAGGGAATGCGGCGGTGGCTTGCTCTCTCAAGGAAGTAATGACCAATCTGAGGGAATGGAGTAAGAAATGTTTTTGACAACTTTACCAAAGAAATTGAAAAGGTACATGGTGAATTGGCTAATTTGCAGTTAGGTCGTGCTGACCGTCTGGAAATCATGAATAAACTTGATGAATTATTATATAGGGAGGAGATGCTCTGGCTCCAACGGTCGCGTATTACTTGGATTAAGGAGGGCGAACATAATACCAAATATATTTTCTCAGTGTGTGATGTGGAGAGTGCGTCAGAATTATATTTAGCGACTCCTCTCAGATTGAACGAATGGCTTAAAAGACAATCGAAAGATCTTAAAAGACAGGTGGAGGTTAGAATGGGGAAGTTTAAGAACGTTTACACGGGGAAGTTCAATGTAAGCGGAGTACCATTCGGATGGGACAATCGAAAGAGCTTAAAAGACAGGTGGAGGTTAGAATATGCCATCTGCTAATGCACTTGCATTGGTAGAGTTGAAACAATCCCGTTTTTAGAAAGCAATCAACCGTCGGTCCATCCTAAAATACATATATGATGGTGCATGCATGCACGCATGCTTAAGTCTATAGTTTTGTTGCACCTCCTAAATGTGTTGTCGCTATTTGTTTTATTTTTTGTTGTGTTTCTTAAACATTTAAGAAAGTTTACATGGGGAAGTTCAATGTAAGCGGAGTACCGTTTGGATGGGACAATTGGAAGAGCTTAAAAGGCAGGTGGAGATTAGAATATGCCGTCTGTTAATGCAGTTGCACCACTAGCAGAGTAGAGTGCAAGCTAGTACATGGTACAAATTGATGAGAATCAGCTCCATTTGTGGTGGAGTGAATGAAGTCTAGGCCGGTAGTTACTAGAGTCAGGTACTAGTTCCAATCCTGGCTATATAAACCCTTCATGGGGCCAAAGGGGGCATTGCGCCCCCCCCCCCCCCCCCCCCCCAAAAAAAAACTGTAGGAAAACTCTTAAGAGCATCATCCATGGATAGAGGCAACCTTGCCTCTAAGGTAGGCCCCACATGTATATAGACTCTAACCAGCCTCTAAGGTGGGTCTAGCAGAAATTTAAAAAGTATTGATTAGCACCACATTTGTCCAATCAACAATCTTTCTCTTGTACTTTCTTATGGCTTTCTAAGGCTGGCAGATGGGACCAGATGGATTGTTAAAATGTTAGAGGCAGCCTCTAAGGTTAGAGGCAACGCTAGCCAACTTTTTGTTAGAGGCAACTCATGCAATGTATAGAGGCTGCCTCTAAGAAGAGAGAGAGGGCTTAGAGGCAGTAAAAAGCATACATTGTGGGTGCTCTAAGTGTACCCTTAATTATTATGCTTGAATATCAAAAATTTCTTAAAGTTCATGGAGTAATTAATAAAAAAAGAACCCCGATAACACCCGAACGTTCGGGATTTGACCATGGCAAATCAAACGCTTTCGATGACAATTTTAGTGACACGAGGATGACAAATTTAGCTGGCAAGCATGGCAAATCCGTGCTCCGTGTATTTTTTGCCAGAAAATTGCCGTGCGTATCAACTAAACTTGCCGTCCTCGTGTCACTAAAATTGCTATAAAAAAAGGTTCAATTTGCCATGGTCAAATCCCGAACGTCCGGGATTTATCATTTCTGTAAAATAATTATCACGTTCCCCTTGTCTTGTTATGCTCTTCTTCTTTCGGCTTCCTCTGTTCCCCTCTTCTCTTCTTGTTATTCTCAATGTTTGTTGCACTGAAAAAAATCTTTAGCACTACCCGCCACATTATTATACAAGCAGCATGCTCTAGGTGATGAGATCTGCCATATCGGTTTAAGTATACTTTTTATTTGATCTGACATGTTCTAGCTGATATTGATAACGTTTATTAGATGCGTGTGAGACTAGATGTATGTGGGGACTTCCAAGATTATCCGATGTGAAGTTCATACACTTCGTGTGTACTTTACTCTTTTTGATTTTCTTAATATGTAAGGAAACATGATGGTATATTTTACTCTTCCGATGACAGTCATGGTGGAATCATTTGCAAACCAATTTTCAAGAACCTGTGCTAGCCATTTATGTTCAACTAAAATGGGACATAGAGGTTCAACCGCCGCCTCCTTCTCCTCTAAAAAAAAAGCTAGCGTTCCTACCTCTCGTCGGCGCCGCCGCAGGTCCGCCTCGTCTCTGGTGGCCCTAGGGCCATGGAGACGCGGTGGATCCTCGCAAGGGCCGGCGGGAGGGCTCTGTTTTTAGTCGTTCCTTTGAGTTTTGCTAGGGTTTGTGTCTTGCTCAGGAAGGCGAGACGGCGGCGGCTCCGTGAAGATGGAATAAAGGTCTCCCCGCCTAGCCCCCGTTCCGGTGGTGCGTTTAGCATCGTTGGTGGGCGTGTGGAGGTGTGTCTCCGGCGGATCTATTTTTGGTGGATTTGCTCGGATCTGATCGTTGTTCGTCTATGTTCGTGTGTCTTCGGGTTAGATCCTTTCGGTCTACGTTATTCTTCATCGGCAGCGGTTGCTGTTCTGGTGCGCTGGTCCTATGGGGCCTTAGCACGACGACTTCCCGACTGTCTACTGCAACAAGTTGTGTCCGGCTCCGGCGATGGAGGGCGATGACGGCGGCGCGCCTTCGGCTCGCTTCAGTGCTTGTAGTCGTCGCTAGGTGGTTTATGGATCTGGATGTAATTTTTATTATTTCTGGTGTTCGTTGTACTGTCATGATTGAAGATGAATAGATTGAAAGTTTTTTTCGCAAAAAAAAAAAAAAAAAAAAAACTAAAATGGGACATATGGTATGTTAATTTGGGGCCAGAATCCAGAATGATTTTGACTAGCTATGATGTGTCCAAAGACCGAGCCATTGTTGTTGCAACTTGAACAACGTAGAAGTGTTGTTGCGACTTGAACAATGTAGAACAACATGATCCATCAGGAGATGGACTTGATTAAGATTTATCAGGTTGTACCGCTGGCAAAGCGGCGAGCTGCACGGGACTCAAGAGGCAGAGGCTAAGGCACACCACCGTGGCGGCGGCTAGGGATAGGCTGGGACGGTTTGTTGCCGGCGAGCACCGGAGAAGCGACGACTCCCCTTAGCTCGGAGGAAGAACGGCGGTGGAAGATAGGAGGGGGGCGACGACAACACAAGAGAGGGGGCGCTAGATGGATGAAAAAGAAAAGGTAGTAATTCCATGTGTAACTGAACAATGCTATCTTACCTAAGAGAAAAACAGACAGTGGTACCACACAGCATAGCCATAGCCATTTTTCAGTTGCATTCTAGTTAATAACCTGACATGCTGATGGATAAACTTACCAGTGTTCTTTATACAACATACTACTACACTATATAGAGAGGTTTAATATTGTTCTGGTCTACACTAGGAAACATAACAGTTCTGGAGACAACTTCATACTATATGTTCTACCAAAATAGACGCTCATAACAATTTCCAGATATAACCATCACCGGCTCAGGGCGTCGTCCCAATGGGAGCGCCAACAGCAGCCATCCAGCTCACCGGCGTCGAGCCGACGTAGTCGCCCTGGACCTCCCCGGCCTCCCTGCAGATCCGGTCGAGCATGGCCACGAACTCCCGGACGCCCGCGAAGACCCTGAACAGGCGAGCCTCGTCGCCGGGCGAGTCGCCGCCGTGGAAGTAATCCGCCATCTCCCTCACCGACGACAGGCACACGCTCTCCTGGCCCTGGAGCCTGACGATCTCCTCCTCGGCCTGCCGCAGGAACGCGCTCATCGCGTTGTGAAACCGCCGGGCGCTCTCCGCCGATGCCATCATGCCGTTCAGCCTCAGCACGTCATGCACCTTCCCGAGGCCGACGCCGAGCTCCGACACGCTCCGGCTGAGGCCCGTGATGTCGACCGACGCGGCCTTCTTGGTGCTGGTCAGCTCGGCGGCGAGCTTGGAGACCACCTGGAGGCCGTGCTTCCTGCAGTCGACGTCGTACGGCGGACTTGTGCTCGCGTTCGTCTTGCATGCCGGGTTCAGACTGTTGTGTCCTTCGGGTTTCATGATTTCCTGGACGATGAATTGTAGGAGCGCCGCCTTGCCATCGGCCCCTTTGACGTCGACTATCTTCAGGAGCGTGTTGGGCTCCAGGGCATGTGAGCTTGGAGAGCCTGTGTTGATGCTCATCATGTTGCCGAAGTTCAGAACAGCCCCAAGAACCTTGTGGAATAGCCTGCTGCTCCTTAGCTCCTGGCAGGCTGCCTGGATGGATAAAATGAAGAAAAGAACTTCAATGGATCATAATAATAGGAATAGAACAGCAACAAAAATCATGGCTGATTCTACATAATTTGCACAAGTCTAACTAGCCATGCAACAAAATCTATACAGTAGAAGATTCTACACTTGAAGGTCTGAAGCAAATATGTAACCAATAGCCGATGAAACCATTTTTAGACACAACTATCAGGTCTTCACACTTTACCTCGAGAGTAGCGTAGGACATTCTCAGCTGATTGACCTCCAGATAAAAGTTAGAAACATAGAGCATAGCATCCACTCTCTTGAATGCAAATGGCACATCCAGTATCATCTTCAGAAAAGCATCGACCGCGCAAAGCTTGGCAGGTGGGTCATCCTTGAAATATCTCAGCTTAAGCTCTTCCTCATTGGTGAGAACCAGCTGAGCGAGCATCCGCAGGGCTTCTACTCCCAAACCATGTGCATTGCCTGTACCAGGCAAAAAAAAAACTAGAATTAGTAACAAGAACGTAGCATAGAAGAGTGAGAAAAGCAGCAATTAATTTACTGCAATAACAAAATAGATAAATGTAATGCAAAATATACAGAGCTCCTTGAATGGAATGTTTACTGTAAACCGAAAAATGTGCAACTGTCCATGGAAAATTTCAAACACGGTCACCAATAAAACATGATAGCACAGGACAGATTGCCCAGCACTATATGCAGAGGATGCAAAGGCTTCGCAAGCTTTCATAGACTAAAGAAAATGCTGCTTAACGTGAAACAGCGGGACATGTACATAACTTCATGTTGCTGATGTCTCGTAAAAGAGGTGCTTGCAGGTAAGGTAACGCAAGCAGGGATCTTCATATCAAGTATTTGAGAACACAAATAAAGCATAACCTGTCCCGGTCCAGCGACAAGACACGGATGAATTTGTGTGGCAACAACCAGCAGGTTGATCGACCCTGCTTTCCACAGCATATAGGCACTCAGAACGCTAATGTCTGAACCCAACATCTATATATACAGGATCGCTTGATCTTGTCTTGAACCATTTCAAGTTACCAGTACTTGTCAACGTGAAAGCATCAGCATGAGCCTGACTAAGTGCAGGCTATTTCATTTCAGCATAGCCTGATAACACCGGAACAGACGTGCCTGCAAAAAGATACCATCATATCAAGCACTCCCTCCGTTCCACGACAAGAATTATGGAACGGAGGGAGTATTTGATACAGACAAATATAGCACAGCCTGTCCCAGTCCGGCGATAGGACACGATGAACCCATGCGGCGACTACACACAGGTTGATCAACTCTGCTATCCACAGCATGCATGTCATGAGATTAGCAGGTGACTGGTTCATAACAAAATCAGATCCCAAGCCCATAAAGAGGCTCCTCTTTTTTCTTCTGAAAGCAGCATATGCATTTAACTGGAAAAATGCTATGCAACTTTCTACTTAATAATGCACCTTGTACTGCTGCAAATGTGACCACTAGCACATTCAGCTCCATGTTTATTCTGAGAACAGAATATGCACTCAACTGAAAGAATGTTATGTAACTTTTTCACTGCTAGCACAGTATAAGTGGACAATGTAAAGACCACAAGCTCATCATTGATAATGCATCATGTACTTCTGCAGATATGATCACCAGCACATTCAATCCCAAGGTCCCCCCAAAAGTGCACACGAGTAATCTTTTTGATTGGTGAAAGATTACAACTTTGGCAACATCAGGATTCAGGAGTAGATAAACCAAGCAGAAGAAGCCAGGCATTACCTTCCAAGAGGGCATCACGCACTTGCTCCTCGGAGAAACCCAATGCACCCAGCACCATCCCAATGCCGTGGCACCTCGGCGCGCCGAGCAGGCACACCTCCCTCGCCGCCGCCGTCGCCGCGGCGGAGTTGTTCAGGTAGAGCTGGATCATCTCATCTTTCATGCTACACAACGCAATGGCAGGCAGTCAAATTCAGACATCCAGATTTCAGAGCCGACAGCGGGTAGAACAGAGAAGCAAGCAGAGGCTACTGGATGCTTACTGCAGAGATCCGGGCTTGAGCTTGTCGGAGTGCAGAGGCCGGGACTTGTGCATCGCCGCCGCATTGGAGGAGGAGTCGCCGTCGTCGTCGGAGGGGGAAGCGGCTTGAGGAGGCGGGACGGGCACGAAGGGGTTCCAGGCTTGATTTGGCGGTGGCGGCGGCGGTGGCCTTCGTTTGGGGGGAGATGGATTGGGGGCTCGGCCGCGGGGCTGCGGGATGGACGGCGGGCGGATGTGGACTGGGCTGGAGCCGAGCGTGGGGGAGGATGCCGATGGGGAGGAAGGTGAGAGGGACGAGGACGAGGCGTCGCCTGCGGCCGCGGCGGCTGCGCGGGGCACGGTGCGGGGGTCGGACGCGGAGCTGCGGGAGCCGAACTCGCCGGAGGGCGGGCCGACGCGGGGCAGCGGCGGGAGCGGGCGGAGCTCGGGAGAGCCGGGGCGGGGGTGCGAGGCGGCCGGGGCCGGGCCCGGCGGCGGGGTGGCGAGGGTGCCGAGGTAGAGGAACTCGGTGCTGGGGTTGGAGGAGGAGGTCGGCATCGGCGGCGGCTTGAGCCTGCGGCCCTCCTCGTCGCCGTCCTCCTCCTCGTCCAGCTCCGCATCCCGCCGCGCCGTTGCAGCGGAGGAGGAGGCCGCCCCGTTAGCGGCGTCGGATGCGCGGCGGTGGCCGGAGGAGGGCCTGCGGAGGCGGCGGAAGAGGTGGAGCGAGAGGAGCGCGGAGAGGAGCAGCAGGCAGAGGGACAGGAAGGCGAGCAGCAGCGCCTGCAGCACCGGGAAGCGGGGGTTGCCGCCGTGGCTGCCGCCGCTGCTCCCGGCGTTGGGGCCGACCAGGGTGGAGATGTTGGCCGGGAAGGTGCGGGACGCGTCGCCGGAGGGCTGCTGGTCGTCGGCGGCGATGGAGGGGGGAGGGGGTGGCGGCGAGGCGGAGGGGAAGAAGGGGTAGTTGGTGAAGGGGTACTCGCTGACCGGCGTGGGTACCGGGGTGGTGGATGTGGAGGAGAACCTCGGCGTCGGCGGGGCTGGAGCTGGATTCGTATTCGGGGGCAGCGCTGATGCGGGCGGGGCCGGAGATGGGGTCTGGGGCGGCGGCGATGCGGAGATGGGCGGTGTGCGGTGGTGCTTTGCGCGAGGTGGGGGCGGAGGGAGGGGTGGTGCTGGTTGCGGCGGGGAGGGAGAGCTCGGCGGGGTGTGGCGGTGGTGGCGGTGAGGAGGTGGGGGTGGAGCAGGGGAGATGGTGGGCTGGCCCTGGAGGAGCCGGCGGGTTGTGTGGGCGTGGGCGGCGGCGAGCGGGAGGAGGATGAGGAGGAGGAAGAGCGGAGGCGTGGGCGGCGGCATTGGTAGGTCGGCCGCCGGCCGCCGGTGTGCTACTAAGCGTGGGTTTAGAGGAGGTTTGGGGAGAAGAGAGAGGTGACCAGACCACCCACTGAGTCCCTCACTCTCTCACGCTCACGCTCACACACCCGTGTGGGTTGTCGTGCCGCTTTGTGCTGGGTGGGTGTTGGGCTCAGCCGGAACCAGCTCGGTCGTGTGTGCAGCCGAGCTGGGCAGAGCAGAGGGGATGATGAGTGATGACTCTGCTCTCCTGCCGCAACAGGATTTTTTTTTTAATTAGCAGGATAATTAATTAATTACTAAGATTTCATTCAGAAAAAGTACATTAAACTGACTGGTTCATTTGAAGAAAAACCGGATGAAAATCGCGGTGTTATTGTCCATCCTAACTCGCGATCCGACGACTTCAACTTGGCTCAACAATACACAAGGAGACACGCATCGAGCATTGTAACACCCCTGTGTAATGAGCAACAGTGATCCATCATGATTATGCTAATTCTCTGTGATTTGCAATGCTTGATCATGTTGGATGTATATCTCATTTCAAATTCCTCCACTGAATTCAATTCAAATTCAAAGTGAAATTTGAAGTTGCTCAAAAATTGCTGGAAAATAGTTCATGTTGTAGCAAAAATTCCAAAACAAATTAATGTTCAGGAAAACAACATCACCTATTTTCCTAAAATGGGTTAGAGCATTAAAACAGTGCAAAAACAGCAATTTTAATGCCTTTCCATTTTTGAAAAATTCAAATGGATTCCAAAATTGCCCAAACTTTCTGTGGCAGTGCAGAATAATGCAATGTATTTTGTGAACCAGATTCACATTTTTACAAAAGCATTTGGCAGCTCATTAATTTTGCAAAACTTTCTGTAAAAAGAAAAACAGAAAAAGCAAAGCAAAAAAGGCCTATTCTACTGTGAGCTGGGCCTAAGTGCACAGTGCACTCGGCCCAGCCCACCCCGGCCTGTCTCCCTCCTCTCGCCTCTCTCCTCCCCGTGTCGCCGTCGCCGTGGACGCGCGTGCGCGCGCACCGGCGAGCTGCCGACACCGCGACGTACAGGAGCCGCCGAGCGGATAAGAACGGCGCCCGCTACCACCCCGTCGTCCTCATCCACTCGCCTTCCCCTCTCCCTCGCTCGCCCGCTCGCTTTCCTCCTCGCCCGTACGCTGCCGTCGTCGTTCGACGTCGATCCCGCGGCCACCGTCACCGCCTCGCCTCGCCGACATGTCGTAGCGCTCCGTCGTGGACCGCTACGCCGTCCGGTGCCCTCCGTTGAAGCCGGGAGCCGCTGCTTCGAGCTCGGCGTCCACTTCCTCCTCCTCGGGCGTCGTCGTCCTCGTCGCCGATTCGCCGCCGACAAGCCTCTCCGAGCCCGCCTTTGCACATCTGCAGGACCGCGGTGAGCAGCCGCGCCAAACCCTTCTTTTCCCTACCTCTCTCTGCGCCGTAGCACGCCGCATTCGTCGTGGCCGAACACGTCGCCGCCGTCTAGCTCGTCGCCGTAGCTCGCGTCCGAGCTCATGGCCGAGCTCCTGGAGCTCGTGCGTGCCCAACGCCGCTGCCCGTTGCTCTTGCCGTGCCCCGTATCCGTCCTAGCCTGAACGCGCCGCCGCCTCCGCCGCTCGTCGTCGTCGATTCCGGCCAGCTCCGGCCAAACCACCGCCACCAAACGACGCGCGGGCGAGCGCTCGTTCGAACGCGGGGTCGCGCGCGCGAAATGGCCGCGCGTAGCCGATTTTCGGTGACCCCCGTGCGTCTTCGCCGCGTTTGCGCGTCGCCGGCGTTTAAACGCCGGCAACCGCCACATGGGGCTCCCTAGGTCGCTGACCAGTGGGCCCAGGGCCCCCAGTTGACCGGTCAACTGTGCTGACGTGGCAGCACAGTGCCGCTGACGTGTGGGCCCCCGCGTCCAATTAACTAATTAGGTTTTTAAAATTAATCTAATAATTAGTATAGACACTGACATGTGGGGTCCACTCCCTAATTAACCCTGTTTAGTTTAAATTAACCCCTAATTAGCTCTCTGTCACTGACCAGTGGGACCCAGCTGTCAGGTTTGACCTGGAACAGCTGGGTTTGACTTGCTGACGTCAGGCTGACATCACACGTGCACTGTTCTGGATAATGCGAATTAATTAATTAAAATAATTCCAGGATTTTCATAAAAAGGTTTAAATCTTTGAAAATTCGTAGAAATTCAACCGTAGCTCGGATCGAAAAGTTTTCAACATGAAAGTTGATCAGAAAAATGAGACGAATCCGAATATGTGGTCAAAATGCTTGACCATCAATCCTATCTATCTGAACATGGAACCTTCCCCTCCGGTTCAGTATACCGAAATCTGCCTAAACGCCGGGAAAATATCGCAGATATTTTCCCGCTTCGTCTGCGACATGTAGCATTGCATTAGGGCACCACCCGCAATGCATACCGTCATGCCATGCATCTGTGTTGCTTGTGTTTGCTTTTATTTATTGTTTCTTCCCCCTCTTCTTATCCGGTAGACCCCGAGACCGACACACCTCCGGAGTCCGACTACACCGTTGACGACCCCTCCTTTGCCGCAGAGTTTCCAGGCAAGCAAACCCCCTTGAACATGCCTATATCACCTATTCATTCTCCCTCTTGCTTGCATTATAATTGCTACAGTTATTGTTCTGAAATACCTATTCTGTTGCATAGCCTGTTTTTGTAAACTGCTATTGATACTTTACCTGATATCCTAAATGCTTAGTATAGGTTGGTTGGCAAACCATCTGTGGCCCCTCTTCCTTGTTCTCAGTTGCCCCGCTTAGTTACCAGTGCCCCGTTCGATGTGATCGACGGGCTGAGATCAGCACATCACCGCACACCCCTAAGTTGCCCGACTCTGCAGAGCTACCATCGAGTGTCGAGGGTGATACCTCTTATCTCACTCTTGATGTTGCCTCTGTAGTATAACTAGCCGGTGGTGGGATATCGAGGGTGATTCCTCACTTCCGATGAAGCTTCTGTCGTGCAACCCCGCAAGTGTGAATGCCATCGAGGGTGATTCCTTCGGGTTCACCTTGACGGATACACCGAGTGGAACTCCAACGAGGGTGATTCCTCGGATTCCATCTTGATGTTTTGGACACACGGTTACCTTGACTTTACTGATGATACTTGTTAAAGACGGGTCGGCCCCGAGGGGTACCCGCGAGAGATATGGAGTCGGGTTGACCATGAGGGTACCCGTGAGATGATTACGTGGCACGGCCGGGCATTCCTGGCCCTTGCCGTAAGTCCACGAGACGGGGCGACGGGGTCACATGATCGTGGATCTCTGCTTGTCACCGCGAGCTCCCAACACACTAAGGGTTTGGATATGTAATCTGAGTAGGCCTCTGGCCTTATCGCACTAACCACCACGCAGGAATAGTATGGGCACTCGGCGTCGTATGTATCAGCCGAAGCTCTTCAGACGTCAGCGATTGAGCGGCACGCGCCGGGTTGGACTGGGAACGCCCGCGCTTGTATTAAGGGGGCTAGGTCTGCTCCTGGCCGCCCACGCAACGCGCAGGAGTGCAAAGGGCGATGGGCCCAAGACCCCTTCGCATTTAGGATGTAGACCGGCGTGCTGGCCTCTCTGTTGAACCTAGGTAGGGCTACGACGTGTCGATCGACCGAGGCCGGGCATGGACCAAGCAAGTGTGTTCGGCCAGAGTTTATCGAGCGTGTTGGTTAAGTTGGTGCACCCCTGCAGGGAAGTATATCTATTCGAATAGCCGTGTCCACGGTAACAGGACGCTCGGAAAATATCCCGATCTTCTACAACTAGAACTGGGTTAATATGTGGCTCCGGGATCGCTTTCTCGCAGGGAGTCGAGGAAGGATCTCTGGGCGTTGTTGCTACTTGTTGCTACTATTTTATTATGTACTAATCTGCACTCTTCTTATGCTGCAAGACGCTGAAGATGCTAGTCTTCGATAGGCTAGGCTTTTCCCCCTATTCTGGCATTTCTGCAGTCTAGTCCACTGATACATCCCTTCTTTGATACCGATTCATTTTAGATTAGATCTGATGTAAGTCTTGCGAGTACTTTGGATGAGTACTCACGGTTGCTTTGCTTCCCCTTTTTCCCCATACCCGATTGATGCGACCAGATGACGGAGCCCAGGAGCCAGCTGCCCCTGACGACTACTACTACTACCCCTCTGGTGGAGAGTACTACTACGTGGAGACCACCGACGACCAGGAGTAGATAAGAGGCACCGAGGCAGGAGGCCTGCGCCTGTTCGATCAGTGTCGTTGTTTTGCCCCGCCTTCTTAAGGCTTATCTGTTTAACTTTTATGTCTGTACCCAGATATCTAATGCTTCCGCTGATGCTTGTATGACTCGAGCTTATGTATTCGAGCCCTTGAGGCCCTTGGCTTGTAATATAAAGCTTGTATGACTTTTATTTGTGTTTAGAGTTGTGTTGTGATATCTTCAAGTGAGTCCTTAGGCTTGATCGTGTGCATTTGCGTGTATGATTAGTGCACGATTAAGTCGGGGGCGTCACAAGTTGGTATCAGAGCCGACTGCCTGTAGGAACCCCCTTTCCAACTCCTTGGCCGAAGTTGAGTCTAGTCTTTATAAAACTGTTTTACTAACATGGTTGTGTGGCTTACGGGCCCACGTCGCCAATGGGTGGTATTAGGATCTTTTATTCCTCTTCCTTACTTTGGGACTCTGATCTCTCTTCTTTTTGGTTTAAATGATTTTGCTGACTCTAACATTAGGTTCTCGTAATCACATTCATCCGGAGAGCTGGATTATCTGGGATTATTCCTTTCATGTTTATCTTGTGCTTCACACACTGTCTTTTGACTTCTTAGAACTCGACAAATCACTTCGCAAGGGCTTCATTCGCCCAAGTTCCTCTGCCTGGGGAGCACCTTCTCTCTTTGTCAAGAAGAAAGATGGTACAAACCGATTGGTCCAAGATTACCGGCCTATCAACCAAGCCACCATTCAAAACAAATATCCGCTTCCTCGGATCAACGATCTGTATGATCAACTTGCTGGATCATCGGTATTCTCTAAACTCGACTTGAGGTTGGGTTATCACCAGATCCGAGTCCGCGAAGAGGATATTCCCAAGACTGCCTTCGTTACTCGCTATGGTTCATACGAGTATACCGTAATGTCTTTTGGCTTAACAAATGCTCCAGCAACGTTCTCCCGCCTGATGAATTATATCCATGGATTACCTCGACAAATTTGTCGTGATTTATCTGGATGATATCCTGGTGTTTTCCAAGAATAAGGAAGAACACGCTGAACATCTTCGTCTTGTTTTGGAAAAGCTTCGAGAGCATCAGCTATATGCCAAGTACTCCAAATGTGAATTTTGGTTATCGGAAGTGACCTACCTTGGACATGTGATTTCCAAGGATGGCATTGCTGTCAATCCAGAGCGAGTTCAGGCTATTCTTGACTGGACTCCCCCGAAAAATGTCAAGCAAGTCAGAAGTTTTCTCGGACTCGCAAGCTATTGTCGTCGATTTGTCGAAAACTTCTCCAAGATTGCCAAGCCTCTGACTAATCTGCTTCACAAAGGCGTTAAGTTTGAGTGGACAGACAAATGTCAAGAAAGTTTCCAGACCCTCAAGGACAAGCTGACTTCTGCACCAGTGCTTGCTCCTCCGGATTCTCGCAAGGATTTCGTGATTTATTGTGACGCCTCTCGTCAGGGATTAGGCTGTGTCCTGATGCAAGAACACAGAGTGATTGCCTATGCCTCCCGACAGTTACGTCCTCATGAAGAGAATTACTCAGTGCATGATCTTGAACTAGCTGCAGTGATATATGCATTGAAGCTGTGGTGACATTACCTCTTCGGTAATCGATGTGAGATATATACTGATCATCAAAGTCTGAAGTATTTGTTTACTCAGCCGGATCTCAATCTCCGCCAACAGCGATGGTTGGAAACGATTACGGACTATGATTGCGGTATTTCATATACCCCTGGCAAAGCTAATGTGATGGCCGATGCCTTGAGCCGCAAGTCCTATTGCAACAACCTCATGGTTCAGCGAGCTTAACCTCATCTTTATGAAGAACGTGGTAAATTTCATTTTAGAAATTTGCAACATTTTAAAAATAAATATGCTGGAGAAGTTGGGTGCATGGACAGCACTGCAAGCACCGATGGACGCGCCAGGATGTTTGCCAAAGGGCAGTGATCTGCGCCGGGGCGCTGGCCCAACGGTTGGGCCGGTCGAGCCCCAGCTGTTCGATCTGGCCTCCAGGAGTCGTCCGGTCTGGCCTCTCCCACCTCGATTTGTCTTCTTCGTCCTAGTCAACGCATCCCAGAAAAAATCCCCCCCCACCTCTGCCCCCACACGACTCCACCTCCTGGGTACAGCTCCGCGAGGGCAACAGCCACCGGCCGTCGCCCGCCGGCCGTTCGCACCCCGAGGCCTCACATCCCCTCCGCTGCTAGCCGCTTGTCGTCGCCACCGCGCTCGCCACCGCTCGCCGTCGCCGCTCGCCGTCGCATCTCGCCGGTTGCAACACCGGCGGCCACTGGTCTGCCCCTCCCTATGCAGCAATGGCGAGGTCGTCGGTTCCAGCATCCGCTGCAGCACCATTGGTGCATAGAAAACGTCGTGTGCATGAACGGCTCACCGCTGCAGTTTTTTTCTCGCCGGTCTCTAGTTGAAGCTTTTCAAATAGATGGTTGAATCTTTTGTGTCAACGATTGCAGCTTTTTGCGTTTCGCTGTCGCCCGGTTGAAGCTTTTATATCGCCGGTTGAAGCTTTTTCCTAGCCGATTGAAGCTTTTTTCATCACCGGTTGCAGCATCCGCGGTTTCGTGGTGGCCGGCCCTCGATTCCCGCCGTCTCCGGTTGAAAGCTTTCGACAATGCCGGTTGTAACATCATCGATCGCCGGTTGCAGCTTTTAGTGTTGCGCAGCGGCCGACCCAACTTTCTTGTCGCCGGTCGTAGCTTTTCTCGTCACCGGTTGTACCAAAACCAGTCGCCGGTTGCAGCTTTGTATTGTTGGGTTGTAACAAAACTAGGCGTCGGTGGTAGCAATTTGGGACGCCGGTTTGCAGCTTTGTATTGCTGGGATGCAGCTTTGTATTGCTGGGGTCATAGCAATTTGTCACGCCGGTTGTACCATGTAATAAAAAAAATACTGCGACGCCGTGAGTTGCTCGAGCAGCGCCACCGTCCTCATAGCCCGTGGTCACCGCGCTCGCCGTCCATCATTGCAGCTCTCCAGGGCACCGATTGTAGCTCCCTCCATCCAGGTTCCAGCTCCCGTCTCCCTCGTTGCAACATGCTTTGTTGCTGACGCCGTAGTTCGCCATCGCCGGTGACTAGCGAGAAGCCGAGGATGCAACACGCGATACTGCCGTACCAACGCGACTACCTCCCCCAACCGCATCAGGCGGGGGGGTTGCGTGCGCATGCGAGCAGTGGCGTGGCCGGGTGGCGCTCGGTCATGGCTTGTCACCGGAGGCAGCGGCCAGTGGCGTCGCCACGTGCATTATGAAGAAAATAATACCAAAAAATTTCAATGACCCCACAGATTTTTCTAGCTGGCTTCGCCACTGGCAGCGGCAGAGGAGCTTGCTGCGAGGAAGAAGCAATGGACAAGGACGAACGGTTAAGAGGATAAGGTTGCGTCGAGAAAAAAAGATTCGTGGGCCTACCTGTATCGGGATCGCTAGGCGTACGATTGAAACAGATCGCGCCGCGCGCGCGTCTGGCGCTGCGATTCGGGCGGCGCGCCGAACGCAAACGTTTCCCTTTGCCAAACGTACGTGAGCGACGTGGGGTGACGGGACGGACGCGTTTCCTACAGCCGCCACTAGCCAGCCGGTGATGATGCTATGGTGGTGCTCTGGCTCTCCCCTCCCTCTCTCCCTCTCTCCCTCCCTCCCTCTGCAGCCGCAGGTGAGAGGGAGAGAGACCACCGAGGGGAGTGGGAAAGGGAAGGAGCTGCTTTCTTTGAAAATGCATGCACGTACAGGACGGACGGACGGACGGACGGACGCTCTTTCCCATTTCCACCGCCCTTTTCACTGGCTTTTGGCTCCTTAAATCGAGGCCTCTGCTGCTTTTTTTACTGCGCCTGTCGACCAAAGATGATTTTTTTTCTTCTTCTTTGCTGCAGGATGCTGGAAGAAGGACGCGGTAACTAACGTGCTGCCGCTGCGGTAAAAAAGAAAAAAAATCTGGGCAACCGCGTGCATCGGCCTCGCCTGGGATTCCCGCTCCGCTCTGCTCTGGCTCTGGGTGGGGTGAGGTTTTGGCGGGAAGCGTTTTTTTTTACCTCCATCCCGTGCCATTGCCATCTTCCGCTGCTCCGATCGCCTCTTCTGGCTCTGCCTGCCTGCATGCATGCATGCGTCAAACACGTGATACCAGCCAGCCGCACGACCCGACATCCATTGCTGCACGGACGGATACATACACGTTGGATGGATTTTCTCACCTTTCCACCGACAGCACTAGGTAACATAGAGTAGTAGTACTACCATCCCGGGCCGGGCTGCCCTGGCTTAGCAGAGCCCGCCCGGGCTGCAAATGCAAACCCAGCAACGATGGAGTTTTTATTTATTTTTGACACCACTCAATTTTTTTTTTATATTTTTGACCAACTTCACCAAAGGAGAGCTTGATTGATTTGGACCTTGAAACGCGGAGCTTGTCCCTTTTAGGGGCCTTATTGGACTGTTGTTTTGCACGCTTATACACCTGTAAAATGTACAGACCTCAGTTCGTCTTTTTTCCAGTTGGAAACCATACATACACCGGTAAAAGAAATACGGGTGCATAAGTGCAGAAAAAACTATGCTTTGGCACCCTTGTGACAAAGCGTCAAAGCGACACGATCCAATAATCTTGAAGAGTAGTAGATTGTGGTCCATCATTCTCTTTATTCTTCAAGATTTACTAGTACGTTGTTTGTTTCCTACGTGCGCTGCACTTTCTCACCTTCCCTAGTGCTTCCTCTGTTTCACAATGTAGTGCATATAGAATTTTTGAGAAGTCAAATTTTACAAACTTTGACCAAATTTGTAGAGAAAAAATATGTACATCTAGATTACCAAATACATATTATTACATACATCATAAGACGTGTTTTTATATTATATATATTTTCCGTATCATAGATATAAATAATTTTATCTACAAACTTGGTCAAAGTTTGCAAAGTTTGGTTTTTCAGAAAATCTATATGCACTACATTATGGTAGTACTAATTGGCATTTCCAGTTGAAAAGAAAATAAATAAATATCTGTACTAGTAATTGGACATCGGCAGATGGTGGAGGTGCCATGTATAGTCGCAGCGCATTCATGCGTGCAGCCGGGCTACAATGCAATGGTCTACGCGCAGCTTCTGCTGGTAGTAGCCGCGGCAGCTGTGTAGGAGTAGCGGTAGATAGATCGTGGGGACAGAAACGACCGGTCAAGATGTCGTCCTTGAGCCATGTGCCGCCACCTCAAACTTCTTTTTCATCTTTTAAATTAAATACTGTAGCTCTGTCTAAGCCTCATCTAGATGTGACATAACAATGTCACATCTAAATGTGACATCAGCAACATCTCATTCTAAAATAAACCCCACCTCCGTTCTTTGTCTTTGTCTTTGACTTTCTTTTTCTTTTTTCTTTTTTTTTTGTTCTGTGTATCCTCCGGCCCACTACAAACAACCCCGACACCCCTTTCCCTGGGCCTTATACGTTGTTTCTTACCGGTCAGATTTGGCCTACACCTGTATGTATTCATACACACGTACATGTATTTGCACTCATCGTTATGTCTTTTCCCTGGGTGCGACGCACACCACGCAAGTAGCCCTGCTAGCTGCTTCTTTATCTTTGGGTTAACCGCACATGCATGCATGCACATACGTGCGCTCGCTCACGCAACAAAATGTTAGCTAGCTAAGCTTCATATATAATGGACATGCATCTCTCACTCTCACAACACGTACATGTACCTATACCATCAGATTTCATTCGTCTACCGTTGATTAATTAATAGTCCCCAATTCTCTTTAAAAAAAGTCTATGTGCACGAAGGGCCAAAAGACACATGCATGAAAAAAGTTCTAATCTATATGTATATTAAAAAAACTACTTCACTAGTTTGATGTAAATCCTATTTAAAAAAATAAAGGAAAGATGAAAATATGGTCATGTATTTCATGAAGAAAAATGTTTGTGTATATATATAAATGTTCATGCAATTTTAAGAAGTGCTCATGTTTTGTTTTTAAAAGTGTTGACATATTTTCACAATACGCGATGAATCATTTTGAAAGATGCATGATGAACATTTTTAACATGCATTTTCAATATACACAGAACATTTTCTAAAAAAACACCATTAATATTTTTTTAAATAGGATAAGCGTTTTTTAGAACAAAGCAACTTACAAAAATATGATGAACATTTTATAAATACACGATGAACATTTTTTAAACACGGTGAACATTTTTGAAAACACAAAAAACTGCATGGTGGAAGAAAATCGAAGGGGGGGGGGGGAGATAAGCTAAGGGTGGACATGCAACTGAGTCGGGGCAAGTTGTGTGTCAAGAATGGACAAACAACTGGGTCGGGCAAGTTTGGTGCCGAGGGTGGACATGGAACTGGGTCGGGCTCGGGGCAAATTGCATGTCAATGGTGGACATGCAACTGGATCAGGTCAGTACGAGTTGTGTATCGGTGGTCGACAAACAACTGGGTAAGGCGAGTTGCATGTCGTGGGCGGACATGCAACTGGGTCCGGCGAGTTGCATGTCTAGGGTGGACATGCAACTTGGTCGGGTCGGCAACTTGCGACTCGATGTTGGACTTACAACTAAGACAACTACACAAAACTACGAGACAAGTTGCGAGCCAATGCTGAACATGCAACTGGGAATCCTTGACACACAACGACGGTCTTAAATGGGGACCCTCGACAAACACACACACCCCTAGTTGTGAGTCGATGGTCGGCTTGCAATTGGGGACCCTCGACAAACACAGACTCCCCTAGTTGTGAATCGATGGTTGACATACAACTGGGGACCCTCGACAAACACACACACACACACCAAGTTGCGAGTCGATGGTCAGCATGCAACTGGGAACCTCGACAAACACACACACACACCCTAGTTGTGAGTCGATGGTTGACATGCAACTGGGAACCCTCGACAAACAACCATACCCCCTAGTTGCGAGTCAATGGTCGGCTTGCAACTGGGCGCACCGACAAACACACACACACCCCTAGTTGCGAGTCGATGTTTGGCTTGCAACTGGGGACCCTAGACAAACACACACACCACCCCTAGTTGCGAGTCGATGGTCTGCATGCAACCGGAGACCCTCGACAAACACACACTCCCCTAGTTGCGAGTCGATGGTTGACATGCAACTGGGGGCACCGACAAACACACACTCCCCTATTTGCATGTCGATGGTCGCCTTGCAACTGGGGACTCTCGACAAACACACACACCCCTAGTTGCGAGTCGATGGTCGGGTTGCAACTAGGGACCTTGGACAAATACACGCCCCTAGTTGCGAGTCGATGGTTGACCTGCAACTGGGGACCCTCGACAAACACACACACCCCTAGTTGCAAGTCGATGGTCGGCATGCAACTAGGGGCCTCGACAAACACACACACACACACACCCTAGTTGCGAGTCGATGGTCGACATGCAACTGGGGACCCTCGACAAACACACACTCCCCTAGTTGCAAGTTGATGGTCGACATGCAATTGGGGACCCTCGACAAACACACACACACCCTAGTTGCGAGTCGATGGTTGACATGCAACTCGGGACCCTCGACAAACACATATACCTTTAGTTACGAGTCGATCGTCGCGTACAACTGGAGGCACCGACAAACACACACTCACCTAGTTGCAAGTCGATGGTTGACATGCAACTGGGGACCCTCGACAAACACACACACAAACCCCTAGTTGTGAGTCGATGGTCGGCATGCAACTAGGGACCCTCGACAAACACACACTCCCCTAGTTTGCAAGTCGATGGTCGTTGCAAATGGGGACCCTCGACAGACACAGACACCTTTAGTTGCGAGTCGATGGTCGGCTTGCAACTGGGGACCCTCGACAAACACACGCTCCCCTAGTTGCGAGTCGATGGTTGACATGCAACTCGGGACCCTCGGCAAACACACAAATAGCCCTAGTTGCGAGTCGATGGTCGACATGCAACTGGGGGCCTCGACAAACACACACACACCCTAGTTGTGACTCGATGTTCGGCTTGCAACTGGGGGCCTCGACAAACAAACACACACCCCTGGTTGCGAGTCGTTGGTCGGCATGCAACTGGGGGCCTCGACAAACACACACACCCCTATTTGTGAGTCGATGGTCGGCATGCAACTGGGGACCCTGGACAAACACACACACACCCTTAGTTGTGGGGCGATGGTCGGCATGCAACTGGGGACCTTCGACACACACACACACACACACACACACACTTAGTTGCGAGTCGATGGTCGGCATGCAACTGGGGACCCTCCACACACACACACACACACACACACACGCACACTTAGTTGCGAGTCGATGGTCGGCTTGCAACTGGAGACCCTCGACAAACACACACACCTTTAGTTGCGAGTCGATGGTCGGCTTGCAACTGGGGGCACCGACAAACACACACACCCTAGTTGCGAGTCCATGTTCGGCTTGCAACTAGGGACCCTCGACAAACACACACTCCCCTAGTTGCGAGTTGATGGTTGACATGCAACTGGGGACCTTCAACACACACACACACACACACACACAGACACACACACACACACACACACACACAGACACACACACACACACACACACACACACACACACACACACACACACACACACACCTAGTTGCGAGTCGATGTTCGGCTTGCAACTGGGGACCCTCGACAAACACACACACCTTTAGTTGTGAGTCGATAGTCGGCTTGCAACTTGGGGCACCGAAAAACACACACCCCACTTGCAAGTTGCATGTCAAAAGTGACAAACACACACACCCCGCTTGTCGGAGGCAATATGCGGGACAAGGATGGGCATACAACTGGGTCGAGCGAGTTGCATGTCAAAAGTGGACATGAAACTGGGTCGGTGTCATGCAAGTTATGTGGGCGAGGTTGATCGTGCAGTTGCGTGTTTGATGGTGCACGTGCAATGACAAACACTTACATATGTACAAACAAAGTTGTAATCCTGTTGAGGACATGCAGTTTCAGCCAGGGATGATGTTTGCAGTTGTGTGTCTAGCTAGTAGGACACACGGAAATGCCCTCCGGACAAAACACTTTCATCCTTTAAATAGCAGTCGCATTGAAGATGAACGAACTTGCACTTGTTATGTGGTGATGGACATGCAATTGACACTGATAAAAAATTCATGAGTTTTAAAAAATATTAATTTACATTGCAGAAATGAAAAACAAGAAAACAATAAAGGAAAACGAAAACCAAAAAAATAGAAAACCGAACAAAAACTGATAAAAAAGCAAACAGAAAAAAAATTCTTTAGTAGTTTTTTTAGACAAAAAAATCTTTAGTATCTTCTTTAGACAAAAAAAAATCTTTAATACGTAAAGAGAGAATAGAAAGAGTGGCAGTGAGAACAAACATTGGGAAACGCATGCTGAAAAGCAGTTGAAGAGAGAGCTAGCCCGTTGCCTGAAGCGCGTAAGAAAAAGAAAAAAAGGACCACACTCTCACATACCTAGGCCCAGACAAAAAAGCTAACAAACCACGACACAGGCCCGCGGCCGGACACGAGAAAAGCAACAGCAGCGTTGCAATCAACATTGCATGCAAATTATAGCCCTTTTAATCTTTTAATCGTGTGGTCTGAGACTTAGATGTTACATCCTTAAAAAACATCTAGATGTGAATTAGTCATTCCGTTTCCAAAATGATTATGTAAGCGGTAGAATCCAAAATGATTTCGGCCATGCGCCCATGCAATGGAAAGGCTCGAAGGAATTTCGTGAAAGCCCAAACTGCACGACTCGGACTGCAGTGCACTGCGCTTGGTCAGCTCGGCTCGGCTGCTACCTGCTGCCGCTGGCTGTTCCTTGTGGCGGGAAGCGGACTCATTCATTCACCTTTTATTTAGTACCTCCCGTGAGTGTGAGCAGTGCCTCTCCGTTTACCCGGCCTTCGTTGGGTCGTCTCGTCTCGTGTCGTCTCTAGCCGTATGCACTTTTGTGTGCAGAGGCGGAAGACGAAAAAAGTTTAAGGTGTGACGAATTTTTAAGTAAAAAATTTCATGTGAATCCTCAGAAGAATAACCAAATATGGGAGAATAATAAAATCATTAAGCCAGCCAGACATCTTGTTGCGTAACTCGGTCTTGATGATTTTCAAGGAGTTGATTATGAAAAGGTGTTTGCACCTGTTGCTCGACTCGAGACGGCGAGGCTGCTCCTGGCTATGGTAGCACAAGAGGATTGAAAGGTTTTTATATGAATGTTAAATCTGCTTTCTTCAACAATGATCCTATAAAAGAAGTGTACGGGGAACAACTTCTTGGCTACAAGAAAAAAAAGGCAAAGAAGAGAAAATTTGCAAGCTCAACGAGGCACAATATATAAGGGCTAGCGACCAAGAGCTTGGAACAAAGTTAGACTAAAATTTGACCTGTCTCGGTTTCAAGAGATATTCCTTCGAGCACGCAGTCTATACAAGAAAATTCAAAAGTTCAACCTGCTAGTTGAAGTGTATGTCAACGATCTGGTTATAACCGAAAATAGCATGTTGGTCTATCCCTAGTCGCATAGTCAGTAACGCTTTGAGCACGGTAAGTCGGTTATGTACTGTCAAAGAAAATATATCCTAAAAGGTGCAAATTGCATGCGTCATCAAAAAATTCTCCGTTCAGTTTTCTGATCGCAAGTTACGAAAAGTTCTGTCGAGAGCAAACCACCAAGATAATCGATCAGATCGTTGTGCAGTGAAAGACGCCGTTAGACGTGCATGTGCTAGACAGCACATCAATCAAGCTACCTGCTTGTGTGCTTCCTAGCTTTGCATATACGTGCGTTGTGCTTGGCAGCACATCAATCAAGCTACGTGCTTGTGTACTTCCAATCTGGGTTTGCATATACATGCCTTGCGCTTGGCTAAGGGTCTAACAAACAATATATGCATAGGTATAAAAAGTTTTTGGCACCCACATGGAGTCCTCCGCCAGTGCTTGTGTGGTCGACATGCACGCACGCATATCCATCCATGCTCCGTATGCTCGTCACTCATCAGCTTCCTTTACCAGGTTCTGTTCTTGTTCGCTGGAGGAGACCGGTCGTCGGTCGACCACGCTGCTCGCAATGTAGTATGCCTACCTGGAACCTGCTAGGTATTCCATCTCTACTCCTTTTTCTGCTTCCTATTTGAACTAAAACCACCACAATAATTAAACAAAGAGACTGGTACTACTACTTACCGTCGTGCTTTTCAGGGTCCCCGGCTACTACCGGTATGCACACTACTCACATACTAGGGCCGTGTGCAAGTCCCGTGGACTGAAATCCATTCAAGTGTGCCGACCGACCGCTCACGCTCCCTGCGTGCTCGCATTCATGCGGCCTCGCTAGCGCGTGCGTCCTGCTACAAGTTGTTTGTTTTTTTTCCTTTTTAACGTCGCAATGTGTCGAGTAAATAGCATAAAACTACTACAATTCAGGCTAGGGTTCCAATAAACTATCGGTTTTAATTTTTCGCTGATAACTACCAACTCAGGGGTCGGCTGTTTCAGCCGCAGAGCTCCCTTCCATCGTGCGTGCCGAACGCCGCCTCCTCCAGCCGGCGAGCTGTGCCCGCAACCGCCGTGAGCTCCCCGCCGCGCGGCCTCTCTCCCTTCCCTCTTCCTCACGCTAGCTCGAGGTGGGTGGAGCAGCTCGACAAGCTCGGTCCAGCGGCACCGGTTGGATATTGTGGCGGCGTGGCCGGCCTCGGCGCGGAGGTGGGGCTCTATGTGCTCGGTCCAGCGGCGCCGACTGGAGGTGGTGGCAGCGTGGCCGGCCTCGGCGTGGAGGCGGGGTCGACGTTCTCGTTCCAGCAGCTCTGGCTGGTGGTGGTGGCGGCGTGGCCGGCCTCGGCGTGGAAGGAGGTGTCCGCACGTGGCTTTTGTGCGGCGGTGTGGGGCCAGCAGTGTGGCCGGCGGCCATGGTCTCTGGTGTGCTTCGGCGTAGGGAGAGATGTAACACCCCTAGGTAATGAGCACAGTGATCATCTGTTAATCATGCCAAGTCATTTTGATTTACAATGCTTAATCACATTTGAATCATATCTCATTTCAAATTCCAATTCAAATTGAAATTCAAATTTTAGGTGAAAATAAAAGTTGTTCAAATCCAGGAACTAAAAAGTTCATAATTTTGGAAATAATCCATTGTGAATTATGTTCAGGAAAATAACATCATCAAAATTCCCTAGATGACCCTAACATCTTGAAAACAGTGCCAACAGCACCATTTTGGCACTTTAAATGCAATACAAAATTCAATTGAAATTATTTTGCCCCCAAACTTTTTGCGACAGTGCACAATATTCCTTACTATTTGTTTCTACCAGTGGCACATTTTTGCAAAGTCATTAGTTGGCTAAAAATAAATGCAAAAGCTACTGGGAAAAGGAAACAGAAAAAGAATAGAGCCCACTGTACCTGGGCCTAAGTCTACAGGGCGGCCCAGCCCGACTAGCTCGTCCCCTACCTCGCACTGCTCCCGCGCGATGCTGTCGCCGCGCGCGCGATCACCGCAGCCGGCCCCCCTTCTCCTCGCGCGACAACGGCTCGCTACAGAGCCCCTGGAGGGGTTAAGGAGCCCTCCTCCTCCCCCCCTGGCGAAACCCTAACCCCCTCCTTTCCCTCCCTCGCTCTCTCCCATCTCGTCCGAGCGCCGCCATGGCCGCACCCCCGTGAACGTCGCGGCCACCGAGCTCCGTTCGCCTCCCCGACGTGTCCATCGGCTTTCCCGTCATCGGCTACGTCGGCTACGGGCACTCGTCCGACCGGAGCCGCTCAGGAACGTCGCCCACGACCTCGCCTTCCCCTCTCGGACGCCGGAGATCGCCGCCGTCGATCTGCCGCCCCAAACTTCCCCCGAGCCCGCTAAGCTCATCTGCAGGACCGCTGTAAGCCTAGCTACCTTTCCCCTCTCTTCGCGCCGTCGTTTGCTAGCTCTAGCGAGCTCATTCACCGTGGCCGAGCCCGCCGCCGTACGAGCTCGTCGCCGACAAACTTCCGGCGACCAAATGACCCCGCGCCAGTGTCCGTTGGACTTGCGCGCGCACGTAGATTCCCCCTAGCCCTTTGTTTCGCCCGCAAACACGCCGTGTAGCCGTCCCCGCCGAGCACCCATAGCCGCCGCCATACGCCGTCGAAGCTCCGGTCGACTCCGGCCGTCCCAGGTCGCAAGACCGCCACCGTTGGACGCGGCGCTCGACGCCCGTTCGAACGGCACCGGCCGCGTCCGTTTTGGCCCACCGTAGCGAAATTCCGGCGATGGCCATAGCTCGCCGCCGTGTTTTCCGGCGCCGGCGGCTGAACGCCGGCGCGCGCTGACGTGGACGCCTGGGGCCCACCCCTGTGCCACTGGCTGTGGGCCCATGGAGCCCAGTTGACTGGGTTGACCCAGTCAACTCTGCTGACTGGGCAGCCCAGTGTCACTGACATGCGGGCCCGCACTGTTTAAAACGTTTTTAAAAAAAATAATAAAATGCTAATTAAACTGTTAATTAATCTGCTAACTAAACAGTCACTGACAGTGGGTCCCACTAACTAATTAGATTAATTAGTTAATTTTAATCTGCTGTTTAATTAGTGCAGTCTATGACAGAAGGGCCCCACCTGTCAGATTGACCAGTCAAAGGTCAAAGCTGACTGTTGACATCACCCTGACCTCATGCTGATGTCATATCTCTTTTTCTGTCGATTTAATTAATTAAAACAATTTCAGAAAATGTTTAAATCTTTGAAAAATCATAGAAAATAAACCGTAGCTCGGATCAAAAAGTTTTCTACATGAAAGTTGATCAGAAAAACGAGACGAATTCGAATACGCCCTCCGTGTAGCTGTCACATGCCCACAACCATGCAAACATGGAACCTTCCCCTCCGGTTCATCTGTCTGACAGATGCCCGAAGCCGGGAAAATATCCCCAGATATTTTCCCGCTCCGTCTGCAAACGTGTAGTGCTGCATTAGGTCATCCCTAGCATAGCATACTGCCATGCCATGCATCTATGTTGCATTGTTTGCTTTTATTTATTGTTTCTCCCCCCCTCTTCTCTCCGGTAGACCCCGAGACCGACGCTGCTGCCGAGTACGACAACGCCCCTGACGACCAACCCCTTTCAGCAGAGCTTCCAGGCAAGCAAACCCCCCTTGATCATTCCAATAATGCCTATTCTTTCTCTCCCATGCTTGCATTAGAATTTGCTACTGTAATTGATTGCTCCTATTCTGATGCATAGCCTGTTTTTGTAACCTGCTATTGTTACTTTACTTGTCATCCTAAACTGCTTAGAATAGGTTGGTTAGTGATCCATCAGTGACCCCCTCACCCTTTTCCCTGTTGCCCCGCTTTACTACCAGTGCCCCGATCGATGTGATCGATGGGCTGAGACCAGCACATCACCGCACACCCCTCTAAGTTGTACGACTCTGCAGGGCTACTATCGAGTGCCGAGGGTGATACCTCGTACTGCACTCCTGATGATATCTCTGTAGTATAACACATCGGTGGTGATTGTAGAGGGTGATTCCTCGCTCTCCCCTTCCTGATGATGATTCTGTCGTGCAACCCCTCAAGTGTGGACCATCGAGGGTGATTCCTCCGAGTTCACCTTGACGGATACATCGAGTGGGAATCCAACGAGGGTGATTCCTCGGGTTCCCCTTGATGTGATGAACACACGGATACCTTCACTTTTACTACTGTACCTTGTTGGTGGCGGGTTGACCTCGAGGGGGTACCCGCGAGAGTGATGTGGAGTCGGGTTGACCGTGAGGGTACCCGCGAGATAATTACGTGGCACGGCCGGGCATTCCTAGCCCTTGCCGTAAGTCCACGAGACGGGGCGACGGGACCACAGATAGTGGATCGGTAATTGTCACCGGGTTAGGATATGTGATCTGAGTAGGCCTCTAGCCTTTTCGCACTAACCACCACGCGGGAATAAGTATGGGCACTCGGCGTCGTATGTATCAGCCGAAGCTCTTCAGACGTCAGCAGTTGAGCGGCGCGCGCCGGGTTGGACCGTGAAAGCCTGCACTTGTATTAAGGGGGTTAGGTCTGCTCACCGGCCGCGTACGCAACGCGCAGGAGTGCAAAGGGCGATGGGCCCAGGACCCCTGAGCGCTTAGGAGGTAGACCGGCGTGCTGGCCCCTCTGTTAAGCCTAGGTAGGGCTGCGATGTGTCGATCAACCGAGGCCGGGCATGACCCGATAAAAGTGTGTCCGACCAGAGTTAATCGAGCGTTTGGGAAAGTTGGTGCACCCCTACAGGGAAGTATATCTATTCGAATAGCCGTGTCCACGGTAACGGACGCTCAGAGAGTATCCCGATCTAATACAACTAGAACTAGATACTTGTGATGCTAAATATGTTAGCTTCGGGATCGCTTTCTCGCAGGGAGACGAGGAAGGATCTCTGGGCTTGGTTACTTATACTTGTTGCTACTGCTATATTTATGTACCAAGCTACACTCTTCTAATGCTGCAAGATGCTACAAGTTGCTAGTCTTTGATAGGCTAGGCTTTCCCCCTATTCTGGCATTTCTGCAGTCTAGTCCACAGATACAGCCCCTTCACTTGATACCAATGCATAAATTGAATAGTTCTGATGACCCTCAGCGCCTGCTTAAACTGGTCCATGCTTTGGCCGAAGAGCCAGATTCGTTTGGGGGCGGGGGACACCACCCCACAGACAACACCGCCAGTCGTGCCGGCGCCAAGCCATGGCAAGACCGCCGCAACGCTACCGCCATCAGCTGATCCGGACATGCATATGGCACAGGATCCGGACGACGACGTCGATAAGTACTTCAACGAACATGGGTACGGTGACGACTTCTTGGCGGGGCCTCCTTCTCAAGAACCCAACCCTGCAAAAGACGATCGCGATCTAGCTGGTACCGCGGAGAAACCCAATTGCAACAGGCGTCGTCTGTTCAGTTCTCAGGAGACGCCTCCAGATGCCGCCTTCACCGAGACTCAAACAGCCGAGGTGCGAAACATTATCAGCCCCAACACACTCAAGAAGGTGGTCTCTGAGCAGAACTCGATCCCATTACAGCAGAAGAAGAAGGAGAAGGGACGGAAAAGAAAAAATGGCAAGGGTGCGAGCCAGCCGGCACCGAGTACGATCCGTGCTCAGGACGGGCCACCAATACCTAAGGATATCTCGAGGAGGGTGCATGTGGTGGGTAGGCCGATGCTACCGACTAATCTGCTCAATGCTGCAACCGCTGCTATGCGGAGTCTGCATGACGGTGTTCTTACTATGGAGAAGCGGCGTCTCTCCGAGAATGATGTGGCATACCCGGTTTTCGTGGCCAAGGTGCCAGAGGGCAAGGGCTTTATCGATAGCACCATGGGGCGTATGATCGTCCTGCGGTTTGATGACATCTTTGCTATGTTTAACCTTTATCCGCTGCACTACACCTTCATTCGGCTATTTTCGCTCAGTATGGAGATGCGGATCATTAGAGACAAGACCCCGGACATCGTGATAGTCGACCCCTTCTACATGCGTGCCAAGATCTTGGGCAGCGCTGGGGACCGGCAAGTCGCGAGTTCATACCTCGAAGGCGTCATCCTGGCGAACCAGGATAAGGATAACTTCCTCGTGCCTTACTTTTCCGAGTAAGTCATCCCCTCACCGCCCCGTAACATATGATTTCTTAGATTTCGATCGTTTTTTTTTTCTAACATTCCGTGTTTTGTGCAGTGACACACATTGCACACTCATCCTCTTAAGCCCGAAATATTCCACGGCCACGTATTTCGACTCGGACCGTCAGTCGAAGAAAGACTACACAAATATCAAGAAAGTTCTTGATGATGTTCTCCCCGGCTACGCCAAATCTGGAGGCACCTTCAGGAGGCCAATTTCTAGGTACGGCAAGCACGTGTTCACCCACGTAACGACGTTCCCCTGCGTCAAGCAGCCGCCTGGCAGTCAGAAGGATGCCTACTACGCCCTCCATCACATGCGGGCGATCGTACGGAACCATCATCAGCGTATGCTACCAAATGAGCTCAAAGAATGGGCCGCACGCTTGTCGGCAATCCAGGACGAGGACATCAGACAAGAATTCTTTCGCATCCAGTCGGAGTTAGCGGAAATCATCTATGAAGATGTCCTTCGTACCTCGGGGCAGTTCTACCTCAACTATCAACCGTCCAACAGTGAAATAGAAACAACGCTACAAATGCAGGCTGACAACGACCGCACATTCATGACCATCACGAAAGACGGCGGCTTCATCCACGCTCCGGTCCCTGAGTCGAGTCGAAAGTATTGATGCTATGTAGTTCTGAAATATCGATTAGCTCATGTTGTAATTAAACTT
Source organism: Elymus sibiricus (assembly GCA_039707655.1). Classification (NCBI taxonomy): domain Eukaryota; kingdom Viridiplantae; phylum Streptophyta; class Magnoliopsida; order Poales; family Poaceae; genus Elymus; species Elymus sibiricus. Next base: position 17,377,708 of record CM077664.1, on the reverse strand, counting down.
TAATGAACTTGTATGTCTCTTCAGTTTGGACAGTCGTTCAACTTATATGTAATCGATGCTATTTATTAGTAGGACCATGAACCGTGCTATTAATGTGTTGCTTTTCTCTTCCGATCCTTTTGTTGCATACTCATATATTGCTTATATATTATCTGTGAATTGCTACTAACGTTTTGTTTGTCTAGTGCATAGAGATGCCGTCGTATGTCGTGTACAAGGGTAAGGTTCCCGGAGTCTACGACGACTGGGAGGAGTGTCGGAAACAGGTTTACCGTTTCAGCGGGAACAGTTACAAAGGATACACCACTAGGGCGGAGGCGGAAGCTAGATACGCGCGCTATCTAGCGGGAGAGAGGAGGGAGCGGAGGAGGAACCGGATGAAGACCAGTTTCATCGCGATGATGCTCATCGTGACCGCAGCTCTCTTCTATGTGATGGTAGTTTAGATGATATCGACTTTGTAATGTGACGACAAACTCGCTACTCGGTCTCGAGACCTAAACTTGTCTAATATTTGAATTTTGTTCGCTATTTCGAATTCGGAGACTAATGTGATGAATTGTATTCGGAGACTAATCTTCTATTGTATTCGATAAATCTGCTGTTTATATGTTGTGTTGTTTATATTCTGTGCTGTAATGTATTTTGTAACCTGTGCAAATATCAGAAAAGCAAAAAAAAAAAAAAATTCCTAATATTCATAACAGTGGCGCACCATATTGCACTTTAGTGGCGCACATATATAAACACATTAGTGGCGCATCATATAAAAGTGCGCCATTAGTAACCCAGTACACATGGCCCCTTCGAGGTATAGCAGTGGCGCACTTCTGGGCATAGTAATGGCGCACCAGATGGTGCGCCACTGTTATATAGATTAACAGTGGCGCACCAGGGGTGCGCCATTATTATTTATTAGTAGTGGCGTGATAATAGTGGCGCACCCGTAGTGCGCCACTAATAAGGAAAACAGGTGCGCCACTAATAGCCTTTTTTCTAGTAGTGTGTAAGTCTTGCGAGTACTTTGGATGAGTACTCACGTTGCTTTGCTACTTCTTTTTCCCCTTTACCCGATTGCTGCGACCAGATGACGGAGCTCAGGAGTCGGCTGCTCCCGCCGACGACTACTACTACCCCTCCGGAGGAGCCTACTACTACGTGGAGACCGTCGACGACCAGGAGTAGATAGGAGGCACCCAGGCAGGAGGCCTGCGCCTGTTCGATCAGTGTCGTTGTTTTGCCCAGTCTTCTTAAGGCAGACTTGTTTCCTTTATGTATGTACTCAGATATTATGTTGCTTCCGCTGACGCTTGATCACGAGCTTATGTATTCGAGCCCTCGAGGCCCCTGGCTTGTATTATAAAGCTTGTATGACTTTTATTTATGTTTAGAGTTGTGTTGTGATATCTTTCAGTGAGTCCTTAGGCTTGATCGTATGCATTTGCGTGTATGATTAGTGCACGATTAAGTCGGGGGCGTCACAAGAGAGGGGAAGAAGAGTGCTAGAGAGGAGAAGAAAATGAGGAGAGACACTGACATGTGGGCCCCACATGTCAGTTAACGGTCAAACACACGGTCAAATAGACGGATCGTTTAGGCGCGGGCCGGACCTGTCATAAATAGGTTTAATTTTTAAACAACGGGCATTTGGGGCTTTTTGAAACAGCCGACCCCTGAGTTGGTAGTTATCAGCGAAAAATTAAATACCCGTAGTTTTTTAGAACCCTAACCCAAATTGTAGTAGTTTTATGCTATTTTCCCCATGTGTCACAGAAGTCACAGCAGAGAGTGAGTTCGAGATGGCGTTTCTTCGGATGGTGTTGTTTTATTTCTCGTAAAAAATGGAGAGGTATTTTTTGGTCTCTTGGCTGCGTTCACACATAGTAGCAGGTCACGGGATACATCACTCGCTGAGTCGACACACAAAGTGTATATAAAATCTACCAGACTAGGTACTACCACGAGGCCCACGAAATTCCATATGCTCACATGCATGCACGCATGTTGGTTGCTGGAGCTCACAAACTTCCAACGACGTGAAACCATGCCCTTCTTTCGAAGTCAAACAAATGATGATCACTTTAGAAGAGAAGTTTTTTTGAAGTCATTGATCAAATTAGTCAAGAGCTTGAAAATCGGTTTGATGAGATCAATATGGAGTTGCTATCTTGTATGTCTGCTTTGAATCCCACCAACTCATTTGCTACTTTTGATGCACAAAAGGTATGCAAACTTGCTTCTAAAATTTGTATTGCTTCTAAAATTGGTATTGAATCCCTTCAACTCATTGTTTCTTTTGATGCACACAAGGTACGAAGACTTGCTGAGTTTTACCCCAAAGACTTTTCAAGTGCTGACTTGATACACCTTGAACTACAACTTGATAACTATATTGATGACATGAGAAAAGATGAGAACTTTCAAGGCCTTGGAAACCTTGTTGATCTCTCGGTTAAGCTTGTTCAAACAGGGAGACATAGAGTTCATCATTTGGTGTACTTGCTTCTAAAATTGGTATTGATTCTACCGGTGGTAACGGCAAATGTTGAGAGAGCATTTTCTGCCATGAGCATAGTCAAGAGCAAGTTGAGAAATAAGATGGGTGATAGTCTTTTGGATGATTGCCTAGTCACATACATTGAGAGGGATGCTTTCTCCGAGGTGAATGAAGATGATATAATTGATACCTTCATGACAATGCAAAAGCGTAGGCCAGAAACATAGTCTTTTTGAACTTCTCAAGGTATGTCTATGGTCCATGTAGTATGTACTATGTAGGCTTCTTTAGGCAAAACTTAGTCTTAATTGAGAATTCTAGTGTGTTTGTAAGACCATATTGATCTATTTCTATGTGATACTGAGAACTAGTTAGAACGTTCATATGTCATATTTTTTGTCAAATTTTTTTTTTGGGGGCGGACCACCCTGATATCAAATGCTAGCTCCGCCATTGGCACTGATCCTTTCTTCTAAAACAAACACATCAAACTTTATTCACTAGAAATAATAGTTACATCCGTTATGAGAAATGGTACAAATTCAACAGAGGTTCTTCTTCGGGGAATTTGAGGATTTCTCACATCTTTGCTTGCACTTCTAGGATTTACCCTCCTTTTTCTTGTAATTGATCATTTGCCACAAATTTGTTAAAACTTTGATGATTTACCCCTGACAAGATGGCCCCACCATGAGAAATGTCCAAATTACCCCCATGTAGATGGGAGACAGCCAGCCCGAATCGTGAGATTTTCGTTCCCAAATCTCACATTCGAGGATGGCTTGCACAATGGCTGCGGCGGCGAACCGGAAAGCTGCGCTGCTCCCAGCTGATGCTACTCTGCCACCGGCTCCTATCCTTCTCATCGTCGTTGCGCCGCTCCGCTTCACCACCCCCTGCTGCTCCGGCGACCCTCTCCCCCTGTCGCCGCTGCTACGCTAGCTCACCTCTCCCTTCCTCTTTGGGCGTCTGGCCTGTACAGACATAAGCGTCGAGTGGGACTGATGATTGAGGACAATGGGCGCCAGGCCACCACCTGTCCAAGCTGCGTGACAAGGGCGGCGGGCTCCAGGCACGGCGGTCACCCTCATGGCAGCCATGCTGGCCGAGCGCTGGACCTCGTCCACGGCGCACGACGACGCGGATGTGCTAATGTCGGGTCTCGTCCACGGCAACGACTTACACGACGCACGGCAGCAACAATGAGCGAGCGCCGGGCCTCCTCCACGGCGCACGGCGGCGGAGAAGAGTGAGTGTCAGGCCTCGTTGGTGGAGCACCCGCTCGGTGGCGGAGTGGAACAACAACAGAGAATGGCGAGGGGAGCAGCAGGGTGGCGGCGAGAGCTCCATAGTGACGCGAGAGCAGCAAAGTACGTCGAGCCGTCGGTGACCATGATGAACGGGAGGCACAAAAGGGAGTAGTAATCGATTTGGCCTGTTTGGCACATAGGGATATTTTGGTCCTCAATTTTTTGTGTAATTTGAAAAGTGTTGTGAACAATGCAAAAAGGTCAAATCATCAAAGTTTTAGCAAACTTGTGGCAAATGGTCAATTACAAGGAAAAGGAGGGCAAATCCTAAAAGTGCAAGCAAAGGGGTGGCAAATCCTCAAATTCCCCTTCTTCAAACCAATCCAACGTCAAAGAAAATCTTGCCATACGATAGCAAGCCAATATGGGCAGGGATGGTCCTTGGTAGCACTCCCCCGGTTTTTTTACTCTGAATATAAAAAATGTCTGAAGTCAAACTTTGCATAGTTTGATCAAATTTACATGGTGGAAAATATCAACATCTACAATACTGAAATTAAAAAATATGAAAAATAAATTCATGAAGCATCTAATGATATTGATCTCGTATTGTGAATGTTGATTTTTCCATTTTATATAAACTTGGTCCAACTTATCAAAGTTTGACTTACATTAAATCTTATATGCGAAGTAAAAAGAACCGGAGGGAATACTAGAAAGCCAGTTTTTGCAAAAAAAAGAAAAAAAAGAAAGAAAGAAAGCCAGTCAACAAAACAAAACCAGTGATTGCCCGCGATATACGAGTACCAAACAAATTGTGCGCACATAGCATGTCATCCTGGAATATCAAATTTGACCAAGAAAAAGCCCAAGTACACGCAGACGCACTTCGAGAAGAAAACAAATCCACATCAACGTCGATCAATCGAAGCTTGCATCAACAAGCCAGCCACGTCACATTGACACTGACTAAACACGCCACGTCATCCCCTGCGCCTCCACGCCTTCCATTCCACCTGCCCCGCGCCCGTCCTCGAGCACAGCTCACCACGCAAAGCTCCTCCCGTTGACGACGCTAGCAAGCATCCACGGAGAGCGATGGGCACCGGCAGCCCGGCGCCGCCCGGCGCCTCGCACGGCTTGTTCGGGTCGAGCGGCGTCGGCGGGTTCGGCTACGGCCTCGCCATCTCCGTCGGCATCCTCCTCGTCGTCTCCACCATCGCCTTCGCCGTCTACCTCTGCTGCGCCCGCACGCCGTCGTCCATGCCGGTGGCCGCGGCAGCGATCGACGCCCGCGGGATTCCAGCGCCGGCGCCGCCCCGCCGCGGCAACGGCGACGTGGAGCTCGGCGGCATCGACGCGGCGACGCTGGAGGCGTACCCGGCGGTGGTCTACGGGGAGGCGAGGAAGCCGGCGTCAGAGGAGGAGCAGGCGGCGTGCTGTGCCGTCTGCCTGGAGAGGTACGGGGACAGCGACGTGGTCCGGGTGCTGCCGGACTGCGGCCACCTGTTCCACCGCGGGTGCGTCGACCCCTGGCTCCGCCAGCGGCCCACGTGCCCGGTGTGCCGGACGTCGCCTCTGCCGAGCCCCATGCCGACGCCTCTTGCCGAGGTGACACCGCTGGCGCTGGTAAGGCCGTCGTGAGGCGAGCGCCTGGTGTCCGCGGACATGGCGTTCTTGAACTCTTGGCTTGCTCTCCGTTTTCCATTTTTTAGACAGAATCCTCTCTGTTTCTTCCCATCTCCATTAATTTATAAGTATACGGCTAGATGCCACATGTAATTAGAAGGTGATAAGTTTTGTAGCTAGATGTTTGTGAATGTTGTTTTTGCTGATGTAAATTCGTGTATGAGCTTAGTTTAGTCAGTAAATTTGTGATCTTGTTGAAGAAGAAGACAAATTTGATCGATCAGCCATATTCTTAAGATTCAGCAAAGGTACTCCCTACTCCGCATATAAGATTTATCTGAAGTCAGACTTTATAAAATTTGATCAACTTTATAAAAAATATCTCAACATTCACAATACGAAATCAATACCATTAAATGCGTCATGAATTTAATTTTCCATATTGTACAATTTTAATATTGTAGATGTTGATATTTTTTTCAAATATGACCAAACTTTACAAAGTTTGACTTTAAAATATTTCTTTTGAATCGTGAGTCCAAATCACGAACCATTTTCACCATCGTGTATTTATCTTCGAGATCTTCAAAACTAGATATCATGTTAATATGTTTGGACACATTTTTTTTCCAAAAAAAACCCCAAGAAACAAGAAAATCAGAAATTAAAATTAAACGAAAAAATGCGAAACCAAATAAAACAAAAAATCTGAAGAAAAAAATCAAAATTTGAAAGCACATCTGTACTTTTCACTTTTTGGAAAGCACAACTGCGTTTTTTCACTTTTTACAGGAAGCATAGTTATGCTTCACCGTGGAGCACAACTATATTTTTTCACACAGTACGCTTCACGCGAGAAAAATAAAATAAAAAGGAAATTAACTCAAGCAAAATCCAAAAATCTAAAAAGATAAAAATAAATCAAAAAACATGTGAGAAATATGGTCCGTGGATGTGCCCATCATGCGACACGTGGCGGCGGCTGGATGAACAACGCCACATGTCACACCCGTACGCACCCTCAGGAAGCGAGCGCAGCGGTACCCGCTCGCTTAGTTGCTCTCAAGTTTGTTTAATATTCCTCCGTCCCAAAATTAAGGGTCTTAACGTTATACTAACTTTAATACAAAATTGTACTAAAGTTAAGACACTTATTTTGGAACGGGGGGAGTACTACACTACACATGTTGTTACTTCTGTCTGAAAAAAGGTTTCAACTCAAGGAACATTTCGTTTTTTTAAGGCAGTTTTAGCTTTTTTCTGGAGGCAAAGGTATTTTTAGTTTTTTTTTGAGTCATCGGTATTTTTAGGTGAGTTTCGGTTTGTTTTAGCGGTGGACAGCCACCAGGCCTGCCGCCGAAGCCCGCCGCCACAAGCCGAGGCCCAGCCCAGCGCAGCACACACGGTCTAACCAATCTCCCAAGATCCATTTTTCTCTTCGTCATCTCGCGGGATCCAGTTGTGCTGCCATATATTTGTTGTTTCCCCATTGCCAATTCCCCGAATGATTCCTTGGACCAAGATATCCCTGCCATCCAGCACTGCGCGCCATATTTGAGAAGGGTGAAAGAACATGTGCTGCCCCCATGTTTGGTTTTGGTAATTGATGACAATCTCTTTGGACTAATGGTTGCCTTGAGTTATATTTGAAGGGTTTGTCCATAGGCTTTGCTTGTAGACCATTTGTTGGTCTCAAGGTGATTTGAAGAAGAATGTGTGTTGACCAAGGGGTTATTCATGGAGTTATCCAAAGATTGGTCACGTAAGAGATGAGCCTATTGCAAGCATGTCTTGAAGAAGAAGATTGTGTGAACATTCATGTTTACCTTCAAGACATCATCCTAATGAAGAGAGTTGGAAAGATTCAAGGTTGATCAAGACTACATATGAAGAGTGATTCAAGTTGATCAACACACAAAGCGTAGAAGATGTACCAAGCGAGATCAAGTGATCTCATGGTATGGTAAGCATTGTCCATTACGCTTTGTGTACTAACCCGTGTTCTATGCGAGAGTTCTTTGTGGGGTTAGGTTTGTTTCCATGAGCGTGCATCAAAAGGAAGATATCACACAACCCATGGAGGATGACGTCAAGTGGTGTGCAAGTTCAAATGGAGCATCACGAAGAGATCACTGCTTGAAGCTTGCCGTCCATTGTGGTGACAATGGACTTGTGAAGATGTGCCGAAGAGCGGCTCACCCATAGTGGAGTATGGGGGAGCAATCAACTAGTCTTCATCGAGCCGGCGCATTCAAGAAAGGTGGTCCAACTTGAGGAGGTCAAGATCGTCATCATCTAGCTCAAGTGGACTGTGCGCAAGGCAAAGGTTTGCCCTTGATAGGTTTTCTATTTTACCGGTCTCATGATAGTAGTTGGGAGACCGGGTTATAGGATCGATAGCCGTACTATCAAGGGGGGCTCTCAAGTGAGTAGCTTTATCGTATCTTCATAGAGAGCTCAAACCATTGCATCCTTGCATCATCTTTCTTGGTTCGTGTTTGGTGTTTCTCTTTGTGAGTCTTTGAGCTTTTGGTCATCTTCATGACAAGCTCGAGGTCATCGAAAACGGAGTTCATCTATGCATCTTCTATGATGTTTTCGATGTTGGAGTTTATGCCGGTTCTTCATTCATAGAGGTTTCTCTTCTCTATATCTTAGGCATTTCTCCCCTGCCACTTCTTATTATAACCAGTCGCTGTTTGGATAGTACTCGTTGTCTTCTATCCAACAAGCTTGAGTTTGCTCAATTCGGAGCTCATATGTAGAAGTTGTGGCAGTTCTGGTTTCCCTGTATCTGTCTGTTCTGCTTGGGCACTTTTGCAGCACCCAAGCGGTAGTACCGCTCGGTACCACGGTAGTATCGCTTATGCGGTAGTACCGCTGTGGTCTACCGCAGCGTGTACCGCTTGGGGGTATTTCTTCTGGTATCGTTTCCTGTTAAACGGTAGTAGCGCGGCAGTAGTGCGGTTGTACCACTCAGGGCGGTAGCACCGCTCTGCTGGGCGGTAGTACCGCTTGGTGCGGTACTTCCGCCCTCCACTACCGCTGCTACTACCGCTTGTTTTTTCGCAGAGTGTGCAAGCTTCTGTTGCTCTTTTCACTTTAGCGGTAGTACCGCTTGGTTGGAACGGTAGTACCGCTAAGTGCGGCACTACCGCTCCAGTTCCGTGTTCTCGCCTGCTGTTTTTTGAATTACTACCGCCCGAGCGGTAGTACCGCTCTGTGCGGGCTGAGACAGGTAACGGTTGGATTTGGGGGCTCCTTTAAAAGGGGGTCTTCTTCCCCCTTGCCCCCAACGGTTCTTTTATCCCTTGCAGCTCTCTCTCCTCCATTGTTGACCTTCTAGAGCTTTGCTATCTCTCAATCCCTCCATGGATTCTTGCTAGTTTTTGGGGGAAAAGAGAGAGGAGATCTAGATCCACATTTCCACCAATCACTTTCTCCTCTAAGTGAGGGGAACCCCTTGGATCTAGTTCTTGGAGTTCTTCGTGTTCTTCTTCGTTCTTCCTCTCATTTTCCTCCCTAGCATTAGTTGCTTTGGTGGGATTTGAGAGAGAAGGACTTGGGCACTCCGTGTGCCCTAGCCATTGCATTAGGTGCATCGGTTTGAGTTCTCCACGGTGATACGTGGAAGTAAGAAGTTGAGAGCTTATTACTCTTGGGTGTTTGAGCACCCTTGAGCTTGTTCCTCTTGGGTGCTTTGGCGCCCTAGACGGCTTGGTGGTGCCTCGGAGCTCAATCATTGTGGTGTAAAGCTCCGGGCAAGCGTCGGGGTCTCCAATTAGGTTGTGGAGATCGCCCCGAGCAATTTGACGGGTTCGGTGACCGCCCTCAAGGGTTGCCATTTGTACGGGTTCAGTGACCGCCCTCAAGGGTCCCTTAGTGGAATCACGGCACCTTGCATTGTGCGAGGGCGTGAGGAGAATACGGTGGCCCTAGTGGCATTGTTGGGGAGCATTGTGCCTCCACACCGCTCTAACGGAGATTAGCATCCGCAAGGGTGTGAACTTCGGGATACATCGTCGTCTCCGCGTGCCTCGGTTATCTCTTACCCGAGCCCTTTACTTATGCACTTTAGTTTGTGATAGCCATATTGTTTCTTGTTATATATCTTGCTATCACTTAGTTGTTTATCTTGCTTAGCATAAGTTGTTGGTGCACATAGGTGAGCCTAGTCGATTTAGGTTTTGTGCTTGACAAATTAAACGCTAGTTTTATTCCGCATTTGTTCAAGCCTAAATCGTAATTATTTTAAAGCGCCTATTCACCCCCCCCTCTAGGCGACATCCACGATCTTTCAAAGGGTGAGATCCCAAGTCAGCTTCCATAAGCGAACACTATGGGAAATATACAGCTTTCAAGACTTTTGCGCTGAGTGATGACTCATCTGTCATAAGCCGCCATGCTTGTCTAGCCAGAAGTGCTAAATTGAAATCTCCAGATCGCGAAAGCCGAGGCCGCCCATGTGCTTTGGCCTAGTCATCATATCCCATGCAACCTAGCTGGGTTTTCTTTTACCATGTTTGCTGCCCCACCAAAATTGACGAATGATGGAAGTTATGCTCTCACACAATCCCCTTGGCAAACGGAAGCAGGACATAGAATATACAGGAATTGCTTGTGCAACCGACTTAATCAACACTTCCTTTCCAGCTGCCGAGAGTAATTTCTCCATCCATCCTTTGATATTTTCCCACACCCGATCTCTCAAGTATTTGAAAGTCCCATTCTTTGAAAGGCCAACACCAGTAGGCATGCCCAAGTAGCGCTCACTCAAAGATTCATTATGCACATGTAAAGAATTCTTGACCTCCTCTCGGATGGAACCAGGACAGCCCTTGCTAAAGAAAATCGAAGACTTGTCATGATTTATCCTCTGTCCCGAAGCATTGCAATAAGTATCTAGCAGGTTTGACACTGCAGCTGACCCCTCTACATTAGCCTTAAAGAGCAACAGGCTGTCATCTGCAAATAGAAGGTGGTTAATGGTGGGTGCCGTAGGGGCCACCTTGATACCTGCAATTGATGATTGAGAACTGGATTTGAGGAGGCACGAAAGGCCCTCTGCTGCAATTAGGAATAAGTAGGGGGAAATTGGGCCTCCCTGCCGAATACCTCTCGTAGGTTTAAAAGATTCAAGCTTCTCTCCATTGAAAAGGACAGAAAAGGACACTGATGAAACCATGCTCATAACTGTATCAATCCACCGTTGAGAGAATCCCAGCTTGGCCATTATACCTTTCAAGTAAGGCCACTCCAATCTATCATAGGCTTTCATCATGTCTAGCTTCAAAGCACAAAAACTATTTGACTTTGACCTCGTTCTTTTCATAAAGTGCAAACACTCATAAGCACATATAATGTCTGACGAAGATACTTGCTGTTTGTGTGGAGCTACAGACACATGGAGGCACACACTGCTCAACTGCTCCATGTCCAGAAGTGTTTGGGCCCTTGCGCCTGATGATTTTGTTGAGAAAATAATTCAGTGCCAACATGAGAACCCTAAACAGTGGTTGTTTGCCCTACAGGAAATATTGGAACCTGATGATTTTACTCGTTTAGTGGTGACAGCATGGGCAATTTGGGGTGCACGGAGAAAGGCTATCTATGAAGATATATTTCAGTCTCCTTTTGCAACAAATGGTTTCTGCTCCAAGGATACAACAAGTTCATGTATCTGCTCCAAGGCCATCTCATTGGCTGCCTCCGGTCCAGGGGTGTGTCAAAGTGAATGTGGATGCAGCAGTTTCTGTAGGAGGAAGGTATATATGGGGCTGTTGGTGCGATCTGCAGGGACCAAAACGGCCTGTTTCTCGGAGCCTCGGCTATAGTGTTCAGGTATATCAATGATCCTCAAACACTTGAATCATTGGCCATTAGGGAAGCATTATCACTCTCGGACGACCTCTATGTTCAGAGCATCCAAGTGGCGTCCGACTGCAAAACGGTGGTAGACGACATAAAGAGCGGGACATCAGCAGTATATGGAGCGGTGGTACATGAAATCTTAGCACATTCTTCTGGTTTTCAGTTATGTAATATAGTTCATGAATTTAGGAGCTCAAATTTTGAGGCTCACAATCTAGCGAAGCATGCTCTATCTCTCGGGGGTGGCCGCCATGTTTGGTTAGGTCATCCTGGAGATCTTTCTTCCATCCCTGTAAACATTGTGACGGGTTAATAAAAGGCTTCGCGAGATTGTCTAATTTTTTTTTTCTCTTCGTCCTCCCACCCCTCTGGCGCCGTCAGCCGCCGTCTTCCCCCTCTTCCTCCCCGCGCCGCCGCCTTCCCGCCGTCATCAATCAGTCAGGTACGCACTCCCTCTCCGCGCCGATCCTTCCGTCTGTATTCAGTACGATGGCCCCGTAGGAGCTCAAGGGAGAACCAGGGCGCTTGCTCGCGGATTTGTTCGCACTCCCCCAATCCCGACCCCGTGTTCTGGCGTACGTCCTCCGGACGCCATGGAAACCCCCTCGCCGTAGTCCAGTTCCCATTCGTTTGTTCGTTCCTCTCTTCCCACAAAAGAAGCCCACGGCAAATCCATTCCGCTCGTTGCGAGTTCCTCCTCCTCCTGCCCCCATCAAGTCAAGCTAGGTAGGCGTGGTGTTTTCTCGATCTGCTCGGTTCTGTGCTCCAGGCGTTAGGTCCTTGCAATGCACTGTTGCGTGGTGCAGTGTCGTTTGGTTCGCGCGGTCTGATGATGGGTTGGAGGTGATGCTTGGAAGATTTGACCATCACCCCCCAAGTTGAGATTTTGCTTGTGATGGGTGGTTCCTTGGTCTCCCTTTCCGTGGATTTTGCTTGTTTTCTCCAGTTCGGTTGGTCTAGATCGTGGGAGGGAACCCTAAATTCTAAATAAAGGAGGAAATTGAGCGAACTGTCAACTTGTTTGTGACCTGTGAGCTCAGCTTTTCCTATACAACTCATTTCATTTGCTTTGTTGTCATCAACTCCTTTATTTAGAACCTTATGTTCTACCCTGAACTCTCTGTGCATGATTTGTCAACTTGGCTATGTGAATGCTGTTCAACTCATTGTATTCTTGTCAATCTTGTGTGAATGAATGCTTTGGAACGTAGCAAAGAACTAGTCTGGATGTCTTTTTGTTCGGAACATACATAGCAATGAAGCAACTCCATAAGGCTGTGTCTGTCGTTTTAACATGAGGACAAGGTATTGATTTGTGCCTTATACCCTAAAGGGTAGAGTTCTGTATTTTCCTTTGTCCTTTTGTTAGTTTTTAGAGATTGAAAAATATGTTAAACATGGCGGCCCAACTTTCGGGCTTATGATCGAGTCAGATGAAAAAAGGATCTCTTATGATCAAAGGCAGCTCTGTGTTGGGGGGTGATCATCGAATCTCCCAGTGAAGTTTTGGTGTCGACATGTTCGTAGCAGCTGTAGCGTTGCTCGTTCTTTTTTCTTTCTTCTTCTTTTTGTTATGAAAAACCTGCTGGAGCCATTAACCCCTCACCAAACCCTTTTTGCTTGAATTGATGCTGCCCAAGCTGAATTCCGCATGTAAATGAATTTCTTTTCTTCTTGTCTCACTTCACCTGATATCCAATTTCTGTACTTCTGCTTAGTTCTTAATTGTACCTGAGCTTCTGTATTGAGACTGAATTATTATAAGTTCTCTGGACTCAGATTGAAGAGAGTTAAATGTTTTGTCTAGTGAATTTGGCAATTATGTTGTAGTGTTCCTCTTCCTGCCAATCTGAATTTGCTGAATAAGTAAGAAAAAAAAGTTTGGATTTTCTCTTATGAATTTTGTCGCCAATCTGAGTGGTTTGGGCCATAATCAAATTCACTAGTAGCTTGTATCTGGTTTGGATTCAAGCCTAAGCTGCTTGATCCTTTGCTCCGAATCAGATGGAATAACATGACAACGATGTTTCTTTTTAATCAGTATAAAGCTAGGTGTTTGTCACCTGTGGTCTGAAGATCGATAGAAATGTATGTTGCTATATGTTCTGTTGATTCTTTGTGGTTAGTTCATTCATCCTTTAGGGCTTGATGTATGGAAGCTTATCTATGTGCTGCTAATACATCCTTTACGGCTTTATTCAGTTATATGTCACAATGCAAATAAGCTAATGCTATGAGAAAAGTAACTGCATCATGTGTCTCTGAAATGCTTCACCATTAGCTAGCGATGCATTTAGGTTTCCGTTTCGAAGTTTAGAAAGTCAAACTGGGCCTCGCTTGCTGCATTTTGCCTTGAAAAGCTCACCCAACACATGGCCCAAGTGAAACTCTGAAACAGTGTGTTCTCATTTCCATGCGGTTTAGCTTGATTTTTTCTTTCTCTGGACTCGTCTGGCACCCTGAAATTGCTCACAAGAATTTATGCAGACCTTGAGAGGCAGCTGATTGTTCGGGTTCGATACTCGAATTCTTGTTAGTGTTTTTTTTATAGCTGAAAACCATCTCAGTAGGTTATGTATTGGTGTACAAACAATATTTGTTTCAGCCGGAGAGGCTACTTGATACAAATTTGTATTTTATATCTGAATTGCTGCAAATGGGTGTGAAATTGTATAGACGCCAGGGTAATCAGGCTGGAGAAAGATACAAACACTGCATTCATTATCTATATTTCCAAACTGTCCCTGTAATTGCCAGTTCGAAATTGCACATACACTGTATTCTGAAGTGGTGCCTACATGTAACATATTTAACATCTGGGTCCTCCGTTTAATTTCATACCATCATGGATTGGTGATGTTTTGGTGTCGACCTGTTCGTAGCTGTATTTTTTTACTTTCCTTTTTCTTATGAAAACCTGCTGGAGTCATTAACCCCTCACCAAACCTTTTGTGCTTGAATTGATGCTGCCCAGGCCAAATTTGCATGTAAATGAGTTTCTTTTCTTTTAGTCTTACTTCACTTGATATCCAATTTCTGTACTTCTGCTTTGTTCTTAATTGTACCCGAGCTTTTGTGTTGGGACTAAACTATGATAGGTTCTCTGGACTCAGATTGAAGGGCAATTATATCACTAGTAGAAAACAGGGCTTTGGTCCAGGGCCAGATAAGGGCATTAATCCCGGTTCCCTTACGAACCGGGACCAATGGGTGCATCAGTCCCGGTTCGTGAGGCCAGGGCGCCGGCCGGGCCACGGGGGCCATTGGTCCCGGTTCGTCTGACCCCTTTGGTCCCGGTTCCAGACACGAACCGGGACCAATGGGCCTCGCTCCTGGCGCAGCACCTTTAGTCCCGGTTGGTGGATGGAATCGGGACTAAAGGTCAGTCTTCTGTCCCGGTTCTAGCCACCAACCGGGACTAAAGACATGCCTATATATACCCTCGCCCCTGCCCACCCTCTCCTTTGTTTTTTGGCCGTGTGGGAGGTGTGCATGCGCTGCTCTGTTCTCCCTTCTATGCATGCACATGAGGTGTTCGATGAAATGCCCGAGCCACACTTAAGCTTTCTCCTCTCCAAGCTCGACCTCCAAGCTCCGTTTTCCTCAAGATTTGTCTAGGTTTGGCGGTCCGTCCCGTCCCGTCCCCGTCCTCACCGCCGTCGATCACCCGCGCCGATCTCGTCGCCGGCACCACTGTGGTGAGCCTCTTGTTCTTATCTTCTTTCTTAAAGAAAAACAATTCTTACTTGTATGATTTAGATAGATACTTGTATAATTTTCTTACTTTTATTATTGTTTGTTATTATATAGTGCCATGGTTTTGGTATCCGCCCCCGTCGGCCCTCGTCCTGTCTATGATTCGGATGTGGTATATTATCTTTTATTATGATTTGTTTCATTTAGTGTTTATGACAATTATGCCGACCAACGTGACATAGATGTTTTTATCTAGGAGGTATGTGAACCGGAAATTCCAACCGACCCTCTTGTCGAGAGGTTAAATTTAGTTGAAAAAGAAAACAATTACTTGAAGAAAAAATTGAAAAGAATTGAGGAGGAGAAGATGGAATTGGAGTTGCATGTTGCCGATGTCGTCGATGATCACAAGATCAAGATGGATGCAATGCGCTTGAAGATTAGAAAGATTAGAAAATATGCCATTCATAATGAGGCTTGGTATCATTATGCCGTTGGATCAATTGTTACCTTAGTTGCGATTATGATCGCATTTGTTGTTGCATTTAAATGTTTTTCATAGTTTCAATATATGTTTTAATTAGATGCTCTAGAGAGCTATATGTTGTTCTATGAGAACTATATATGTATGAACTTTATGTATTTATTTTTTCAGTAATAACATTTGAGCACTACTGTACTTTGGTTTTAATGTGATGATGAACTTGTATTAATTTGGTCACTTCTCTATTCATGATGTTCTGTAATGGTTTTTGATACACTTAATTATATAATGCACGCAGATGAACCGACAATGGATGTACGGTGACCGACGCACCTCCGAGTATCTTGAGGGCCTGCATAAATTTCTCGAAGTGGCTGAGGCAAACAAGCAGAATGGTTTTATGTATTGTCCATGCCCTGTCTATTTGTATACGAAGGATTACTCTAACTTGAAAACCCTTCACGTCCACCTGCTTGAGAAGGGTTTCATGCCACACTATAATGTTTGGACCAAGCACGGAGAAAGAGGGGTTATGATGGAAGACAACGAAGAAGAAGAGGATGATGACAACTATCCCCCTGAATACGGTGATACTGCAACGGGGGAAGCTGAAGATCAAGAGGAACCAGACGATGTGCCCGATGATGATCTTCGCCGGGTCATTGTTGATGCAAAGAGACAATGCCAAAGTGAAAGGGAGAAGTTGAAGTTCGATCGCATGTTAGAATATCACAAAAAAGGGTTGTACCCAAATTGCGAAGATGACAACACAAAGCTCGGTACCACACTGGAATTGCTGCAATGGAAGGTAGACAATGGTGTATCTGACAACGGATTTGGGAAGCTACTGAAAATAATGAAGAAGAAGCTTCCAAAGGATAACGAATTGCCCAACAGTACGTACGAAGCAAAGAAGGTTCTATTCCCTCTAGGATTGGAGGTGCAGAAGATACATGCATGCCTAATGACTGCATCCTCTACCGCGGTGAGTACGAGGATTTGAACGCATGCCCGGTATGCGGTGCATTGCGGTATAAGATCAGACGAGATGACCCTGGTGATGTTGAGGGCCAGCGCCCCAGGAAGAGGGTTCCTGCCAAGGTGATGTGGTATGCTCCTATAATACCACGGTTGAAACATCTGTTCAGAAACAAAGAGCATGCCAAGTTGATGCGATGGCACAAAGAAGACCGTAAGAAAGACGGGAAGTTGAGAGCACCCGCTGACGGGTCGCAGTGGAGAAAAATCGAGAGAAGGTGGGGGGACTTTGCAGGTGACGCAAGGAACGTATGGTTTGGGTTAAGCGCAGATGGCATTAATCCTTTTGGGGAGCAGAGCAGCAATCATAGCACCTGGCCCGTGACTCTATGTATCTATAACCTTCCTCCTTGGTTGTGCATGAAGCGGAAGTTCATTATGATGCCAGTGCTCATCCAAGGCCCTAAGCAACCCGGCAACGACATTGATGTGTACCTAAGGCCATTAGTTGAAGAACTTTTACAGCTGTGGAATGGAAAAGGTGTACGTGTGTGGGATGAGCACAAACAGCAGGAATTTGACCTACATGCGTTGCTGTTTGTAACCATCAATGATTGGCCTGCTCTCAATAACCTTTCAGGACAGACAAACAAGGGATACCACGCATGCACGCACTGTTTAGATGACACCGAAAGTATATATTTGGAGAAATGCAGGAAGAATGTGTACCTGGGACATCGTCGATTTCTTCCGACCAACCATCAATGTCGAAAGAAAGGCAAGCATTTCAAAGGTGAGGCAGATCACCGGATAAGCCCGCCCTCCATACTGGTGATCACAGACTTGATATGGTCAAGGATTTACAAGTAATCTTTGGAAATGGTCCTAGCGGACAATCTGTTCCGAATGACGCTGAGGGACGCGCACCCATGTGGAAGAAGAAATCTATATTTTGGGACCTACCCTATTGGAAAGACCTAGTGGTCCGCTCTGCAATCGACGTGATGCACGTGATGAAGAATCTTTGCGTGAACCTGCTAGGCTTCTTGGGCGTGTATGGGAAGACAAAAGATACACCGGAGGCACGGGAGGACCAGCAACGTGTGCACGAAAAAGACGGCATGCATCCAAAGCAGTATGAAGGTCCTGCCAGCTATGCTCTTACCAAAGAAGAGAAGGAAATCTTCTTTGAATGCCTGCTCAGTATGAAGGTCCCGTCTGGCTTCTCGTCCAATATAAAGGGAATAATAAATATCCCAGAGAAAAAGTTCCAGAACCTAAAGTCTCATGACTGCCACGTGATTATGACGCAACTGCTTCCGATTGCATTGAGGGGGCTTCTACCGGAAAACGTTCGATTAGCCATTGTGAAGCTATGTGCATTCCTCAATGCAATCTCTCAGAAGGTAATCGATCCAGAAATCCAACCAAGGTTAAAGAATGATTTGGTGCAATGTCTTGTCAGTTTCGAGCTGGTGTTCCCACCATCCTTCTTCAATATCATGACGCACGTCCTAGTTCATCTAGTCGACGAGATTGCCATTCTGGGCCCTGTATTTCTACACAACATGTTCCCCTTTGAGAGGTTCATGGGAGTCTTAAATAAATATGTTCATAGCCGTGCTAGGCCAGAAGGAAGCATCTCCACGGGCCATCAAACAGAGGAGGCCATTGGGTTTTGTGTTGACTTCATTCCTGACCTTAAGAAGATTGGTCTCCCTCAATCGCGGTATGAGGGGAGACTGACTGGAAAAGGCACGCTAGGAGCGGACTCAATAATATGTAGGGACGGGCATTCTTGGGCTCAAGCACACTACACAGTTCTACAGAATTCTACCTTGGTGACCCCGTATGTCAATGAACACAAGAATATTCTGCGCTCCAAACACCCGGAGCAATGTGACGACTGGATTACATGTGAACACATCAGGACTTTCGGCAGTTGGTTGCAAACACATCTCATGGGTAACACCACTGTTGGAGATGAGCTGTACTCGTTGGCCAGGACACCATCTTCGACTGTATTGACTTACAAAGGGTACGAGATAAATGGTAATACATTTTACACGATCGCCCAAGATCAAAAGAGCACCAACCAAAACAGTGGTATCCGCTTTGATGCAGCAACCAACAGGGGAAAGGACACATATTATGGTTACATAGTGGACATATGGGAACTTGACTATGGACATGATTTTAAGGTCCCTTTGTTTCGGTGCAAATGGGTCAATCTGTCAGGAGGCGGGGTACAGGTAGACCCACAGTATGGAATGACAACAGTGGATCTGAACAATCTTGGGTACACAGACGAACCATTCGTCCTAGCCAATGATGTGGCGCAGGTTTTCTATGTGAAGGACATGTCTACCAAACTGAGAAAAAGAAAAGATAAGGAAGCGAATACATCATACTATGAGCCAAAGAGCCACATAGTTCTTTCAGGGAAAAGAGACATCGTGGGAGTGGAGGGCAAGACAGACATGTCTGAAGATTATGAAAAGTTTCATGAAATTCCTCCCTTCAAAGTGAAGGCTGACCCAAGCACCCTGTTAAACGATGAAGATTATCCATGGTTACGGCGCAATAAGCAAGGGAAACACACGAAGAAAAAGTGAAGGAGGATACGATGATGGCTCTGATTACGCGAAGAAAAAATGAAATGCCTTTTGTAACAGATGAGTTTTCGTCCGAAACCCTGATATTTTGAAAGAGATTGTCCATTTTGTACACGAAGTGCATCCAGCTTTTGTCGTAACCCTCACAACTTTTTAGCACATGCTATGTGGGTGAAATGATGATACCATGCCAACTTTCAACCTTTTCAGAGTTCATTTGTAGTGCTTTTCAATTTCAGGGTCATTTAGCTAAAAAAAACTCTAATAGCAAAAAGAAAGAACTAAAAAGCTTTTATAAAACTCTAATAGCAAAAAGAATGAACTAAAAAGAATCAATTAAAATATTTTGTTATTATCAACTAAAACAAAACTATAATATTCTTCAATAGCAAAAAGAATCAACTAAAAAGCTTTTATAAACCTCTAGTTATTATCAAAATAATATTAACTTAAAATTATATAAAATTTATGCAACTAAAATTATCAAAGTATTTTTTGTTAAAAACTTTAATCGCAAAAAGAATTTTCATAAAGTATTTTATGTTAAAAACTTTAATAGCAAACTAAAATGACATAAAAAATAAAAAAATATTATCAAAATAATATTAACTTAAAATTATATAAAATTTATGCAACTAAAATTATCAAAGTATTTTTTGTTAAAAACTTTAATAGCAAAAAGAATTTTCATAAAGTATTTTATGTAAAAAACTTTAATAGCAAACTAAAATGACATAAAAAATAAAAAAATGCCGCCTACTGGGCCACCACGGCCTGCATGAGACTAGAAACCCATCTGTACATGGGCCAGGATGCAGGCCTGCGGGCCCAACATGCCCAACATGGCACTGACAAAGCTTAGGCAAGTACTGCCTGCATTAGAGAGGAGCTCGAAAGCTCAGCCGCAGCGCGCCTTATAAACCAGTGCTGCCCTCTCTCAACTAGCGAGTTGGGACTAAACTCCCACCACACCGCTGTGCCAGGCTATTGGTCCCGGTTGGTGGCTCGAACCGGGACGAAAGGGTGCCTTTGGTCCCGGTTCGAGCCACCAACCGGGACCAATGCCCCCCTTTCGTCCCGGTTGGAGCCACCAACCGGGACTAAAGGTCTCTACTTCCCGCCCTTTGGGCTGTTGAAATTGACCTTTAGTCCCGGTTGGTGGCTCCAACCGGGACGAAAGGGGGCCTTTCGCCCCGGTTGGTGTCACCAACCGGGACTAAAAGTTGGGGTATATAAGCCCACACTTAGGAAATTTTCATAGTTCATCCGCAGTTTCCCCCGACGACGCCGAGCACATCGACGCCGCCAGGCTGCCCCGACGCCGTCCGCCGCCCCCGCCGTCGCCGCGCCCCTGCCCCGTCGTCGCCGTCGTCGCCCCCGAGCCCGCGCCCCTGACCCGCCCCCGAGCCCGCGCCCCTGCCCCGCCCCCGAGCCCGCGCCCCTGCCCTGGCCCGCCCCCGCCGTCGCCGTCGTCTCCCTCCTCCCCGAGCCCTCGCCGCCCCCGCTGTGAGCCGCCGCCGCCCCGGCCCGCTGTGCATTTTTTTATATGATGAATTTTTTTTGTTCATATATAATGTATATGTAGATGCTTAGTGTTTATTAATCATGTGTATGTATGTATGTGTATGTATATGTAAATATTGATATGATGAAATTTTTTTGTTCATATATAATGTATATGTAGATGCTTAGTGTTTATTAATCATGTGTATGTATGTATGTGTATGTATATGTAAATATTGATATGATGAATTTTTTTTTGTTCATATATAATGTAGATGTATATGTATGTATGGATGGATATCGATGGATGTATGTATATAGAAAATTCATAGAAAATTAACCGTAACTCCGATAAAAATAATTTTTATATGAAAATCGATCAGAAAAATATGACGAATCCGAATATGCCCTCCGTTCGTCTGTCACAAGCAGCTAGCATAGCGAACCTGGAACCGTCCCCCTCCAGTTCATTTGTCCGAAATTAATGCAGACTTCGGGAAAACAATCCCAGATGTTACCCCCCTTCACCTATATCGTGTAGTGCCACGTTAGAACACCCCTAACTCTCTCGGGAATTCAACATATCCCCGATAACTTCGACATGAGGGGGGGGGGGGGTCCGCAAGTATCCTCGATGACCATGAGAGAGGCGGTCCGCAAAGTATCCTCTCTCGAAAGATAGGACGACTCATCAGACATGAGGGGGGAGTAGTCCTCGACGATCGTCTGAAACTGACTGTTATAAAACTTTTCAACTTTGCATGATGTTTGCCACTAATCCATTGCTCATATGTATATGATTCCTTGTTGTGATATTAAGTCCATGTTTGCCACTAATCCATCTCTCATGGTTGTATATTGCCATGTTGTAATGTTTGCAGAAACTATGGACAGAGACTTAGAAAAAGAAGAGTTGTTGGAGGATATAATCCTTCAAGGAGGTGATATCACCTTGTCGTTTCTCAACGACACCGATGGTGAGGAAGGAGATCATGACGGCTCCGGTGATCCAACAATGGACGAGGAAGGAGATCATGACGGCTACGGTGATCCAACAATGGAGGAGGAAGGAGATCATGACGGCTCCGGTGACCGAACGGAGGAGGGAGCCTTAACTGTTGCAAAGTCCGGCGAGGTATATATATATATATATATATATTAATTAAGCCTGTGCTGACTTGATGCATTAATTGTTTTGTATGTACATATATTAACGCTTCTTTCTTCTTTTAGCCCTCCGGATCGAGCCAAACTTCCGTAAGGAGACGAGGCCCGAAGAAAAGGTTGCGCCAGGATGAAAGGGTCACGATCACAGAAGTCGCTCGAGATGGCCAACCGATTGCTCCCAAGCGGACCAAGGACGCATTTGTACATCAGTGCGGAGTTGTTGTTAGGGACAGCGTCCCGATCAACATCCAAGAATGGAATAAGAAGAAGGACCCTGAAGTTTCTTATGTCCAGGATAGACTGAAAGATGATCTTTGGACCTCGCTGATGACAAATTTCAGCCTACCGCCAAAGGAGAATCCGAATAACCCAGTTATAGAGTGAAAGATCAAGGCGTTTGCTCTTAAGAAGATGGCGGAACTATTCAGGAACTGGAAGAAAGATTTGAACAAAAAGTTTGTCGAGAAAGACGAGACTCCAGAATTCATCGGTCAATATGAGAAGATAAGAGATCACTGGCCCGCATTTGTGGCCTACAAGAAATCGGACAAGGGTAAGCAAAGGTCACTGACAAACAAGCAAAATGCTGCAAAGAAGAAGTATCACCATATCGCGGGGTCAGGTGGCTACAGCAAAGCCCGGCCGTTATGGGACAAAGCTGAGCAAGACCTGCTTGCTAAAGGGGTCCAACCAGCGACATTGCACTGGCCAGATTGGGCAAGGACTTGGTTCTTCGGGGTTGGGGGAACTTTGGACCCAGAAACAGGGAAGTGTGTTTGGATGAACGAGCAACTTGCAATACCCATCCGGAAGCTTGAGGCAGCAATCAAGGCAACGCAGGAAGGGACGTTCATTCCTGACAGAGAGAAGGACGAGCTGACAGAGGCCCTCGGGAATCCTGAACACCCTGGACGAACACGAGGCACATCAGGCTTCGTTCCGTGGGTGCATGGGTTTCCCGACAGCGGTGGTTATAGAAGCCGAGAGAGAAAGAAGAAAGAGGAAGCAAGCGAAATGCAGAAGCTCAGTGCAAGATTAGCGAAACTAGAGGAACTTGAGAGCCAGCGAGCTACCGGCCAACCATCTCAGCGGCACGAAGATCCTTCCTTCGACACTGCCCCAGAAGCTACCCCACCATCTCAGCGGAGAAGCAGCATGGCTTCCACGGAGCTCGTTCAGCCTGATTTCACGGCTCCTCGCTACCCCGTGGATAGTATCACAGAGGCTGAACATTGTGTGCTAATGGCGAAATGCCAGAACCTGACCTTGAAGGCGGCGGTCGGCTCTGTTTTACCTCCTCGAGCTGAGGGAACTTTCCATTTCCGTCCGATTCCAGATGGCTATGCTATTGTCACGGTGGATGAAATAATGGAGGGATTTGAGGGGCTGGAGCTTGACTACCCTACAGGTGAAGGGGATAATCTTCTGGAAAATGCCTTAAGGAGTACCTGTCTATGGAGAAAGGAGAACATCAAGCTTCCAAACTGGACGCCGCCTCAGCAGACGCAGCCGGATGAGGCCCCTCAGCAGACTCCTCACAGTCCAGCTCAGTTGGATGAGGCCCCTTAGCAGACTCAGCCGGATGAGGCCCCTCAGCAGAGTCCTCTTCCGCCTCAGCTGTCTCCGGCGCGTCAGCGGACTCCGCCTCCTCCTCCGCCTCCTCCGGCGCGTCAGCGGACTCCGCCGCCTCAGCAACAACGGAAGAGAGCCGCCGCCGCTCCGGCGGCTAGCAGTACAAAAGGCGGGAAGAAATTCAAATTTGGTCCAAGCCTCAGGGTTCCTCCATAGTTACCATATGAGAGGATTGACAAGGAAACCGATGACATCGTGGAAGCCGGACTGCAGGCCCATTTTGAACGGAAACGTCCACCTCCGAAGGAAACAATAGATCCGGTGAAAGCGAAGCGCACTCTGGATGCCCTTAAGAGACCACCACCGCCTCCGCCGCAATCCAACTATGACCGCTGTATTGAAAAGACATATGATGAAGCACGGCGGTCGGGAAGTACTGCCAGTGCTTCAAGACGAAGAAGTGGGAAAACAATTCCCCAGCTCGGCGAATAGGAGAAGCAATCGTGCCCCCCGCTCAAGGTGTCTAGCGATATCGCTAATCATCCGGGGCTACTGCCCGGTACCACTCTTGGTGATTACGTGGGCGATGATGTACAGTTTGAAACGGCTGAGGTAGTAGAGATCTTTAGATACGAGCACGGGAAGCCTCTCGTCAAACCTGATCATCCTCATCTAACAACGATGATGCGAAGATTGCATGAGTGGTACTTGGAAAGCTGCAGGAAGAATGGGTCCGATAGTTTGATGGTGAGAATTAAAGATGAGCACGACCTCATTGGAGTCGACCTGATGCCTGTTGAATTTGTGGAGTTATTTCAGTTATTCAATCAAGAGGCCCTCGACAAACAAATCATGACTTGCTACTGTCTGTAAGTATTACTTCTGTAATTAAGTCTCTAGCTCAGCTCGTTCATTGCATGTATATATAATTATCCTCACTATATTATGCAGATTGAAGATCGTCGAATGCGAAAAAAGACAAATCTATGACATTGGGTTCATTAGCCCAAATACCGTAAATGAATGGGCGGTACAAAACAGAGTTAAAGATACCGAGGAAAACTTGCTAAAAGCGTTCCTTCGACATCAAAACAAAAGGGAAATACTCTTTCCTTACAACTTCAAGTGAGTGTTACTGTCTTGTGCATATTCGGTTTCGCTTACTCGAGGTTAAGTACTATAATTGATGAGTTATGCGTGCGCAGGTTCCACTTTATTCTGCTATCCATTAAGCTTGACGGGGGAGTAGTAACTGTCTTAGACATGAGACGTAAAGATCCCAAGGATTATGCGGACATGACTGCAATGCTCCAGAAGTAAGTTCAATCAATACCGGGACCATATCGGCAACTTTCGTTCATTTCCTGATATCAAGTAATCATTTTATTTGCCTGGCAGGGTTTGGAAACAGTTCACCGGAATGGTTCCGGGTCTGAAGAACGAGCTGCGATTTACACACTCCAAAGTAAGTAGTACTAGCTAGTTCTGCGCATTTCTCATTGATTCTAGTTTCATCAATACCATTATCATGCTTGATTATCAGTTTGATTGAACTCTATTCTCGTAAAGTGCTTGTGGCAGGCAGGCGGGAATAATTTATGTGGATACTATGTTTGCGAGTTCATTCGCCACTCGACCACTGAGCGGGGCTTCTTGTCTGACAAACAATTTGAAGTACGTAAACAATATTCACAATTTTATTTTATTAACATCAATTGTGTTGAGTTTCATTCATATATATGTATTGACCCCCTTCTTTAAATTAGATCTGGCAGATGCGGGATGAACTCCTACCACATGATCGCATACGAGCAATTCAAGAGGAATTGGCGGGATTCTTTCTTGACCACGTCATACATGAAAAGGGAGAATACCATACGAAAATTCAATGGGAGTTTGGCGCTTGATGATGTCAGGGATGTTATATTGTATATATGTAGTAGCGTCGGATAGATATACGAAAACTTGTTGTTCGACCAAGCACGGAGAAAGAGAGGTCACTTCTCTATATATATGTTCATGACGATCTTGTGTAATTAATGGTTTCCTTCATTTGCTTACTAGCTAGCGTCGAGTTCTCTCTATATGTAGTAGCTAGCGTCGACCAAGCACGGAGAAAGAGAGGTCACTTCTCTCTATTAGCTAGCTAACACAATATGAAACCCCTAAACCCTCCAAAACCCCTAAACCCCCCCTTTAAAAAAACAAAAACCCCAGCGCCTGCGAGCTGCTGACGCGTGGCTGCCTTTTGGTCCCGGTTGGTGTTACCAACCGGGACTAAAGGTCCTCCTGCTTGAGCGCTGCGCAGCGGCCACGTGGAGACCCTTTAGTCCCGGTCGGTGTTACCAACCGGGACTAAAGGTCCTCCTGCCTGGGCGCCCCACAGCGGCCACGTGGAGCTCCTTTGGTCCCGGTTCGTAGGCCACCCGGGACTAAAGGTTTTGGGTATTAGTCCCATTTGTTTTGTCCCGGTTTCAGAACCGGGACTAAAGGCCCTCTGGAACTGGGACCATAGCCCTGTTTTCCACTAGTGTATTGTAGTGTTTCTCTTCCTGCCAATCTGAATGTTGCTGAATAAGAAAAACAAAAGTTTGGAACTTTCTTATGAATTTTGCCGCCAATCGGAGTGGTTTGGGCCATAATCGAATTTGGTACTAGCTTGTATGTGGTTTGGATTCACACCTAAGCTGCTTGATCCTTTGCTCTGTATCAGATGGAATAACATGATCACGATGTTTCTTTATAATCAGTAAAGCTAGGTGTTCGCCACCTGTGGTCTTAAGATCGATAGATGTGTATGTCGCTACTTTATGTTGACTCTTTGTGGTTAGTTTGTTCATCCTTTAGGGCTTATCTTCTTGCTGCTAATAGATGCTGTTTTATCTCTAGTCCTTGAAGCTTACTGTCTCTTTGGTGATTCTTATGCCTGCAAATGCAGAAGTTCAAGACCTTGGCCAAGGCCTTGACCGGCAAGACCGTCACCGCCGGGAGGAACTCTTCCGGGCAGATCACTTCTTTTCACCGAGGGGGTGGATCCAAGCGATCGCTTAGGGACATTGACCTTAAAAGAAACACTTGTTCTGTTGGCATTGTGGAAAGGATTGAATATGACCCTAATCGTTCTTCTCGGATCGCTCTTCTCCGATGGATCGAAGGGGTAGGGCAGAAGGATCCAGCATACAAGGCTGAGCGTGCACCTGTCAATTACATAATAGCCAGTCACACTACAACAGGACCCCTCCTACAGCAACGCTTTTTTCCGTATCTAAGAGTCCATATATGCATTGCTAGTGTCTTTACCAACGGTTTTGGATGCGTAGCCTTATCCAGTGTTGCTAGCGTGTAATGCAACGCTTATACAGCCGTTGGTAAAAGGGGCCGTTGCAAGAGTACAACACATAAAACCGACTTTTACTACACTTTTATATGTTGGTGCTCAATGTACAAGAATCCAAATCTCATTGCTTGACAACAGAAAATTTGCAAATACTTCATGTGTTGGTACATATATAATGTGAATATTATTATTATATATATATTGCCATCAATTAAATTAATGCTCCACATATAGGAAAAAAAAGAGAATATACTCATGAGAGGAAGAAATCATATATTGGATAAAACCGTTGGATTACAATAGTGGATATTATAGAGGAACATCAGCCAAATATGCTGCATAATCTAAATATTTTCTTCACAGTGAAACTTTAACTGAAAGAATCCATCAACATCCCTACAACTTAACTAAAACTTAACTGAGGAACATCATCCAGCAACATCAACAGCATCCCTACAACTTAACTAAAACCAAAAGCATCCATCATCATCATCATGAACTGGAACATCATCATCATCGTCAACTGGAACATCATCATCATTGCAGTATACTTGCCGCGCACCCATATAATCATCCATATATCTTTTGAATCTACAAAGAAAATAACAAATTGAACTGTTAACACACAATGCATTGACATGATGCAAGTATTGATAGAGGCAAGATATTAGACACGTACAAAGGTTGAAGGCATACAAACACTAAAAATAGTAATCGTGTTGTCTCTATGTAGCAGCAAAGTGTCTACAGACTGCTCACTTAAATGTCTTGTTGTTTAGCCTATATTAGCTTGAAGAAAACAGTTTAAAAAGGAGGTTTGATAGTGGGAGCTACACTTGTCAAAATGAGAAAAGTATGGCACCTTCGTCCAGATGTTGAAAGTTACACGACATTTATCATAATTTGCAAAATAAATATGTATCTAGAAAACCATTATTATTTAAACCTTCGAGTGGCTATTTTCTAAAGGTGTGGATTACAGTAGCAGTATTTTCTCTGGAACCATCAATTGCAACTGTCCTGATGTATATATCCAGGGTGTTAGCAAAACTTAATAATCAGAAAAGTTGTACTATTTGAACAACACATGACAGTCTTAGCAAATAATGTACACTGAATACAAAATAAAAACGCATACATGACGAGAGCATCGACTTGACAATATGTGATGGTGTAGATTTTCTACACTTATATATTACCAAGAAGATATCTGTGAGAAAATCTATTATAAATCTCCAAGCAATCTCCAAGCATGCATATCTTAATGGCCATAACATCTTAATTAATAAATTGTTGAGCTAATCAAAGGAATGAATAGTTAGATCACCTATTGTAAAATATATATTGCACAAATACGAAATCAAGCTCAAACTAAATTCTAGAAAAATATGTAAGAAACCATAAAGTACCTACCGTCTCTTTGAAAGGTATCAAATTCCGTTAGTAATTATGCTGATCTGTCCACCTTCACATTATACACTACATGTAGCAATACAGAAAGGATTAGTAACTGCATAGTATTAGTTTACTCAAGGAAGGGCTTCTCCATTATATCGTCACAGCAAACAATGAGAAACAGAGGGAGGGAGCGTAGCAGGCTGATACTAAGATTCTTTTTATCTTTTGATGGAATGCCTTTTTCAATTAACGCTGCATCTATGATTTTAGGCTGATGTTGATGGGTGCAAATTTCAGGTTAGGCTCATTGTTAGGACCGAGAGTATATCGACCAGAGGGGGGGGGGGGGGTGAATGGGAGATTCAAAACTTCTTCCGAATGTTTTGAACCGATCCCAATCACGGCAGCGGAAATAATGTTCGGTAGCAACGCACTCGATTTAGCTCGATATAGATGACCAAAATATCGATAAAGAATGCAGCAATTTTATCGACCGATGAATATCACAAGTCCAACTAGATCGATAGAAATGCAACTAGTGATCAGTAGGTCAATATCGAAGGAAAACTAAATATGACTGCGATAGAAATGCACTTGAAATGATGACAGGGTGAATGAATATGGCATGAGATGAGATCACGCAGACATACAGTTTTACGATGAGAAACTAGTTAACTCGATGTAAAGTGAAACGCGACAGATAGTTGATGAACTGTGATTGATCTAGTACAACTATCGGTACTGAGCACGAATGTAAACTGCTGAAGGAAATGCAGTAATGTAAAGCGAACCAGTGGTGCTTGATGGCGACAGAAGAATTTGGTAGACCAGTTCGCCCTTCTGCCAAAGGACTACATCTGGTTGGAGGGGTTGTGATTTAACACAGAGGATAAACTCTCCTCGCCCTGTTCTCCTTCAACTCGAAGCTGATCAGACTCCAGTTGATTTCACTCGTGGTAGATACTTGTCGGCTATCTCCAAACCTTCACTGAAGATAAACTCTCTTCAGCTCTCTTCGCGAACCACAATACTCTTGGTTGCTGAAGATCTCGCTCGGTGAAGACAATACTCTTCGACACTCGAGCCGACACCTATCCGTCTAGAGAGTGGGCAGCTCTCAAGAGTAATAGGTACAAGAACTCTAACTCAGAACTACTGTGATGCTCAACCACTGTCTAAATTTCGGCTCTTGATTTGTTTTTCTCTCGGTGGATTTTAAACTCAAATCTCTCGGAGAGGGGATGCTCAATCAATCTTCTCAGAAATCTTAAGCGGAGCAGCCAACGGGCAACGTTGGAGCGGGGTGGCTATTTATAGCCGTAGCCTTCCCGGATGGGAAATGACCAAATTGGACATGTGGATTAGCCAATGGCCGAACGACACGAGTCCAACGGTCGGAATTTGAGCACAACGGTAACATTACGTGCGGAGCAAGTAATGCTAACTCCTCAGTTCGAAAGATATCTCCTACAGCAACGAAGAACAACGTCTTCTGCTGGCAGGTAATCATTCGAAGCATAAAGAGATTTCTCTCGGTCTCGCATAGGTTTGGGCTAAGCATCACAGCGGATCTAAGGTTCGAGAACCTATACCCCTCTTAATAGTACGGAGGTCCTATGACTCAAATGAATGAAAGAAGAACGGCGAAAAGAATGCTACGTCTTCACTTCGTCTTCGTCTTCCATTGCTGCAGTCAATTTCTTCGGACGCGATCACCGAACCAATTGCTTTGCGTCAGCAATAAACTTTCGAGGGGTCATCTTCTTCGTGTAGGAGATATGCCCTAGAGGCAATAATAAATGTTATTGATTATCTCCCTGTTCATAATTAGGTTTATGTTCCATGCTATAACTGCAATGATTCTCGAGTCTGCAAATAAAACGAGGCTTGGAGGGAAACTCATGTGCACGTGTGGGATAATAAATGGTAAAAATTATTCCTAGTCAAGCCTCTATGACTGGCTCAAGTATTGCATGATGATCCTGTTTTCCTGATCATGGGCATGACTATGCCGGCAATTTTGAGGTCACAATTGTTGGTAGAACACTTGTGTTGAATCGACCCGAATTGATGTTATGCTATGAGATACATTCGTCATTAGTTAATGGTTTATAACACAGAGATAGTTAATGTTTGCATAATTCCTTAGACCATGAGAGTGTCGAGTTTCTTCATGCTTGCTTCATGAACTTTGGGGTTTGTTAAACGTCATCCGTAAATGGGTGGCTATTACGGCGGCTTACGGGTTCATGGAAAAGTATGTCAAGGGACTTGATAGCTCAAGATTGGGATTTGCTCCTCCGACGATGGAGAGATATCTCTGGGCCCTCTCGGTGTTACGGTATCCATCATCGTCTGGCCAGACACTTTGTGATTTGATCACGGGGATGCCGGAACACGGGAACGAGAAAAGAGAACAATACCGGTAACGAGGTAACTGGCATAGTGGACAAGTTGTTGATCCACGGGGATGCCTACATGTCTCACCTCGGGTATTTGTAACATATCGCGAAGCAACAGGAATAGCACACGGCAACTGGAGGTTCACTCGAATATTCATTCGTGTGGGTATAGGGGTCAATATGGGTGTCCACGGCTCCGATGTTGATCATTGATCGGAAAGTGTTCCGGGTCATGTCTATACTTCACCGAACCTATAGGGTCACACGCTTAAGGGTCATCTATCTGCTGAATACTAGACGGGGAGTCTGAGAGAAATTCACCGAAAAAGTTTCGGGCGAAACGGAAATGTTCCGGAGAGGATATCGGAATAGTTCCGGTGAAACTGAAAAGTTGTTTCAGGGTATTCCATAAAGTCAAATTGGTTTCGGCACATGCCTGGAAATTATTGGAAGGTACCAGAATTGTTCCAGTAACTTCTGAGATTTTTCAGAGACAAAAACCGGAAATGTTCCGGACTGCCGGAACCGCTTTAGTTGCTTTTCACAGATGAAAATCACTAAAACCGAAAAGTTGTTTCGGTGTGCACCATAAAGTCAAAATGGTTTCGGCACATGCCTGATAATTGTTGGAGGGCGCCAGAATCGTTCTGGAAACTTTCTGGAATTTTCCGGGATGAAAACCGGAAATGTTCCGGAGCTGCCGGAACCGCTTCAGATGCTTTTCGCAGATGAAAATCACTAAACCGGAATTGTTCCGGATCGCGTTGAAAATTATTTTGGTGGGTACTAGAATTAATCTAAGCCCACATGAATATTTTCAGTTCGATCAGACGCTGAAAAATGTCGTCGTGAATAGTGAAAGCACTTTTTGGATATTTTTGAGAAAGGCATATTCCTTTTGAGAAAGGGATATTCCAAAGGCATATTCCTTTTGAGAAAGGGATATTCCCCTTGGGATTTCCTATAAATAGGAAGGGAGATGGCTGCCATCTTCACATCCTTGCTCTCACATACACATGCCATGACATTTCTGGCTTCTCTCTCCCTCCCAGCGAAATAGTTTCGTAGAGCCGAAAGGCTGTCTGGGTTCCGGTGGGAACTAGTTCTGGATGGCGAAGCCCTGCCGGATAGATGACACCGTATGTGTGCAACTCTGTAGAGAGATCGTAGTTTCGGTCTTAGTTCGAGAGTGCCTCCCAAAGGGCTGTCCGTGTGACCGTCCGAGTTTTGGAGGTCCTCCCGAAGGGCTGTCCGAGTGACAGTCCGAGTTTCGGAGGTCCTCCCGAAGGGCTGTCCGCGACACCGTCCGGGGGACTGTGCGACCGCCTCCCGGAGGGCTGTCCGCGGGGCAGATGAGGGTATAAATCCTCGCGGTTGGGAGGTTGTAAAATCCTAGCTGCGGGGATCTGCACCGCCGTTCGTCATCGACTCTACTTCCGCTGCGCTACGAGTCGGTAACGAAAATGATCAAACCTTGTATGCAGTCTCCATAGTGGTCCTGGGCTGGTGCGTAGGTCGGAAATTTTTTGTTTTCTGCTGCGTTACCCTACAGTGGCATCAAGAGCCGTGCTATGCGTAGATGCAGGTTGCGATCTAGAATACATAGAGATGTATGGGTGTTGCACAATATAATTAGGTAGTAGATGAGATCTATTGCTGAAAATTATTTGTGCGGGTAGCAGATGAAGTCTACTACCCGATGTTCTTATTGCTTCCCTAGAATTTGCGTTTGCTCAATCTCGAGACAGTATGGTGGAATTTCACAAAGTTCTGGCAATCCGCGATCCTGATTGATCAACGAAGTGCTTCAGTTCTTTGGGTTCCGCCATAGTCAAAAGAAAGATGAAATTCGCAGATGAAAGGGCAATGCAGATATGATCTGCACGGGGGTCACGCGTATGACGAAGTTTAGTATGGGGCTCGAGATTTTATTATCTCGTGTTTCATAAACCCCGCAATGTTAATCTAGCGACTTGGATTATCATGCTTGATGATGGGCGTTGGTAGCTTCGGTTTGTTTCGAAACCTTAGAAGCCACGTAAAATAAAATCTTGTATAAACCTATTAGAGGCGTCTAACTTGGTTTTGCAGGATGGTTTGCATGTGCATGTGATGTGGTATAGCAGTGCTCATTATAATTTGATTATGTATGAGATGACTAGATAATGTAAATTGATTAACATGACCTGCGTGTCATGATTCGGCATGATGGCTGGAGCCATATGATTGTCACTTTAATGACCTGCGTGTCAACCTTCAGTAATGCACTTATTTTATTAGCTATAGAGATAGCAATATTATCTGGTGCATCGACAAGGTGGTGGCAATCTTCGCGAAGGTGAACACCGACGCAAATGCCGAAGACGAAGAAATGAAAGACTTCTCCGTCAGAAAGGGCTATACCATATCTTGCTATTATGAATTGCCTGAGATGTTTATCCCTTATGATGCACCCTTTTGATTGCGCGGTAGTCGCTTTTATTAGGGTGATCTCTCACAACAAATATCAAGTAGTTAGTGTTCTCCCAAGTGTAGCACCGTCACGGCACCTAACTTTTCGGGGTGTCACATGCTAACATGGGCACGGACGATTAGAGAAGTGTGAGGCGGGTGAGTTGAGACCTCGCAGCGAGATCACTTGGTTGTCTTGACGTTCAGGCATGAAAGTCATGAGCTCGGAACACACGCATCGAAAGATGAACAAGAGTCACATAGAGATGTGATTGGCAAGTTGGCCTACCGGTTGAGATTTTTCGTCATCTGTGATGCTACCATCATGGCGAACAATCAAAAATCGGGTCTTGTATCACTCATAATCAATTTTGAGAGATATTGATTTGAGTGGGAGCGCACTGTAGAATTAACTTGTTTAATTCTCGGTGCAATTAATTCTGAACACTGTCTAAAGTGTGATTTGCATAAAAGTTGTAGAATAATGGCTCGCGTTTCCACCTTCCCTTTTAAAATTGAATAGCTGTTAAATATCTGGTTAAAACTTTACGGTTGGTAACGTAATGTGAGGATTGTCCTCAAGAGTGCCGAGAAGGACTTTGTCCTATCGCATACTTTCGGTATTCTCCCGCTAATGCTATGGATGATATGACTCTCGTCCTTCAATCCAAAAGCTAAAATTCCGTTACGGTCAAGTGAAATATGTTTGCTTCCATGAGACCCGAACTTCGAAAGTTGTGCGATAGTTATGTGATATTCATGGAACTGAAAATTAATTTTCAGATACAAACAAAGGCTGAAAGATATGAGATATCTACAGCCATGTTTGTTTGCAAACTATTAGTAAAAGTGTTTACTAGGCATTTGACTGATAAGAGGGGATCTAGAAGAACGCCTGTCATATGATG
Source organism: Elymus sibiricus (assembly GCA_039707655.1). Taxonomy (NCBI): domain Eukaryota; kingdom Viridiplantae; phylum Streptophyta; class Magnoliopsida; order Poales; family Poaceae; genus Elymus; species Elymus sibiricus. The sequence continues at coordinate 17,343,950 of CM077664.1, read as the reverse complement.
ATGGTGAATAAAACGACAACTTAAAGAGAAAGGAAGTGTCCGAAGGGTGTTAGTGAAACTTTCACGCCTAGGAAGTCCGGGGCTAACGCCACTCTTAAGTTGGGTGCTTCTTCTGAGAGTAGGAGAAATACTGAAAGTGAAACTGTTAGAAGTATAATGGCAAAAGGAAAGAAGACTGGAATATCCAGCTCATGTATGAATGTCATACAAGTTTTTGATGTATAGAAGGCTGGTCAGAGATATAGTTCTTTGGAATTATGGTTAAACATGTTAATCACTAATTCTTGGGTATTGTGAGTTAATCACAAAGATACCCGCTCGATTGCATTCTGTTGCAACTCGATGTAAGAACTACTATGGCTTGAAAGACTAGCCAGGAATGAGGTTTAGATACACGCAGGGAACATAGTAAATGTTACTATACCTTCCATAGGTGTATTCCCTATGTATTTACTTTCATAAATCATTTTAGAGTTTTACACACTCTAGCCCATTGCATAAAGTATCTTGCAAGAAGGTTGTTCATAAGAGAACTTTTAATGTTCGGAGTTATGAATAACAAAAGGGCCATACTTTCATTATGAATGAGAAGTATGTTATGAATATTGATAATAATACATTACCTCTGTATTTACTTTCATAATTCATTTAGAGTTTCAATACACTCTAGCCCTTTGCATAAGGTATCTTGCAAGGAGGTTATTCATAAGAGAACTTTTGATGTTCGGTGTTATGAATAACATGAAGGGCCATGATTCCATCCAGGATGGGATGTATGTTATGAGTATTGATGGTAATATGATACATCCATAACACTGACGCTAAATGTCGCAAGACTAAAAGAATACCACATATGTGTGGCACTGCATTTGGTCACTTTGGAGAAACCCGCATGGAAAATTCCATTATGATGGATTTTAAAGTCATTTGATTTTGAATCATCTGACACTTGCAACTTTCCTCCGAAAAGTGAAGTGACTGAAATACCGTTCACAGGCCATAAGGAACGAGCAAAGAACATATTGGTGATCATACATTATGATGTGTGTAGTCCAATAAATGTTGTTGCAAGTAGTGGATTTATCTATCTTCAGAAATGACTCAAGTAGATATATGGATATTTACTTGTTGAGACGTAAGTCTGGATCTTTTGAATTCATTCAGAAGGTTTTCAAAAATGAAGTAGAAGTTATTGTAACAAGAAAATTATGTTTCTACAATTCGATTGCAGAAAGGAATATTTGAGTTACAAGTTTAGCGAATGTCTGATGAGTTGTGAAAGGGGTTTCATAACTTGCACCTCCCGGAACACCACTGCAAGTGGAGAGTCTGTGTAGATGTAATCGAACCATTCATGACATGGTAAGATCAAAGATGACATAAATAAATTTGCCATTACCCCTTTTAAAAAGGTGATGCTTTAGAGACTGCGGCTTTTACACTGAAAAGAGCTCCATCGGGTCTGTTGAAATGATGCCATGGTATGGTACGCCCAACCATGTTATATCTTTTCTTAACATTTGGAATATGGGGCTTGTGTAAAAGGTTACAAACCTATTCCAAATCAGACAAGTGCTACTTTGTAAGGTTATCCCAAGTCATTGGGTATTTCCCCACCACTATACCGAGGCAAAGGGTTTTGCCGCAAAACGGTATGCTTTTAAAGAGAATAGTTCTTACAAAAGGTGAGTGGGAGGACAGTGCAACTCGACGAGATAACCAGTATCTTCATCATCAGGTCAAAGGAAAGGAACCTTGGAAGTGATTCCGGCGTTTCCTACTGCGACTGATACGGAAGCCTCTACATGAGATGTATGGACTTCGGTCGAACTTGCAGCTGAACCGCGTAGGAAAAACTCGTGCAAACCTCTCAGGTGCGCATACGAGATATTGTTGTTAGACAACAGTATACCTACGATACACAAGGAAGCGTTGATGGGCCCTGACTCCGGAATTGGTTAAATGCCAAATACAATCCGAGATAGTTTCCATATAAGTGGTTCGAGATTAAAATCTTGATACACCTTTCGTAAGACTTAGAGTCTAACGAATATTTATGGAACTAAAAACTGATACGGATAAAAATGTTTTATCCATAAAGCTCGACTTGTTGAAATAACAAGTTCAAGGAGTTGACTACGATGAGGTTGTTTCACCGTAGCGATGCTTGAGGTCGGTTCGGGTTGAACTAGCAATTAATTCATATATCAATCATGAGATATGAAACATGGATGACAAAAGGATTTCCATCTAATGGAAATGAAACCTAGGACTTATATGTGATACAGTCCAAAGTAAATTGTTGATCCAGAGGATGCTAGTAAGTATGCAAACTTCAGAGTTCCAGCGATGGACAGAAGAGAGCAAAGTGGAGTTGGAATCTTCGTTTTTGATGGAATGGACAAAGGGGTATGACTTCATCAAATGGGTATCGAAGATACTTGTGATTCAAGAAAGTAAGTGGGAGCATAATAATATTTCTAAAAACCTTGTGTACTTGACACATTGTTAATTGGAAATAAATTTCTTGACACGAATTAGGACTTCATTTGAAAATAGTTTTTCGATGAAGTGCTTAGGCTAAATAGCCTCAATATTAGGCATGATGATCTATGGAGATAGATTTACCTAATGGGGCTAAGCAATGAATACATATTGACAAGGTGCTAAAACCTTTTAGCATTTAAAACGCCAAGGAGTGATTCTTGCCGAAGTCACATGGGAAGAGTTTTGCAAGACTCGGTGTCTCAAAACACAGATGAGCAAAAATACATGATGGTGATTCCACACACTCTTGTGTTTGGATTAATCATGTATTCCATGGTATGTAAAACAACCAGATATGTCCAATACTCCAAAGTTGTTGCGAGTATAGATACCAAAGTGATCAAAAGTACTGATCATGGGACAACAGTGAAAGATGTCATTAGGTACTAGAGTAGTACTGATGACATGTCTTCTCGCAAGCAGAGATTATGAAGTGCTCGTTGTAAGTAATTACATCGATACAGTCTTCATCAATGCTCCATGCGATTTTCGATTTAAGTTAAGGGTTTTGTGTGATACACAATACGGTGGCACGGTAAGTTGAATTGTTCTTAACAGGTTACTGTGGCGAATTCTATAACAAAGGCTAAGTATGTTGACGCTTTAGAAGCGACAAAGAAGTTGTTGAATCATATAGTTCATTCATGAACTTAGTATGGTTCCAAGATGGCTTTGGTCTATGGGACACTATTGCAGATAGTTGCTCCATAGCTCAGTCTGAGGAATCAGGTTTCGACAAATGATTCACACATATGCAAAGCCAAGTCCACACAAAATATGAATTTTGTGAAAGCGTGAAAACGCGAGGATATGCAAAGTTACACACGGAGCTGAAGTTGTCAGATCCGTTGGACATCAGGCTATACCACAAGCGAAGCATATTTTACACCGGTATGCCATAGGTGTAAAGTGCATTAGCGTTGACTAGATTATTGACTCTAGTGCAAGTGGGAGTCTGTAGGAGATATGCCCTAGAGGCAATAATAAATGTTATTGATTATCTCCCTGTTCATAATTAGGTTTATGTTCCATGCTATAACTGCAATGATTCTCGAGTCTGCAAATAAAACGAGGCTTGGAGGGAAACTCATGTGCACGTGTGGGATAATAAACGGTAAAAAGTATTCCTAGTCAAGCCTCTATGACTGGCTCAAGTATTGCATGATGATCCTGTTTTCCTGATCATGGGCATGACTATGCCGGCAATTTTGAGGTCACAATTGTTGGTAGAACACTTGTGTTGAATCGACCCGAATTGATGTTATGCTATGAGATACATTCGTCATTAGTTAATGGTTTATAACACAGAGATAGTTAATGTTTGCATAATTCCTTAGACCATGAGAGTGTCGAGTTTCTTCATGCTTGCTTCATGAACTTTGGGGTTTGTTAAACGTCATCCGTAAATGGGTGGCTATTACGGCGGCTTACGGGTTCATGGAAAAGTATGTCAAGGGACTTGATAGCTCAAGATTGGGATTTGCTCCTCCGACGATGGAGAGATATCTCTGGGCCCTCTCGGTGTTACGGTATCCATCATCGTCTGGCCAGACACTTTGTGATTTGATCACGGGGATGCCGGAACACGGGAACGAGAAAAGAGAACAATACCGGTAACGAGGTAACTGGCATAGTGGACAAGTTGTTGATCCACGGGGATGCCTACATGTCTCACCTCGGGTATTTGTAACATATCGCGAAGCAACAGGAATAGCACACGGCAACTGGAGGTTCACTCGAATATTCATTCGTGTGGGTATAGGGGTCAATATGGGTGTCCACGGCTCCGATGTTGATCATTGATCGGAAAGTGTTCCGGGTCATGTCTATACTTCACCGAACCTATAGGGTCACACGCTTAAGGGTCATCTATCTGCTGAATACTAGACGGGGAGTCTGAGAGAAATTCACCGAAAAAGTTTCGGGCGAAACGGAAACGTTCCGGAGAGGATATCGGAATAGTTCCGGTGAAACTGAAAAGTTGTTTCAGGGTATTCCATAAAGTCAAACTGGTTTCGGCACATGCCTGGAAATTATTGGAAGGTACCAGAATTGTTCCGGTAACTTCTGAGATTTTTCAGAGACAAAAACCGGAAATGTTCCGGACTGCCGGAACCGCTTTAGTTGCTTTTCACAGATGAAAATCACTAAAACCGAAAAGTTGTTTCGGAGTGCACCATAAAGTCAAAATGGTTTCGGCACATGCCTGATAATTCTTGGAGGGCGCCAGAATCGTTCTGGAAACTTTCTGGAATTTTCCGGGATGAAAACCGGAAATGTTCCGGAGCTGCCGGAACCGCTTCAGATGCTTTTCGCAGATGAAAATCACTAAACCGGAATTGTTCCGGATCGCGTTGAAAATTATTTTGGTGGGTACTAGAATTGTTCTAAGCCCACATGAATATTTTCAGTTCGATCAGACGCTGAAAAATGTCGTCGTGAATAGTGAAAGCACTTTTTGGATATTTTTGAGAAAGGCATATTCCTTTTGAGAAAGGGATATTCCAAAGGCATATTCCTTTTGAGAAAGGGATATTCCCCTTGGGATTTCCTATAAATAGGAAGGGAGATGGCTGCCATCTTCACATCCTTGCTCTCACATACACATGCCATGACATTTCTGGCTTCTCTCTCCCTCCCAGCGAAATAGTTTCGTAGAGCCGAAAGGCTGTCTGGGTTCCGGTGGGAACTAGTTCTGGACGGCGAAGCCCTGCCGGATAGATGACACCGTATGTGTGCAACTCTGTAGAGAGATCGTAGTTTCGGTCTTAGTTCGAGAGTGCCTCCCGAAGGGCTGTCCGTGTGACCGTCCGAGTTTTGGAGGTCCTCCCGAAGGGCTGTCCGAGTGACAGTCCGAGTTTCGGAGGTCCTCCCGAAGGGCTGTCCGCGACACCGTCTGGGGGACTGTGCGACCACCTCCCGGAGGGCTGTCCGCGGGGCAGATGAGGGTATAAATCCTCGCGGTTGGGAGGTTGTAAAATCCTAGCTGCGGGGATCTGCACCGCCGTTCGTCATCGACTCTACTTCCGCTGCGCTACGAGTCGGTAACGAAAATGATCAAACCTTGTATGCAGTCTCCATAGTGGTCCTGGGCTGGTGCGTAGGTCGGAAATTTTTTGTTTTCTGCTGCGTTACCCTACACTTCGCTTCATTCTTCTCGGTTGCTCATTCTCTTCTTCGACGTAGATAATCTTCGCTGAAGTTCCTCGAACTGTACACCTGAGACAACATTCTCTTCGGCACTGCATGGATTATTTCTCTCGGTGTGCACTAGCAAACAAATCAGTCCAAGCCTATTTCTGTCAACAATCTCCAAAACACAAAGGGGCAAATATTGCACCAACAATCTCCCCCTTTTTGGACGATTGTTGACAAAACAGAACACATCGAAAGATAGATAAAGGAATGAAATGGGATGTGAAGGTAAATGATAGACGAGAGATAAATACGAAGATAAGACACGCTCCCTCTGAAGTTATGCATCATTCTGATTTGACTGATCATTAGGCCATAATATGGAGGGAGGCGAGGTGAATCTTCGTATGAGTGACATTGGCAGATGATCTCATTCGTAGCTTCATCCAATGTACTCGGTGGTGTCTGAGGTATTCCCTGCCACACACAATCTTTGACCAAGGTTAGTTAGATAGCAATGATAATTTGAAAAGCGTTGTGGCAAAAGGATACGCCATGAAGATTTTCTCAGAACACAGTTTAAATTCCACACGAGATATAAATTTCAAGTATATTGCTCAGAGTGGATATATTTCAGACGATGTTTTCCTGCAACAAAAATGGTACCATAGATATGTGCGAGGGAAAACATCTTGTGAGACAGATAGATCGAATTTTCTTTCGAATACACGAATGATTTTATTCTGAAGCTATTTTTCTTCTCCTGCATCGTTAGATATCGAAAGATAAGCATAGGAGTAAGATATATGAAGTTTTTCTTCGAGAGACATAATTTCCAATCCTCCTTGAACTGCTTTCACTTGACCTTACATGAAAGATGAATTATTTAGGATAATCATTGCAAGGAAGTAAGCATTCGATTGCACCTGCAAACAAATTACGAAACGATAGTAACTATAGCATTGCAGGGGTTATTAACGGTACATGACAACGCAGTGTGCCATCACCACAGACGGTGAGATTAAGTTTCACGACCAAAAGTTCAACGACCAAGAGCAAATTGTTCGAACGAAAAGCAAATGGTGAACAGAAACACCCTGCAAATAACCCGCTTTTCTATCTTCTCGATGTTCTTCTCCCCCTTTTTGTCAACAAGTGTCAAAAAGGAAAGAGGAGGCATGCGAGGAACTACTCGTCCGAAGAATCCCCAGAACTCGAACTGTTCGGCGAAGCAGATCGAGCGATGGTCGAGGCCGAGGCAAGAGTTGGAGATGCAGCACGGGCTTCGGGATCAGCATCGGGAGTAGCAGAACGAGGTGCATCGGGCTTGTATATGAATCTGCCTGCTATGTCTTCGAGTGCATCATCGGGTTCGACAAACAGCAGGTCGGTTGACGCAGAGCGCTGAGGAAGTACCGGAGTTTGCCTTCGGAAGCGAGGGACTTCAAACAACTCCAGATGATCATAATCTTTCTTGATTCCCTTCGCAGACAGTTGTTTACGAGAGTAATGCTTGCGGAGAAGGGTCCATGAGCGCTTTTTCTGTTCCTTTTCATACAGCAGGGCTTGACGAGCATAATTATGAAGTAGATTGATCTCAGTCCTCATTTCCACTTTTTCTTTGCGATCGAGCTTGATGTGACTTTCCAGAGCTTGCTGAGTACGAAGACAAATCTCATACAGAGAGGGATTTTCTTCACGAGGGATTTCCACTTTGACTTGCTTAACCTTCGGAGCTCTTGCAGAGGCAGAGGCAGTTGCATCAATTGGTGTCTTTCCTTTCCCAATATCCTTCACAATCTGGAGTGTGTCTCGGACTGGTGGCATGAAAACTTTCGGGACAAATGGGCAGAAATATTTTTTCTCGATAAGCTGCTCAATGGCGAACATGACCCATGGTGCAAAGGGCTTCAAAACTTGAGGGGTATCAGCTGCATAGGCCAGGTTGCGAATAAGAAGATCGGGAATGTCAAACCGAATACCATGAGCTATAGCATGAAGAGTATTAGCCACAATTCCTTGAATGTTTTCAGGCCGGTTTATTGGCGTGAGAGAATTGCAGAGGATATAGAACAACACTTTGTTCTCATAGGCCAGATGCTTTGGATTTGCTTCAGTGCACTCGTCACCAACAAGCTTAGGGTCCATCAGCATATGCAGTTGAGCTTCGGATACATCCCAGAAATGCAGTCTGTGTTCTCGTGAGGCATCGAATTCGAAACGAGGTAAATTTAACAGGGCCAAAAACTGGTCAGCCGAGCATTTGATTGTTTCTTCCTCAGTCATCCATTCGAGGATCCATGTGCTGCTGTCGTTGAGATCCCCTGAGATATAAAGCGTGGCATAGAACTGAAGAACAACTTCACGGTTCCAGCCATGGTTGAATCGAAGAAAACTCTTCAGATAGACCTGCTCAATTTGCTCGATGGTGTGATGGAAGCAGGGTATGCTCTCTAACTTGGCAAAATCCAGAATCTTGTGCTCTAATATACGATTCTTGCCATACAAAATACGAGCATAATACACAGCCTGTTCCTTTGTCCAGAACCTCGGTGACAACGAAGTCCTTTCTGCTTCATACTGACTGGTCCCAAAGAATGCAAGTTTCGAGCGATGAAACTGCTCATTAAACACTGGACCATTCGGGCCATCCTCGACGGAAAACAGAGGAAAGATTTCCAGTGGATTTCGCAGCGATTCCTCATCGGCCATGGATTTGGTTCGGACATCATCACGTGCAGGCACACCTTCATCGATAGGCTTGAGCGGAGCATGAGACTTCCTTGATGTCTGTCGAGCAGACAGCTTTGAAGCACTTGACTGACTGTTGTTCTTGCTCGCCGGAACTTCTTCGGCATCTTTCTGAATTTCAGGCTCAACGGCCTTTTCTTTTCTTGTAGTTTCTTCGGTGGGAGGTGAGACAACTTCTTTCTCGGTAGCATGAGGCACGGCTGGTGAGGCAGTTTCTTCTCGAGCCATCGTCTCATCTGATTTCTTTTCTTCCTGTACCAACTGTGGTGTAGTGGTACGAGGAGCAGGATCAACATCCATCTGGGTAGGGGCACCAGATGATGAGACCGGGGGTGTTTTCTTTCGGGAAGCATTTAGCTCCCCCTCATCCTTATCATTTTCCTCATTTGATTTGGAGGGCTCAGCTTGCAATGTTTTCGGAGGTGATGGATCTGGCTTTTCAACCTCAATCTCTTCATCAACTTCATCAGCTGGGGATTGCTGCTTGGGAGGTGCTTTTTCCTCATCAGTCCTTACCAGGAATATATCAACTTCTTCATGTTGCACTTGGGCAACTGGATCAGGAATGTGAACTTCTACAGTACCAGCCTGCTGCATGGGTTCATCTTCGCGAGGAGGAGAAGGTGGAACTTGCTGCAAGGGTATTGGGGTAGGATCAGCAGAGACGTTCTGAAGGCGGCGGTCTTTGTTTGTTTTCGGCTTGCTAGCTCTTGCCATAGCCTTCTGACGCTTTTCCTCTTGAGCTCTTCTCCGAGCGAGATCTGCCTGGTGAGCAATCTCCTCGTTTCTCCTATCACACAGTTGAGATACTTCCATGTGCAAGCGAGAGTGCCACTCAATTTTCTCATTACGCAAGACGCTCAGGGCCTTGGTGAGCTCAACAATTTCTTTGTTCCTCTTTTTCCTTTCGGACTCAGATTTGGCCTCATTTCTCATTTGCTCGACAGCTTGTTTTTCTTTGACAACCTTGTTGAGCTTCTTGGAGATTTTCTTTAGCTCAATGAAATGCTTAGTTACCAATTTGGTAACATCATCGGGCAAACCCAGATCGCACACATCATTAGCATTTGCATCATAAGCAGCGCTGTCAATTACATCAATCATGAAATGGAAGTCATATTTTTGTTCCTCTGTGGAAGCAGGAACATTGAGCTTGGTCTTTTTGGCAGCCACATCTGCTTTCTCTTCTGATTGTAGCTTTCTCTTCGCATAGGCACCTGACAAGGTTCTCGGGGCCGCAGAACTCGACGGTTTATCAGTGGATGGCATAGGTGCATGTCCGGGAGACTTCCTCGGAGATGGCAATGTTTTCACTGGCGAAGGACTCATGTTTGGCTTGTTGAGAATGGCGGGATGATCATATAATGGAATTTCATCTGGGATTTCTTCATTGGATAACTCATCAGACGAGTCGGGAACAGCCTTCTTGGTTCTCTTGGTGAGGGCTTTCTTACGTGGTGCACGAGGGGAAATCGATTTCTCAGATTAACTTCTCTTCGAGACAGATGCACGTTCCTTCTTCATCTGCATGTCTTGCTGGGTTAGCGCAACGTTTCTAGCTTCGACTTGATTCTTCTTAGCTTCTCTGGCTTCACGTTTGGCCTTGGCTTTCGCCCTTTTAGCCACTTCCTTGGGAAAATCAGCGATAGTTTTGAGGGAGTCAGGATGAGCATTTGCTGGCTGAGGTGGCCTGACTTTTTCGTCATCTGGGCCTAAACAGTTTTCTGCAATGCAGTCATTCCATGGTGGCGTGAAGGCAAATAGGATCTGGTACTTTTCGCGAACATTTTGATAACGGAACCATTTGCCAGCCCAGTGGCGGCGAATTCTCTGCAATCTGTTGTTGCGTTCTGTTGTTGATTCTCCTTCAGGTGGAGTTCTGTAGCTTTCGGGATCTGACATTTCAGCAGTAGTGTTCTTTTCTCTGCCACGACCGCCCTTTTTGGGATTTGCATCAGAGAAGATGGTTAGAGCGTCAGTGACCAATTCATCATCGGGCTGACTATGAGCAGATGGAATTTCATCAGAATCTCCTTCGGACACAGATTCTTGTCTCTTCTTCGGAGCCTTGGGCTGCTTCGAGGATTTACCTCCTCCAGTCAATCTCATTTGCTCAGTCCTAGGTGAAAACTGAGGCAAATATCCTTCAGAATCTGAATGCTCCACAGAACTCTGCGACATGACCAACCTGTGAACAGAATAGATGCGAGGGAAAAGCAAGGTAGGGTCATAAGCATGCACAGAACTATTTTTGAAAAAAAAAATTCGGAAGATTAGGGAACCATGGAAATCCAATCAGATATCCTCGATAGATTTTACAAGCTAGCCTCAGATGATACAGGGTAGATTGAAAACCATCTAATCTTTCGGATAGCACATATGAACCCAAGATGAGGAGACCAAGTACGAGGAAGAACTACAAACCGCACTAGTCAAATCCTAGTGATTCCTACAGATCTACTGCCGTGAAATAAATCAAGATAAATTGCGACGGTAAGAACTGCCCAAGAACAGAGAGATGGAGACGAGCAGTTCCAGATCTAGGCGCCCTAACTTGGCAACTTAGATCAACTACGGCAATGCGGGAAGGAGGATTACCGCACCGGCGTGATCAGCTGCGACGAGGCTTCACCGGAGTTGCACGGCGGAGATTCTCGCCGGAGTTGCTTCGAGCTCGGGCTCGGATGAGGGTGAAAACGAGGGTTTGCGCGAATGAAAGAGAAGACGCGGCGAGAGGTATTTATAGCTGGAGGGCTGAACCACCCCTCCGAAATCTACGGCCTACAGATGCGGGACGTTCCGCATTCAACGGACACGATCATGATCAAAGAGATCGTGGGCACGTGGCAACTGTTTCCTGTGAAAATCTCGGAAAGAGAGCGGGAGGACGAAAGGTATGAAGGGCACAACGCTAAAAATGAGTAAATGTTCGAAGATAATTTCTTTCGCGACCAAGGACGTCAGAGAGAGATTTACTTCAGATCAAATTGCATGCTCATGACGGATAGCATAGATTTAGATGAGAGAGAATAGAGGGATAAAAGGGTCCGAAACACATCACTCAGGCAAACGAGAAGAAACACCAAATGAGAGAAGCTATGAGTGAGTTGTTTATCGGACGAAACACAAATACGGCAACTCGAAGACAAACAACAAACATAGAGCAAATAAACACAAAGAACTAGCACCAACAATATAGATCTCAGGGCCAAGGATATACGATCAAAATCCCTGAGAGCGAGTTCCTGCAAGATGGGTTAGTTCTTTTTCGCAACCCACACTTGTGTGGGCGGCGCAGATCTCATATGTCTTGACAGAGCGGGGACATTCCTCCGTTGGTCTCTGTAGTTCACCTGTTCATCTCGAGAGTAATCATATGAGTAAACATTGAAATTGTTCCCAGAGACATGAGCATAATGATTCGAAGAGATGCACATATACTCCTTTTGTCGAAGGTTTAGCTGACATGCATTCGAGGAAGTTGTAGTCCCACACTGCGATGGATTTTCATTTCCTCTAGTAGAATTGCTCTGCAGGTTCAGGTTAGCAGTGACAGATAGATTTTCAATGATACATTTCTTCACCCAGATTTGCTTCTTGGGTGATCCAGACCTGCAGTTAGTCCCAACATATCGAGCGAAAACTTTACCATTCTGTTGTTTGAAAACTTTGTAGTTTGAGTCATCAGACTCGTCACAACCAACAGGAATGGGAGTGTCATATCCAGACAGGAGCGCAGGTTCGAGAGTTTTGCTCTCAGCAAGAACCCAACTTGTTTGAGGATATTGCTCGGGAGTCCAGAAGGTTCCATCAACGTTGAGTTTCCTTTCGAAACCCAATCCTTCTTTTCGGGGGTTTTTGTGCAGTATTGACTTCTTGAGCACATCACAAAGTGTTTGATGCCCTTTGAGGCTCTTTAGCATACCAATCTCAAGCAAGTTCTTTAGCCTGCAATTTTCATCAGAAATAGCAACAAATTCCTCGGAGGAGGGGTTAGAGATATCATTCGAAGCAGTTGCAATATTCTTGATGGCAGCATTAGATGTTTCAGCATTTGACTCAGCATTGCTACGTTCTAGGCATTTTGAGCATGGAGGCACAAAATCATCAGGAAGGTTGTTAGATTGCTCGGCGAAGAGAGAAGCTTTTTCTTTCGCAAGCACGTTATGAGACTCCTTCAGTGACTCGAGTTCTTGATTCCTGTCAAGGAGTTCATCTGATAAACTCTCGAAGTCGACTGTAAGAGAACCATATCGTTCGGAAAGATCATCAATCGTTGAAGAAAAAACATCATGCTTTTCAGTCAACTCTTGATTCTTCTTCATCTCTTCGACCAGTAATCCTTCGGTTTTCCTGAGATTCATCTCAAGACGTTCTAGCTCATCTTGTTGAGATTTTGCAATCTTAACAAGTTTAGCATAGGCTATATATTTAGTGGAATGATCAGTCTTGGAATTTTGGCGCTTAGCTGATACCTGATCCCTTGAGGTTTTTGCCATGAGACAGAATGCAACATGTTCATCATCACTTGAAGCATTGTCATCAGTATCTGATTCGAGAGACTTTGCGGATGGTTCATATGCGACGAATGCATTGCCTCTTCCTAGGTTTCTGTAAAACTCTTCGTCTTCTGATTCGGAGTCAGATGATTCATCTTCAGATTCCATATTCATTTCTGCACACACTCTAGTCAGCTGCGATATTTTCTTCAGATTTGATTCAATGGTCTCTCTTGTTTGTACGTCAGTGACTGGTCTTGATGAAGAAGATGATGCGGTAGCTTCATTTTTCTTCGAGAGCTTAGTGTGACGATCCACTTGAATGAATCCAGAGCAGTGTCGATTATTCCATTTGTTGCTGTGTTTTTCATCTTGTTCCCAACAAGGACAGTCTGCTATAAAGTGACCAGGTTGTTTGCACTTGAAGCATTTCATTTCTTTCGGAGGTAATTTCCTAGATGATCCAGACGTGTCAACTTCATCATCATTTGTGAGACATAGATTATGTCTCTTGAGATAGCTTAGTCTTTCAGTGAGCATTTCCATTTCTCTTGTGATAGAGTGTTGATTCTCGATATCTTCTTCCTGTGAACCGTCATAGTGTGAAAGAATTTCTCCTTCGCTTTCCGAAGAAGATTCTTGATGCCCATTTTCAAGTTCCATCTTTTCTTCGTGAATAGATAGTAGCATCATGACTTCAACGTAGTGAAGTTCTTCATAGTCTGGTCTTTGCTTGATTTCAGCCACGATTGGATCATAGGTTGCATCAAGAGCACTTAGTAGCTTGTTGACCACATCTCTATCGGTGATATCTGTTACTCCACGTTGGCGAAGCCCTTCAACGATATTTATCAACCGATCAGTGAGTTCCATAGCACTTTCCCTACGAAGACTTCTGAACCCAGCGAACATGGCACGAAGCATATCTTTGTGTTGATCTGTTCTGGCGATAAATTCTTCATGAACGTCTTTGATGGCATCCCAGAGTTGCTTAACAGTGTCTAGCTTTCGGAACCGAATAAAAATATCTCTAGAGATGTTGTCAGAGATAATATCTTTTGCTTGAGCATCCAACTGTATCATAACTTCGTCATTCGAAGTGGGAGCATCAGGATGCCTGACAGTGTATCCACTTTCCACAATTTGCCAAAGTTCAATGTTGATAGCTTGAAGTCTGATTTTCATTCGATCTCTCCAGTAGATATAAACATTTCCATCGAAGATAGGAAACCTTTCAGAGTGCGAGGATCTACCTGCATACGACATACTCAAAACTCCAAGTTTGTTAGACCTTTAATAAACAGAGACAGGGAGTACCCGCTCTGATACCAATTGTTAGGACCGAGAGTATATCGACCAGAGGGGGGGTGAATGGGAGATTCAAAATTTCTTCCGAATGTTTTGAACCGATCCCAATCACGGCAGCGGAAATAATGTTCGGTAGCAACGCACTCGATTTAGCTCGATATAGATGACCAAAACTATCGATAAAGAATGCAGCAATTTTATCGACCGATGAATATCACAAGTCCAACTAGATCGATAGAAATGCAACTTGTGATCAGTAGGTCAATATCGAAGGAAAACTAAATATGACTATGATAGAAATGCACTTGAAATGATGACAGGGTGAATGAATATGGCATGAGATGAGATCACGCAGACATACAGTTTTACGATGAGAAACTAGTTAACTCGATGTGAAGTGAAACGCGACAGATAGTTGATGAACTGTGATTGATCTGGTACAACTATCGGTAGTGAGCACGAATGTAAACTGCTGAAGGAAATGCAGTAATGTAAAGCGAACCAGTGGTGATCGATGGCGACAGAAGAATTTGGTAGACCAGTTCGCCCTTCTGCCAAAGGACTACGTCTGGTTGGAGGGGTTGTGATTTAACACAGAGGATAAACTCTCCTCGCCCTGTTCTCCTTCAACTCGAAGCTGATCAGACTCCAGTTGATTTCACTCGTGGTAGATACTTGTCGGCTATCTCCAAACCTTCACTGAAGGTAAACTCTCTTCAGCTCTCTTCGCGAACCACAATACTCTTGGTTGCTGAAGATCTCGCTCGGTGAAGACAATACTCTTCGACACTCGAGCCGACACCTATCCGTCTAGAGAGTGGGCAGCTCTCAAGGGTAATAGGTACAATAACTCTAACTCAGAACTACTGTGATGCTCAACCACTGTCTAAGTTTGGGCTCTTGATTTGTTTTTCTCTCGGT
Organism: Elymus sibiricus; assembly: GCA_039707655.1. Classification (NCBI taxonomy): domain Eukaryota; kingdom Viridiplantae; phylum Streptophyta; class Magnoliopsida; order Poales; family Poaceae; genus Elymus; species Elymus sibiricus. The sequence continues at coordinate 17,328,789 of CM077664.1, read as the reverse complement.
GGATTTTAAATTCAAATCTCTCGGAGAGGGGATGCTCAATCAATCTTCTCAGAAATCTTAAGCGGAGCAGCCAATGGGCAACGTTGGAGCGGGGTGGCTATTTATAGCCGCAGCCTTCCCGGATGGGAAATGACCAAATTGGACATGTGGATTAGCCAATGGCCGAACGACACGAGTCCAACGGTCGGAATTTGAGCACAACGGTAACATTACGTGCGGAGCAAGTAATGCTAACTCCTCAGTTCGAAAGATATCTCCTACAGCACGAAGAACAACGTCTTCTGCTGGCAGGTAATCATTCGAAGCATAAAGAGATTTCTCTCGGTCTCGCATAGGTTTGGGCTAAGCATCATAGCGGATCTAAGCTTTGAGAACCTATACCCCTCTTAATAGTACGGAGGTCCTATAACTCAAATGAATGAAAGAAGAACGGCGAAAAGAATGCTACGTCTTCACTTCGTCTTCGTCTTCCATTGCCGCAGTCAATTTCTTCGGACGCGATCACCGAACCAATGCTTTGCGTCAGCAATAAACTTTCGAGGGGTCATCTTCTTCGCTTCATTCTTCTCGATTGCTCATTCTCTTCTTCGACATAGATAATCTTCGGTGAAGTTCCTCGAACTGTACACCTGAGACAGCATTCTCTTAGGCACTGCATGGACTATTTCTCTCTGTGTGCACTAGCAAACAAATCAGTCCAAGCCTGTTTCTGTCAACAATCTCCAAAACACAAAGGGGCAAATATTGCACCAACACTCATACATTACCAACCAACATTAGAAAGGAAGGAATCATGCATTACATTAAATTACAGGGGGAAAAGAAGGCAAATGACTTTAGAATGTAGTGATGCAAACCATGTTCCAGCAATACACAAAAAAAATGCCGACATGGATCTCCTCAAGCCATGGTACACCATGGCGCTTCTCTGTTTTTGAGCTCACTGGGAACCGATCAACAGATCTACGCGCAATCTGAGGCATGAATTAAATTTCAACACAACAATTACTTGCGTATGTGAGAAAACAAATTAGTTACAAAGCTCAGGAAATTATTTGCAATCAAATCAGGGATATCCATCAAACAAATTAACATAGAATTGATCAGTATATTACTTGGTAGCATTAGTTAGATCCATCCGCACCTTACTGCCACCATGCTTGTGAACATCATGTGCGTTTTATGCCTCCAGGACCGCATCCAAGCCTCATAGCGCTGCATCAACCTGCACTTCTCACAGATTAATTCATATATACAATTGGTTGTAGGAAGTGGAGACGGGACAACGTGCGTCGAGGCATCATGAGGATAGAGGCAGCAAAAGCGTCAGGCAATCAAAATCCACCAAAAATAACCTGTAGGCTGCACTTTCTCACTAGAGCCTACGTCTCAAATTGCAGGAGCACAACATAAAAATTCTCAAAAAAAAAAACAACTGCCTTCTTGCTCATTGGATACCTGCAATCAGTCTGCCCTACTTCCTCGAATCTATGGCTGGTAGCACTAGGGGTTAATCTTGCAGTTCAATCGAAGCATCAATTTACACTTTAGCAGCACAACAAAATCAAATTGACCACAAGCAGCAGGCACTTCGGCCCAAACAGTGGCAAATCCTAACACCACCAGAACAACAATGGCTCCTGATGTGCCACGAACCAGAGCAGAGAGGAGGAGTGGACCGACTCACCTAAAGCCAGAGGAGGAAGCTCCATGTTTGCTTCGTCCCGAGCAGCAGCAAGGCTGTCCACTGGCCGTTCCTCCCTGCACGTCTATAGGAGAAGAGAAGAGGTTAGAGAAAGGGGGAGAGAGAGAGGACGAAGTCAGGGAAGGGGGTGCACTCACCGGACGAGAGGAGGACGGCATGGCCACCGGCGCCGTCGCCTGCAACCCTAGCCATGGGGGAAGGGTCGCGGGTGGGCTTTGGTGGCCTCGAGCGCCAGATCTAGCCGGATGGGAGGGCGCCGTGGTGCGAGGGAGCTCGGGCTGTGCTTCGCGGTGGCGGGATTCGCCGGACGTTGCCTGAATCAGCCGCCGCGGGTGGCGCAGCGAGTAGCCGCGTGAAGAGAGAGATGGGACGCGAGCGGGATGGGTGGGTGGGGGATGCTGCAGATCCGGCAGCCTCCGGAGCTGCGAGGTGGGAGAAGGGGAGGGGGAGGGCCGGCGGCGAGGTGGATCGAAGAAGGAAGGGGAGGCGGTGGGTGGCGGCGAGTTGGGAGAGATAAGGGGAACCGGGAGCTCTGTTTCTCGCGCGTCCCTCTCTCCTTTCCTCTGTTTTTTTTTCATATGTACAGGGATAGGGCCGTGAGCTGCAACCCTGCAACGTATATGCTACACCGCTTATATACGTATCTACTGTGAATTTTGCAACGTATCGTCAAAATGTTGTAGAATTTGTGTTGCTTTATAGGGGTATCCTTGTAGTGTCATCAAATGGAACCAGGCAGCATGGTGGTGAACAGTGACAGCTCCAAACCTTCTAAGGCCGGCTCCTTGATGCGACCTGCTCACAATGCTGATTCTTTCCTTCGGTTCCAAGAGCTGTTCCGCAAAGCCAGCCAAGGTGAAGAGGGCACTGATGATCAAGCAAAGGATGCGGCAGTCACTACAGCAGCATCGCTCATGCCTGCCGATCTACTGGACCTCAATTCCAAGGTGGGAAACTGCATGCCATTGTCTGACATCCGTATGGGAACATGGGTGCACAGCATCGAACTGCGTCATGGTCAAGGGGCAAAGCTCGTCCGAGCTGCTGGAGCTTACGCCAAAGTGGTCAAGGAGTCAGCCACGCAGTGCCTTGTACGGCTGCCGTCAGGCGTTGAGAAGCTGATAGACTCGCGATGCCGAGCTACCATTGGCATAGTCTCTAATGCCACCCATGGCTCACGGAAGCTGAGGAAGGCAGGGCACAGCCGTTGGCTGGGCAGGCGTCCGACTGTTCGTGGTGTTGCGATGAACCCGGTGGATCATCCCCATGGAGGAGGCGAGGGGCGCACCAAGGGTGGCAGGCCGTCGGTGTCGCCCTGGGGGAAGCCCACCAAGGCAGGGTATCGGACTGTGCCGAAGAAGCCAAAAGCTCAGCTATCCCGGGACTGACGATCTTCATGGAAGGGGGTTGCTCTCCAAGGAAAAGTACCAGGGCTTTGATGCGGCCATGGATCACAAAGGACTGTAGTAACTCATGCTTGTTTTTTTGTTTTGCAAACGGTTTCTGTTACAGCCAGGGGCGGAGGACCCGGTAGGGCGAGGTCGTGCTTCCGCCCTACCTTGATTTAGTCGGAAACTTTTTATACCGGTACGTTGCGTAGCCATTCATTGAGTCGTGCATGCATCGCTGCTGGATGGCTGGGAAGGCGAACAAAAAAGGAAGACAAAAGGAGGGTCTGGTCCGCTGGTGAAGCCTGTATCGGCATCGTTTGTTAATTGACCGATGAGGCAGAGATACATAATTACAGTTATTTCAACGAAACAAAGAGGCATCCAGCATAGCCACTCCACACACACACACACACCACGCGAACGACCGAACAACTGACCCAAGCGCTATAGGCCACTGCAGACAACGACGGAGAGGCGAACAACGGGAGCAGCGAAGGCTAAACAAGGCTCGGTCATGGGTGTAGGTGGCAGGTGAGCAGTAGCGGCATTGTTGGTGGCCGGTGCCGGGCGGCGCGGCGCGGCGCACAACCGTTGCCGATCCAGAGTTCGCCACACCTTAATTTCTGTTCGTCCTCCGCCACTGGTTACAGCACTTTGGCTTTATTATGCATTAATAATAAACAAGTGATGTTTGGACCTGCCTGTGCCCAGTTTGCATTCCTTCCTGACATTCCTTGCATTAATTTGTTTATTAGGTATGTTGCTTGTGATTTATAATTTGCTCTGTTGGTTAAGCAAACTGGGGGCATGATGATGTGCACATATGGGTCTGGTTTGTGCAGCTGCTGTTGCATGCATGTGATGAGCTGTATTCATGTACTAGTTTCTTCAGTTTATCTGAATTAGCTGATGCAGATCAGTGTAATTTCTGTTATTATTATGTTGAAAGTTAGGATGACTGATTAATTTGCCATTCACACGTAGGTCCTGGATACTACAATGCCTCTGGAATTGATCTTGGTGGTATTCAGAATACACCTTGCAGCAGTTGCTGCCAAGTTTTGTTTGCAGTCTTTGCACAGTCGCTTGCGGTCATTTGGCTTTGTTTGTTACACGTACGCCTTTTTTGCCTGTTTTAGATATGGATAGTAATGTAGTACGTATGAATCTAACTGCTCACCGACCCTGACCAGGTGTTGTTGCCTGTGGGCGATCGATCATGCCTTCCCATGTTTCATCTGGTTTATTTAAGATTTGCTGAGGCCAGTGTTGCCGGACATTTGCTCAAGATTGATTGAGCTAGAAAGCAGAGATGCATGGGTCTATCGTCGTGCACTGCATGATCCTATTCTCCAATGCTCACTTGTCAGTTCGATATCTCAAATACACATCTTCTATATATCGATAAGCCCACAATGCAAACCTGGGAGTGAATTCTGAATTTGTGCGTTTTCTGAATTCTAAATTTGTGCATCAAGGCACGAATTCTGAACTCTTTGAATTCCGAATTTGTTCATCACGGCATGAATTCTTAGCGCGCGTTCTCCTGCGCAGCGTCGTCGATGCTTGGGCGCGCGTTCCGGCCCGAGGCGGCGAGCTCGATCGCGTTATCGGCTATCCCGCGGCGTTCCTTGCCGGTCCGAGTAAAATAGGTCCGGCTTTTTGTCAAGAATTTTCGAGTGGTAGTCATGTATATGCCGTGGCAGCCTCAAAAGAGAAAAAAAAGGTTATGTATGCCATGGTTAGCACTATACTCTGTGTGCACGCAGCAGAAAACCAACCAAGACGCTGGCTGCTTGCGCGCATGCATGTCGCCGACAAAGTGTCGTTGCAATTTTGCTGAGAGAACCCCAAACAAAGATGAACGATTGCAGTCAGAGTCAGGTTCCTAGCAGCTACAAGGCTCCTCAAATTAAGATGTGTCTTGTGCAGCAGGCACATGGCGTCTACGTGGAACGCTCGAGAGAGGATCGCCGCGTGCCATTCCACACCACGCGTTGCGGCCAGGATCGGCCGCCGCTGAAGCAGCAGACAACACCGCCGGCCACGCTCTTGCAAGATATATAGAACTTCAAATGCATATGACGGCAGCTCTTTAAGAGTCTGGGAACTCACACATTATATATTGTTATTTCAAAAATTAATACACAATCTGAAAGCCAAATTTCAAATTGTTTACTAGTAGCTAGGTCGGTCTATCTGTGATTTAACTTTAAGCCGTACGTCGATTTGTGCAGGTTGAGTATGAGGTCGAGGAATGCAGTCCGGAAAACCGAGCCAAGAACGAGTGCATCCATGTTAAGGCTGCCAGAGCGGTCTTACCGCGTGGAGGCGACATCGTGCTTGCCACTGTGGGCACCAGCACGCTGGCGGAACTGGTGCTTCTTTGCATGGCCAGGTAATTTATGGACCAGTTCGCTAATTAGTCGCTTATGTCTTGCAGTGCTCAGTGCTATATTCTTGGCAAAGGGAAGCCTAACTTCTGAGTGAGATGCACATATTTGATTTACTACAGGACGGGCGTCTTCTCTGCGAATGGCCTCCAATTTACGGCACGGGAAAGGAGGCAGGGAACGAGGCCAACTACATCGTCGGCATGTCGACGTGCTACCCTAAGCCGGGATCCGCCAAGGTGAGCGACGGCGAGGTGCTGACCATCGTCTCCAACTACAGCAGCGACCGCAGGCACACCGGCGTCATGGGCCTGTTCTACGTCCTCGTGGCCTAGCCGCCATCCCAGTGCTTCACTTTCCCAGTTCCGTGTGAGTTCTCCTATTTTTTCATCCATTTTTTTGTTGTTGCCAAGAACATACTACTCAGCTAGCTTGGCGGTCTGGAGACTGCAAACGTCGTGTAACCCAGTCCTCTTCTCATTTTTCTGGATGTGTAGGGTGCCTGCCGGCATGGATGCATTCATGCATGCCTAGCAACACGTGAAGTGAAGAGTAGTACCCAAAGTTTTAAATAGCGCGCTAAGCCTCTTAGCGACGGCTCAACTAAAAGCTGTGAAATGCTATAGCGCAGCTATAGCGTGCTAAGCAACACTTAGCGTTTCAGCATACATGAATAAAAATGAAAAAAATGAAAATGCAATCAGGCATCAATTTAACATTTACTTAGCAATTCACGATGTTGTAAGTTGTAATAATACACCAAGAGTCCATGAGCACAATTTTATCTAAACAAATCCACACCAATTTCATCTAGTCGTTCAATTCATCACGCAGTACAAATGTACAATCCATACATCAACCCATACTGCCATGGTCAGCGACATGATAAGCATACCTTCTGACGGATTTTGCTTGCACATGTTGGAGTGGAGGCCAAGCTCGTTGCCGGGAGTAGCAGCTGGGAGCTGATGAGCAGAGCCATGGGGCAAGGACGGTGGCCTGGGAGAGGACGGTGAACTGGGGAAAGTACGGCCGGGAGAGCCTGGTCAGCTGCCGGAGTCGCCGGTCGAGGCCGCCGCCATAGCTACTTGTTGGGAGGCCGCCGCCACGGTTCTTGAGAGGAGGAGGGACTACACTAGGGTTATCTTGAGAGGAGGGGTACTGGTTTTGGACTTTGGGCCGATTTGGGGCAGAAATATTTGGGCCGTGCGGGACGCTAATGCTATTTGAGGCTGGAATTTAGCGCTAAATGAGCATTTAGCGCGCTATTAGCGTGCTAACCGTTTTGACGTGAAATCATCGATCGCGTAGCGCAGCACCTTTTTTGCGGCTGTAGCGCCGCTATAGCGGCGCTATAGCGCGCTATTTAAATCTTTGGTAGTACCTCCAATGGAGTGCAATGCAAATGGTGAGGTCTGTAGTAGTAGCTGAAATAATCACCATGAATGAATAAATCATCGTAGTTATAATTAAGATGGCTGGGTTTTTGCCCACAGATAATATATGTACCACCTCAATGAGTGATTTGTGTCGTTTCGATGAGCAACCAGTTTCGGATGGCCTGTAATTAGTTATCTCATCAGTTATACTACTCACTTGATAAACTGTTTCTTTCGGATGTTTGTTTCAGCGAATGCTTCAGTAAAGATGGCTGTGCACAGGACCTGTGATGCAAAGACAAGGGGTTTGACCTCCTTTTTCCGAATAAAACAGTGAAGCCGAGTTGTATGGATTCACCATTAGCAGAAAAAAGTCTGTCTCCAAAAAGTAAACTTGCCAGCTACAGTGCCTCTACAGTGTCGCTACAGTGCACACATTGCTATACTGAAGGCAGTGCTAATTTTTCACGCCCAGGCCCAGGCCCCTCCGGCCTGGGTCCTGGATCCGCCACTGCTTGTAGTACGATATGGCCAATGTGGAGGCGAATTCGACGACGCGGAGGGAGATGGCCGGTCGGGGGGGGGGGGGGGGGGGGGCTGATAGGTTGGGAGGCGGACAATGTATCGTCATGAAGAGAGGGTATTGTGTGTGTGTGGGGGGGGGGGGGGGAGGGAGAGGGGTGCAGGAGGGTCCGATGGATGCCGCCTATCTGCTCCCGAAGTTACGGCGAAAAAATTCCGCCTAAATCTATCAACGTGGGATCTAGTTCCTAACATCTCATGGGGGAAGAACACAACGGTGAAAATGGTTCACAATTTGGATGCATGGTTCGAGTCATTTCATTTTCAAAAACCGAATCCAAAAAATTAAACACGTTCGTGCGGCCCTCCCATCTACCCCTGCACGAAAAAGTCTCACCAAAAACCTATGATGGAGACAAGTGCCGCACATGGCTCATGCCGTTTATTATCAGGGCATGGCCAATGCATAGCCTCATGGTGATGCCCCGTGTGCCATGTAGGATCGGATGTCAGGGAAAGTAGGTTCGGATAGGGAAGCGGGATCCTCTGCAAGAGGCAGGTGCTTGGGGACAAAAAGTGTGGTCGGTGTAAAAAGCTGAAAAAGTTGAAATGGAGAGTAAAGATGCATATGTATTAAAGTTTCTATTTTCTATTTCTTGATGAGGTCCACTAGTAGTAGCTTGCGTTGGGGAGAAAAAATCAATATAGTTGCCTCAAGCTACTTTTTTCTCATAGGGCATATGTATCCATATGCCATCATTGTTCATGCCCTCACGAGAAGCGATTGGGGCATCCCTTATTTATTTATTTAGGGAGAGAAGGCACCCTCATAGTGATTTGAAGAAAATTTCCATTTATTTTAGCAGTGGGCCAAAACGAGAGGAAGAAGTCGGCGGGGTGCCGCCGAAGCCCAGCACAACAGTCGAGGCCCAGCCCAGCCCAGAGCACCAACCAAGACCGACCGATTTTCCCTTTCCCTGCTCCTCCATTCCTCTCCTTCTCCTCCTGCCCTGCTCTGCCCTGCCGCCGTCGCCGTCAGCCGTCGCCGCCGCATCTCCTCCCCGCCGCCGCCTTCACGCTCCGATTCGTCCGCCCGCCGGTCAGGTACGCTCTCTCCGCTCCGCCCCGATTCACCCCTTCTTCCATCAGTACGACGAGATGTCCTAGGAGCAAGGGAGCTCAAGGCAGAACCAGGGCGCTTGCCCGTGGAGTGGATCCTTCCGCACCCCCAGTCCCGATCCCGTGTACGGCGTAGGCTCCCCGGACGCCAGGTGTTGGGTCACCCATAGAAAGCCCTCTGCTGTAGCCGAGCTCCATGGTCGTCCGCTCGAAAATTTTGGAGGGGGGAGGAGAGTAAGGTTTCAGTTGATACATGATATATTATTCCTGGTCTTATGATCCAACTGCGATCAGTACAGTATACTAGATAGTAATTGATGATCCTCATCCCGTGTCGCCATGTAGCTTGCACTCCATAAGTCTCCATAGCAGGGAAGGGGGAAGTAAATTGAATTGAACCCACCACCTGAAATCGCGTATCTACCAGGTTTCATTTTCGCGGCGTTGACGGTGGGGTGGGGGACTGTGTGTAAGCAGCTACCTCGATCTAGCTATATTATCTGAGCTCAATGTCAATTACAATGGCGGATTTGAATTCGTATGGTGGGAGGAACACGACGCTAACTGACCACACATGCCATCCTATCCTATCCACTCGGCCGAAGCCGTTCCTTCCGTCCTCCTTCTTACTTACAGAGAGAAGCGGTACTTATAGCCTTGCTCAGTTAACAAGCCCACTCAGGCCCAGCCACACGCGCGGGAGCCTTCTGGCTCCTCCTGGGCCTTGGTCCAGCTTCTTGGTCCTTGCCGCCCTGTCGCTCTTCAGGTCTTGCCGCTCCTGTCGATGTAGTACTGCTGACAATCCCCCTCCGACGAAAATCGGCTTGCCCCCAAGCCGGTGCGCGCGGAAATGTTTGCTTGAGCAGCTCCATGTCTTCCCAAGTTGCCATAGACTTGGACGAGCAACTCCATTTGACAAGAACTTGGACAACTGACTTGTCACCGCGAGAAACGATACGCTGCTCCAAAATTTTTGCTGGTACCTGCAGCCGTACATCAGGTGTGGGTAACATAGGCAATACCTGCTGGTCTGGCTTAAGGTGGCGCTTGAGGAGTGAGACATGAAAAACTGGGTGCACTCGACAATTTTCCGGCAATTCCAGCTTATACGCCACTTCGCCCACGCGAGCAAGTATCTGGAAGGGGCCAAAGTATTTAAAAGCCAGCTTATGGTTAGCACGAGGAGCAATGGACGACTGAATATATGGTTGCATCTTCAGGAAAACAGTGTCGCCTACAGCAAAAACCCGTTCAGTTCTCTTCTTATCAGCCTGAATTTTCATTCGTTGCTGGGCACGTAGTGAATGCTGTTTCACTGACTCCAGAACCACATGTCGATCTTCCAACCATTGGGTGATATCCGAGGTAGCAATGGCGTCAACAGGAGCAATACCAAAATAGCGTGGGGCGTGACCATAAACAATCTCAAAAGTAGAACGACCAGTAGAAGAATGCCAGTTTGAATTATACCACAACTCGCAAAGGGGGAGCCACTGAGACCAGCGATGGGGATGCGCACTGATGAAACAGCGAAGGTACCCTTCAATCTGCTGATTGACTCGTTCCGTTTGGCCATCAGTTTGAGGGTGCTGACCCGAGCTCATACGGAGTTTGATCCCTGTCTTGCTACAAAGTACCTTCCAGAAATTGCTAGTAAAAACTGGGTCACGATCCGAAACCAATGAAACAGGCAGTCCATGCAAGCGATATACTCGATCGAAGAAAGCTTCAGCAACAGTGCTAGCCGAGTAAGGATGCTTCAGAGCGATAAAATGACCATACTTGGATAACTTGTCGATAACCACCAAGATGCAGTTGAAACTGTTAGATGTAGGTAACCCCTCGATGAAATCAAGTGTCATCATTTCCCAGGGAGTAGCAGGAACATGCAATGGCTGAAGAAGGCCCGGGTATGGCACTCTCTCTGGTTTAGCAAGCTGACAAATCTCACACTGCTGTAGCATGGCTTTAATCATCTGCTTCATATTGGTCCAATGGAACAATTGACAAATCCTCCTGTAAGTGACCGGAAACCCTGAATGTCCACCCGCTGAACTCGCATGTAGATTACAAACAATCTTACGTTGAAGTTGAACATCCGAGCCCACCCAAATGCGATTCTTGTAACGCAACAAGCCCCCATGCAAGGAGAAATTGGGAACTGCAGCTGGATCAATGGACAATTTCTGAATAGTGTTCCTGCTGGCAGGATCTGAAATATAGCTGTTCATGATCTCCTGCAACCATGCCGGTTCAACAGTAGTAATGGAGTACAGCTCATCTCCATTGTGAGGCCGACGGGAAAGAGCATCAGCAACCTTGTTTTCAGCTCCCTTTCTGTAAACAATCCTGTAGTCCAATCCCATAAGTTTTGTTAGAGCCTTCTGCTGCCAAGGTGTATGCAAGCGTTGGTCTGACAGATTCACAAGCGCCCGTTGATCAGTGACAATAGTGAATTCTCTGAGTTGCAAATACGATCGCCACTGCTCAACAGCCAACAAAATGGCTAAGAACTCTTTTTCATACACAAATAAGGTCTGATTTCGAGGGCCAAGCGCCTTGCTAACAAATGCAAGCGGGTGGCCGTCCTGCATAAGCACAGCACCGATTCCACAATCACTAGCATCTGTTTCAATTATGAATTGTTTCTGGAAATTTGGTAATGCCAGGACAGGAGCACAAATCAATGACTGCTTCAAAGTGCGAAAAGCAGTGTCCTCAACTTCTGTCCAAATGAACAATGTACCCTTTCTCAGCAGATTAGTGAGAGGTTTAGCAATAATACCATATTGACGGATGAACTTCCTGTAATACCCTGCCAGCCCCAAAAAGCTCCTGACTTCCTTGACTGACACAGGTACGGGCCATTGATCAATTGCACTTATCTTATCAGGATCTGTGGCCACTCCATCCTTGCCAATGACATGGCCCAGATATTTAAGCTGCTGAGAAGCAAACTCACATTTGGAATATTTAACATACCACTGATCTCTTTTTAAGATAGCCAACACCTCTGCCACATGTTGCAAATGCAGTTCATAAGTCTTACTGAATACCAAAATGTCATCGAAAAAGACCAACACATATTTCCTGAGCCCTGGAGACAAACTGAAATTCATGGCTCCCTGAAATGTTGGTGGTGCTCCTGTCAGACCAAACCCCATAACAAGAAACTCAAAATGTCCATGATGGGTTTGAAATGCAGTCTTATACTCCTCTCCTGGTGCAAGTCTGATCTGATGGTACCCTGCTCTAAGATCAAGTTTGGTGAACCATTGTGCTCCATATAATTCATCCAACAATTCATCAATGACAGGCAGTGGGAATTTCCTCTTAAGTGTGAGAGCATTAAGATGTCGATAATCCACCACCAGACGCCAAGTGTGATCTTTCTTCTTAACCAGTAATATTGGGGAGGAAAAAGGACTCTGGCTTTTCCTGATTACCCCTGAATCCAACATTTCCTGTATCTGCTTCTCCACTTCATCCTTGAGTTCTGGAGCCAATCGATAAGGTCTGAGGGAAAATGGTCTTGCACCAGGGATAAGAGGAATGGTGTGATCACAGGCTCTCTTAGGAGGCAAACCTACTGGCACTGAGAAAATATCCTTATACTGATCAACCAGTTCCTGTATTTCAGGTAACAGAGTAGCTGCATTTTCATCAGTGATGAGAGATAGCTCAATGATAGTATAAGCAAACTCAACAGGTGCAGCCCCTTGCAAAGTTACTGTACTGCCAGCATAAGGAAAGGACATCCACTGTTGCTCCCAGTCAACAGTCATTGGGCTATGTTTAATAAGCCAATCCATGCCCAAGATTCCATCATAACAACTTAGAGGTAATATTCTGAGATTATGAGAAAATTGTGTGCCCTCAACCGACCACTGGCATTGGGGAATATGGCTGCTGCAGCTCATAACACCACCATTAGCTACCTGAACCTTGAGAAGGTTGCACTTAAGTACTCCATCCATTGTATTTGCAGATGAGGAGTCCAAAAATGAATGGGTACTGCCAGAATCCACCAAAAAGGTTTTCTGTTGCCCTTGTATGATGACCTGCAGTTGGAAAGCCTTGCTGGTAGCTGTCCTCCCTTCAGCAGCTGCAGAAATGGACATAAGGTTGACTTCCTCTTCACTGTCAGTTACAGAATCTTCAGCGACAGTACACTGGAAAAATTCCACCATTTCCTGAACAACGTGCAGCGAGACAGATTGTTTACACTGGTGATCCCTGCTCCATTTTTCCCCACACATAAAGCACAACCCCTTAGCCTTCCTGTAAGCTCTTAACGCACTCCACTTATCTTCACCTGTATTCTGTTTGTGAGGTTCAGAATTTTGCTTACGATCGTCCACTGTCCTTGCTCCTATTGGTTTGGCAGCAGTTATTGGAGAAGAGTAGGGTTGGCGCCTAGCTGAAGAATTTGGTTGTGGCAAACTGTTGGTCATGGTTTCATGCAATAGAGCCAACTCATAAGCAGCATCTAAATCCTGTGGTTGATGCAAGGCCACTAAAACTCTCACTGACGGCTGCAAACCATCAATAAACCTCGTGACATAATGAACAGATTCAGGAGTAGCCTCATATGCAGTTAATTGATCGTAAAGCTCAGCAAACTGTTCCACATATTCTTCCACTGTTCCCACTTGATGAATGCTGTGGAATTTGCGTACCAGGGCCTGATGCTGATTCCTGCCAAACCTACAATGCAACAGCCGGCAAAACTCCTCCCAAGTAGCTTCAGGGGCTCGGCGCTGAACAGACTCCAACCACCGCGCCGCAGGACCTTCAAACATGGTGGTTGAGAACTGTACCCATAGAGAACGCTGTGTCCCACACATCCTGAAGTAATCCTCACATCTGGACTGCCACAGCCTCGGGTTCGTGCCATCAAACCGAGGCAAATCGATGCGTGGGCCAAATCCGTATGCGTCAGTGCTCTCTCGATGAAATTCGGCGAAACGGGAACTGGATGCGGAACCATGGTCGGATATCATACCTCTGGCCGGTGGAGGAACATAAGGAACATGATCCTTTCCCCGATTTATCACGGCAGATCGATGCCCTTCTGTACCGGCCTCGCCGCCCCCCATTGTCTGCTGACTTGCCGATTGGTGACCACCCTGACCCTGGGACGCTGCCGGTGTAGGAGGCGAACGCTCGATGCCTGCGCGGAGCTCGTCGAGGTTGACTCCGATCGAGAGCTTGAGGTCGTCGATGCGCGACGTCAGATCGCTCACGATGGAGCGCATCGACTTCGCGGCTTCCTCGTCTTGACGCTTGAAGCGGACATCGAGGGACTCCGCCAAATCCGCCTTGAGGAACTCGTAGACCGCCTTCGTCGCCGGCGACAAGCTCTCCATGATTTCTCGACGGCGGCGTTCCGCAAACCTCGTCGCGTGTGGGTGGTGGCTAGGTACCCGCTGCGCCAGGATCTATAGCTCCGATGCCAATTGTAAGCAGCTACCTCGATCTAGCTATATTATCTGAGCTCAATGTCAATTACAATGGCGGATTTGAATTCGTATGGTGGGAGGAACACGACGCTAACTGGCCACACATGCCATCCTATCCTATCCACTCGGCCTAAGCCGTTCCTTCCGTCCTCCTTCTTACTTACAGAGAGAAGCGGTACTTATAGCCTTGCTCAGTTAACAAGCCCACTCAGGCCCAGCCACACGCGCGGGAGCCTTCTGGCTCCTCCTGGGCCTTGGTCCAGCTTCTTGGTCCTTGCCGCCCTGTCGCTCTTCAGGTCTTGCCGCTCCTGTCGATGTAGTACTGCTGACACTGTGCAATGCCAAGGCTCGGCTGATGTGGATAATATATCCATGAGATTTCAGGCCAAGGATCTAGTCCTGTTCTGCACAGAGTACAGACACTAAGCAGCCATGGAAGAAATCCATATGGTACTATTATGACTATATACACACCAAATGTTGTAACCTCTGGATAGTGCAACTTAAGTTCAGTACGACCGCTGTATCAGAATTCCAGTAAGCACTGCCACGATAAATTGCGCTGTGTGTCTTTCAAACACTTGTGCAGAGCGATGTATATAGGTTTTTTCCTTTTCAAGCTACATGTGCTGCATGGGAAGGGAGCTCCCTTTCCTGCACTCAGCTCAGGCAAAAAATAAAAATAAAATGGAGTTAAGCAGGGTCTACACTGTTGTGTTTGTTTCCTAAAAGATTTACCCAATATATCTCACACATGTCTGTAGAGAATAGTTTTGCAACAGCGTCTTCTTCTTTCCAACGGTTTTAGCTTGAATGGATCTCCCTGTGTCTCTTGTTTCTGGGATCAGTGCATCATTGTCTCCGCCAAGTCCTAGCACCAGGTAGACCAGTGGCGGAGCTAGCGTGTAGGCACGGTGAGCCGTGGCCCACCCAGAATTTGGAGAATTTTCTTTTTAGTATGTACTAATTTAGCCCAAAGGATTAGGTTGAATTTATTTTTTGAGGCGTGCACACCCTCCATTTCTTTCCTGGTTCCGCCACTGAGGTAGACAGGCCTTGGCGATTGTTCAGGTCCGATGTTCTAGTGCTCGCTAGAGTGCTTTGTATGGCTGAAGGATGCCTCGGTAGGCTGTCTTATGATGTACAGACAGTATTTGGTTCAGATGGGGAGGCTACTCGCCAGTAAGGCAGTAACCCCTATTTTCCCTTCTTGCTGTGACAGAAATTGTCAACTGCCGCAGAGCTACTGAATGCCAGACTGTATAAGCACCAGAGGGGAGTCAGATTGTAGTATAACACAAATCTCTACATCTTCAAACTGTCCCTGTGATGTGCAGTCTGAAAGTGTGTAGACTGTATTTTGAAGTGGTGCCTACATGTAATTTTCACATCTGTGCCCTGTGTTGAATTTGATACCGGCATGGGACCAGTCACTTGCCTCTCGAGTTGTCAGAGGAACATTTTTCATGGTTCGCACCTTGGATTGGTAACTACATGTAACATTTTCCACATTTTTGTCCTGCAGCAGCAGCAGCAACCTAGTCGTCGTCGTCGTTGATGGCAGGGTTCGGCAGCCTGGCGCCCAAGACGAAGAACCTGGTGGTGGCGGGCGGGCTGACGGGGTTCGTCTTCGGGGTGTACTACTACACCATGTGGGCGGTGGGCAGCACCGACGAGCTGCAGGTCACCATCGACAAGTTTGAGGAGCTGAAGAAGAAGGAGGAGGCCGCCTCCGCCAACGCAAGCGCCTCCACCCCGGGATCTTCATAAACAGACGCGCCCTTAACTTTGAAACTAGCTGCTGCCTCTCAACCTGCCCAGGACCATGGGTTTGGTTTGTATTGATAATAATGGGTGCTGTTAGTTAGATGGAGCATTTTCATTAATGGCATGGATGGAGCTTGGAGTTGATGATGCTTTTTGTTTGTGTGAATGGTAGCCGCTGTGTCTGGAAGTTAATGATATGATGATACCGCCTCCGCTTCAAAATATAAGGCGTATTGTTTCTGCCCCTCAGAAATCAGGCTTTTCGATGTTTGACCTTCAGGTTTGCAACGGATGGAGTAGTACCTTTTGGAGGCAGGGTCCTCTGGTTTGTGGTCCCTGCGTTGAAATATGTTGCCCGCCCCTCTCTCTCCATCAGTTCGGTCTTTTCGGTGGATGATGGTTCAATCGGTTGGAACATGAATGAATTCACTGTAATACACTGTGCATAACCAAATGGCCACCCACCTGATATCATCATCTCACGATAACCAAGCGGAGCTGCGTGTTTTAGTTTAGGGCATACGTTTGCCCCCCAAAAAAAAAGTTAAGGGCATACGAATTTACCGCTTTGCCGGTTGGACCGCACGCGTCCATCTAAAATCCAACGGCGAGGGAATATCCCGGGCGGATGGCCCTCCCGAGGTTGTTTCCGGAAAAAGGAAGGAAGGAGCCTCGTGTGATGATTGAGTGAAAGAAACTAAATCCAACGAGATTCCGCTTCCGTTTATTCGTTCGTTGGTTTTAACCGCCGCCAGACGATACAGACACGTACGTACGGCGAGAGAATAATAAACCAGGGAGCTAGCGGAATCGCCCACCGCCGGCCGTACGTGCGCGCCCGATCTCGCCGTCGCCGTCGAGGGCCGCGTGCTTGCTCCGGTGCTCGCTCGTTCGGCGGTGCTGCCCGCCTTGGCTTTGGCGGCATGGCGCTCGGCAACATCGCCGTCGTGCTCGGCTCCGGTGAGTTCCCGTGCTCACCCCTCAGCTGCGGTCCACATCTATCTACCATCCATGGTGCTCTCGCCGCCGGCGACTGTCGCGCCCTTCTGAAATCCGAATCTGTCTTGACGTCTGCTGCTCATGCTTAGGGTTTTAGCCAGCTAGCTTCCTGCTTAGGGTTTAACCCTAGACTAGAGCAGAGCCTTTCAGGGGACCCCCACTTTTCCCTTGCTTGGATCTACTTACTTACTTACTTCCAAGTAAAGCTTGCAACCTTTTTGTTTTGTTTTCCATGAGAATTGCAGCTTCTGTTCTTGCAAGGGACGCTAGCTAGATTATGTATCTATCTGTATATGAACAACCTGCCTTTAACCTTTATTAGGGAGCACCGTAGATTCTTCTGGCAAGTATACTAACGGATTGCAAAAACTTTCTTCTGCTGGCAGGATATCTCAGCACTATTCTTACAGGAGGCGACCCCAAGAAAGTCCCTATCATCGGGGACACGCTTGCCCATGTAATTATTAACTATACCGTCACTGAAAGTCAATTTGGCTCCTAGGAGCATATGCTCCCGGGGCGAAAAAAACATTTTGAAATGAAAAAAAAATCAAGACAAAATTTTTATGTGTACTTAGTCACATTCAAATGCTACCCGCAAATTTTGAGGCAAAAAAGGTTAAGCATTTTGGCTTGTGAAAAAAAAAAACAAATTGAACACGAAAAGTCACACCAAAATGTCACCCCAAATTTGTTTTTTTTCGGACAAAACACCGCCACTCCGTTTCGCATGAAAATTGTCATGCATGCTTGCGACACTAACACAAACATCTACAAAAAATTTCGGAATTTTTCGAAAACATTTAATATATTTTTCGCGTTACTGTTCATCCGGGTGCAAATGCACCCGGGAGCCAAAACGCCAGCCCCGTCACGTCACCCTTTCTCTACCTAAGCGCCTCAATTCTCAGCCGGGCGAGCATGCTCGGTCGGGTTGATTCGACTGTATTTATACACGCCGAGGCATGGTCGTGCGTGACACCTTTTGTATGTGCATTTGCTCCTACTGTAGTTTGTGAAGAATACCGGCAAGGCCGGGAAACACGACAGCGACGATCAAGTCATGTCTCAGGTTTGTTTGTTTGTTTGCTGTGGACGTGTTTGTTTTTCATGTACGCCAACTAATTCGGCCGGACACACTCTAAATAGATGCAGAGCGGTGCTTAACCCTGATAATCGTTTTCAGATCAACAATATCAGGGAGGAGTTACAGCGAGTCGCGCACCGCAGAGACGAGAATGCTACGGTTATTTCCGATACATCAGGTCAGTGCTCGCTTGTTTTCTTGTCTCGATTCTCAACCAAGTTGATTATATATGCAAATGTCTTATGTTGGATTCGATCTATCGTTTCATCATGCCCTTTAGCCGTACACGGTTATATATAAGATTTTGGCCCTCTAGTTTGTACAATTCTTAATTTTTGTTACTCCAGTCTGTACAATTCTGATCTGCATATGTGAATTCTTATCTGTATTTAATATGTGAAAATTATTATATCTAACCTTCTTTTTTTGTAGGGTCTGGTTCGTATACCATAACAGCAATTGTTGTTGCTGGGCTTATCGGCTACGCATACATCAGGTGGAAGGTAAACTCTCATTCTTTTAGGTGATCCAAGATTACGCAACACCGAGGCTGTAATACTATCCTAGATTATTCTAGTTGCAGGTCATTCTGCTTTTGAAGTCATATCCAGAATTGCTAATTCGCCATGCCAGTATCTAAAGTTCACGCATTAATTTACAGGGTTGGAAGATTTCTGACATGATGTGGGTGACGAAGCGCGGTCTGGCCGATGCCTGCGATGTTGTGGGTAAACAGTTAGATGATGTTTCAAATACAGTACAGGTAAGGTCTTTTTTTTTTTACTGATGTTGCACATCGATTGTTGTGCTGAACCATGCTATACATCCATCTTGACCTTTTTATCTTACATGAAAAACACACACATATATGTCCTCCATTCCAGGTTACCAAGAAGCATCTAGCTGGCAGGATCGACCGGGTCGATGCTAATCTAGACGAAACACAAGAAATAATCGAAGGGACAAGGGATGAGGTTGGAACATTCCTGCGGCATAAATATTCCCTTTTCTGGTTCTTTGCCATGGCGAAACGAAACAGCAATACTAAATTTATCGTCTTGTAGGTCGCAGTTATCCATGCGGATCTGAGCGCCTTTCAGAAGGAGCTGCAAGAAGTCAACCGTACGGTTGAAATATGGGTAGGTGCCTTGTACTGAAACATGTATACCTTGCTTACTGGAGCTACATATCACTCACGGGTGCACTTATTTATCTTGAATATGCAGGGGTTAAGGCTCTCTGGTATCGAGGACAGCCAGGTAATTACATGCCCATAATACACCCTTCCCCTTCCTCTAACCCACACCGGTTTTTCTTTACATGTTCCTGATATTATAGACTTTCAAACCTGTATCAGGATCGTACTGTGCGTGCAACTGAAGCCTTGGTTGGGTTCAGCCAACAACTGGAACATGGCCAGAATCCAAATATTCACCAGGCAAGTCGGCCTACCTTATGCAATTCCTTAGTGGCATGTTGCTCACATGATTCGCTACTGGTTCTGCATCAACTACTGTACTTCTAGGTTCTTGGTCTGAAGAGACATTTTCAATTTTCAGGTTTCATCGTTCCTTCCAGCTCTAGGATCCTCTTCAGAGAAAAACATTAAAATGGTAAACAAGACTAACCTTTGTTTTTGTATTCAAAGTAAAGGCTCTTTTCTTTTCCGGCTTTTGCCACCGGGAACCTAATTTATGTGTTTCTCGCTGCATGTTACTTTCCTGCAGTTGCCGCAGTCTCCTCTTGTATCTCTTCAAACGGTCGCATCAGTAGCCGAGCCTAGCGAGGACGAAAGCCAGGTTTGGTTTCAGTTTCCTAACATTGCAAACAATGACCCCTTTTACCGATGTGCTCTGTTTACACAAATCAAGTTTGTTTTGCTGCCTTGGATGATGATTTTAATTGGCTCTCCTTGCATTCCAGGAGAACCACAAGGTGTTGCCCTGGAGCGAAGGAAGCATGAGGTGGAAGCTACCTGGACTTGGGCTTAGCTTCATAAGGAGTTCATCTAATGTATAGATGATATTAATGGCATGAGCCGTAGAACTCTTAATGATTTTTCTTTTGGAAATGCTTATCTGTATATACAGCGAGATAACATTTGTTGCTGCAACTTGGATTTCACTTATTGTTATGTGTGGCCTTGTGTAAATAGGTATACTTGCAATAGGGGTCTTGATTATACATTTATACCATGGTAGAAGAGACAATCTTTCTTTGCCAAGAGAAAATGATAAACTCATGCCGTTCCATTTACACATGTAATCAACTTGTCAAGTTCCATGTTTGAGTGTTCGTCTCATTATTGCTAGTGACTTCTTTTACTGAGAGGATTTGTACTTCTGTCTCCTATTATACAACGGGCTGCTAAAATGAGGTCCAGTTTCTACGCGGATGACGCGGCCATCTTCTTAAACCCTGTCAAGGAGGAGCTCAGGGTGGTCTCGTGTTGCTGACGTTCTTTAGCGCTGTTTCTAGACTCAGGATTAATCTGGACAAGTGTGTTGCCTACCAGATTGGTTGCAATGGTGCTGACATATATGAGTGACATCCCCAAGGATTTTGGTGGTCAGATTGGGCAGCTGCCGTGCAAATACCTTGGCCTGCCGCTTGGGTATAGGAACCCGAGAAGAGTGGACTGTCAATTTTTATTGGACAGAATTTCAGGCAAGCTAAAACCTTGGAAGGGCAAGCTAATGTCGAGAGATGGTCGCCTCATGCTTGTTGTCGAGAGATGATATTTTTCTGCCAAGGGAAAATGATAAACTCCTGCCATTCCATTTGCACATGTAATCAATTTGTCAACTTCCAAGTTTGGATGTTCGTGTCATTCTTGTTAGTAACTTTTTTTACTAAGTTGATTTGTACTCCCTCCGATCCAAAATGAGTGTCATGAGGGAGTACATTTTTGACTACTCATTCAGGAACTTCACACCATGAAAGCATCTTTTTCATTTCTATTGAGTTGCTGGTCAGAGATTCTGCAGTGTAGCTAAAATGAGCTGGTTCCAATTACACACATATTTCATGTTGTTCTGCTCTTACTTTCTAGTCAAGTAATGGTACACATAGCATACGATGCATATTAAGTTCGTGTACTGCTGGAGGGATGATTTATTATTTGGATCATACAAGAGTGACCTACTTGTAAATCCAATTGCCATTCAACTACTCACTCATAAACTTCTCGTCATTCTCTTAGTGTGATCTCAATTCAACAAGAACACAATATTCCCCTTCACTTTGTTTTTGGCTACGAAAACATGATTAATAAGGCATGGTAAACAGATCTTGAATGACTTGCCCAACACGTATCCCATGCTCACAATTTATTTATTTTTCCTAAAAAGAGCTAACAAAGACGAGATGTATATATAGAAGTCCCACATATACTCCATTGTCTTAGGATGTCAAAGTGTGTGTGGTATGATTACAAATTTGCTTCTCTCCCTATCCACCAGCTCCGGTCTATCTAAAATATTGGAGGAAACCAAATACATATATCCTACCCTGCCTAATCCCTTTCCTCGTCTTGCTCTTCACTGGTACTAATCCATCCACCTTACCACTCTGATCATCGAGTCAGAGCTCGTGTCTATGCCACCAGACGATGTGGCAACGATGCCACACTTCGAAGTGGTATCCGCTGTTCAAACGCCGGATGAGCTGATGACCCACAAAGATGCGGCACTCAAACACCTGGTCTGCGGCAAGTGTGTTGTTGACTACTTTCAGGTCACGTTGCAACACATGCCTCGCTTCCAAGGAGGCGCCACACTTAGTTGGTATGATGACGAAGGCCAATAACGCCAAGGCGGTCCGCTTCGATCTCTCGAATGAGTTATCCAAGCTTCTTGATGTTGTTCGTGCAGTCGACGCGTGCGACAAAATCCATCCTAAGACCCCCTTTTGCTCTCCTTCTGGGCGTTGAGCCATTTTTGTTTATTTATATTCGGGCTTAGATGTTCTTGCCGTGATTGTATTTAGTCTTGTCATGCAATTGCTCTCGCTCAACTACTTATTCTAGAACTTCCCACCATGAAGGATTTGCTCTTTTCACTTGTATAGAATTACAGGTCATAGATTATGTTTGTCCTCTCACATGATAAAGAAATGGTAAACAGATACCTATCACGTGGATGATACCCTGTTCTTGAAAGGGAGCTGAAAACATAGCTGAAATGAGTGGGTTCCCGCAGTTCACACATCATGATGCAATGGGCTTGGAGTACTCTCTGTTATTTCATCTTAGTCAAGTGATTATACTAAGAACAGAACATACATATATAGAATGCATATTTTTATACTACTTGACAGTTGGTTACTCTGGATTATTCAAGACTAACCTATTTCCAAATGCAATTGCCGTTGAACTGTTCACTCATTCAGAAACTCCTCACCATTTTTTTTCATAAACTAACATGCAAGTAGGATGATCACATGATTCTGCAGCCCAGTCACATGATTAAAAAGACATGTTAAACATTTCTTGAATGGCTTTCTCAACACGTATCCCATGCTCGCCTATGCTATTACACCGTAGTCAAGTGAATAGAAGTAGCACAACATGCATATTAAGTTCTCTACTACTTTGAATAAGTTAGTTGCTTCGGATAAATCAGGCCAGGACTACGCCATTTGCAAATGTGATTGCCGCTCACCTACTCGCTCATTCAGAAACTTCTCACCGTTCTTTTAATACGAGCTCCCTCCAACTAAGCACAATATTTCCCTTTACTCAGTTTTTGTCAAGGGATCATAAACTAAACATGCACATAGGATGGTCACACGATTCTGTAGTCCAATCACATGGGATTAAAAAGACACGATACACAGTTTTTTGAATGACTTACTCAAAACATATCCCGTGCTCACAATTTATTTGTTTTCTTAGAAGGAGCCGATAAATACAGGAAACGCATAGAAGTTCTATATATACACCACTATCGTCTTAGGATGCCAAGAGAGTCAGTGTGATATGTTCTCGATTTGCTTCCCTCTTTTAGTCTTTATCCAGTTTCAGTCTATCTAAAATATTGGAGGAAAACAAATACATGTACCGGCCTCTCCTACCTAACCCATCTGTCAATCTTTCTCTTTGGTGGTACGAGTCCATCGGCCACGCCACTCCCTTTGGCGCGCCAGAGCTCATGCCTACGCCACCATACAACCTTACAATGTAGTCGAAGTCAGATGATGTCCATGCCGACCGGACGCCAGACGAGGTCACGGTTTGTCACGGTTATGACCTTCCGCACCTCGACTGCTGACGAGGAGAGTACAAAGATGTGTCGTGCAAACGCCAGGTCCGGGGTTAGTATCATTGGAAGCACCGTGCTTCGTTGATATGCGGATGGAGGCCAGCAACGCCAAGGTGGCCCGTTTTGATCTCTACAACGGGTCGCCCAAGCTCGGTGACGTTGTATGTGCAGCCGGCGTGTGCAACACGCCGACGGTCCTCATACTGGTTTCCACTTCCTTGATAGTGTGAAAAAAGTCTGTTTTGCTCCGTGTCAGTTTTCATTTAATTGGCTTCAATAAATTAACCAATGAGCTCACTATTTTTCAGTCCGAACATTACCGAGACATGCAGTAGCGTGCAGGTTCAGGTTGCGAATGAGTTTGGAAGTCAAATGTCTTGATTTATAGTGTGTGGGTTGGCACGCACAATGTGTGGATCGTGGTGTGTTTAGCTGAGTACTTTGTTATGTGTGTTCAACACTTCAACTGTGTGTTCGTATGTGCGTTCCTTCGTCATGTGTTGTGTTCGTCCAACCCTCTGCGTGTGTGGACACTGGACAGATTCCAGTACTATGATCTAAGGCTCCCCTTGATGGAAGCTATGGATCGGGTAGGCTTAGGGTTTGCGGTGGTTCACCTTCTCCTTGGCTTGAGGAGGCCGAACCAGAGGCCATGGTGGAGGGGAAACGGCGTAAGCGCGTGTGTACGTGGGTGGCGGCGGCAGTGGAGCTTCCCGTCGGCCTAGCGCAACCCTAGATCGGATTGGGGTGTCGGTGGGGTGGTGGTGCACGGTCAACCTCGTAATGCGTGCCCCGGCACCCCACCTCTTTATATTGCGCTGGCGACAGGGGCCCACCAACCAGATGCGGTTGGGCGCCCCCGATCAGGGCGCGAGTCAAGTGCATCGTCGAGCCGTTGGACTCGATCGGGGAGGAGATCAACCTAACATTCTCCCCCTTGATCTCATCTTTCCTTTTAACTTTGTACTTTTTTACTTTACTCGTTTCATCACAGATCAATACATAGAACATGTTTCATCGTCACAGCTCAATTGCCGATAGAATCAGACAGCTACAACATACCTCTATGTTCTGAAACAAATTATGTTCCTTTTGGGCCTCTCATGATCCAGGAATCATAAGCTTTCCCTTAACCCATGCCGGCTAAGTGTTCCTTGAACACATTGGGTGGTAAGCCTTTCGTAAGCGGATCCGTAAGCATATCCTTTGTCCTTATATGCTCGAGACTTATAGTATGATCCTGGATTTTATCTTTCACAACATAATACTTTATCTCTATT
This sequence comes from Elymus sibiricus, assembly GCA_039707655.1. Taxonomy (NCBI): domain Eukaryota; kingdom Viridiplantae; phylum Streptophyta; class Magnoliopsida; order Poales; family Poaceae; genus Elymus; species Elymus sibiricus. The sequence goes on along the minus strand of CM077664.1, from coordinate 17,304,424 downwards.
GTTTTGGCAGCATTACTCAACTTGTTGTTGTGAGCATACAATACTGCGGGCTGGTTGTTACAGTACATCTTTAGTGGTTTGTCAATACAATCTACCACTTTCAAGTCGGGTATAAATTTCTTTAACCATATCACCTGCCCCGTGGCCTCATAACATGCTATAAATTCTGCATACATCGTGGACGATGCAACTATTGACTGTTTGGAGCTTCTCCACGAAATAGCCCCTCCAGCGAGAGTGAACACGTATCCTGACGTGGATTTTCTATCATCTCTGTCTCCCGTAAAATCTGCGTCTGAATACCCTCTTATCTCTAGGGAATCAGATCTCCTGTATGTTAGCATGTGGGCCTTCGTGCCTTGCGCATAACGCAATGCTTTCTTTACCATCTTCCAGTGCTCTGTGCCTGGATTCTCTTGATATCTACCGAGTACCCTGGTGACAAAAGCTAAGTCAGGGCGAGTGCACACTTGTGCATACTGTAAACTTCCAACAGCCGAAGCATATGGTACTGCTTTCATTTGATCGATCTCGTACTGGTTCTTGGGACATTGGAATCTCCCAAAACTGTCGCCCTTGACTATAGGAGCAGGTGTGGCTTTACTCGCATGCATATTATACTTTTTAAGAACCTTTTCTAAATATGCCTTCTGCGATAGTCCTAAAACTCCATTTTTCCTATCTCGGTGAATTTCTATGCCCAAAACATATGATGCTTCACCAAGATCTGTTATATCAAAATTTGAGGATAAGAACTTCGTTGTCTCTTGTAGCAGACTAACATCACTGCTAGCAAGCAAGATATCATCCACATACAAGATTAGGAAAATATATTTCCCATTTTTAAACTTTGCATAAATGCAATTGTCCTCAACATTCTCTTTAAATCCAAAACTTTTAATTGTTTCATTAAACTTTAGATACCACTGTCTAGAGGCTTGCCTTAATCCATAAATAGATTTCTTCAGGCGTCATCCCATATCTTCCTTGCCTTCCATGATAAAACCCTTGGGTTGTTTCATGTAAACTTTTTCTTTTAAATCCCCGTTTAGAAATGCCGTCTTTACATCCATTTGATGTAGCTCTAAATCAAAATGCGCAACTAATGCCATTATGATTCTGAAGGAATCTTTACATGAGACTGGGGAAAATGTCTCATTGTAATCTATACATTCTCTTTGTGTAAATCCTTTTGCCACAAGTCGTGCTTTATACTTTTCTACATTCCCATTAGAGTCATACTTAGTTTTGTAGACCCATTTACAGCCTACTGTTTTGGCTCCTTTAGGGATATTCTCTAAGTCCCAAACATCTTTGGAACTCATCGATTTCATCTCGTCTTCCATTGCCTCCAGCCACTTTGATGAGTGAGGGCTTCTCATGGCTTCTTCATATGAAGTGGGATCACCTCCCATATGAACTATTTCTGTGTTATAAACTTTATAATCAGTAGAAATAGCTGACTTTTTGGGTCTTGTAGACCTTCTAAGGGCCTCACTCCTAGGATCATTCTGTGCCTCACCTTCCGGCACATCTTCTAAAAGTGGCTGCTGCACCTCCCTTTCATGCTCAACGACGGGTTCAGTCGGCTCCTGACGGACAGGTTCCGGATCTTCTCCCATAGTTGTCATGGGTGGAGTTACAACAGGTGCTTGCACCGCAACCTCAGGGATTGTCGGTGCAGGTACAACAGGTAGTGAGAAAAATGGCTCCTGAATCATCGGATTAGGTGCATGCACCCTCTTCTCCTCAAGATCAATTTTCCGAGCTACCATGCTCCCCCTCATCACTTCGTCCTCTAAGAAGACTGCATGTCTTGTTTCTACAAACTTTGTGTATCTCTCTGGACAGTAGAAACGAAAACCTTTTGATCTATCAGGATATCCAATGAAGTGGCAACTGACTGTTTTGGGATCTAACTTTGCAATATTTGGATTAAACACTTTGGCCTCAGCTGGACTCCCCCACACCCTTAAGTGTTGTAGGGAGGGCACTCTTCCTGTCCACAACTCGTACGGTGTTTTGGGCACCGACTTGCTTGGTACTCTATTGAGAATGTGAATGGCGGTTTTAAGCGCCTCCATCCATAATCCCAATGGCAAGGTGGAGTAACTCATCATGCTGCGCACCATATCCATTAGTGTACGGTTACGCCTTTCAGCTACTCCATTTTGCTGAGGCTCGCCCGGCATTGAATACTGGGCCACTATGCCAGTCTCCTGTAAGAACTTTGCAAAAGGTCCAGGGACTTGGCCATATGGAGTGTGCCGACCGTAGTACTCCCCCCCCACGGTCAGATCTTACTATCTTTATTCTTTTATCATGCTGATTTTCAACTTCAGCTTTGAATATCTTAAATTTATCCAACGCTTCAAATCTTTCTTTTATTGGATAAATATAACCATATCGGGAGTAATCATCTGTGAATGTTATGAACGAGTCATAGCCATCCACACTTTTCACAGGAAACGGTCCACAAATGTCAGTGTGAATGATTTCTAGTGTTCCTGTGCTACGGTTTGCACCCTTTTTGATTTGTTTTACATACTTTCCTTTAATGAAATCTATGCATTGCTCTATGTCTGAGAACTCTAATGGAAGAAGAATTTCATTTTTAACTAGTCTTTCTATTCTCCCCCTCGAAATATGGCCCAAGCGACAGTGCCATAATTTCGATGAGTCATGAGTTCTCTTTCTTTTCTTTTGTTCTTTATCCGACGCGGAAACATGCTCATTCACATTACACACAGAATGCACTTTTTCACGTAGTGATAATAAATAAAGCTCATCGTGTAGGAAAGCAACACCCACATGAGTATTATTAAACCATATGGCACACTTGCCATGTCCAAAGTGACATTCATAATGATATTTATCCAAACACGAAACACTAATTAAGTTTCTGTGACATGAAGGAACATATAAAACATCTCTAAGCAGAAGCGTGAATCCATCAGCTAACTCTAAAGAGATGTTGCCGACAGCTTCAACTTCTGCTTCAATTTCCATTTGCAACTTCAATGCATCTTTCGCTTCTTTGCATAGTCCGCGTCAAATGGAATCCCTGTAATGAATTTGCAACATGAACAGTTGCTCCTGAGTCAATCCACCAAGTAGATTTTGAAAACTGTGTATACAAGGATTCATTTACAAAGGAAACAACGTTGTTACCTCTCTTTGCCATTATTGACTTTAGCCAATCAGGGCAATCTTTCTTATAGTGCCCAGTCTTCTTACAATGGCGACATGTATCTTTGTCCACTGGGAAAGACTTTTGTTGATGCTGATATTGAGCTTTTCCATGTGGCTTTGAAGGGGAACCTTTGCCATTCTGATTGTAGTTCTTTTTCTTATTATCCTTCACATAGTTCAGAGAACCACCATGTGAGGTTTTAAGCCTTTCCTCTTCTTGCACACACATGGCTATAATCTTTTCAATGTCCCATTTTTCAGGCGACATGTTGTAGTTGACAACAAAGGTGTCAAACTCTTTTGGCAGTGAAGCCATAACCAGATGAACAAGGAGTGCAGGCTTGAGTTCCAAATCTGCATCCATGGGTTTAAGCTTTGCTGCCATATTGCTCATCCTGAGGATGTGCTCTCTTATGACATGTCCATCGCCTGTGTACTTTTCTGTCACCAGCTGCTCTAGCAACTGGGTAGCATATATCTTTGAAGAACCAGTGAACTGATTCTTTATCTTTTTAAGAAAACTCCCCTACGGAAGTACACTCTGCAATTGAGCCCACAATAGCATTCTCAATTGTGTTCTTTATGAAAGCCATGCACTTTTTATTGGCGGTGAGCCACTTTTGGTTTTCGAGGGTATATGACATCTCCACTGGAGCATGTTCCCTCTGCCTTTTCGCCCAAGCAGCATCATCATCTTTTGCACCTCTGACTGGCTCTGGTGGTTTGACCGGCTGTGGGGTGTCCACAACCCAGTCCACCTCAGCACAAACGAAGGCTAAGTCAACTTTCTTTCTCCACTCAGTGTAGTTATCGCCTCTGAGGGTTGGAACATCCTTGAGGCAACTCATCAAGTGAAAACCTCCTGAAACCACAATTAAGTGAGATCACAACAACAATTGCATGCATTAATCCAACGTTGGTCAAAATTAAACATACAACTGTTTATGCAATTAAAAATATATCACCGTTGGGCAAAAATAGAAATGAATACATCTTTTATAACAATAACAATTCATGATCATGTTATTAACAACGTTGGTCATAAAAAATAACAGGATCATAATTATTTTAGTAATCACTTTAACATGCTCTTTTAAATTTTAATTGCACTTTTGTTCTATTTATTTTTAAAAGAGCACTTTTATTTATTTGCAGCGGAAAACATGAATAAAAATTCATGAACTTTATACTTTTCAGAAGTATCTTTTTCACTTTTCTATTTTCTAAACAAATTTTCGTTGGATTAATTTGAATAGAAAAAACTATATAAAATTTGCCCAAAACCTGGACAAAAAACAGATAAAACGAAGAAAACAACAGCGCAGCCCGGCCTTGGCCCAGCACGCGCGGCTGCTGGCCGCGCGAGCCGGCCTCGCTTCGGCCTGGTCCGCTGACCTCAGCCCATTCTGCGCGCTGCTGCGGCCTCTCCCTCTTTCGGCCCAAAAGGCCCGCGCCGCGTTAGGGTTTCCATCACGGCCGTCCACTTTGATCGGACGATCCACCGCCGTTTTCGCTGGATCAAAAACCAGCCCCCCGGTCGAAACCCTGATCCAATTCTCCTCCTCGCCCCTTTCGTTTCTCTCCCGCAGGCGGCAACCCCGGCCACCGGCGAGGCTCTGTCCGGCCGCCGGCGACGGCATCGAAAGCCACCGCGCCGCGCGAGCCTCCTCTTCCTCCCTTCCCCCTCCTTTCCTCCAAGCACTCCTCCTGCTCGCGAGAGAGAGGCAAAGAGGTGCAGCAGAGCCCTCCTCTGTTCCCCTGTGCGCCCGATGGCGTCCTTCCGATGGAGTGGCGGCGCCCTCCCTGGCCCTCTTGCCGGCGTGCGCGAGCACCAGTTGGTGAACGCGCCGCTGCCAAGCGGCTCAGTGGGGGTGCCCTTTGCCCCGAAGGGGTTTGTTCTTCGTCCGACGCCTCGGCTTGCCGATGCGCGTCGAGATCGAGAGGAACGGCGCGGCCTCAGCGGCGGCGCACTTTGCCGGCGAGCCCGAGGTCCTCTCCGGTGAGTTCCTTTGCCCTGTCACTTTAGGGTTCTTCGGGGAGGGGAGATTTCCTTTGCGGGATTAGAACTCCCGTTTCCTTTTCCTACCAAAAAAACCTAAACCAATCTGGCTGATACCATTGATGGAAGCTATGGATCGGGTAGGCTTAGGGTTTGCGGTGGTTCACCTTCTCCTTGGCTTAAGGAGGCCGAACCAGAGGCCATGGTGGAGGGGAAACGGCGTAAGCGCGTGTGTACGTGGGCGGCGGCGGCAGTGGAGCTTCCCGTCGGCCTAGCGCAACCCTAGACCGGATTGGGGTGTCGGTGGGGTGGTGGTGCACGATCAACCTCGTAATGCGTGCCCCGGCACCCCACCTCTTTATATTGCGCTGGCGACAGGGGCCCACCAACCAGATGCGGTTGGGCGCCCCCGATCAGGGCGCGAGTCAAGTGCCCCGTCGAGCCGTTGGACTTGATCGGGGAGGAGATCAACCTAACACCCCTGAGACCAGTTACTTTTCTATTGATGAATCGATTACGAATGACAATTAATTAGTTGCAAGGGCAATGCAAGTTTTGCCATATGGGGAACGACTTGTGCTCATCGACACTGTCCTACTATCCTCCCTATGTTTATGCTAGCTTTCTTCAAAATACACAAGGGTGTGCGGAAATGAATGGATTACTATCGCCCAAGACTTGATTTTTGGCAAAGTGATGAATGTAAGAAGAAATATCAGCTTACAAAATGGAGTATAATTTACCGGCCAAAGGACTAGGATGGCCTCAGGGTAGAAGACCTTGAGATAAAGAACAAGTGCCTTCTAAGTAAATAGTTGTTCAAAATACTAATTGAGGAGGGTATGTGGCAAAGTTGCTATGAAACAAATATCTCCACTTGAAAACTTCATCTCAAGTGAAGACCAAACCAACTGATTGGTTCTCCTATAATAATCAGTTTAATAAAGAAGATTGTGTGTATCACTCATATGTAGAGGCAGGGAGTGCTCCCTCAGTTTCGATAGAAAAAAGGTTTGCCTTTGTGGAATATTAAATGCCCATGTGTTTATTGACTATGGCTTGTTTGTTGTGTTCCTTACTAGAGGATACTTCCGTGCCGTGGCCATCCAGTTCTTCTGACAGTGCCATCGCCATCGGTTGCTGAAGACGAATGGCAGGTTTCGTTCCATTTCAGTTTGACATCACACTTCCCATTGCGAACCCAATTCCCTTTGCTTTTGTATGAATCGAGTTCCCTTTGCTACTGCCAATGTTTTTAGTTCACTTTTCTATATTTTTTATGCATTCGATGATGATTTTAATTGGTTGCTCTTGCATTCCAGGAGAGCAATAGAACCAAGCCTCAAAGGGAACTTAAAACTTGTCTGAAATGAGTTGATTCTGATTTCACAAAAGACTAAACCATTCAAGACTAGCCTGTTTGCGAGTCCAAATGGCCGTCAGCTACTCAACTATTCAGGATCCTAGACATCATTTTAATGTGAATTCACACCAACCAAACCCAATACTTTTCTTTGCTTTGTTTTTGTCAAGAACTTGGAAACCAAACATGCAAAACACAATCACATGATCACGCAGCGTACTCATCACATAATAAAACACACATGATAAACTGTCCCTGGATGGTCTGCTCAACACATATTCCATTGCTCAACCCCCCCCCCCCCCCCCCCCCCAAAGACACTATTGGGTATAGAAGTCTATATATACCCCTGCCTTAGATGTAAAGGCAAGCATGATCTGAGCTCAAATTTGGTTATCCTTTTATCTAGCCTTCAAGAAGATCTGAAATATTGGAGAAAAACAAAAGGAGCATGGCAGCAATTATAGGGAGAAACGGAAGCAGAGAGTGGATGGAGTCGTGGTGTTCATGGGTGAGACTCCGGACGGAGGTGTTCGACGAGGCACAGAGGGTGAAGTTCTTGGGCGTTGTTCCGTTATAATTCTGCGCCAGGATAAGGGACCAAGGTGTCGTTTGTCTCAGCATTGATTTGTGATGTAGTACTATCAAAGAAGCTAGTGGGCTACCACGTGTCAGAAGAGCCACTGCTACCGGCGGCGTGGAGCAACATACTGCTGTCGAGCGGGATGGAGTGGTGTTAGCATAATTTTGAGTTATTGTCGAGTCCAGTTAGTTCTTGTCTGGAATAGAAAGGCCAATAGCGAGCAAAGTTGCTGGCTGATTGATTATATTAGCAAAAGCAACAATGTTTAGGCCGGTTTGGATTATGCTTTGCCGCATATGTCATTTTTCGGCGCGGCGGCTCGCAGAGGCGCCGCACAATGCTCCATCGCGTGGCGTGGAGAGAGTGAAACAGTTTTCTCTGTCGGCCCGCACGCACAACGGGCTGCATTTTTACACTGAACAGATATTTTAAATTTTAGGTACGTCTGATCGTTCGTTCCAGCTCGAGCATCCTCTCCAGAGAAAATCATTAGGAGGATCAAGACTCTGTCTTGTTCCGGCTTTAACACAGTTTGAATTCCTAATTCTCATTTGTTGACTGAGCAATTTTACGGTATAGTGGTACTCCATGAGATAAGATAGGTCAGGAGTACAAGGAAAATCTAGCCCGTTCGTTCACGGGGGATAGTTTAGAATTTTTTTTTTTAGTTTGCTCACGAAGGGTAAATTCCGACTTTGACGCTCTGCCTCCAATTCGGCAATTCCGAGATTGAGCTCACGACGCGGCCCTTCCTTTTTCATCTACCAACATACATGGTGAAGATATGATTCAATCATGAGAAAAGAAGGGATTTCAACCATTATGATTACGGTTATCAACTTACCCAAGTGAATACCTTGCTTAATACCATCACGCGGATGATATGATGTTCTTGAAACGGAGCTGAGAAGATAGCTAAAATGAATCACTTCTCGTGTTTCACACCTCTTACATGATGCAATGGACTTGGCGTGATGCTACATAGGAGAGAACTAGTATACCATGCATACTACTTTTTTCTACTTGGAAGATTGGAGATTAACCTAAACATGCAAGTAGGATGGTCAGATGATTCTGTAGTCCAGTCACATGATTAAATAAACATTTCTTGAATGACTTGCTCAACACATATCCCCTGATCACAACTGCTATGCACACGACACACTGTGCACGATTTGTGGACGACAACACAATCCAGCCGTCCATGCATGGCAAATCAGCGCTAGATGTGGCATCGTGCAAGTGTCGTGCGCACTAAGTCGTCATGTGCACAGCAATTTTGTTTATCCTTTTCTTCCTAAAAAGAGCTATCAAAGACAAGAGATGTATAGATGTCCTATATATACTCCACCGGTTTGGGATGTCAATGTGTATGAATTCAGATTTGCTCTCTCTCTACGCATTTTAAGTCCATCTAAAATATTGGAGGAAAACAAATACACGTATCTTCTCCAACCTAACCCCTCCGGCCATCTTGCTCTTTAGTGGTACAAGTCCATTCACCCCGCCACTCTCTTTGTGAAGCGGGTGCCCGTGTTTGCGCCATCGGACGATGAGTCAACGGTGTCGTAGTCCAAAGCTATAACCATTATTCACACCCATGAAACAGATGTGCTTTGGCTGTCGACGAGATCACGGTCATGACCTTTCACACCTTAACCATCGACGAGGAGAACAAAGACACGGCGTGCAAAACGCTTTCGAGGGGTGGTATGGAACCTGTGTTGCCAAACAACGTTCCCTGAATGGGTTGACGAAGAAATATACCAGTTCTCATATGATTGTTTTTCGCAATTGTAGTGGGATAAATTCCGGAAAGTTCAGTTAATCTCAACGTTCATCTTATATTTGTTTACAGAGAGAATATTTCAGAGTCTGTATTTTGGATATACAGAGAAAATGAGATATGCCGTTGACACGTGGTCCCAAATCCCACGTGTCGTGCTTTGTTTTAAAAAGAAAACTTTTTACCAAATCACTCGAAAAACAAATTCCCGATTGGTTTCTCTGCCGTTCCCCACGCGACAGATCCCCAGCCCCTGCCCTCGCCGCCGCCGCCGCCGCCGCCGCCGTGTAGGTGTTGCGCGCTGACGGCCACGCGCGGCAGGAGAGCTCGAGCAGATACGGAGGTCGGCGCGTTTCTCGAAGAGGCCGCCGTCGCAGCTCCGGCCGTCCGCGATAACCTGTACGGCGGAAAACTAGTCCGCCATCCGTCGCGGGGGGCCGCCGGCGAGGCAGAGCAGAGCTCCTGCGGTTGCAACCAGCAGGTTATTCATCCAATCTCTCCCCGTCAGTTAGTGCTCGTTCCTGGAGTAAATAGAACTTGGATGCAGAGAGGAATTTCTTTGCCTAGTGTTTGATTTGACTGCTAGCTGGATTGGGTGGAGAAGATTGCCTATAGTGATGTATACCAAGTATCTGATTACTAGCTGGTTTGGGTTGTGAACGTGGATTCAGGCTGTTGGAGGAAAGAGGGGAATTAGTATAGACAAACCTTGCAAAAATCCAGTGGGTTGGGTCAGCGGTAGATTAAATGCTTTGATCTGAGAATTGCTTTCTCTCATGGAACCCACCTGCTTTGATCTGTACATGCTTGATGTATTAAAAATGTTGTAGTTGGCGAGAAAATTGCTTCCGTGCTCAATTCGTTTAAGGACGAATCCTAGATTGCAGTGTATACGGGAGCTATATGCTTGTTTCCCACTTAGAGAGGTGCCTGACTTGCCAATTAGAAGAGATTCCTAAACTGCAGGGAAGCTTATACCTGGGTATTTCTAGTGAACTTTGTCCACCCCTTGCGCTGTTTTTTTTCTGCTTCCATTTTTCTGGTAAATTTTCAAGTTATTCTAGTTTAGTTGAAATGATTCAGTGTGTTACCTTTTGTATCTCAGTTTTTCTTAGTATTCTGAATTTTCTAACCCATTTCCGTAGTTTTATGTCCACATTTTTTCGGACTTCTTGGGAAATTCCTGATTGGACAAACCTCTGTCCTATTTGTCTCATGCCATTTACTTAAATTGAAATGGACAATCAGCAAAGCGAGATGGCAGAACCATGGCCACTGTATTCATCATCATCTCGTGGGAAAAAGAAGCGGCCACGCTCTCCTGAGGACAATGCGACAAGTTCACAAGGCAGAACTGAGGACAGCACAAGCCTTGGTTTGCTACTTTCTATGTTTAATTTATTCTCCTCTATTAGAGTAAATTACACACTGGTCACTAAACTTGCTCAAGTGTGTCAAATAGGTCATCATTCTCTTAATTTCCACATTTATGTCAAAGTTAAATCACCACCAGCACGCTACATCAGATAGACACTACGAGTCAGTGTAGTTATGCACGTAACCATGTTGTCTCTTTTACTTCCTTTTCAACGTTCAGGCCTGATAAACTCTGAAACTCATATGATGTATGATGTAGTTGTTCATTCAGTTATGTACTCCTAGAAATTTGGTTTCGTAGTAGATAGCACATGGCAGAAATTGGCCAGCTGCAACAAGTCAAGAGAGGCTTCATTTTTTTTTAAACAGAGATTGCTGAGAACAAAATGCTACATGTTGGGTCACCATCTACTACAGACGCCCTCTCTCATTCGCTTCCATTCCTTCTAGGACACCGCAGGTAGCGGAGGAAGGATTGCCATGGTTGATGTAGTAGGAAACAGAGTTGCACCACCACCGTTGGTATCTCCCATGGTTTCTACTGGTGGGATCGAGCGTCCGTAGTCGCCGCTGTTGTATGAGTGATTTATAGCGCCGGTTGATTAGCTTCTTTGGGGTGGGGCTGGAACAAGATTACATACAGAGAGGAATTAACAATGGACTATAGGCGTCCTGTGGCTTGCTGCGAAATTGGGAACATGATTAGAGACCCTGGATGGACACACTAGCTCGGGCACTGGAGATTTTATGGTTTTGGTGACCCAAATGTGCAAGTCAGGAGAGCGGGTACCTAGCTGACACCCTCAGAATAAGTCTAGTAACCTTTCAACATAATTTGCAACCTATTTTTAGATCACTTCTAGTTGTTGCATTAGACAGTCAACATCAAAGACATTATATTTTGTTAAGAAGATTCTACAAATTGTACGTGAAAAACCCTAAACCCTAAACCCTAAACCCTAAAGCTGTGAAGTTGTTTTAACATCTAGCAATTTTGATAATGCAGAGGACAACCTTATATTCAGTGATACTTTGATAGCTCTACAGTTGATGCGCACACAGTTCCCAAAGCTAGAGAAGGTATTTGCATGCTCTATTTTATTTCAATCTTGTCTGAACTTGGAAAACAATAATATCATAAATACATGTTTCATTTTGTTGCATTGGTTGAGTTTCAGTAGTTTAAACTGTTAATTAAATACATTGAACCACCTACTAGATACTTATTTTATGCAACTCACATGAATCATTTCCACAATACACAATGCTTATGTATGATGTGTGAATTTAGACTTTAGAAAAGGAAACAGTTATGTCTAGACCTTCAGTCAGCTCAGCTCTCTGATAGGGCATTCTTCGTGTCAGGACAGTATTCCTGTGCCACAAGGTGCCTGGAAAGCCAAAGTGCCTGTCAAGTGCTTCTTCTTCATCTGGTTAGCACTGCAGCACCATTGCTGGGACAGTTGACCAGCTTAAATGCCTGCAGCTGCCCAAACACGCCGAGACGGTGAACACTGCTCCTGGTTGAGGTAACTGGCAAATCATTTTAAGATGGATAGCTTGCCGCTCCAGATGAATTTGGTGGCTGTCTTGGTGGAAACCATTGCCAAAAGATTGTCGAAAAGTCCTGGACTCAATAGTGATTCTACAAATTTCGTCCATTTGGACTTTTGGAGAGAGGCACAACTAGGTGTTCTAGGGAGAGAGCCAGGAGCTTCAGATGATGGTCAACACATCAACGCAGAGGTGGAGTGACGGTTCATGCCTGCCAATTTTTTTTTTTTTTTGGGGGGGGGGGGGGGGGGGGGCTTCTTTGCCCACTGCTAAACTCTTGTTTTTTTATGTTTGCTCCTCCTCGCCTCCTCGTAATGGAAAGATGTGGCCAATACTCCATGTAATAATGAAAAAAACATGTTGCAATATGTTTAAGATGTTTATATAAATTCAGTGTTTCCTTTTATGATGGTGATTCAGTACCATTTCTGCACAAAATTTATCCTTTTCTTTTGTTTTCACTTGTAGGTTGTAACACAGCCTTTCATTTTACAGTCCCAATTGTATAGTAGCGTGAAGGACAGGACACAAGTTGATAGAGATTTGGAGGTTTTGTTCTGAACTTATGCAATAATTCTCTATGTGGACACCACTGTTGTAATGCAATGATAAGTTTGTGTTTTACCTTTGGATTCTTTTCTAGCCATTCTCGTGTTAAACTTTTGCTGATTATCATAGATGTATATTAAATTGCATCAGAGATAATTTTTCCTTGCTCTGATGAAACCTGAACATGGAAATACTTTTTGCAGTCACTGAAGAAAGACAGAGTACTCCGTGTATTCAAACTCAATACTGGGCAGGATGACCATGCAATCATGTTCATGGATGATTATCTGAAACAGGTATATGTTTTTCTTGTTTGACTTAAGTAGGTTCACTAGGTCTAGATGGTGTTAATGTAATGGAAGTTAAGAGGTGTCGTTTAGCTAATTCATCTTTTGTGATACTCCCATCCACCCAATCAGGCAAACAACCTATCCCATATACCTTGTTTAACCTCATTCAAGCCTATCCGTACCAAGCTGGATGGCCCTATTCCATATACCTTGTTTAACCAATCAAGCACACGCTAACTGTACTGCATATTTACCATCATAGGCATGTAGCTCATCTTTTGTTGATAACAAAGTTTTAGTCATAATGTGACAATTCATCACATTAACTTTACCTATTCGTACTACAAGTTTCAATGGATTTGTTTATCCTCTGTGTATGCAGATGGAATCTGCTGTCAGGAGGTCAAAGGGTAAAAACCAAGATGGTAGTGAAGTTTTTGAGTGGTTTGAGAAATATGTTCTGCATTCAAAATTGGATGTTAGCATAGATCACCTAGAGCTGGTAAGTTTCAGCCAGTTACTGGAGATAAGTGTTGATCCTCTGCAGAATTCTATCTTAACTTTTTCTCTAGAATAGGCCATTAGCAAATTTTAACTTCCGTGAAGCTCTGCGACGATCTATCGTGTGCACTTTGAGCTGACACTTTGTTTTAGACTTTTAGTACATTGTTTCTTAAGTAATACCTGGTAATAAATCATGAAATTGAACTGCTGTAATAAGGCTTTTCATGTCTTTTGCTTTTCATTGCAGTGTTCACTGCTATCACATGGGGGTGATGCAAGAGATAAACATATCACCCTATTGATGAATGCTGGTCTCCTAGTAAGTATTTTCTATTTTCCATGGGATCGTTATCAAGGGCATTTTTGTATTCACATGATCATGTCTCCAGTATGATTGGTTTCATGTTTACCAAAAAACTAATGGCTGCTTCTACGTGATGAGTTTATGTTCTTAAGCAATCGCGCTTACTGTTTGTGCCATGTTGAATTTTTGCAGACACGCCAACTAATAGATCCAAACATGTACTGGTTTTCTATTCCAAGTATTGGTCCTATCTTGAAAGGCCTATCCCAGGTTTGCACTTCTTGGCTTTTCTGTTCCTTGGTTCAAATCTCGTATTGTTAGTTAATCTTAAAGATGGTTCTAATAATTTTTATGAATATAAAGCTGATCTGCTGACTGAAGTATAATCAGAACATAAGAATAAATTGCGCTCTGTCCCTATGCCTGCAAGTTGGGTACATGTAGGTCCATGAAGTCATGTACTTGAAAATTGGACTTTTATGCCCACAAACTTGCATAGGTCGTGCAAATAGGTACAGAAGTGGTTTTCTAGCTGACATCGCATATTTATGGATGTTTATTCCTACATCTATCTGACCAATATTATCACATACTACCACCGTACCAAAATATAAGACGTTTTTGTAGTCTACTTTAGCCTACCGAACGATGTCTATACTTTGGAACCATGAACGATGTATTTCATGAATGCGCTCATCAGGTTATGGTAGTTTGAATCATCTTGTATTGGCTTTCCCGAGTTATTCTAAATGGGTTACTAACTGATTACTTACAGTTTTGATTTCTCTGTAAGCAGACATTGACAAATGTGGTTATGGTGAGCAGGGGAGGAAGGAAGTTCTTTCATTACTGAACCGTCGGAAGTACAAGGAGATGCTACTATCTTCACTGGAGAAGACGAGGTTGAGGTTATCACCTCTCGACGTGCGGTTCCACCTCCGCGATCTGATTGGGTCTGGTCACATAAAGACGGTTCAAACACCCACTGGCTTACTTGCTCGCGTGTCAACAGATTGATAGACACACTTAGCAGTTTCGGCTTCTTCGGAAAAGAACACCATTTTCCTACTGAGTCAGCAAAAAGTAGTCAGAGTTTATTTTATTGGTTCCTGCATTCTTTTAGGTCAATTAGTAGGGTGTATTGCTAAAAAGAAATTCTGAGAGGTATTCTGGTCTTGATCCGATTAATGCTGTATAGTAATGGCGATGAAATACTGGAAATTTTTACCTACCGAATGGATTGTTTCCTGTGATATGCATGGACACATATTGTTGAATTAAATTGCTCCAAATGGGTCTTAAGTTGGCAAATGAGCTGTGACCTTCTTTAGAGAAGATACAGCTTTATTCAGAACTGTAAGCATGTGGATTTTTGCAGCCCAAGCTTATGTGTAACATATGGAGTACCTGCCAGCCCCTTCCACGCTGGTTGAAAGAGAAGAAAACATAGAAAGAACCGAAAGAAGACAACAACCATTTTATTTGGAACTGATGTGCATTTGTACAACAAGAACCCATTTGCTATTAATACTGCCCCATTTTGTGCCTCACTTTCTTCAACGTTTTCTTCTAGATTTCTTTGCTATGATATGCTGATCTTGAAAGGGAGCCGAAAACTTAGCTTAAATCAGTCGATTTCCATTTCATTCATCTTTCATGATTCAAGCAATGGACATGGACAACTCTCTGTTTTTACTTCCCAGTCATGTGATGATAAGTATGAATAACAGAATATGCATATTAAGTTCTACTACATGAAGGTTGGTTACTCTGGGTCATTCATGATTAACCTATTTGCAGATGCAATTTTCGTCCAACCAGTCACTCATTCAGGAACTTCTTTCCATTCCTTTGATGTGAGTTCCCTCCAACCAAACATGACATTTCTTTCATTTGTTTCTGGCAAGAGATTGGAAACTAAACAATAACATGCATGTAGAATGGTCACATCATTCTCCTTCCTGAATGGCTCATTCAACACATATACCATGCTCACACAAATTATTTTTTGTCCTCCTAAAAAGAGCTAGTAACAAAGAGTAGAGATGAGTAGAAGTCTTATATATACCCATGCCTAAGGATGTCAAAGTGCGTGTGACATGAATTCAGATTTATTTTATCGTGTTTAGCTTTAGTCCATATAAAATATTGGAGGAAAACAAAAATGTGAGAGTCAAGGAGGTGAGGCGAAAATAAGCTGAAAGCAATCAACAATCTCTTATTTTGCTTTGCCCACTTGCAAAATTCGGCCTCCCCTTTTCGGAGGACTATACTCATAGTACTAGAATTGGGAGTTGCGAGGATGTTGCTACCTTCACTGGTGTAGGAGCAGTTGATGGTGAGTTGGTCATAAAGAGAGAACTAGATCATTCCATGAGTCCGACCCTGAATGGAAGTGATGTTTCCCAGAGCTGGTATAGGATAGAGCTTCTTTTCTAGCTTTTTCCTTGTTTTGTTTCCTTCTTTTTTTCCCTTTCTCCCTGTACTATACTTTGTTATTAATAGAAAATATACCGTAGAACAATTGTTCTACGATCAGGGCCTCAATGAAAAAGAGAAATGAGAAAGCAATGTCTGAAGATGCCTTGGGTGTGGCGGCTGCGGCGGCGGGGTGGCCGGATGTCTTGGGTGTGGACGGGAGAGGAGGGAAATGGCCGATGTGCCACCGATGGGCGGGCCAGCGGGAGGACAAGAGCGAGCGCCGCGCACGTCCGCGTCGACGCAAAGCCGGAAATTGGTCGCGGGCGGGCGAAAAACAGACAACTATCCGTTTGCGCCGGCGCATTGGACTGCGCTTTCTGTCCGTTTAGACCCAAACGGATGTGCGTGAACAAAATGCGTCGGCGCTTTGGAGTTGCCCTAGGTTTCCTAATAGCGTTTGGCCTGAATTCTAGTTTTGCCCTCCAGAAGGGCTGAACCAAACCAGACCGAAGTGGCAGTGGCACCATTCCATCGGGCAAGGGCAAAACCGGAATATTCCTTTTCCCTTTCGCCGCGCCGCGCCGTGCCGCCCACTAGGGTTTCCTCCTACTCCTCTCTGTCTCTCCACGCTGCCGTCACCCGCTCCCGCGGGGAGCCGATCCCACGCCTGAGCGCAGCCATGTCGATTGGCTCTCTCATCGCCTCCAGGTTCGCCAGGTCCGGCCACGCCCTCCCCGCCGCCGCCACGGCCATCTCTCAGGTCCCCCCCCCCCTCCAACTCTTGCTCCTTGCTCAAATGCAAATCTTCCTTACTGCTGGTTGATCTGAGTTGTTCCTTCTTTCTACCGCGCGGTCTGGTCTGGTCAGGCGCCCAGGGCCCGGCACGCCGCGTCTCCGCTGCTCTCGGGCTTCGGAGCAGTGACCCGTGCCTTCAGGTAACTACCATTACAAGCTCACAGTCCACCTCTCGCATTCCTTGCTCAACATTGAATCGAATGTATGCCCCAAGCTGCTGCTGTGTGCAGCTCAAGGCCTCTATGGAAGGGAGCGTTCGTCGACGCTTTCCTGCAAAGAATAAAGAAGAACAAGGAGAATCTGAACGGCAGGAAGATCTGGTCCCGCAGGTCTTCGATCCTGCCGGAGTTCGTCGGTTCCTCCGTGCTCATTTACAACGGCAAGACTCACGTCCGTTGCAAGATCAATGAAGGCAAGGTCGGCCATAAGCTTGGGGAGTTTGCTTTCACGCGGAGACGGAGGCCCCATCGGGCGATTACGGGGAAGGCCGGTCAAGGAAAGGGGAAGAAGTAGTAAGAAAAGGGAATGTGTGTCAAAGGTGAGGTTACGATATTGTTGTTAGAAATGAATTTGGATGTCAGCTTATATACTGCACAAACAAAGTTTACCTGCATTGTAAGGTTCTTTTGTTATCCTGAAATTTCCTTCCTTTAGTTGCGGGTGGAAATAATAAAAACATTCAGTTGGTGCTTACTTAATTGGGCGTTGTGGCACAACAATCTGTGTTGCTTGTATTTAGCTTCCAGCCTAACTTGTGAGAAATGATGGAACACACGACAAAAATAACCCACGTTGCCCACATCATGCCTGTGCTATCCTCATAGATCTTCGTGCGGCTATCTTTTAGCTATTAGTATGTTGTGGGCAGTTTCCAGTCTACATTTTGAAAATGGATGTCTTGGTTATATTGTAGACTCCAAACTGTATTCTTATTAGATTGTATATAATTTCATTACCATACCAAAAAGATGAAGTATGCAAAGATTGGTTGGGTAGATCACAAGCTATGGCAATCTGAATTCAACCTGTTCTCCTGTGCATTACTCTGTTTTTCTTCACTGTAGCCCATTTATCTTGTGGCACAATGCCAACCTCTGGACATGATTGAATTAAATTTTCGTGATAACAGTAAAGTTGTAGATTTGTTTGTACAGATAACTGATACAAAACTGTGAAGTGAACTTATATTATAAAAGAGGTGACGTGTCAAATCGTAGGAGCGTGTCTTTTATTTTCTTAGTTTGATAAGTGTTTTAAGTTGCTGTACCTTATAATTATAATTCTCAGGTTCTAGTGCCGCATGTCAGGTTTCATCTTTGTCGGCAAATCTTTGTCACATGGTTAAAGGCAGGTGACTGTGACGTTCAATATTTGTGATCAATATCCCAATTTTACTTCTCTTCTTGGGATTGGGTTAAAGTGAATTCTCCTTCCTGTGCAATTGAGTTGTGAATTGCGAGCTACATCTCTTTGTAAACTGTGTGTGATATGTCAGACTGTAGACAAAGGCTGAGCCACAATCTGAGCCAAGCCTGTTAAGCATCCGTGCTATGACATCTTATCTTGGTTAGAATCAGAATTGAATTGAGATGTATGGCCATAAATGAATGAGGTTGTTGTCGATGCTTATGAAATAAATACAGAAGCTTGGCTTGTTAAATGTGTTTTCATTATGGTTGCAAAGATCATGGGGCTTTCTGGGCAATGCTTACTTTTTGTCACTTGCCCAGCTCACTCTGTTCATAACTTTTCAGGTGGGTTTAAGGACGGTGGGATGAGGGCGTAGTTGAAGCACAAGCACTTGAACCACCTTAATTTTCTGGACTGCATTTTTTTCTTAGAAGAATAATTATAGCAGAATGGTTAGCTCATCTTACTTGAAGATTTTCCATGGACTCTGTTTACTCTGCTAGTGGTTCCAGCATAACTCTAGAGTACATCTATTCACTGAAGGCATTGCTCTTACATTTTTGTTGGCCTTACTGAGGTCTGATGCCACAACTTGCCAAGTGTCTTTACACCTGGTTCTATGAGTGATTGTAAGTTTTGCTTCAGAGGTAAGGTTGTTTTCAGCCAAATAGTGATGTGTATCTTGCTACAGTTCCCTTGCATGCAATAGGAGTATCTTGCTGATTGCCGCTTTGCATCGGCTAGGATGGTTGCTTTGGATTTTTTTTTTTTTTTGCATAATTAGCCCCTTTCGAGTCTGTATTAACAGACTTAGCCCCCTTAAGAATGTATCACAAAATTTAGCCGCTTGCGCCGACGGCGACGCGTGTCCTCTGTGGGCACCTGACAGATTTAGCCCCTTAAGAACATATCATAAAATTGGTGTTTGTTGCTTTGCGTCGGCTAGGATGATTGCCTTGTCCATCTGTAATATATGTATGTATCAATATATGTGAGTGGAGGTGTGGAGAGCGCATGTACTGTAACCCATGTCCAAGGCTACTGCAGCAGCAAGAGCGCACATCCAATCCAATCATCAGTGCATATACTAAAGCGGGAAGCATTCGATTTTTCTGTTTTTTTTTACTTTTTTTCGGCAACGTCCGTGTCAGTGAACAGTAACTAGCCATGGACAGCCAGCAAACAGTACTAGCACATTACTGTTCACTTTCGCCGCCATCAGCGACCATTAGAACGAACAGTAATCGGTTTGTGAACAGTAATCACGGACGAAAACGGTGCTTCGCCGATGAACAGTACCACGGATGACCAGCTCGCTTAAACAGTGTTCCGAAGAGTTTGATTTTTTTCCTTGCTTTGTTTTTAGCTTTCACCGGAAAAAAAATATGCAAGTTTTTTTAAAAACATTGGGATATTTTTTACACATCATTTCTCTCCTCTTCCTCCACCCTCGCGTCCTTATATAGAGAGTTAGGATTTAAAAATTTCTATACATCATTTCTCAACACCGGCGTACCGATACACAGCCGCCCCAATCGTCTCCTAATCCTTTCCGATGATAGTGTTGGCAGAGCACAAAAACAGTAGGCCGAAGTATATTTGCATGAACAGTAATCCCATGGGGAATTAGGTTCTAGACCGATTACTGCTCATTTTTACAGCGCAACAGCAGTTAAAAGTGCACTAACAAATACCCGAACAAAAACCGAAACATTATCCGAATAAGCTCAGAACTACTAACCAAAACAATAACATAAATAAATTCAAGACTACTAACCGAAACAATAACATAAATAAACCGAAACAACAACTCCGAATAACACGAAACAGTAAAACCAGTAAAATAGAACAACACCTGAATAAACCGAAAGCATTAACCCACACAAACCATAAAACTGAAACAGTAACCGAATTTTAAACCAAAACAATACACCTGAATAAACCAAAACAACTAAAAAAAAAGTAAAACAGCACTACGCATTCACATGAACAATAATTCATAAGAAATATTTAAAAAAAAATATCCAAAAAAATGGGACTCCTCCCTCGACCCGGAACAGTAAAACCAATGAAACGGAACAACACCGGAATAAACCAAAAACATTTACCCACCCGAACCATAAACCGAAACAGTATCTACTAACAAATACCCGAACAAAAACCGAACATTATCCCAAACAACTCAGGACTACTAACCGAAACAATACCCGAAATAAACTAAAACAACAACCCCGAATAACCCGGAGCAGTAAAACCAGTAAAATGGAACAACACCTAAATAAATCAAAAACATTAATCCACACGAACCATAAAACCGAAAAAGTAACCGAATTTTAAACCAGAACAAATACACTTGAATAAACCGGAACAAAAAAAAAGTAAAACAACACTACGCATTCACACGAACAGTAATCCAGAAGAAATATAAAAAAACCCAAAAAAACTGGGACTCCTCCTCCTCAACCCAGAACAGTAAAAATCAGTGCAACGGAACAATACCAGAATAAACCGAAAACATTAACCCACCCAAATCATAAACCGAAACAATACCTAAATTGTAACCCAGAATAATACACCCGAATAAACCGGAACAATAAAAACAGTAAACCAACACTATGCATTCACACGAACAGTAATCCAAAAGAAATAACAACAAAAATAAAAATATATGTTGTTTTCTTGCTTATTTCGATAAAATACAAATGAAATCGGTCACGGACGCGGCGTGCGCCGCGCTTTTTCAGCGCTAGTAAGGCCCTGTTTGTTTCAGCTTCGTTTGGATTAAAATCACCTATGGATTCGCTTCAGTGTCAAAGCTGATTCGCCACCAAAGTACACTTTGAGGTGCTTCAGGAAATTGCATTAAAAATGGCTCAAAACTAGATTCAGCTTCACTGGCAAAGCTGATTCCAAATAGCCGTTTGTTTCATATTCCAGATTCAGCTTCACTGGCAAAGTTGAAACAACCAGGGCCTAAGATACATAGCGGGAGAACTCGGGGTGCGAATTTTCAGCGGCCGAGCCACAGGCAGGCCGGTATCCTGGGCGTCGGTTTGGGCCTTGGGATGTGGATCCTGTCAGTGGGTGGCAGGCCTATGCAGTGAAATACAGACCACGATACGGCTAGGGGATGTGTAGGCGTATTGTGTGCGGCCCATCCCCAGCGGCTGTGCCCGCCCGTCGTTGCCTGGACCAAAATCAGGGCCCATGACCACTCGTTCGAAACAGCACAGGCGAAGGGATCCCATGCCAACCCATCCCCCCTGGCTTACCGTGTGGACTAACCAGAGCTCGTATTCCGGTGACTCTCCCTTGTCCTCGTTCCTATCCAGTCGCCCAGCCCCCCTCCCCTCTCTCTCTCTCATCTGTGCGGTGGTTACCGTCGGCGACCGCGCTCCCCTTCAGCCGTGGCCAGGAGACCGGGTGCAGCCTCAGTGCCTCACCCTCCCTCGGCTGCTGCGACCGAAGCGACGGCCGGAGCGCTCGTCCTCTTCCACTCCGGCGGCCAAACCACCCGGATCCCGCGCCATCTTCCACTCCGGCAGCGGAATCACCTCGAGTTTGCAGAACACCGGATCTGCTCAGGCGAGTCCTCGTCCACGGATCTGGCCGGGAAAAATAATTTTCTTCATTGTTTCGGTGAGGCTGGATCACACGTTCTGTACTTATGCTTTTTCTCCTTGCTGGTGTTCATCTGTTCTAGAGTTGCATGTTTTTGGCGATTTTAATTTTGTTACTTCTATTGCTTTGGCACGGCTGATTTGGCTGCATGGATGGATCGAGATGTATATCATTTGTGTTGATGAACCAGAATAGAGTGCTCTTTGATGCTTGTACTTCTGTACATATGCGATTTTCTTTTGCAGATCCGAATTTCTTGTTATGTTTTTTAGACGATGTATGTGACGGATAATCATGAGGAAGAAATGTTATTCATGCCCATGCGTATGTGCCAGATCGGCTTAATTTTTTCCAACATGTGTTTTTTTGGGGGTGCTAATTCATACAGTTTCAACTTTTTGCACTGCATGTGCTATTAGTATAGGATTATTCTTAATGAATGGTTCAAATTGAGATACTGTAATGATGAACGCTTTACAAGCTGTCCTATTGACAACTGTTGCTGTTTCATATGGATTTTGAAATGGTATAGTATAGGATTGACCACTAAATTTGTTTTAGTATGGGCCAGACTTTTGGTGGTATAGTATAGGATTTTTTGGTCCTGGATTCTGAAATCCCGATGAACTATGTGTCACTAAATTTAGGATAATTTAGAGTTCAGACTATAACTATGTCTCACTGAATTTATGATAATTTAGAGCTCAGACCAAACACATTCATCAACTGTTCGAATCAGATTTCAGAAATAATCTGGGACAGGATAATTTCAGTTGATTTAGGATTCACGCTGTTTATCTTTGTTCTGCTGGTTACCAGACTATAACTCATGTGGACTGGATGAACATACATCAGGTTTTAGGGTTCAGGCAATTTGTTTTGGTTTATTTATAATCAAACCCAAATAATCTGGCAATTTTCTGCAATCAGTGATACACCCGTGGTCATGCGTATCTGTTAGTCTACATTACGTATAGATTTTCTAGAGGCAAGCTGGTTGTGTTTAGGTTGTCAGTCAAGTAGCTTGAAAGCATGCCCATTGTCTATGCAAATTCACCAATGTAGCTACTGTATCTTGCAGGAAACTCTGTTATCACAACCTGATGTTCTACGAGCTAATGCGGATGCAAGGGAACCATTCAGCGGCGGCAAGCGACTCGCTTGAGGCAATCAAAAGGTCGTTTGTTGTTCTGTAAAACAGTTTGCCCTGTGTGGTATAGGCAATTGGAAATGCCATGTAACTGTTTTTCATTCAGTTTTAAGAACCTCCGCAAGATATTCAGTTTGGACCATGTGCAGGGTTAATTCAATGCAAATGCACTTTAATTCATGCAGCTCCCACCAATACATTTTTATCTTGACTACTGCAATCACTAGGATAGATAGGGGTACATGTTTTTGGCACCAGCAACACAATGTTGATGGAAATTCAGCGAGGAAATTTCAGTCTACATGCACAAACACTTCTACACTAATGCTGCAATGAACACTACCACTACAATGTTCTTCAGATAGCACCATCTTTGGCTGTCAGGGAGATGAGGTGCAGGAACAGGTGGAGCTTGTAGCTGGCTACCTTGCCGTTCTGGCACAGTCTTCCTCATAGAACACCTTGCCGACCGATAAAAAATAAACCTCGACGTCATCTGGCAGCTCGGCGACGAGGGAGATGGTGTTGCGCCTTGCTCGGTGTTCCTTCTCCGCAGAAGAACAGAGAGACTTGGGGCTCGGTGAGCTGGGTGGAGGGAGATGACAACAGGAGAGGGTTGATGTGAGGGCGTAGTAAATTCTCAGAGGTGACAGCCTGACAGGACGGGGGAAAGTGAACCACGATGCGCGGCGAAAAGCTGTTGCCCCAGAGCGGGCGCCTCGCGTAAAACTGCATTCGCTAACACAAAGCGACCATTTAGGCATGAATCGTGCCGCTCCGGCGTGATTAATCAAGACTAAACTGTTTGTTCTATCGCATAAACCATTCGCACTAAACATGTCGCTATGCTGTTTCGTGTAGAGCAGATAGAACTCAAGTGCCAAGTTAGTCGTACTGACTTTTAGGTATTTTTTGCCAAATCTGGCCTCTTACAGCGACTTCAGGCTCATGTGGCCCCTGGGCGAAACTAATTTGAAATCTGGCCCCTCAGGTCGGCGCCAAAGGGAACGGCGCCGAAGTTGTACATCTCGGCTCCGACCTGAGCGGCGCCGAGGTTGTGGGCCCTCCAGCACCACCGTTCCCCCGAACGGATGGCGTAACGGGTGACGTGGCAGTGAAGCTCGGCGCCAGAGACCTTGGCGCCGTCATCCTTAGAAAAATCGCAGCCTCGTTTTCGTCGTTCTGTGTGGGTACTGGAATAGGGGAACCGGGGGCGCCGAAGTGCACAAGCTCGGCGCCTTATTATACGGCGCCGTCGTTCTCATGTTCGGCGCCTAGTTACTCGGCGCCGAAGTTGCGAAGATCGGCGCCCTCTTTACTGGCGCCGAAGTACCATGCTGGAGACAAAGTTATTTTGGTTCAGCCCTGAAACAGCAGCATCATATATATCAACTCAACAGCAGCACATATATAATATCTTCAGCTCAACAGCAGCAGCATATATAATATCTCCAATCTCTTCAGCTCAACAACTAAAATGTTTAACAAACATCATCACAAAGAGTCCAAACATACAAGAAATGACCATCACGGCACACATACTTAGTTCGTAGACATAAAAAGTGTCGAAACAAAAGCCACAATACACATCACACATAGTTCAGCGCTTTCTTTTTGGCGCCGGTGCTCTCTTTCTGAGGGCATTTGAACCGGGGGTGGTCCTCTTCGGAGGCCCATGCTGCCTAGTTGTCCTACGAGGCTGAGTAGGCTGACTCGGCTCCGGTGCATCGAAGCACTGCGACAATATCATCTGATCATCTATGGAGTCGCCCGCCTCGTTGTCTACATAGTGATGGCTAGAAGATGTAGCTGATGGTTGGACATCAGCCAAGTCTCTAGCAGGAGCCCGGCATGCAAGCCTAGCAATGAGACGACGGGACCGGTGGACCAATTTCTAGAAAAAAGAACATAGTGAAAAGGTACATTATGCTGAATAACTACAACAACCAAACCAAACCAAAAAACCAAAACAGAAACAACAACCAAAACAGGTACATCATGGATAGTTCACCTCGAGGCATTGACGTAGAGTAGATTCGGCTTGTGGAGTTCCAGGATACACTCGCAGAGCGTCGCCAGCTTCGTTAATGCCTCGTAGGAGCTCCCTTGCCTGCAAAATAGGATAATCTCAAAGATAATGACCTACACATAAGATGTATTGAGAGTCGGTGTATAGAGAGGAAGTATCATTACCACGCGGTCTCGCACAGGCCCATACTGGATGTGTCTACCACCCAAGCGCACGTCATCGTCATACTCGTTGCCTTCATCGCCATCTGGAGGCTCATCCAGGCAGTCAACATCAGTCCACCTAGTCTTTAGATG
Source organism: Elymus sibiricus (assembly GCA_039707655.1). Taxonomy (NCBI): domain Eukaryota; kingdom Viridiplantae; phylum Streptophyta; class Magnoliopsida; order Poales; family Poaceae; genus Elymus; species Elymus sibiricus. Next base: position 17,279,201 of record CM077664.1, on the reverse strand, counting down.
CACTCGAGTCACTCCGTGCAGCCAACTAAGATGCTCTCCATAAGATGACTCACGATGCATTTGCATGTTGTAGATGTTCGGATTGTCTTCGAACTTATTCCAGACATCAATATACTCTTGGTGCTTGCACCTCCAGTCGGTAATCTTCTTGGCCTTTTGCCGATCAAGCCTAAAAACACACGAGTAAAAAGTGAGTAGTTCGTCATGAGCATATATCCTGAAAGACGAATAATAATCACTAGGTTTCTAGGGGTTACTTGTGCAACTCAATAGATGTCGATATAGTCTCCGGTGGTGATAGTTGAAGCTTCCCAAACTGCCTCGCCACTCGATGTGGTAGGTGGAACTCCACGGCATAGAAGCAAATGAGTGGGCATCTCACACCCCACATCCATATCTGGAAGAGCAGCACACAACCACCAATGTTCGACGTACCTGAACTCCTCCTGCAAGCCTCATCGAGCTGACGGTATAGGAAAGCTAGCCCCGCTGAGCCCTAACTATACCTCCCTGCCTCGTCCCAGTCTCGTAGTAGAGGGAGAAACATCCAAGAAGCAGAGCTACCCCCGGAGTCCGCGAAGAGCACAGTTCCGAAGACGTACAACACATAAGCCCGGGTGTAGCGCTCAATAGTAGGTACGTCAGCTCCGTCTGGAAGCTCGTGAAAGTGGTTGTGAAGCCAAGTGAACTTCAGCCCACCTGTCTTTGAACCCTTTTTATCTGGTATAGGATCCGGTGGCCTAACTCCAAGAAGCTCATCAACCATGTCCCTGTATTTTCCGGACTCAATTTTTCCAGTCACGGCCTCTCCTTTGATAGGCAAAGCGGTGATCATGGCCATGTCTTGAAGAGTGATGGTCATCTCCCCACTCGGAAGATGGAAAGAGTGTGTCTCCACATGCCATCGGTCAATAAGTGCTGTCAGGGCGGCGCCATTGTAGGTCGGCACCCCTCGCCTGGCCATGGTCACAAAAGCAATGAGCTTCGTCCTCCGCAAGTATGGTGTGTACCTCTCATCGTACTTCAAGACATCTTCTTTCAAGGAATGGCCACGTATCCGAAGGGCATGGAGTTCCTGCATTTGTTACTAAAAAATTAGTACTCCTTGTGTGTTGAACATAAAGGAATTGACATGAAAAATCAAAGCATACCGTGCCTTCGGCGATCATCCGACCTCGGTGGTCCTTCTCGTACTCCTCCTCAAGTAGACGGTAATGAGCCGCCATCCTGCAAAGACAAGGTATAAACTGAAATGATATCATGCATGCCAAATTGACAAACTTATAAGTTGAAATATAATAAATATGTTCGACAAATATAATAACCTTAGTTTTTCTGCCTAGTACTTCTGCCAATCTCCCAACTACCTTGGGACGACGGCGGGCACCTCTATAATGTCTAGTGCCTCGCGGACGCTTAGGACCTCTCCCCCTACCGCTTGATGAAGGGTTAGCAGCTGCAGATTCAGATATTGCTTCGTATGCGGCCTTTTGTTTCTTGCGTGCCTCACAACTAAACTTCTTCGTGTTCTTGTGACCTTCCTCGCCACATGCAGAACAACGGTTCTTCACAGTGTCCTCAACGAAATAATCGTCTGGCTGCGGTCGCGGTCGCTTCAAGGTTATCCCACCTTGAGCTCGGTCCATGTCCATCTTGAACCTCTTCGTCTGGCGTCGACCTTTTGTCTTAACCATTAATTCGCTATCCGGTAAATAAACTGCACCGTTGTACTTCGGCCATTGTGCCATGCCCAAGTAGGGCTCAAATCTAGCAACCCATGTGCTCCGAACGGCTGTCATATGGTAGAAGGGTGACAAACAAGTCGAGCTCCTTGCTTGAAGTGCCCGAGCACGACATGCTGTTATCATATGAGAGCATGGAAGATGAATTTGTAACGGCATTTGGCATGAGCACGAGGGAGGGGTGAGGACCACGGCATAACTGCGACCACCATATTGCTCACCACCACAAGTTGTGCCTCCTTGCTCAGAAACCTCATACTTCCACACCTCCTTGTCAAAACAATTAAATGTTTGGCCTTGCGACTTCCTTTCCTGGTATTCAAGCTCTTCCTCCACGGTCTTTGGCCATCTCTTACCTTCATTCCATAGGGCATCTGTTTCGTCCCTCCTCGTAACCCAATACTCGTTGCACTTCTCAAAAGTATAAGCTGCTATGGCTGTAACCGGCAACGCACGAATCCCTTTTAGAACTTTGTTGAATATCTCGGCCATGTTACTTGTCATGTGACCATACCGAACTCCATCCTCGTCGCACGCTTGTGACCATAGCCCTTTCTGCGGCAAATGGTCTTTCAGAAAAGCCTGTCCCTTCGCATTGGTCAAACCATACAACTCATCGTACATCTCCTGCAATACCTCCGGCTCATACACCATGCAAAGCCTACGGAGATATTCGCACAATTCCCTATTATGGCAAGCCCGGTAGAAATTAGCCGCAAAATGCCTAATGCACCAACGGTGCTTCACTAGGGGATGCCCGACAATTTCGTCCTTCACGGCATTCAATATCCCATGATGGCGGTCGGATATGACACAAACCACCCGTCCAGGGCCAACAACCTTAGTCCTAAGCAAGTACATGAACCAGCTCCAGTTGTTGTTGTCCTCCCCGATAACCAAAGCAAAGGCCAACGGGACCAATCGATTGTCTGCGTCGTAGGAGATCGCCACGAGCAGGGTGCCTTTAAACTTCCCTGTCAAGAATGTCCCATCAACAGACAGAAATGGCCGGCAATGCTTGAACGCTTCAACACAAGGGACGAAACACCAAAATGCTCGACCAAACACTGGGTACTTCACATTCTTCACAGTGCGGGACTTGCTTGGATGCGGCTCGACAACCTGCGTCATTCCAGGGTTGCGAAATGCCATCGCTGCCAACATCCTAGGTAGCCGTCCATACGCGTCCTCCCAATCACCGTAAGCCATCTTTAGAGCCATTTGTTTTGCCCTCCACGCCTTCCCATACTTCACATGATAGTCAAATATCAAGAATATGAACTTCACCAAAGCACCTGCTGAGAGGGTTGGCGTAGCTTTGATGGCTGTAGCACACCGGTGAGCAATAAAAGTGGATGTCAGTTGCCGGTGCTTGTCGCCAACGAGGATGGTGTCGCCGCAATTGTGGGGCCCTTCATAGCTACTTATCTTCCACCAACCACCAGAGGTCTTCCTAGCTCTGACCTTCCAAGGACAATCTTCCTTCTCGCACATCACAACATAACGCTTGTTTTTGTTGGACTTGAATACTATGTATGGTCGATGATGTTTTACGGCGTACTCTTCTAGCCAGATCTTCATGTGCAACATAGTCTTGAACTTCAAGCCTTTATATATCAAAGGTCGTCGCCGAGGTCGGTCTCGTGCTTCCTCCTCAGTGACGGGATTAGGCGGTTCCGGCCCAAATTCCCGCATGTTAGAGTCAGCTACAGCTAGGTGTGCATCCCTAACATCTCTGAACTCATGAATGCTCGGATGTCTGCCCCATACCTTAATAAATGCATCAATCTCCTCCTTGGTAAATTGGAACTCCGGACGGTCCTCGTCAGAGTCACACGCAAAAGCTTGATTATATCCCTCATCTTCAGGATTTTTTTCTTCAAATGTCTCTGGATCTCCATCAAGTTGGCTTGATGCCACGAGAGGTACACAAGGCGACGATGGAAACATGATTTCAGGGACGTCGACAAACTCTTCGTCGCTCCCCTCCAAGCTTCCTTTCCTCTCTTCAGAGTCTTCAGAGTCTTCTTTCTCGATGAAAGCTGACGCCCCACCGCAATGGTTGCGAGGTGGTGTAGCATCTTTTCGAAAGATGTTTGTCTCTCCACTACCTATGTTTGCAACCTTGACTTTCTCCTCGATGATCGCATGTGTATCTGTCAAAGCTAACATCGCAACACAAGGATTGTGTGGGGGCGTATCTTCGTTATCAACATTTGATGGCTGGCTTGGACCCACTTCATAGACGTTCGCACAACCACCATCATTGCATCTTTCAATAACCGAGGGGCACTCATTCAGATCGATGAGAAGTTGAGGCCTCACAACACCGATGACTTTGACGGCAACGACCACTAAAGATCTTATTTGGGACCCTTCAACAAGCTCCTTGTATAAATCCCACTCGTTGACGCCACTGATAGGTATCATCTGAGTAAACGACCGAAGGCCACACCCAGCATCGTATCTTCCTTCTAAAAGAACATCATCGCCAATGTCGTTCCAACCCAACACCTCTCTCAGCTTCACAACAACCTCATTGAAACTAGGACTATGCGGGAAGAACACAACTTGACTCGTCATGTCTACAAACTCCACACCGCTGCTCAAGGAGGTCACACGCCCTCCGTGATGAACATGAATTATCTTTGAGTAAGCCATCTATATTCATTATCAAACCAAATATAACTTTACCCATTAGCGCACAAATTATACAACAAACCACCTAAAAACATCTTAACAATAACATCACATAGTATACATAGCACCAATGATACATCCTAATATCTACATCACTTCATATATAGCAAATATCACTTCAAAATAATAGCAAAGTCACCAAACATCAACTTAAGCTAATATCATCTTAAATGCATTTGTTCTATGACAAATTAAAAAATTCTAATACATGGATTATGTTTATACCTTCAGTTCCAAAGAAAGTTGGGGTGGAGCTCGGGCGTCAACGGCGTAGGGTGGAACGAGGCCGACGTGCTGCCGGAGAAAAGGGCCGGGACGGAGTGCGGCGCAGAAGCCGGGAGGGGTGCGGGGGCGGAGGGCCGGAACCTCAACCGGCGACGTCCGTGGCGGATGGCCGGCTCGCCTTGCGCCGCCCCATGCCCGGCCGGTGGGGGATGGAGCTCGGGCGCGGTTCTGGCGGAGGAGGCACCCGCCGGTGGAGAGGTGAGCCGGCCGGCGACGCTCGATGGGTGGGTGGGAGGTTTGGCGGCGGCGGTGGCGGTGAATCGCGGGGCTTGGCGGCGACGGCGCTCTGTTTGGGGAATAACTCCCCGGGGTGAATCGATGCGGGATTTAACCCTAGCAATAGTTCGGCGCCATACTCTTCGGCGCCGATGTATACTAATTCGGCGCCGTATAAACTGGCGCCGAACATGCCACGTCACCCGTTACGCCATCCGTTCGGGGGAACGGTGGTGCTGGAGGGCCCACAACCTCGGCGCCGCTCAGGTCGGAGCCGAGATGTACAACTTCGGCGCCGTTCCCTTTGGCGCCGACCTGAGGGGCCAGATTTCAAATTAGTTTCGCCCAGGGGCCACATGAGCCTGAAGCCGCTGTAAGAGGCCAGATTTGGCAAAAAATACGACTTTTAGAGACAAAAAAATTGTAGCAGTGCTTCATTTGCTAATACCCACCGACCCTCGTATTAGCATGAAATAAATAAACTTGATTAGTGGGAGGTGACCTATTGGTGAACAAACTTGCGTCTTCGCTGGGCGAAAATGCTCCACGTCCACACTTGACCAACCGGTGGCCTCCGTTGGCCAAGAATCCTCCACGGCGTGCATGCATGCACAAGGACGCGTACGGGTCTTCAGCCCGTGACACTGTGCGTACATGTCAGACGCGGATCAGCAGCCTAGCTGCCTTTTGCATGTGAGTGGGACCAGCCGGGTTCAATACGGGGCAAAAACAAATCAAATACGTCTCATATACACTGGCCGCACGGATCCCCGTGGTGATGGAACGGCCGAGATTCCGGCTTGCCTGTGGCTCGGCCGTCATTGGCATTTTTCGGAGAACTCGGCCGTTCTCAGAGATTATGCGTCCTCGGCCGTTGGATCTGGTTATTGATGCGTTCCTGGCCGTTCGATCAAAAAGTGACACTGTGGATCGAAACAGGTGCCTCCAGCGCCAAATATCTCGTGCCACCGCCTGTTAATCCTGCGCCCCGTCGAGGGTATTTTCGGGATTTCATGTGTTGGGTCTGTGCGTGGTGTGCTGTGGATGGCTGGGGTGAGGAGCAGCGCCCGCGGTGAAACTAGCCGCCCATCTTTCACGCCCTCCTCGCGGTGAAACCTAGACGCCGCCGCCGCAATTCCTCCGCCCCCCGTGCTCCGTCTCCTCTCCTCCCCTCCCGTCGCCTACCTGCCCGGCCTCTTCTCCTCTTCGTCGAGGAGGGCGCGAAGCCGCTGCGCCTCTCTTCATCCATAGCCCCGTCTCCCGTCGCCGCACCACGTGCGAGGACGAGGAAGACACCGCCGCCGCTGCTCTCCCCGTCGAGCTCGCCGACATGAGAGTGAAGGCCGCTGCTCGCATCGCTGATCCGCAGAGAGGCGTCGGTGGGGGTCTCCATGGTTGCCGGCGACTGGACACCGCCACCGCTGTCGTTTCCGTCGCTGTCCTCGCCGCTGCCCCACAACACAGGTTTGTATGCCTAGCCCTCACCCCTGCTTATCTCGCCTCACTGATTCCTTCTTTCTTGCACTCAAGATTCGTTGGTGTCGTGCTCCCCCTGTTACTCAGCGCTTAGGAGAAGGAGAGGCATGGCCGCTACCAAAAAAACAGAAGAGGAAGAAGTGAGCTGCTGCTAACCCCCCGTGGCATGCTGCATCTCCAATCGGTGCTTGCGACAGGAGAACCACATCCCTGGCCTCTCCATGCCTCCCCAAGCAACGCCAACCTGTAGGCTACAACAGCAAGGTGAGGCCCCTACTCAGAAAAATAGGTTCGGGAGGTGTTTATCCTATGATTCAGTAACTTACATTATAATCTTATTTGTTTTCTTCTCATTGGGCATAGTCTCTTTAGGTTATTATAAAGGGAATTGTGTATGGTTGTTGACAATCCAGATTGTGGTCAGCTAAGAGGTTAGAATTACTCATGTAAATTTCCAGTTATATATAATATAAATAGTATAATATAACAGTAGTAGCCCCTGGAAAATTGTGCTTACTATTGCGTCTCCAGGTGTTATTTCACTCTTACTGCTTGGTGGAAGGACTGCACACTCAAGGTTCAGGATACCGCTGTTTATTATGACACCACCATTTGTGACATAAAAGAGGTACAGATCTCAGCAATCTTTTGAAAGAAACTTCCCTTATCATTTGGGGTGAGGCTGTAAGGACGAATAGGAATTGTTTCGAGGCTTTCGATAGAACTTTATGTGATGTACTGTCTGATGACAATCCTTTGCTTTGTGGATATTCCGTTTGGTAGTATGGTTGTAGTTCTCGGTGGGGACCTGAGACAAATATTGCCTGTTATCGAGGGAGGGACACGACCACTGATAGTCGATGCAACTATCACACTTTCGTCGTTGTGGCGGTTTATCTGACTATCCATTGACATGCACCTTTATGTCACTCATTGGACTGTCTATTCTCATTGGATTTTCCTCCTTGGGTAATCACCGGTTATATGGTTCATGTTCTGACTGCTGCTGTTTTCTTCTCCCCACGGTACTGTTGGCTGCTGTTCGGGTTGCTTTTCCAAGTTCTCATGGTTGCTCTTTCTCTGCCAGATGGAATTCAACGCTCTCTCTGAGCCTAAAGTTGGCACCGCTCATTGGACTGTCTATGTCTGTTTCACGACTGTGGCACCATTGTGGTGCAACGGATACTGGTGCTATTAAACATACTGATATGGTCTTGCTTGTCAATATGGTATTACTTATTTTCCTCTGCTTGGCAGTTCGTCTATTGCATATTACTTGTGCCTCATGCCAGTTGACAGAAATTGTGTTCTCCATCCATACAGGGAAACCACATCTATGCAGAGATTTCAGAGAAGGTTGTCCACCAGTTCATAGGTCTTATTTAAGAAATCATGGTATATGATCTTAGGAAGTTCTTTGTGCTCTCAAGGAAGTATCTATTCAGGCCTGTTGAGGGGATCTTGCATGATCAAGATCACTTCGTTCACTACTGATTTCATAAGGCCTGGCATTGAGCCAGATTTCCTGTTCTGTATGCTTTAACTCCGCTGGCTCAGCTCCCTGGCCCAACTGATATGCCTGAAAAGTTCACAGGTATTTCCCTACTACCCGTCCATCTGCCTATGCCTTTCTGTACTGCTGTTTACCATATATAGTAATTGTTTTTTTTTGGTTTATTCGTGTAAACGTGTTTGGGCTCATTTGTGGTGTATCAGAGGCTGTTCAGTACCATAGTGCAAGCAGGGCTGAGCCATCGACTAAGAGGCTCATATATCTCAAGGACCTCACATATGTGTACTGATATTTATGGCCGTATCACTTTTCCTTCGTCATAACAGTCTTATTTACTTTGCAGTTTATAGAGGCAAGCAAACCAGTGTGGTGCTCTGGGGTCAGATTGCCTTGGAGTTTGCTGCTGATGAAGTTATTGAACTGGGCAAGAAAGAACCGGTTGTTGCTATGTTTGTTGGGACGCTGTTCAAGAAATATGAAGGTAAGGCCATTTGTACGGATGCATTATTCCTGCCTGTATAGTTCAGGAATTAAAGTCTAAAGCTTGCTTTTCTAGGTCGTAGAGGAGTAACTGGAAGTGTTGCGTGTCGCTGGTACATTAATGAAGATTTGCAAACATAAAACGGTTCTGCAAAAGGTATGTTCCTTTGCATTGTTTGTCCTTCTCTTGCCTGTCTTCCTGACACCTGCTGATGGTTCTTTTCTACTATTATCCGGTTTACATGGTGCCCCACCGGTAATAGAACGAACCCATTTTCTAGGGCAGACTGCTGCCGAGGTCGATGCACAAGTCAATTTACAAACAAAAACAGTTCAGGAATTGCTGAACCTCGATTTGTTTGAAAACTGGGTAATCACATGCCTTACTCATGTTGGATGTTGCCAGGATATGAGACACAACACCCTTCGCTCCTATTGCTCATACATGCTTTTGTCTTCTCTATGTTGACAGGATGTCCACTTCTTCCGCACTTTCACCGTTACGAGGCTTAGTCCTACCCAGCGATGGTGGTTCTGTTCTTGTAGCATATTTCATAAGTTGTCAGCGCCGTGTGGAGCTGCGTATAAGTGCTCAGAACCTGACTGCAACGGGACGGATGCGTTTCCTAGGTATGCCTATACTGACATTTTTGTCTCCTCGCTGCCCTTGGGTTTCTCTCGTTGGTGCTCATCCACTCTAATATTGCAGGTACCGGATATATGCTACCCGTTCCATGATGATGGTCCTGAGGCCAAGTTTGTTTTGTTCGACACGGTCCAGTATTGCTTTGTCGTGTCGATCTCTAATAAGTGTTACCTAAATGAGCAAGAGGCACCGTCCTTCCAAGTTCACATGATTGATGCACTTCTAGGCCAGCAGCCTCATTCATTTGTATTCTATCGTAGTCCAGCAGCATCCAGGAGTGATTCATGTAGGTGTGCTGTTCCTCTTCTAGCTGATGGTGTCAGTGATACTTTGCAAGGAGATATGTCGCCTACACATGGACTTGCTGCTTGTCGGAAAACTGAAGACATCCCCACTCCGGGTTTGACTGCTACACCACCTCCTAAGGTAAAGATCCGGCTCCTTTCCTGTCAGTGATGTCCTATGGTCTGTCTCACCTGTGTGTTGGATTATGGATGCTCAAGAGATTTAGCCTTTGTTTTCTTTGTTCAGGGTGGACAGGAGACACCTCCTTTCCACAGTTTTAACGCCCACTTGAGGTCCTCAATTGTGATGATAGCCGGTGAGGTTTCTCCACCTACGCTCTGTTGACAGATTGATTATGCGTGGATATGAAATAGATGCTCTACTATGATTTTACTTCCTGTTTCTTTCCCTTTGCTTTTCTGTTGTCATGCCAATATGTCAATATTTAAAAGTAAGCTGGACTTCCATTTGGTATTATTTTGATGTCACAGTTGTTGTTCCAACCACTCTTGGCTGCAGCACTCGGCTCCCCTCCACGGCAGTCAACAACCGGTAGGTGGAGCACCGACACAGAGACGGAAGAGGAGGCCGAGCTCATGCATCATTCTTTCCGTATCGTTCGTAGGCTTCAGAAGATGCCAGTATAACTGTTGACAAAGGAACTAATGCTTGCAAAAGAAAAACTCATTTATTGTACACAACCTTTTTGTCCGCTTTACCTGTTTAGATATTTTAAAGTAAGAGACTTTAGAAGATGCCATATTTATTAACATTTTTTTATGGTGTCAGTGGCTACTTCCAGTGCCTGTTGTCCCTGATCAAGAGCAGGGACAATAGATCATGTATCCTTTGCTTCATGGGCTAATGTTCCAACTTCATTATCAATGATTCTTTGAGCAGCGAGGCACACACACCGTTTAGGTAAATAACTCTTGAGGTATTTCCTTGAATGACATAATGCAACAATTGCATTTTTGTTCTCGCCATCATTTTTCAGTGTCTTGCAATATTATTTGATTTCTTTCTCTCATAAACAGAGCACAAGTTGCCTCTTCTAATTAATCTGTGTTGTATATACATGGTGCAATGGTGTGTTTTTGTAGAATATTTACAGTCCCATGTTTTGTTTTCTGCATTACTTTGTTGTTCTCTAAGCTCTACCAATAGTGAGACCAAATTCTTTTCGGTATATTCCTTGCATAAATATCTACCTGGACCCGGCAATTGCCAAATGTTAATATGATGGTAGAAATCCAGCAATATTGATTGTTATGCACGTGAGACTTATTGGAGCATAGTTATACATCCAAACCATTTGCATTATGTCAAGTACCCCACCTTAAGCCTTCAAGTGGATAAAAAAACAGTTGAGTCTTCCTCATGATATTGCTTCTATACACATGTTCTTTGAAACTGTAGCTATTTTGTGATGCACCTGTGTTATTTCCCCGTTTTTGGACATGCTGACCCTGTGCAATGCTTATGTAACGGAAAACTGATGGTCTCATAGTCCTTTAGAGATCCAAAACTATATAACTGAAAACTGATGTTCTAACGGTGCCACTTCCTTTTTGCAGTACTATTGCTGAGCCAATTGATGCTAGGTGTGCTCGAAGATGTTTCACTCCGTGGATCGATAGAGTACGATGGTGAGATCATTTATTTTCTTGGGTTGCACCAATCTGTGATGTTGAGGATGATTGCTACCCTGGCATGTGCAAACTATACAGGAGTAGGCAGTAGTGCATGGAAATAATAAAAATACATCATGTGTGTGTGCAGGACACATGCCCATGATTCATAATGATTTGCGACAGTCTTAGAAGAAATTTCCCATTGTTGTTCATTCCCTATTGAGTGTTGTTTGCAAATTTCATCCGTTGGTGAAACGAACATGTACTCTTCTTTGTTTTAGTGCTCTGTTTCCCTACTTTTGTGGCAGAGAATGGTGTGCCTTCGTATACAATAAATGTTCTCTACTCTTGCAACCCATGTATTATTATTGTTATTATTGCCATCTACTTATGTAGAATGATGAGATGTGATCATGCACTTGCGTTATCCAATTTCTTACAGCTAATTAGGTAAGTTCAGTTGTAGTGGAGTTGATATCATCCCTTTTACATTATGTAGATTGTTTGGTGTTCAAGATAAAATCATGCTGTTTTTTTTCTTCTCATGTGAATGTGAAGGACCTGATGCATGTTTCTGTGCTCACTGATTCTCTTTTGTCCCTGACCATTATGAACTTATAGCATTTCAGATAGACATAATTAATTTTTCCCATTCAGATATCATATGCGTTGCCTATTTACCAATGCTACTGTTTGTGGTCTCATGCCTCTCTGGCATGATTCTCCCAATCTGAAAGAGGTAGAGAAACTGTTGGCAGAAGAGAGGGCCTAACCTGAGGTAGAGATAGACAGTGGCAGCTGGGAGGAACTCCTTCACGTTAGGTTTAGAACTCTGTGGTAGAGGCACCTTATATAGGACAGGAACTGGGCTGGGCCAGATGGGCCACAACATAGAACAAGAAGACAGCCCAACAGGCCAAACAACAGACTCTCCAACAGTTATCCAACACTCCCCCTCAAGATGGGTGATAAATGTCAATCATCCCCATCTTGGCACAGGCAAGATTGCACTCCTTTGTTCCCAGCCCTTTTGTTAAACAGTCTGCCACTTGTTGTCCTGATCTCGCATAAGCCAATGAGATAATCCTTGCATCAATCTTTTCTTTAATAAAGAACCTGTCTATCTCCACATGTTTAGTTCGCTCATGCTGGACAGGGTTGTTTGCTATGTTTATGGCAGACATATTATCACACCACACCTTCAAGCTTCCTTGCCTTAAAATTTTCAGCTCTCTTAGAAGGTTTCGTACCCACAACATTTCACTCAGGCCCTGTGACATAGCTCTATACTCTGCTTCGGCTGTTGATTTCGAGACAACAGATTGTTTCTTGCTTCTCCATGACACCAAGTTTCCTCCAACAAAAACACAATACCCTGAAGTGGATCTTCGATCATCTAAGCAGCTAGCCCAATCTGCATCACAATATCCATCTATATTTAGGTGTCCATTACTTTTAAACCACAATCCTTTTCCCGGAGTGCCCTTCAAGTATCTCAAGATTCTTTGAGCTGCTTCCAAGTGTCCATCCCTAGGGTCATGCATATAGCGACTCACTACACTCACTGCATATGATATATCTGGTCTTGTGTGGCATAAGTAGATTAGTCTTCCAACAAGTCTTTGGTATTTCTCCTTGTCTATGGGTTCTCCAGACTCTGCTGTGACTTTATTATTTTGGTCAATAGGTGTTGAAACCACTCGACACCCCAGCATGCCCATATTATCTAAGAGATCCAAGGTATACTTTCTTTGAGATAGTGATATCCCTTTTGACGATCTTGCAACTTCTATTCCAAGGAAGTATTTGAGTTTTCCCAAATTTTTCACCTCAAATGCTTGACTCAAGCATTCTTTCAGTTTTGCGATTTCCACATCATCATCTCCCGTGATAATAATATCATCAACATACACCGCAAGCATAGTGATTTTCTGTTCAAAATGCCTGTAAAATAAGGTATGATCTCCATTGCATTGACCATATCCCATGCCACACACCACTCGTCTAAACCTATCAAACCAGGCCCGTGGGGATTGTTTGAGTCCATATAGCGATTTCTTTAGTTTGCATACCTTCCCTTTAGTTTCAGGTGTGGCAAATCCTGGTGGCATCTCCATATACACCTCTTCCTGAAGATCACCATGCAAAAAGGCATTTTTGACATCAAGTTGATGCAAGGGCCATCCGAAATTTGCTGCACAAGAGATTAATATTCTAACAGTGCTCATTTTTGCCACTGGTGCAAAGGTCTCATCGTAATCGATGCCATAAGTCTGACTATATCCTCTTGCCACAAGTCTTGCCTTATATCTCTCCACTTTTCCTTCTGCATTTTGTTTTACTGTATAGATCCACTTGCAGCCTACCGCATTTTTTCCTTTTGGGAGATATGTTAACTCCCATGTTTTAGTCTTCCTCAAAGCCTCTAATTCTTCCATCATCGCATTGCACCATCTTGGGTCCAACTTGGCTGTCTTCCAATCCTTAGGAATAGACACAGCTTGCAGTGAAGCAACAAAAGCCCGAAATGAGGCTGACAACGCCTTGTAGGAGATATAATTTCCTATGTCATAGTCATCATAACTATGTCGCTTTATGGGCTCAAGTTTCCTTATCCCTTTTCTTATTGCAATTGGCAAATCTAGGCTATTATTTGATTCAGTCTGAGATTGATTTTTTTTAGCAGAATCTACACTTGTGCTCCCTTGGTTTTCATGTTCAGTGGGTTGCTCCCCCTGTCCCTGATCTTGTTCAGTGGGTTGTTCCTCCTGCTGATCAACTTGTTCCCTTTGAACTTGTCTTCTGGAGTACACAAGTGGATTCTGCAGCCGTCTTTGTGGTGTAGGTGTACCAAGAATTGCAGGAATCTCCGCAACAATAGGAATTTGTTGATGTTGCTGTTGGTCACCACCTTGCTGCTGTTCACCTTGCTGTTGTTCACCAATTTGTTGATGTTGCTGTTGGTCACCACCTTGCTGCTGTTCACCACCCTGCTGTTCACCTTGCTGCTGTTCGTTTCCAATCTGCTTCCCCCCCTCTTGAGCATCACCAAAATGGTCAAGCCCCTGGAACAAGCCACTGAGATCACTCTCACCGCCATAAAAAGGTTTTGACTCGCGAAACGTAACATCCATGCTGACAAATGTCCTCCTATCGGTAGGACTCCAACACTTGTAACCCTTCTGTCTGGAGGAATAGCCAATAAAAATGCACTTGATAGCCCGGTGATCTAGCTTGCCAACAGATGGCCTGTGATCCCTTACAAAGCATGTACAGCCAAAGAGTTTGGGTGGAACAACAAAGTCATTGTTATTTAGAAGGAGTTGGCATGGAGATTGCATACCTAGAATCTTTGAAGGCATTCTGTTGATCAAATACGTAGCAGTCATAACTGCCTCACTCCATAAGAATTTGGGAACATTCATGGTAAACATAAGGGACCGAGCCACTTCAAGAATGTGCCTATTCTTCCGCTCAGCAACTCCATTCTGGGGAGAGGTATCAGGACATGAAGTCTGGTGCAGTATACCTTGTGAAGATAAGAAAGCAGCAAAAAGGTTGTTGAGATATTCAGTACCATTATCAGTTCTGATCACTTGCACCTGAACATTGAATTGGTTTTTCACATAGGCACAAAAACTCTGAAAACAAGTGAACACTTCATCTTTGTGACGCATAAGATAGATCCAAGTCATTCTGGAATAGCAATCAATAAAAGTCACAAAGTATTTCATGCCACTTACTGATACAACAGGACACGTCCATACATCAGAGTGCACTAACACAAACGGGGATACACTTCTGATCCCTCTACTAACATAAGAGGTTCTTGTATGCTTAGCATATTCGCAAGCATCACAACATAATTTGGTTTTGTCCACTCCATCCATTACATCAGGAAAAACTCGAAACATTTTATCAAACGCCATGTGGCCCATTCGACAATGATGAACCAGTGCCATACTCTCCTTTCCTCCAACAATCGCAGCAAGCACAGAACTCGCCTCATGGCCCATCTTGTCACGATCCATGTGCCAAAGACCTCTATGCCTGGTTGCAGTCCCAATCTTCTTGCTGCTCTCCCTCTCCTGAATTAAACACATATATCTATCAACTGTTATACGGTAGTCCTGCTGATCAATTAAGGCACTTAGAGACAACAGATTTACAGGAAAAGCAGGAACATGTAGAACTGATGACAATTTTATGTTGGGTGTACATTGCACCGACCCCTCCCCTTTTATAGATTGTGCTGTGCCATCTGCTGTTTGGATAGTGCCTCTATGTGTGGGAGGATACTGAATATAAGAGTCAAACTCACTAATATTCCCAATGACATGTTTGGATGCTCCAGAATCAAGAATCCAATCTGAATTAACATTATGAGTGGCTATAGACACTCTATCAATATTACCTTCATCTTTGTAGACATAGTGAGCAAAGTTCCCAAAGGTTGCTTCATTTTGTCCTTCTTCCTTTGATTGTCCCTGAGAGGTACTGGTTGTTGGCACTGAAGCTGCGGCCAATTGTGCCTTGGGTGATGCAGCTTGCTGCTGTCCACCACCTCTGCCATACTGATGTCCATATGGCTGTCCACCACCTCTGCCATATTGCTGTCCACCACCTCTGCCATACTGCTGTCCATATGGCTGTCCACCACCTCTGCCATATTGCTGTCCACCACCTCTACCATCACCTCTTCCTTTGTAGCTTCCTCTGCCATATGTGTATCCTCCTCTCCCCCTGCCGGGTGTAGCAAAGGAGGTACACTGATGCTTTAAGTGTCCCTTCTGTCCACAAGAATAGCATTCTCTCATCTCCTGTCTCTCGGTTGTGTAGAAGGTCGGATGAGGGACAGAATCGCTGCCCTTTGTCATGTTCAGACGCATTTCCTCTCTGGACATAGCAGCAATGGCTTCTTTGAGAGAAGGGGTAGTGGTTTGATGCAGTAAAGCAACCCTTCTCCCCTCAAATTCTTGATTAAGACCTTTCAAGAACTTCATGACCCGCCGGCGTTCAATCCAGCTTGCAGCAGCACTCACACATTCCCCATGGGCAAGTTCCAGAGGATCAACATGGTCTAAATCTCCCCAAAGATGATGCAACTCAGCCACATATGCCATCATAGTTTTGTCACCTTGTCGCAAGTCATGCACTTTATCCTCAATCTCAGCAATCAACATAATGTTCCCCTTTCCAGAATAGAGATTTGATAGGGTGTCCCATACCTCTGAAGCCTTTGTGAGTGCCTCTACTGAAGCAACAATGTTAGGAAGCAAAGAGTTAAGCAACCATGCCACAATCAGAGAATTTATGGCATTCCACTTCTTCCATTCAGGACTGGTCTTGTCTGTTGGTTCTGCAGCTTCACCACTCACACGTTCATCCAGCCCTTTTGAGTTCAAAATCAACAGAGTCCTCCTTGACCACCGGAGATAGTTGGTCACTCCTTCCAACTTGATTTCTTTCGCCGGCAGCTCAAGTTTCTGAACGATTTCGGTATGGGGAACGATTGCTCCCCCTCCAGCAGATGCTCCTCCATCTCCTTTGGTAGTGATAAGTTCTGCTAACTTCTCCAGAGCCTTGGCCAAGTCCCCGTTGTCCCCCATGCTTGCCTTCGCTGTGGTACTGCCTTTTTTTTTTCACCTCCAGCCAGCTAGACAACAAACTAACCTCTCAAAGACACCAAGGGCTTACCCGCAGGATGCCCTCTTCCTCTCCTTACTCGTCACTGCCTTCCCCTCCTTGCCGCCGCAGCAGCCTGCTTCCTTCCTCTTCCTCCTAGCCGCCGCAGCAGCCTGCTCCCTTCCTCTTCCTCCTAGCCGCCGCAGCAGCCTAGGCTTCCAGATCAGCAATCCTTCCTGCCGACTGCCCCTTTCTCTGATACCATGTTGGCAGAAGAGAGGGCCTAACCTGAGGTAGAGATAGACAGTGGCGGCTGGGAGGAACTCCTTCACGTTAGGTTTAGAACTCTGTGGTAGAGGCACCTTATATAGGACAGGAACAGGGCTGGGCCAGATGGGCCACAACATAGAACAAGAAGACAGCCCAACAGGCCAAACAACAGACTCTCCAACAGTTATCCAACAGAAACATTACTTTTTTTGACAGGGTTTGCCTATACTTATATTTAAGGCTACAACCTGGAGTCTATTGGAGGTGTGAAGATGATACCTAAGTAATGTAGAACTTTGCTTTGTTAGGGGTTCACTTATGTACAACACCATCTGGACTATCTATCTTTCTATGGTATAGTGAACTGTAACCTGCTTTTTGGTTTGGATCTGAGCGCTGGACCATGGTGCTGGACAGGGCACCATGCCCCAAGACCGCTCTTTGGAATTCCAATATACTTGGAGAAAGAAGGAAAAGTTGAGGACTAGGTTGTTCCGAGTATATTTGTATATTTGTTACAACAAGTATGATTTGGTATATACATTTCACATGAAATTTGCCAATGGCGTGTGATGGACCTTGATGTTTTGTACCGAACCATTAGTAAGTGTTTACTACCTACTGCTTTTTGAGATGTTTCCTTTGTAGTGAATTTGCTTTTGGTATAAATTTAGCCTATAATGGTTAGCTGCCTTGCTTATATATGGATATGTTCCAAACTTTGTTTTAGATTAGTACTTCCTCTCATGTTTGCGCTCTTAGTACTGAACTTAATGTCAAGTGGTTATCTTTTGTGGTCTCATGAACGCACTGAACTCGATGCTGTCTTGCTTGTATTACAAGTTAATGTTTCTTCTTTCTTTTATTTTGTTTTCTTGTTTGAATACATACGCTAAATGAGGATTCTTACTAACTTGAGCATTAACTGCTTGACCAGATTGTGGTTACCGGCACCCTCGCGCCAAGGCGCGTTGCCGATCTAGTTGACGTGATACAGAGTAGGGGGGCTGGACTGGAAGTTTGATATACCAAAATCTTGAAAATAAAATCTCAAAATTGAATTGAATAGTAGCTCACAATTTTGCTAGCCTACGTGGTAAACAAAAATTACGCATGGATGAGATGAAATGAAGCGTTTGTACATGCAAAATCTAGGCTGAGTTGCTTAAACAGGATGAGAGAGTGGTCCACAAAAGTAAACCTGATACGGTTTAGAATTTCAGACCATCTGGATATACCTGTAAAATGAGACAAAATTTTCCATTTGGACGATGCTCCGAAAATTTGTACTGCACAATAACTGCAAAGTTTACAAAAGGAAAGTTCAGGTCAAAGATGAGTCATGACAATTTTCAGATTTCTGAGAAAAAAGGACACCGATAACGCCCGAACGTTCAGTCTGGGGACCTCCCAGACCGAACGAAAGGTTCGGTACGAGGGATCTACCCCAACGAACGATTTCGTTCGATGGAAGTACCCCCACAGCCTGAACGCCACATTACGTACGACGACCACGAGTAGATGAGTTATGTAGACCAGCTCGCCCCTACAGGCCTTTTCCCTGTAAATATGAAACGAAAAAAGCCCAATAACGAAACAAAAGAAAAAACCTAGATATTGATTGTTTCCTGTGACAAATAAAAGCCCAGTTTGCCGTGCTACGAAAAAAATGCCATCAACTTTAAAAGCAGAAAATTGCCATGTGTAAGAATTATTATTTTTTGCAATAACCCAAAAGGAAAAAGTCATGGCAATTTCCATCTGTACATACATGGTGGCGAAAAAATGTTGATTAAAATTTCCATTAGCGATTATATTGACATGTATGTAAAGGTTAGAAAATGGCCATGGCAATATAGGTAATTTTGCCATGGCAAATAAAAGTAAAAGTTGCCATGGCAAATTAAAAAGTAAAAAAAAAACGTTTAAAAAAGAGGTAAAAGAAGTTGCCAAGGCATTATAGGTAAATTCGCCATGTCAATGAAGGTAAAATTGCCATGGCAAATTTTAAAGTAAAAATTCATAGCAAAAAGAATTTGCCAGGGCGTTATAGGTAAATTGCCGTGTCATTAAAGGTAAAATTGCCATGAAAAGTAAAAACTAAATGTTGCCATCTTTTTTTGCCTATTTATAATTTGCCATGGCAGATTATTAAAAACGAACAATTTTCCATTTTAGAATAATTTGCCATGGCATAGCAATTTTAATTAAAAATGCCATCTTTTGTATGAGAAATTTGCCATGTATGTGAAGTAACACAAAAAATGCCATGGCAGATGCATACTAAAAATTGCCATGGTATTTTAATTAAAATTGCCATATTTTGTATAATTTTTTTGCCATGTATGTGAAAAAACACAAAATATGACCAAAGACTACCATGGAAGATACATAGTAAAGTTTGCCATGATAGTTTAATTAAAATTCCCATGTTTTTTATGAGAAATTTGCCATGTATGTAAAAAAATAAATTCTTACTCATATGACAACAAAAATTGTTCCACTGGTGGAGCCGATGGCAGAAATTTCCATGGCAAAATGCATATTGAATTTGCCATGTTATTTAAAAAAAATTACCATGGTTTGTAGAAAATAAGTTTGCCATGTAAGTAGGAAAAAATAGCCATGTTCCAAGCCAAACGTTATGGAAAAATTGCCATGATTTTATATTTTATTTCTTGTACATTTTCAATGCAACCTACAATAAACTACCCATGGTCTGACTAGTATAATTGCCATGGTGTAAATACTAAGATTGCCATGCTACATACAGTAAAACTACCATAGTAACTATTAAAAAGTGCCATGGTACATACGAACAAACTAAAGTGTCATAGTACCTACAACAAATTTGCCATGGTAGAAAAGTAAATTTGACGTGGTCAAATAAATAAATTTGCCATGATATTTTTTTGGCCATGATACATAAAGTAAATTTGCCATCGTTTGTGAAGTAAATTTGCCATGTTCCAAAAATAATTCATCATGTTCCAAAAATTATTCACCATGGTCCATCAAGTAAAAAGCCATGGTACGAAAAAATAAATTTGCCATGGTAGCAATAATAAATTGCCATTGTAAAAAAAATTTAAGTTTTTCATGATCAGAACAAAAAGAAAAGTTGATCAGATGAAAAAGGAAAATTGCCATGATACATAAAGTAGATTTGCCATTGTACAAAAAGGAAATTTGCTATGTTCCCACAAAAAGTATATTTGCCATGGTACAGAAAGAATAGTGTTCTCTAACGTAACATGGCAAGTTTTGGGAATTTCTCAAAATGGGCACATATTTAGGAGATTTATTTTGTACCAAAATGATGGCAAAATTAGCAAATTGCCATGGGCACATGGCAAATTTGGAAGATTTGTTCCTTAAAAAAGAGATGCCAAATTAGGATCTGGTTCTGAATTTTGCCATGCCAATGTTCAAAAGTTGTTCTAAAAAATGCCATGTGACTAATACAATTGGCTCTAAAAAATACCATGTTTGACCAAACAAAAAATTTGAATTTTGCCATATGATTTTTCAAAATTTACCATGGCATTTCACAAGAAACGGCCATCTTTTAGAACATTTCCTATTAAATTTGCCATGGACCAGAATTATCAATTTTCAGGAATTTGTCATGTTTTGTAGCGGTAGTAGCACGAGCTAGAGCAACTACAAAAAATCACACATCTACACATATACTCACATCTGTACAACAGTGGTAATAGCACCAGCTAGAGCACCTACAAAAAAACAGCAGCAGAGATAGTAGCACTTGCAGTAGAAACTCACAAAGCTCCTGAACCGGGGAACCACTACTGCCAATGCGGGCATGTGGAGCACGTTGGGGACGGGGTGTGAGCATTGAAAAATTTCTGACCTCAACCATCGTTTTTTGTTGTACAATCAACGACGCCTCGAAAAATTGCCATGGCAAGATGCCACACATTAAAAAACAATACAACAAAAAACCTGAGTTGCCGTGTAGTGCACTGGAAGAGCATACAAAAAGTGTCAGGTAGTGACTACGAAAATCCCCGTGCGTCATGTATAGAAGATGCCACACATTCAGAACCAAAACATCAAAAAAAAAATCCTGAGTTGCCATGTAGTGCATTGAAAAGGGCGTGCAGAAAATGTCGGGTAATGCCTCCAAAATTGCCATGCATGTATGTGTAGAAGATGCACACATTCAGGAAAATGCATCAAAATCCTAAAATCCAATTGTCATGCATGTATGGGGTGCTCGTATGATATAGCTCGCCGGCGTGGCTGTACAAACGTGCATCGTGGATTCTGCAACCATCTATGATTCCCTACGGAAGTCAGCAAAGCAAATTGCAAAGCTGCGGCGGCGACAGAGAACAGGGGAGGGTGGGATGGGGCATCGGCGATTACCTCGGACGAGAGAGGAACAATAGACGCTGGCGATTCCCATCGATCCCGGCGACGGCCTGCAGCTCCTCGTCGCAGGCGACGCATATCGCAGCGCGCACAGCCACCGGTGTTGGTGCTTCCCGTCGAGCCTGACGACGGTGTGCAGATCCTCGTCGCAGCAACCTCGTACGTGCAGCACAGCCACCAGTGCTACTGCTGCCCATCGAGCTAGTCGCCAGTGAGCAGCTCTTACACGCAGGCCGGGTAGCTCATGGCGTCGTCGCGCCGGCCGACCCGTCCCAGCCGCTGGTGCGTCTCACCGACGGTTGTCGACCTTGTACAGGAATGGGGTCGCGAGGGACGAGCTCCGTGGCCGCCGCGGCCGCCGAGAGGAACGCGAACGTGTCGCCACCTCCTGTTAGAAATTTAGGGTTCGTGGTCTACCCCCTTTCCTCTGCGCTTATCCGTGGTGCCGCTCACAATTCGCATATGTGAGGCTAGGGGTAGGGACGTTCTTATACTGTCTTTTCAAAAAGTCCACCTCTTATACAGATATAAGATTCCTAGTCTTTTTCGCTAGTTTCCGGGATAGAGTCCGGACCAAATTAAAAACCATGATCATATTTGTCTGTTAATGGATTCTACCCGTTGTGTCTCCGGAGCACGCGCTTGTGAGCAACGCGTCATAATAAAGTGTAAATTCCTCTAATTATGTAGATCAACATTAGGGCTGTAATCTAACTATACGATCTAGCTCCTTCCGATTATCACTGTACCCGGGTAGTCTTTCCAGTATAAATAGTATATAGTATTCCACCGATAATCGACCAGCTTCCTTAAGCATACAACTTAAGTACGTTTCAACAAGTGATAATTCCATGATAATCATGTAAAGTAATTCCATGCATAAATCCATGTATAATTCCATAATGAGGTATTCCGAATATTAGTAATTCCTAGTAATTTGAATATAGTTGTAGGACACATAATTCCAACACCTCCGTCGTCGCACACCACCTACACAGGAGGAGCGCACCACCAGGCACCAGCCACCCGCGCGTCACCGTGGTCCCAGGCGAGCACGAGACCGGCGCGTGTAGCGGCATCCAGCCCCGTCGAATCGCTCCTCGGACCACCATGCCGTCGATCTCCGCCGCAAACGCAGCACCGCATCGCCGGAACCCGCTGCCTGCCCTGCCCCCACCCCACCGTCGCCGCGCAGCTACCATCTCCTCCCCCCATCTGATGCGCGCGAGTATCTACTCCCCCCATCTCGCCTCTCGACGATGGCGAGAAGAGGAACCCACGCCGTGGTGGTGCGCTCTGGATCTGCTCGTGATATGAGAAGAGAGGAGGAGCGGGGAATGCTGACAGAGGAGTGTGGGTATTTCGCGACGTCTTCATTTTTCTCGAACGGTTTCGCTCGGTGACATGGCTGCTGTCCTCTGCTTTAAGATTTGTACTGAAAACCAACGGTGGAAGAGACGTTCGGGAGGAGGTCTTAAAAACCTGACGTTGGGAATTTATCTTTTCCGAAAATTAATTAGCCACCCTAAGTCCCTGTTTGGATTACCGTTTCTCTTTTAAATACCCTTGTAAAAAATACCGGCTGGAATTTGCACAGCGCCCAGTAAGTTACACGTGTAAATTATACACCTCCGTATTGAAATACATCCATTCCAAGCACGGCGTAACTGTGTGGGAACCGACACAAATGCATATGCAGCTGCATAGAAGCTCAGAAAATTTCAAGATTTACATGAACTAACATCGATGTCATCACGGGGCACAAGCAGCTCCTGGACAGGCGATGCGCCAACTGCGGCACCACGTCCACGCCGCTCTCTCTGGAAGAACAGCCCTGCCGGACCAAGGCACGACGCACGCTCTCGCATGGCGCATGCATGCTCATGTGTTAGCAGCCCACTGTAACCGGGGCCTGCACATGGGCTTGCCCCTTCGATCAGCACATGGGCCGGGTTCGGATGTGCGCCACTGGCTACAAGTAGCTCAGAGAGAGGCAACGAACAGACTATCCGGGCTTGGATCAGGCAAAGGCAACGGCGGCTTCTTCCCTTCCCCTACCTCCTGTACTTCCTCCTTCCCCTTCCCCCAATCTCTGTATCCGAGCTTGAGCTCTCTGTAATGGAGTAATTCGCGAGTGGAACCTAACATCTGGCTATCAGAGCCTCTCACCACCCTTCCCAAAAATTTCCCCAATTTTTTTTTCCACTCCACAATCGCCATGAATCCCGAGCTCAAAGCATACCTCGATGCGTGGGAAGCCAGACGCCAGCGCGAGTTCGAGAACCTTATGGCTCGCCTCGATGCACCGCTCCGGCCGGCGACCAGGCTCCGTCCCGCCAACCACGACACACCCGGCTGCCTCACCGGGCCCGTTACGGCGAGCTCCGATATGGCGGCAGCACTCCAGGGCTCTTCATCATCAGTGAGCATCGTCAAGGAGACCCTCGGAGTTGACCCATCAGCGTGTACCGGCTTCATCACCACGGCGCCCGTCACCTGTTCGACGGATTGCTCGACTTAAGTCTTCTCCGTCGTCAGTGTCAACGAGGTCCGTGATGCCGCTACCACCGTCTGCCCCGATCCCGCGGTCGACCCTGACGACAAGCAGGTCGAGCAGCTCACACCCGCGAGGGCAACGTCCTCCATCGAGGAGGTCGTTCCTTCCGTGGTGACCACCACAGACGTCGACCCCAAGGCCGGCGTGCAGGAGCCCGATGCCCTCTCTGTCAACACCACCCCAGTGACGAGTGAGGTGGACCACGGCGTCATCCTCATCATCCCCAGCGACCTTGCTGCACCGGTGTTGACTACGTGTTCGACAAAATGTCTCGTCCATGATGGCGACTGGGTCAATCCTGTTCATCTTGTAGACAAGAGCAAAAAATGGTGCATGCCACCAGTACTGAAGGGGATCGAGCAGCAACGATGGCCGCCGCCTTTGCGAATGGGGATCAGGCACATGGGACACCTATTCAGGCCAAGACCGTGGCCGTCCTTCAAATATCATTCAGATGCATGCTATTCCGAGGAGCGATGTTCAGGTATAAGTAGTCAGCCACATGAAGTTTCATGGTTCAATCCTTGGCTAGTTTTATTGCTGTTCAGAAATGTGGTTTTCCTTCAAGTTTCTTGTTGTGAGTTGATTCCCATGGAAGAGGCTTTCAGTTTCCAAGCTGTTGAGATCTGGCAATATATACGTGATGATCCAAAGTTGCTCTTGTGGCCACCAACTAGTATAGAAAATTGGGGAAACATAGTGGTGAAGGAAAAATTAGGCAATGGAGGCTTCACTGTGCATCCGACAGTCGAGGCTATGAAACTGCAATCCACGGAAAGATTAGATTTCCTCTTACCACCTGCCAAGCCACCTGACCACCAGCCCAGAATGAAGCGTGAGTTGCAAGAATGGCTACCTTCTACTCAGTATGCTCGAGGTAACACTGTTTTGTTGTTGACCTGGGATCCAGGAGTTCCTTCGTATGGCATGTCTACCCACTTTCAGGCTGAGAAGATACAAAACTGGATAGTATCCTTACTAGAGCTGCTGCATTGGCCTTTTTGGGAGGCATCTTCTTTGGTTCATATAGGGGTGATAATTGTATCTGATAATTGTCAGGAGATAGTAAAGCTACAGAGGGTCATTGGACAAGGATCTCTCATTTTGCAAGGTAATTGCAGCAAGGCCGAGCTGCGACCACTACCGTGGCCATCATTTTCATACAAATGCCAAGCAGTACAAGTGTGGTCAGAATTACCCAAGGTGGAATTAACTGTGCATCAGTTGCTAGTTATTCATGGGCATGTCAGGAAGGTTGCTACTCATTTGTGGCTTGAGAAATTGTCGACCACTAGAAGCCTTGTTTCTCAAATCCAAGAGCGGTGGAACTTTTCTGAGAATCATGTAATGGAGTATGCTGCTGTTGGGGGCATTCCTGTTACTCACAAATTTAAGAACATTTTAGTGCGGCACTACCTTTCAAATTTGGAAGTGGCGGACCCCGGTCAAATCAGTTTGTGCAATTACACTATGCATATAAGTGCTTCAGTGCAACACCGGATATTTAGTATCTCTGCAAATATAGGGGCTGATGCATGGATCAACTCGAGATTCAATGGGACGACTTGTAGGACAACTGATAATGCAACACATGCAGGTTTGAGTATGGCAGGAGCTGAATATTTTGCCCATTGGGATTTCCTCTATGAGTTCCATCAAGGGGCACTTATTACTCTAGCAAGGGAGTTGTGGCATGCATACCAATTCAGATTTTCCTTTGTCGCTCTTGTTCATCTCGTACAGTGGCACAATGTGTTTCTTGCTTCTAGATTACTACTCTGCACAATGCAAAAACGGATGCTACAGATTGTGGAAGAATTTGGAGAATGCATACCTACAACTACAGTGGAGAACAATGGTTCAAATAATTCATTGGCGGAGCTCAAATATGATACAAGAATATGGGGTCAAAAGAGCTGCGCGTGTGTGATTTGGATGCCGCTCAGCAATGACGAAGCATACTTGACAAACTGGAACAAAAAGAAGAATGATGAGCAAGTCGGCAGTCTAGAGAGCATCAAGGCTGCTTATACTTTGACATTGAGTACTCCTGTTAATTCCATGTTTCCTGTGGGAACTGAGCGCTCGGACCCCCTGTGTGACATTCTGCATTCCTCTAGCAGGCAGGCAGAAAATAGAACTGGCAAGAGAACAATACAGTTGGCTGCTCCTTATGCTGTCTGGCGTACAAGATGTAAGAAGCTTGTCATTGAAGGACCATCTGAGTCTTTGCCAAATTTTCAGCTGAAACCTCCCTGGCATCACTACGTTCCGGACTGCACTATTAGAAGGCTGATGATTGTTGCAAGAATATCACCTAGAAATGTTCAGTTTAATTTCATGGAAGCAAAGGCATTGACTCTTGTAAAAGTGTGGAATTGCAAAAATTGCCAACTAGAACTACTCTGCTACAAGAAGGTGCGCCACAGTTTTGATGCAATAATGCTCCCCGGCCAAGCAATGGAGTTATGCACTACAGCTGAAGATTTGTTGCTCCTTCCGGATCAAAGATGGTACTCTATGTGCTGTGATTACTCATATGATCTTACCAATGCTTCGGTTGTTGTTTGGGTCGAATACCTTGCTGACGCAGTGCATAAGTCGCTGGATCCAACCATAATAGCTTCTGATCTTCACCAGCCAAAGATTCTAATCGTCTGGGTAATCAGCAAGAAACCACAGGCCATGAGTGGTATGACGTTCTCTACATGCTACAATCAAGATCCTTTTCAAGAAGGGAGGGGTGCCATCTTCGTCGCTGCCGTCTTTGCACAAGACTTCTTCGGCCTTGAGTATTACCTCAGCTTCGACTGCGACTGTGCTGACAACAGCCATGTCCTCAACTGGATTCTATTCACTTCAACTACTACTTCAACCTTAATGAAGTCTACTCCAACTTCGACCACCACCACGACTCCGACAATGTCCAAGAACATCGAGTGCACTGGGATCCGGGTGGTTTTCAGTGGGGTCGGCTTGAGGACAAGCCGACTTTCAAGAAGGGAGGGATGTTAGCAGCCCACTGTAACCTGGGCGTGCACATGGGCTTGCCCCTTCGATCAGCACATGGGCCGGGTTCGGATGTGCGCCACTGGCTACAAGTAGCTCAGAGAGAGGCAACGAACAGACTATCCGGGCTTGGATCAGGCAAAGGCAACGGCGGCTTCTTCCCTTCCCCTACCTCCTGTACTTCCTCCTTCCCCTTCCCCCAATCTCTGTATCCGAGCTTGAGCTCTCTGTAATGGAGTAATTCGCGAGTGGAACCTAACATCATGGTTCTCATCTTGTCCTTGCTGTCACATGGAAATCTTTACCTGTACGTGCGTGTGCGTTGTGGCAGTCGCTTTGCAACGCCTGTGGCATCAGGTTCAAGAAAGAGCGCCAAGCGACAGAGACCAGCGGCAGGTGCGGCTATGTCACGCAGCAAACACAGTTGTCATCGGCGCCGGTGCCGCCCAGAGCGTTGATTCCCATAATTACATGTTTCTAGTTGTTGATATCCATCCGTGATGTATGGGTTGCCCACGTAGCCGGGCGAGCAGTGGCAAGAGTGGCCTCCGCGAGACACGGTCATGGCATTGCAGCAGAGGCTATGGCTGCTGGACGTCCGTGTCAACGGTGCTCTCGAGGATGCCCCGGTGCTTACGGTGGTGGGCTAGAAGATGGGGCAGAGCGGAGGTATCCTGGTGGAGAAACGGCGCCTGGTGGACGGCAGCGGCCGCCACAGTTTGTTGGAAGACGGTGGCACTGCCGCGATCCGGACGAAGCTTCAACGTAGAAGGCTCGATGCAGCGGCCACGATCCAATCTAGGGAGGGAGAGAGCGGCCGCCACAATTTGTTGGATACGAGATTGGCAACGGGAGCATTGGCCTTCAACAGCGACTCAACAGGTGGCGGGGAGGCTCACTGGCGGCGTGGTGGACGTCCCTGTTGCAGGTAGCATGCAGGCTACGGCGGCCCTTCCTCGCAACGACGACATGACCCTCGTTGGTCTGTACAAAATTGCTCCTCACCTCTTCTCATCTCCCCTTAATTCTGATTCATTTTTATCTCAATCTGTATGTTTAAGTAAGATGCTTTCACGGTCAGATTCCATGTATCTGTATCAATTTGTGTGGTTTCATGTGGTTACCCGTATGTATTGTGTATAAGGTCACTAAGTCATCAACCAATTTCGGCGAATTTTGTATGTAGATTAGATATATTTTCATCCTGTATTCATATATTTCCTTCGATGCCATGCTTCCAAAGCAAACTACGTATGCCTCGTCTGCGGAAAGGTGTGGCTACTCTCAGGTGTGCCCACTCCCCTTATCCTGGTCATCCAATTCCTCCACGATGTGTGCAAGAGGCTGTCCTGGTAGATGACGTTTGCAGCATTAGTGCGGGCATCTCTGGCCATTAGTTTATTACTTGAGCCCCCTAGCTGTGCAGCCCTAGATCCTAGGCATGTGACTCACAGGACCGACAAACAATACACACATGTCACTGTAGCTTGAGCACCCCAGTCAACTATAGCCACTCTTTTGTTTGGATGTGCATGGCAGCTCGTGTTCTTTTTCTACCTTCTCCTCCTTTTGGCTGCTTGTAGTGATTGATTTTCAAAACTGAAATTCTTCATCAGGTCTGATGTATAAGCCCAGAGTTTATAAAATAACAAAAAGACATAGAGTGACTTGCGGATATCCTCTGGGAACGCTTCACTGTGTTTCTGAATCACGGGTGGTAGTCTGTAGGCTACCAAACTGGTCATGTCAGACTGAGATGACACGAACAGTGCCCTATGCAGCCACGATTCAAAATTTGTTCCTGCACTCACACGTTATTGTTCATATGATGTGCAAACCACGCATGGAGACCAGAGCAGTGTCCAGATCTCGAGGTAGTCCACATAGAACTGAGCGGCCAGGATACAGGGAGTGCACACACCCGAGAGTAGAAAAGCCAGTTTTGTGTCTAGACAGTTTGCTTCATTTATCCTGCTTCCATGACATGCTTTCCTATGATCGATGTTGGTCCCCACCATCCAAGAATGACATGAGGACCAGGGCGGCCCCAAAGCAGCAGAGAATATGTCATTTTTGCCTAGTGGCTCAAACGACCCTTGCAAAGCCTATTAGTGAACCTATGAACGCCGGTCCAATTTTCCTCATAAAACAACCCTTCAATTACTTTTACATGCACTTTTATTTTCTGTAATTAATTATTTCAAAAATACAAAAATACTTCCAACCACAATATACGTTAACTAGCAAGGCTAGTGAGGTTGACACCCTCATTAGAATAGTTGGGGACACACGTGAAGTTTTATTTGTGTTGCAGAGTTGAGGATTGGTGTAGGAAACAGTGCTTCCACGGATTGATACCTTAGTTTCTCATTGAGGGAAAGCTTGCTGCTACCTACAAATCCTTGCACTTGGGGGACCAACAACTGTTTCATTAGGGAAACAACAATTGGCCATTGAATAGCACAGGCGGATCCCAGAAGCACCGGCATCCAAACCGGTCATGCAGGATTCAGAAGCCAAGCACCCAGGGCAACCGTTAGAGACAGGGTTCCCTAACTCTCCGATACAGAGGCTATTCTCGGCAGCACCGGGTTGGAAACTGACCATACCGAAATTGAAGCTCTTTGAGGCCGAGGACGACTAAGTCTTCAGCCCTCGCAATAGAGGCCAATCTCGGTACTTCCGGTCTCAAAACCGGCATCACCGAGGATCATTGTCTGTGTCTCAAAAGAGATTTTCAAAGTAATTCTCTGAGATCTGATTCAGCAATCATCAAGATTCTTCCAAAAGCTTAGTTATCTTACCCCTCTTTATAGTATGGCTTGTCCTATACTCAAACTAGATTCTTTGAACCATAATGGAAATAGAAATCTTCTTTGATCTGCTAGTACCAAGCCTTTCTTAAACTTCAAATATTTAGGGGCCGACAACCACTTGTTTAAATAATATCTTTTGGACTATGCACCTGTACATACTCAGTAAGTCATTAATCCCTTAATCATTTTTCATTAATCATCAAAACCCACTAGGGGCACTAGATGCACTTTTTTTGTGTGTGTGTGTTGGGGGGGGGGGGGGGGGGGGTGCAGAGGGTGTGGGTTTCAGAGGCGAGCCAGGCTTATGTAATCCCCAGGCACATCGCACACGGAGGTTAAGGTTAAAACATGTGCGATGTATTACACATCGCAAACATGCGACCAAAAATGATCGTTTGCGATGCGGTGTTTCACATCGCAAACGGGCTTTCCTGGTTAACTGTGTGCCTTGTGCTTCACATCACACACGTGCCTTTTCGGCCTGTTACTTCGCACATGTTTTGGGCCCAACCATGTTAATAAGCATGTTCGGTAGTAGTTCATGCAGCGGCATGCGGCATAGATTTGTAGCCGTGATGGATTAGACCAATCTTTGCCCAATCGAGTCTTCGTGCGAGCAATGCGGTGCCCTAGTGCAGTGTTTCGAAGACGGTGCGGCGTGGTGTTGTCAACGTCAGTGTGGCCGGCGCCGAGCTTGCTCGTGTGGATGTTTGGTCGGCTCGTCGGCCCAACTTTTTTTTCTTCTGATTATCGTCTATGCCCGGATCAGCAGGCTACGAGCGAACTCATGATGATAACGTGTTTAGAGATCGCTAGGGCGACGTTGTGCCGACAATGATGACATACAATAATTAGTAGTGGACGTGAAGTAGACAACGATATAGTGGTGAAGCTCTCTTATTTATTGAACAAAATCACAATAGAGCCGTGTGTACAAAAACATAGCCGTACCCCTCTATTTGTATTAGACCTCTAGGGAGGAGTTCGAATAGGTGTTCACTCGGTTCCAAAGGATTGAAATTGAATCAAAACCCACCAAAAGAGGGGGAGGGGTGGCATCCTGTAGTAGGCCGGCATCACCCGTGGTGCCGACCTGCCGGGACGCGGGGTTTCCAAATTCCTTGAAGCTGCGGATGATGTAGGTGTGTGTGTCTGCTACATGTGCAGACATGTGAGGTTTGTAGTCACGCATGCCACTAAGGAGCGACGTATCACGGTTAGTCATCATCTCGCCGCGGATTCACGGGACCATGTTTTCCATGCCGTCTCTTGGACGACCACCGGTCCCATTTTCAAACTTGATCTTCCATTTTCAACCGTGAAAGAGAAATTAGTCCCGCAATCACAAGGTGCCATTTGTTTTTCATGGAAGAAACAACTATCCTAAAAAAAGATAAAAATATATTTTTCTTCCTTCAACTATAGCTAGAGTTGTTCATGTTAGACAATGCAGAAATGCTTGGTTGTTCATTTAGAATTTTTTCTGATGCAAATTTTTTGATTCAAGAATCAATAAGATGTTTTTGACACAAATTTTTTGTTCAAGATTCATGCTCCAGTTCATGCACGCGTGGTGAAAAAATCGTTATTGTTTCGTTTTGTTGATGAAATGTTCAAAAAATATGACACTGAATTTTTGTCTGACCATGAAAAATGATCATAATATTTCTCATGACCCGAATGATTTGGGTCCATGAAATATGCATCGATTTTTTGTTTGGCCATGGTTAATTTTGTGAGGAACTAATGGTGTAATTTTGAGGTAAAATGTTTAGAAATGTAATACCAGAAATTTGATTCATTTATGTGCTCATCTTAATTAAAAAAATAAAATGTAAAAAATATATGCATGAAAGTTGGGTTTGAGATGATGTAAAAAAAGAGGGATGGAGAATGAGATGGGTAAAAGATTTGAGGTTTATTATAAATCGGAGGGGCTGGATAATGAGAAATATGTAGAGGGAGCTTTTATTTTTTATTTTTTTAAGTGTATGTAGATGGAGTGGAAGGTTTGTGTTGCAATATTTTTTGCACGAATCTCAAAGAAATGGACGGTGAGGATAGTATGTGGACGCCAACGTAGTTGTGGAAAGGCATTTTTGATTTGGCTACGTTAACACTTGGACCATGTTGAAAGATTTTTGTGTCTGACCCTTGACATAATATGATAATGGTGTATTTGTTTTATTTGCTAGAAGTGTTTGGGAGCTTTTGCCTGGAGACTATTAGCTAGTCATATTTTGTGGTCGACAAGCTTTCCCCATGCATGTGATTTGTGAGTGCCTGGAGACTATTAGTCAGATTTGTGGTCGACAAGCCTTCCCCATGCGTGTGAATGGATTGTATTGTCAACTGAAACGCAACTACAGTAGCAGCCACTTGCTGATATCCATGTAGTACAGTAATGCCTATCCATGGATTTTACTATGTAGGTATGGTGAAAATATCTGACAAAACTGAGTGACAAGTCGCTGCCAGGCTACACTTTTGCAATCTGTAATCCCGTATGCTTAGTGCAGCCGCAACTTTACATCACTATAAATACACTACTCAGGCTAGTCATAGTGGGGTATGACACTAGTCTATGTAGTATCATAGATAGCTGCATTTATTAGCTTTTAGACTCATTTTTTCTTGGGCAACGCTATGTGATGGTAACATAATATGTTACCACCATCATCTCTTTCCTCGTTTACAAGAAAACCCTGATATTTCTTTCCGCAGGGACCTTTTTGGCCCTCGCCTGGTAGCATGGAATGAATTACTCATTCGTCTGGAGGCCATTCAGCTGTCAGGCGAACCAGACAAGTTCCGATGGAATTTGCATCAGAACGGTAGCTTTTCAGTCAAATCCTTGTATGATGCAATGGTTCACACTGATGTTCCGGTTGATAACAAGAAATTGTGGAAGCTCAAAATTCCACTAAGAGTGAAGATATTCCTCTGGTTTCTAAACAGAGGGGTCATCTTAACTAGAGATAACTTGGCACGTCGCAACTGGCAAGGTAACAGGACATGTGTCTTTTGCCAACATGACGAGTCCACCAAACACTTATTTTTTGAGTGTAAGTTTGCTCGTGCAGTCTGGGCCATAGTTCAAGTTGCTTCAAATCTATATCCCCACGTAGTGCACGTAACATGTTCGGCAATTGGTTGCGGGGTATCAATAAACAATTTTCTGCACATCTACTCGTGGGGGCGGCTGCCTTATGTTGGGCACTGTGGCTTACCAGAAATGATGTGATTTTTAACAATAAATGTGTTTCATCTCCTGTGCAGGTTATTCATGCGTGTATGCGATGGCTCCGTACGTGGTCTATCCTGCAGAGGCCGGAGGACAGAGACCTTTTTATGATGGCGTCTACACGGCTGGAGCATACAGCCAGGGAGGTTTTCTCCCAACATGGATGGCGGTGTAATCTCCGGATAGGATTTGCCCCACCCTAGGCTGGACTGATTTACTTTTACTGCAAAACGATATTTATTTTTAGGCTTGTTGGACTTGTTGGCTGTGTGCATCGCGCTATGCAGAGGCCGGGCATTCTTCAATGCGGTTGTATCACCTCGATATATCAATTGAATGAAATGTTCTTTATCGAAAAAAATGTCACTAATATGCCTAGTTGGCATTGCATTGTTACTATTTATATTACTTCCACCATGACAAGTCTCAACACCATGCAACTTCATTCGGTTGGGAATTGAACACTCAAAGAGCAAGAAAAAAAAGATATCCATGTAGTAATGCAAATCTATGTCACTAAGAAGAGACGATTTTATGTAGGTATGGTGAAAATATCCGCGCACTTCATCGCCATGTCACTAAGAAGAGACGATTTTATGGAGTCACGGCTGCGGCCAGTCCGCGAGCCGCCGGTGGCCTCGCCGATCTCTCTCCTATGCAAGTCCCGCAGCGCACAGAGTTGCGGGGGCCGGGCCATCGGAAGACTCCGCTGTTGGTCATGCTCCATGAGGGCCGTCGGGACAGCAAGGCTGTGGGGAGGCCGGGGACACATCTCGGGGAGCCGTGATGACGGAGGCGCTGTACATGGGCTCTTCCTCCTCTCCCTCGTCGGCCATGGTGGTGGCGCCAGCTGGGGGCCGAAGGGGCCCTCCTCATGAACCTTTGGACGCGGCGCCGAGGAGCCATCGGGCCAGAGATCGACCTCGGCGGTGCCCATGGGTGAAAGCGCCGGTGGTGGGCGTCTCGTCGGTGGTGGTCAGCGGCGCGGATTCGGCATTCGTATCTACGGATCGGATGCGGCGGCGCACGGGTTGGTGTAGCTCGGCGGCGGTGAGGTTTGCCGGATCTGACGGATTTTCAGTCATGCACCGGGCAATGGCTCGGACGTATTGGGAGGTTGTGCGAGGCGCAACCCACCTCTCCCCCACCGCTACCGGCGAACGTCACCGAGGCAGCGCATCTGGCAGCGATGGTTAATAGGCGCGGCCGTGGTGCGGACGGCAACCATCGGTGAGACGACGGTGCGACAGTAATCGGAAGAGACGTGATGGTGTCTTCCCTTCCGGCGTTTTCTCCTTTGGCCGGCTAGTTCTTTGCCAGCAGGCCGGTAGAACGGCGGGCGGTGACTATGGCGGCAGACATCGGGATGCATTATCTCCGGGTGAAAACTCAGGATCTTGCCTTATGGCTTGATCGGGCAGCGTTGACGTCCGCGCATCGTTACCATTTTTAAGGTGTTGCTTCGAAGATCTCCTTTGGGTTCATAGCCCTTGGTTTGATATCTGGATGGACCAGCCAACATCAGCGCGCGAGTGGTGATTCCTTTTTGAAGGCATTGTCTTGGAGCGTTGCATCCTTTATCAGCTAATACGTCCTGAAAGGTTTGGTCGTACGATTTGGGGATGCTTTCGCGAGTCATGTCCTATGTGAACAGCCTCAAGTTTTTTCCTTTTTTCTCTATGTAAGCCGATTTGTTTGGCATTTTGAATGATTAATAATATATGGCTGTGTGCATCATTCGATGCAGAGGCCGAGGGTCTTCCCCTCTTTAAAAAAAAAAAAGATGGTTGGTACAGCCGCTCCAAACTCGCAACTTTATATCACTATAAATACACTACTCAAGACCATGCAACTTCATTCAACGACCAGCTCAACAAGCTAGTGACACACACAACAAGAGTTCACTTTGACACAAGAGGATGACCGCCTTCCTCCTCCTGCTGCTGCTGTCCTCCCTCCTTGCCATGGCGGCGGCGGCGGACCAATGCCACGACGACGATCACGCCGCCTTGATCACCATCGACACCGCCCCGGGCAGCCCCTACCACTCTGCCTCCTAGACTCCTGACTGGTACAACATGGACTGTCACGCCACCACAGGTTGCGTCGTCGGCCTCCGTGTCTTCCAGGATGCCAATATCTCCAGCGCCATACCGGACGCTATCGCCAACCTCACCTACCTCCATACCCTCACCCTCCACCACCTCCCCACTCAAGATACCGATGTTAGAAAAATTAGGATTTGTGGTTTACCCTCTATTCCTCAGTGTTTTTCCATGGTGCCGTTCACAATTTCACATATCCGAGGCTAGGGGGTACGGACCTTCTTATACTGTCTTTCCAAAGAGTCCACCTCTTATACAAATAAGATTCCTAGTTACTAAACTAGTTTCCCGGTAGAGTCCAGATCAAACTCCCAACTATGATATAATTTGTATGTTAACGGATTCTACCCGTAGAGTCCCTGGAACACGCACTTGTGAGCAATGCGCCATGATCGTGTCTAAATTCCATTAATCACACAGGTCGCTATTAGGTCCATAACCAAATCCATGACCTAGTTCCTTCCAATTATCAATGTACCCGAGTAGTTTTTCCAGTATAAATACAAAGTATGCAATATTTCATTGATAATCGACCAGCTTCCTTAAGCTTTTAATACGTAAGTACATTATAGCAAGTATTATTTCCATGATAAACATGTAAAGTAATTCCATGCATAAATACATGTATAATTCCATAATGAGGTATTTCGAATATTAATAATTCCAAGTAATTTGAATATAGTTGCAGGACACATAATTCCAACATCTCCTACTTGTCCAAAATGATCATTCAAATATTCGTAAACCCATAGTCTTAACATGATTACCAAATACCTCATGACGATCAACAATCATATTAACACTACGTTGAAAACCCACAAAAATATATGGTGATACCTTCCCTCAATATGTTTGCTTTTTGTGACACTTAAGATCTCGAGAGACTTTAATTTTTGCTAGACTGTTCCAACATAGTCGGCACCTTGAGTATTAAGTCCTCGAGTGGAATTCCACCTTTATCGGCATCTCGAGTATTATTTCTCATCGCATAAATCAATAATATGAATAATTCCACATTGAGTTAAGTAGATGATAACCATGTTGAATAAATGTTTAAAGCCACATAAATATCCAATTCAGTCGGCCAATGAAGTTCCATATGTAAACATGTTTTGACAAGAATTCCTGACTTTAGTTACTGAACCTGCACCATATTGGTAT
The DNA here is from genome assembly GCA_039707655.1 of Elymus sibiricus. Lineage (NCBI taxonomy): Eukaryota > Viridiplantae > Streptophyta > Magnoliopsida > Poales > Poaceae > Elymus > Elymus sibiricus. The sequence goes on along the minus strand of CM077664.1, from coordinate 17,243,042 downwards.
TATAGAAACAAATGAACTATACACACCTTAGTTTATTTCACACCTCATGGATACAATAATAACTTCCTCAATGCGTTTATCATTATTATAAATTTCAAAACAAAATCAGGATGTGATGCAGTTTGCACGATCTTATATGATGCGTGAGATTCCCTTAACCACACGTCTTTCCTTCGACTGCTGGAATACAGCAATAAATTCTGGTACTTAAGGTATGGTTGTTTAGTGAGAAAAAAAATCCCGTATCATTTATTCTTCCCTTTTCCTCATGAGTTAAACATAATTACTCATTGAGTGTCGCTCCCTTTTTCAAAGGTACTTTAACAGGTTTGCAATTTTCGACAGACAAACATTTCAAAACATTTTCTATGTATTTCCACACCCAAAACTTCGGAAGCTTCAAACATGCTTTCATATGAAAGTTATAAGATAACCAAGCTTTCACTTTCATCAATGTGATTTTAGCATTGCAAACAACAAGAGAATCATTAACATATATAATAATATTGCAAAATAGTTTGCACTTACAATTGTAGATGATCGCCTTGTTTCATTTAGAAAACCATATGACCTACTATTCCATTGATGTGAAGCTTGTTATAATACCATGCATTAATCTATTCAATTAGCAAACCGTGTCTTTACTTTCTCTTTGTGTAAAGAATTGAATAACAAAAGTGGCATTATAATATTTCACTGAGCCAAATTTCCTTGCAAATAAAAAGAAATACACTTACAAACAATGGGCTTGCTGTTGTTTGGTCAGATAATAAGTTCCCAAACTTTATTCTTCCTCATTTTTTTACTCCCTCCCGCATTTCTTCCACCCATAGTTGACATTGATGGAAAATTTAAGCCTTCATAAGAGATTTTAGTTATTCCTCTATAATTCCACCCTTATTCATAAAAATATTTTGTTCCTACTTTTCATAAGTTTCCCTTTCCAGATCAAAATTGATATCCTTTGATCCACTAGAATACTAAAAAAAACTGACGTTTTGTAGTAATTGAGATTTTCCTGCCAAAATAAAAGATTTCCTTCTGCTCTACAAACCATAGGGAGTGACTGTGCTAGATGAAGAATGGCATAAACAAACAGCACTATCTCGCTGGGCACCACGGCCTCTCTCTCCTCTCCCCTCTCTCGCTCTCATGGCAGAGGATGAACAATCGGCCACGGCGGCGGGTGAACGGTGGCCGAGGCCTGTGCTGGCTATGTATCGCTAGGCACCACGGCCTCTCTGTATTCCCTCCGATTCCCCTTTCTGCAATTTCGCTGTGATTTAATTCTCTCTTACCTGTAGCTCCAAGCAAGCAATCTGGACACCAACAGTGAGCCAACGACCAGTGAGAACAACACATCTCACTTCTTTGGTGAATTTCCCTGTATGATTGTGACGCCCCCGAACTCGACCGTGCACTAAACATACACGCAGCATGCACGATCAAGATCAGTGACTCACGGTAGGATATCACAACACAACTCTATGACACAAATTAAACACAAATCTTTATATTACAAGCCAGGGTCACGAGGACCCATAATACATCATCCATGGAAACAAATATTATCTGAGTACAGACGAAGATAGACAAGTTTTGCCTTAAGAAGGCTGAGCAAAACAATGACACTAGATCGAAAAGGCAAGGCCTCCTGCCTGGGACCTCCGACCTACTCCTCCACGTCGAACTCCACGTACTACTCGCCCTGGGGTGCTCCTGGCTCCATGGCGCCATCATCTAAATGCAGCAACCGGGTAGAGGAAAAAGGTAACAAAGCGACCGTGAGTACTCATCCAAAGTACTTGCAAGACTTACATCAGATCTATGCTACATATGCATCGGTATCAAAGAATGGGGTATATCAGTGGACTATACTGCAGAATGCCAGTATTAGAGCGGGAAGTTCTATGTCACACAAGGGCCACCATCTTGCAGCAATAGACGAGAGGAGAGCAGATCATCTTGCAGCAAGGGAAGGAGTATGAGCGCATACGATACCAACTAGTAATCAACACAACAAGACAATACCCTGAGATCCTTCCTCAACTCCCTGCGAGAAAAGATCCGCGGGCATTACATATTTATTGAGTAATGTATTTCATCAAGTATCTGGTTCAAGTTGTATAAGATCGGGATACTCTCATATATCCAAGCGTCCTGTTACCGTGGACACGGCTATTCGAATAGTTTTGTCTTCCCTGCAGGGGTGCACCACATAACCCGATAGGCTCGATTACCTCTGGCCGGACACACTTTCCCGGGTAATGCCCGGCCTCGGATAATCGACACGCCGTAGTCCTACCTAGGCTCTCCAGAGAGGTCCCCGCCGGTCTAAATCCTAAGAGCGAAGGGGTAGTTTGGCCGCTCACCCCTAAGCACTCCTGCACGTCGCGAGTAGGGTCAACCTCACCTCATACGGAGGATATCTGCTGGTCTCCCTGCCGCCTCTCTGAACTGGACATCTAACAGAGCTTTTGGTAGAATGTACGATGCCGAGGGCCCCATAACCGTTATCCCGCGCAGCGGTTAGTGCGTATATGCCAATGGCAACTCGGAATGAATACCCAGAACTAGTTTAGTCATGTTATTTCCTTCACTCGTGGACTACGCCCAGGGCCCAGGCCCACCTCTCTCATAGGTGGTCTCTACCTGCCCTGCTGCTTCGACGCAGTGAATGTTTTTGTGTCGGCTGTCGGGGCAGATCCCGAGCTACCACCACATCCTGGGTGATACCGCTAAATAGCCAGCCGCCACGGGGAATCTATCATGGGTGCTCATCGAGCCTACCCAACTTCAACATACCATCACTCGCGGGTACTCTTGGAGCCGACCCGACTTTAGCATTTTATGAGTATTGCAGTAATGTAAGTATATCCGTGATCATCGCCCAGAGGGATCACGGCCCGATAATATAGCATGGCAAACAGACAAGGGTGTAGGGCCAACAGATGGAACAACAGCATAGCTAAACTAGGCATGCTAGGATAATATATAAGCATTTATAACAGGCGACAAATCAAGCTATGTATCAGAATAGGATCTACCAAACAACAACGGTAATAATACCTAATGCATGAAGTAGAGAGAGAGAATAGGTGATATAGGAATGATCAAGGGGAGAATAGGTGATATAGGAATGATCAAGGGGGTTTTGCTTGCCTGGAAGCTCTGCTGAAAAGGACGGATCCTCGGTAGTCTATTCGGAACCAGAAGCGACAGCGGTCTAGGGGTCTATCAGAAGAAGGAGGGAGAGGAAACAAATAATAACGGCATACAGATGCAGCACAGATGCATGGCATGGCAATATATAATGATTATGTTCTCTAATGCATTACTAAGTGTTATTGGTGAAGAGGGAAGATATTCGGGAATATTTTCCCAGCTCCATTCACTATTCATTCAGCTGATCTGACAGCAAAAGTTCAATGTTCATTATGTTAGAAGTGTGACAGGTATGTGGATGGCATATTCGGATTCGTTATATTTTTCTGATCATTTTTCATATATAAATTATTTTCATCCGAGTTACGGTTTATTTTATATGATTTTTCAAAGTTTTATCAATATTCTAAAAATTTCTGGATTTAATTTAATTTGAAAATCGTTTAACTGAAATTGCTATGTGTACACAGAAGTGTGTACAGAGGCTGGCTGGCGGGGCCAGTTGACTGGGTCAACTGTCCAGTCAGCAGGTCAACCAGTCACGTTGACTGGTCAACGGGCCCAGTGGGACCCAGTGTCAGCGACCCAGGGGGTCCCACTGGCAGGTCCACGTGGCGATGGCGCGCCGGCGTTTAGCCGCCGGCGACCAAAATTGCGGCGGCGCGCTCGGCTCGCGTCGGAAATGCGCCATAGGGCACGGTTCGACGCGGGATTTGGTGCGTTCGAACGCTGCCAGCGTCGTGCGTCGAATGGCAGTGACGGCAGCGGCCGGGGTGGCCTAAAATGATAGTGGCGAGACAAGTAGCGGCGGCCGGAGCGTGAGCTCGATGGATTCGAGCCCATGGACACGTGTTTAATAAAGAACCTGTCTATCTCCACATGTTTAGTTCGCTCATGCTGGACAGGGTTGTTTGCTATGTTTATGGCAGACATATTATCACACCACACCTTCAAGCTTCCTTGCCTTAAAATTTTGAGCTCTCTTAGAAGGTTTCGTACCCACAACATTTCACTCAAGCCCTGTGACATAGCTCTATACTCTGCTTCGGCTGTTGATTTCGAGACAACAGATTGTTTCTTGCTTCTCCATGACACCAAGTTTCCTCCAACAAAAACACAATACCCTGAAGTGGATCTTCGATCATCTAAGCAGCTAGCCCAATCTGCATCACAATATCCATCTATATTTAGGTGTCCATTACTTTTAAACCACAATCCTTTTCCCGAAGTGCCCTTCAAGTATCTCAAGATTCTTTGAGCTGCTTCCAAGTGTCCATCCCTAGGGTCATGCATATAGCGACTCACTACACTCACTGCATATGATATATCTGGTCTTGTGTGGCATAAGTAGATTAGTCTTCCAACAAGTCTTTGGTATTTCTCCTTGTCTATGGGTTCTCCAGACTCTGCTGTGACTTTATTATTTTGGTCAATAGGTGTTGAAACCACTCGACACCCCAGCATGCCCATATTATCTAAGAGATCCAAGGTATACTTTCTTTGAGATAGTGATATCCCTTTTGACGATCTTGCAACTTCTATTCCAAGGAAGTATTTGAGTTTTCCCAAATTTTCACCTCAAATGCTTGACTCAAGCATTCTTTCAGTTTTGCGATTTCCACATCATCATCTCCCGTGATAATAATATCATCAACATACACCGCAAGCATAGTGAGTTTCTGTTCAAAATGCCTGTAAAATAAGGTATGATCTCCATTGCATTGACCATATCCCATGCCACACACCACTCGTCTAAACCTATCAAACCAGGCCCGTGGGGATTGTTTGAGTCCATATTGCGATTTCTTTAGTTTGCATACCTTCCCTTTAGTTTCAGGTGTGGCAAATCCTGGTGGCATCTCCATATACACCTCTTCCTGAAGATCACCATGCAAAAAGGCATTTTTGACATCAAGTTGATGCAAGGGCCATCCGAAATTTGCTGCACAAGAGATTAATATTCTAACAGTGCTCATTTTTGCCACTGGTGCAAAGGTCTCGTCGTAATCGATGCCATAAGTCTGACTATATCCTCTTGCCACAAGTCTTGCCTTATATCTCTCCACTTTTCCTTCTGCATTTTGTTTTACTGTATAGATCCACTTGCAGCCTACTACATTTTTTCCTTTTGGGAGATATGTTAACTCCCATGTTTTAGTCTTCCTCAAAGCCTCTAATTCTTCCATCATCGCATTGCACCATCTTGGGTCCAACTTGGCTGTCTTCCAATCCTTAGGAATAGACACAGCTTGCAGTGAAGCAACAAAAGCCCGAAATGAGGCTGACAATGCCTTGTAGGAGATATAATTTCCTATGTCATAGTCATCATAACTATGTCGCTTTATGGGCTCAAGTTTCCTTATCCCTTTTCTTATTGCAATTGGCAAATCTAGGCTATTATTTGATTCAGTCTGAGATTGATTTTTTTAGCAGAATCTACACTTGTGCTCCCTTGGTTTTCATGTTCAGTGGGTTGCTCCCCCTGTCCCTGATCTTGTTCAGTGGGTTGTTCCTCCTGCTGATCAACTTGTTCCCTTTGAACTTGTCTTCTGGAGTACACAAGTGGATTCTGCAGCCGTCTTTGTGGTGTAGGTGTACCAAGAATTGCAGGAATCTCCGCAACAATAGGAATTTGTTGATGTTGCTGTTGGTCACCACCTTGCTGCTGTTCACCTTGCTGCTGTTCACCAATTTGTTGATGTTGCTGTTGGTCACCACCTTGCTGCTGTTCACCACCCTGCTATTCACCTTGCTGCTGTTTGTTTCCAATCTGCTTCTCCCCCTCTTGAGCATCACCAAAATGGTCAAGCCCCTGGAACAAGCCACTGAGATCACTCTCACCGCCATAAAAAGGTTCTGACTCGCGAAACGTAACATCCATGCTGACAAATGTCCTCCTATCGGTAGGACTCCAACACTTGTAACCCTTCTGTCTGGAGGAATAGCCAATAAAAATGCACTTGATAGCCCGGTGATCTAGCTTGCCAACAGATGGCCTGTGATCCCTTACAAAGCATGTACAGCCAAAGAGTTTGGGTGGAACAACAAAGTCATTGTTATTTAGAAGGAGTTGGCATGGAGATTGCATACCTAGAATCTTTGAAGGCATTCTGTTGATCAAGTACGTAGCAGTCATAACTGCCTCACTCCATAAGAATTTGGGAACATTCATGGTAAACATAAGGGACCGAGCCACTTCAAGAATGTGCCTATTCTTCCGCTCAGCAACTCCATTCTGGGGAGAGGTATCAGGACATGAAGTCTAGTGCAGTATACCTTGTGAAGATAAGAAAGCAGCAAAAAGGTTGTTGAGATATTCAGTACCATTATCAGTTCTGATCACTTGCACCTGAACATTGAATTGGTTTTTCACATAGGCACAAAAACTCTGAAAACAAGTGAACACTTCATCTTTGTGACGCATAAGATAGATCCAAGTCATTCTGGAATAGCAATCAATAAAAGTCACAAAGTATTTCATGCCACTTACTGATACAACAGGACACGTCCATACATCAGAGTGCACTAACACAAACGGGGATACACTTCTGATCCCTCTACTAACATAAGAGGTTCTTGTATGCTTAGCATATTCGCAAGCATCACAACATAATTTGGTTTTTTCCACTCCATCCATTACATCAGGAAAAACTCGAAACATTTTATCAAACGCCATGTGGCCCATTCGACAATGATGAACCAGTGCCATACTCTCCTTTCCTCCAACAATCGCAGCAAGCACAGAACTCGCCTCATGGCCCATCTTGTCACGATCCATGTGCCAAAGACCTCTATGCCTGGTTGCAGTCCCAATCTTCTTGCTGCTCTCCCTCTCCTGAATTAAACACATATATCTATCAACTGTTATACGGTAGTCCTGCTGATCAATTAAGGCACTTAGAGACAACAGATTTACAGGAAAAGCAGGAACATGTAGAACTGATGACAATTTTATGTTGGGTGTACATTGCACCGACCCCTCCCCTTTTATAGATTGTGCTGTGCCATCTGCTGTTTGGATAGTGCCTCTATGTGTGGGAGGATACTGAATATAAGAGTCAAACTCACTAATATTTCCAGTGACATGTTTGGATGCTCCATAATCAAGAATCCAATCTGAATTAACATTATGAGTGGCTATAGACACTCTATCAATATTACCTTCATCTTTGTAGACATAGTGAGCAAAGTTCCCAAAGGTTGCTTCATTTTGTCCTTCTTCCTTTGATTGTCCCTGAGAGGTACTGGTTGTTGGCACTGAAGCTGCGGCCAATTGTGCCTTGGGTGATGCAGCTTGCTGCTGTCCACCACCTCTGCCATACTGATGTCCATATGGCTGTCCACCACCTCTGCCATATTGCTGTCCACCACCTCTGCCATACTGCTGTCCATATGGCTGTCCACCACCTCTGCCATATTGCTGTTCACCACCTCTACCATCACCTCTTCCTTTGTAGCTTCCTCTGCCATATGTGTATCCTCCTCTCCCCCTGCCGGGTGTAGCAAAGTAGGTACACTGATGCTTTAAGTGTCCCTTCTGTCCACAAGAATATCATTCTCTCATCTCCTGTCTCTCGGTTGTGTAGAAGGTCGGATGAGGGACAGAATCGCTGCCCTTTGTCATGTTCAGACGCACTTCCTCTCTGGACATAGCAGCAATGGCTTCTTTGAGAGAAGGGGTAGTGGTTTGATGCAGTAAAGCAGCCCTTCTCCCCTCAAATTCTTGATTAAGACCTTTCAAGAACTTCATGACCCGCCGGCGTTCAATCCAGCTTGTAGCAGCACTCACACATTCCCCATGGGCAAGTTCCAGAGGATCAACATGGTCTAAATCTCCCCAAAGATGATGCAACTCAGCCACATATGCCATCATAGTTTTGTCACCTTGTCGCAAGTCATGCACTTTATCCTCAATCTCAGCAATCAACATAATGTTCCCCTTTCCAGAATAGAGATTTGATAGGGTGTCCCATACCTCTGAAGCCTTTGGGAGTGCCTCTACTGAAGCAGCAATGTTAGGAACCAAAGAGTTAAGCAACCATGCCACAATCAGAGAATTTATGGCATTCCACTTCTTCCATTCAGGACTGGTCTTGTCTGTTGGTTCTGCAGCTTCACCACTCACACGTTCATCCAGCCCTTTTGAGTTCAAAATCAACAGAGTCCTCCTTGACCACCGGAGATAGTTGGTCACTCCTTCCAACTTGATTTCATTCGCTGGCAGCTCAAGTTTCTGAACGATTTCGGTATGGGGAACGATTGCTACCCCTCCAGCAGATGCTCCTCCATCTCCTTTGGTAGTGATAAGTTCTGCTAACTTCTCCAGAGCCTTGGCCAAGTCCCCGTTGTCCCCCATGCTTGCCTTCGCTGTGGTACTGCCTTTTTTTTTTCACCTCCAGCCAGCTAGACAACAAACTAACCTCTCAAAGACACCAAGGGCTTACCCCCATGATGCCCTCTTCCTCTCCTTACTCGTCACTGCCTTCCCCTCCTTGCCGCCGCAGCAGCCTGCTTCCTTCCTCTTCCTCCTAGCCGCCGCAGCAGCCTGCTCCCTTCCTCTTCCTCCTAGCCGCCGCAGCAGCCTAGGCTTCAAGATCAGCAATCCTTCCTGCCGACTGCCCCTTTCTCTGATACCATGTTGGCAGAAGAGAGGGCCTAACCTGAGGTAGAGATAGACAGTGGCGGCTGGGAGGAACTCCTTCACGTTAGGTTTAGAACTCTGTGGTAGAGGCACCTTATATAGGACAGGAACTGGGCTGGGCCAGATGGGCCACAACATAGAACAAGAAGACAGCCCAACAGGCCAAACAACAGACTCTCCAACAGTTATCCAACAGAAACATTACTTTTTTTGACAGGGTTTGCCTATACTTATATTTAAGGCTACAACCTGGAGTCTATTGGAGGTGTGAAGATGATACCTAAGTAATGTAGAACTTTGCTTTGTTAGGGGTTCACTTATGTACAACACCATCTGGACTATCTATCTTTCTATGGTATAGTGAACTGTAACCTGCTTTTTGGTTTGGATCTGAGCGCTGGACCATGGTGCTGGACAGGGCACCATGCCCCAAGACCGCTCTTTGGAATTCCAATATACTTGGAGAAAGAAGGAAAAGTTGAGGACCAGGTTGTTCCGAGTATATTTGTATATTTGTTACAACAAGTATGATTTGGTATATACATTTCACATGAAATTTGCCAATGGCGTGTGATGGACCTTGATGTTTTGTACCGAACCATTAGTAAGTGTTTACTACCTACTGCTTTTTGAGATGTTTCCTTTGTAGTGAATTTGCTTTTGGTATAAATTTAGCCTATAATGGTTAGCTGCCTTGCTTATATATGGATATGTTCCAAACTTTGTTTTAGATTAGTACTTCCTCTCATGTTTGCGCTCTTAGTACTGAACTTAATGTCAAGTGGTTATCTTTTGTGGTCTCATGAACGCACTGAACTCAATGCTGTCTTGCTTGTATTACAAGTTAATGTTTCTTCTTTCTTTTATTTTGTTTTCTTGTTTGAATACATACGCTAAATGAGGATTCTTACTAACTTGAGCATTACCTGCTTGACCAGATCGTGGTTACCGGCACCCTCGCGCCAAGGCGCGTTGCCGATCTAGTTGACGTGATACAGAGTAGGGGGGCTGGACTGGAAGTTTGATATACCAAAATCTTGAAAATAAAATCTCAAAATTGAATTGAATAGTAGCTCACAATTTTGCTAGCCTACGTGGTAAACAAAAATTACGCATGGATGAGATGAAATGAAGCGTTTGTACATGCAAAATCTAGGCTGAGTTGCTTAAACAGGATGAGAGAGTGGTCCACAAAAGTAAACCTGATACGGTTTAGAATTTCAGACCATCTGGATATACCTGTAAAATGAGACAAAATTTTCCATTTGGACGATGCTCCGAAAATTTGTACTGCACAATAACTGCAAAGTTTACAAAAGGAAAGTTCAGGTCAAAGATGAGTCATGACAATTTTCAGATTTCTGAGAAAAAAGGACACCGATAACGCCCGAACGTTCAGTCTGGGGACCTCCCAGACCGAACGAAAGGTTCGGTACGAGGGATCTACCCCAACGAACGATTTCGTTCGATGAAAGTACCCCCACAGCCCGAACGCCACATTACGTACGACGACCACGAGTAGATGAGTTATGTAGACCAGCTCGCCCCTACAGGCCTTTTCCCTGTAAATATGAAACGAAAAAAGCCCAATAACGAAACAAAAGAAAAAACCTAGATATTGATTGTTTCCTGTGACAAATAAAAGCCCAGTTTGCCGTGCTACGAAAAAAATGCCATCAACTTTAAAAGTAGAAAATTGCCATGTGTAAGAATTATTATTTTTTGCAATAACCCAAAAGGAAAAATTCATGGCAATTTCCATCTGTACATACATGGTGGCGAAAAAATGTTGATTAAAATTTCCATTAGCGATTATATTGACATGTATGTAAAGGTTAGAAAATGGCCGTGGCAATATAGGTAATTTTGCCATGGCAAATAAAAGTAAAAGTTGCCCTGGCAAATTAAAAAGTAAAAAAAAAACGTTTAAAAAAGAGGTAAAAGAAGTTGCCAAGGCATTATAGGTAAATTCGCCATGTCAATGAAGGTAAAATTGCCATGGCAAATTTTAAAGTAAAAATTCATAGCAAAAAGAATTTGCCAGGGCGTTATAGGTAAATTGCCGTGTCATTAAAGGTAAAATTGCCATGAAAAGTAAAAACTAAATGTTGCCATCTTTTTTTGCCTATTTATAATTTGCCATGGCAGATTATTAAAAAAGAACAATTTTCCATTTTAGAATAATTTGCCATGGCATAGCAATTTTAATTAAAAATGCCATCTTTTGTATGAGAAATTTGCCATGTATGTGAAGTAACACAAAAAATGCCATGGCAGATGCATACTAAAAATTGCCATGGTATTTTAATTAAAATTGCCATCTTTTGTATAATTTTTTTGCCATGTATGTGAAAAAACACAAAATATGACCAAAGACTACCATGGCAGATACATAGTAAAGTTTGCCATGATAGTTTAATTAAAATTCCCATGTTTTTTATGAGAAATTTGCCATGTATGTAAAAAAATAAATTCTTACTCATATGACAACAAAAATTGTTCCACTGGTGGAGCCGATGGCAGAAATTTCCATGGCAAAATGCATATTAAATTTGCCATGTTATTTAAAAAAAAATTACCATGGTTTGTAGAAAATAAGTTTGCCATGTAAGTAGGAAAAAATAGCCATGTTCCAAGCCAAACGTTATGGAAAAATTGCCATGATTTTATATTTTATTTCTTGTACATTTTCAATGCAACCTACAATAAACTACCCATGGTCTGACTAGTATAATTGCCATGGTGTAAATACTAAGATTGCCATGCTACATACAGTAAAACTACCATAGTAACTATTAAAAAGTGCCATGGTACATACGAACAAACTAAAGTGTCATAGTACCTACAACAAATTTGCCATGGTAGAAAAGTAAATTTGACGTGGTCAAATAAATAAATTTGCCATGATATTTTTTTGGCCATGATACATAAAGTAAATTTGCCATGGTTTGTGAAGTAAATTTGCCATGTTCCAAAAATAATTCATCATGTTCCAAAAATTATTCACCATGGTCCATCAAGTAAAAAGCCATGGTACGAAAAAATAAATTTGCCATGGTAGCAAGAATAAATTGCCATTGTAAAAAAAATTTAAGTTTTTCATGATCAGAACAAAAAGAAAAATTGATCAGATGAAAAAGGAAAATTGCCATGATACATAAAGTAGATTTGCCATTGTACAAAAAGGAAATTTGCTATGTTCCCACAAAAAGTATATTTGCCATGGTACAGAAAGAATAGTGTTCTCTAACGTAACATGGCAAGTTTTGGGAATTTCTCAAAATGGGCACATATTTAGGAGATTTATTTTGTACCAAAATGATGGCAAAATTAGCAAATTGCCATGGGCACATGGCAAATTTGGAAGATTTGTTCCTTAAAAAAGAGATGCCAAATTAGGATCTGGTTCTGAATTTTGCCATGCCAATGTTCAAAAGTTGTTCTAAAAAATGCCATGTGACTAATACAATTGGCTCTAAAAAATACCATGTTTGACCAAACAAAAAATTTGAATTTTGCCATATGATTTTTCAAAATTTACCATGGCATTTCACAAGAAACGGCCATCTTTTAGAACATTTCCTATTAAATTTGCCATGGACCAGAATTATCAATTTTCAGGAATTTGTCATGTTTTGTAGCGGTAGTAGCACGAGCTAGAGCAACTACAAAAAATCACACATCTACACATATACTCACATCTGTACAACAGTGGTAATAGCACCAGCTAGAGCACCTACAAAAAAACAGCAGCAGAGATAGTAGCACTTGCAGTAGAAACTCACAAAGCTCCTGAACCGGGGAACCACTACTGCCAATGCGGGCATGTGGAGCACGTTGGGGACGGGGTGTGAGCATTGAAAAATTTCTGACCTCAACCATCGTTTTTTGTTGTACAATCAACGACGCCTCGAAAAATTGCCATGGCAAGATGCCACACATTAAAAAACAATACAACAAAAAACCTGAGTTGCCGTGTAGTGCACTGGAAGAGCATACAAAAAGTGTCAGGTAGTGACTACGAAAATCCCCGTGCGTCATGTATAGAAGATGCCACACATTCAGAACCAAAACATCAAAAAAAAAATCCTGAGTTGCCATGTAGCGCATTGAAAAGGGCGTGCAGAAAATGTCGGGTAATGCCTCCAAAATTGCCATGCATGTATGTGTAGAAGATGCACACATTCAGGAAAATGCATCAAAATCCTAAAATCCAATTGTCATGCATGTATGGGGTGCTCGTATGATATAGCTCGCCGGCGTGGCTGTACAAACGTGCATCGTGGATTCTGCAACCATCTATGATTCCCTACGGAAGTCAGCAAAGCAAATTGCAAAGCTGCGGCGGCGACAGAGAACAGGGGAGGGTGGGATGGGGCATCGGCGATTACCTCGGACGAGAGAGGAACAATAGACGCTGGCGATTCCCATCGATCCCGGCGACGGCCTGCAGCTCCTCGTCGCAGGCGACGCATATCGCAGCGCGCACAGCCACCGGTGTTGGTGCTTCCCGTCGAGCCTGACGACGGTGTGCAGATCCTCGTCGCAGCAACCTCGTACGTGCAGCACAGCCACCAGTGCTACTGCTGCCCATCGAGCTAGTCGCCAGTGAGCAGCTCTTACACGCAGGCCGGGTAGCTCATGGCGTCGTCGCGCCGGCCGACCCGTCCCAGCCGCTGGTGCATCTCACCGACGGTTGTCGACCTTGTACAGGAATGGGGTCGCGAGGGACGAGCTCCGTGGCCGCCGCGGCCGCCGAGAGGAACGCGAACGTGTCGCCACCTCCTGTTAGAAATTTAGGGTTCGTGGTCTACCCCCTATTCCTCTGCGCTTATCCGTGGTGCCGCTCACAATTCGCATATGTGAGGCTAGGGGTAGGGACGTTCTTATACTGTCTTTTCAAAAAGTCCACCTCTTATACAGATATAAGATTCCTAGTCTTTTTCGCTAGTTTCCGGGATAGAGTCCGGACCAAATTACCAACCACGATCATATTTGTCTGTTAATGGATTCTACCCGTTGTGTCTCCGGAGCACGCGCTTGTGAGCAACGCGTCATAATAAAGTGTAAATTCCTCTAATTATGTAGATCAACATTAGGGCTGTAATCTAACTATACGATCTAGCTCCTTCCGATTATCACTGTACCCGGGTAGTCTTTCCAGTATAAATAGTATATTGTATTCCACCGATAATCGACCAGCTTCCTTAAGCATACAACTTAAGTACGTTTCAACAAGTGATAATTCCATGATAATCATGTAAAGTAATTCCATGCATAAATCCATGTATAATTCCATAATGAGGTATTCCGAATATTAGTAATTCCTAGTAATTTGAATATAGTTGTAGGACACATAATTCCAACACCTCCGTCGTCGCACACCACCTACACAGGAGGAGCGCACCACCAGGCACCAGCCACCCGCGCGTCACCGTGGTCCCAGGCGAGCACGAGACCGGCGCGTGTAGCGGCATCCAGCCCCGTCGAATCGCTCCTCGGACCACCATGCCGTCGATCTCCGCCGCAAACGCAGCACCGCATCGCCGGAACCCGCTGCCTGCCCTGCCCCCACCCCACCGTCGCCGCGCAGCTACCATCTCCTCCCCCCATCTGATGCGCGCGAGTATCTACTCCCCCCATCTCGCCTCTCGACGATGGCGAGAAGAGGAACCCACGCCGTGGTGGTGCGCTCTGGATCTGCTCGTGATATGAGAAGAGAGGAGGAGCGGGGAATGCTGACAGAGGAGTGTGGGTCGTTCGCGACGTCTTCATTTTTCTCGAACGGTATCGCTCGGTGACGTGGCTGCTGTCCTCTGCTTTAAGATTTGTACTGAAAACCAACGGTGGAAGAGACGTTCGGGAGGAGGTCTTAAAAACCTGACGTTGGGAATTTATCTTTTCCGAAAATTAATTAGCCACCCTAAGTCCCTGTTTGGATTACCGTTTCTCTTTTAAATACCCTTGTAAAAAATACCGGCTGGAATTTGCACAGCGCCCAGTAAGTTACACGTGTAAATTATACACCTCCGTATTGAAATACATCCATTCCAAGCACGGCGTAACTGTGTGGGAACCGACACAAATGCATATGCAGCTGCATAGAAGCTCAGAAAATTTCAAGATTTACATGAACTAACATCGATGTCATCACGGGGCACAAGCAGCTCCTGGACAGGCGATGCGCCAACTGCGGCACCACGTCCACGCCGCTCTCTCTGGAAGAACAGCCCTGCCGGACCAAGGCACGACGCACGCTCTCGCATGGCGCATGCATGCTCATGTGTTAGCAGCCCACTGTAACCGGGGCCTGCACATGGGCTTGCCCCTTCGATCAGCACATGGGCCGGGTTCGGATGTGCGTCACTGGCTACAAGTAGCTCAGAGAGAGGCAACGAACAGACTATCCGGGCTTGGATCAGGCAAAGGCAACGGCTGCTTCTTCCCTTCCCCTACCTCCTGTACTTCCTCCTTCCCCTTCCCCCAATCTCTGTATCCGAGCTTGAGCTCTCTGTAATGGAGTAATTCGCGAGTGGAACCTAACATCTGGCTATCAGAGCCTCTCACCACCCTTCCCAAAAATTTCCCCAATTTTTTTTTCCACTCCACAATCGCCATGAATCCCGAGCTCAAAGCATACCTCGATGCGTGGGAAGCCAGACGCCAGCGCGAGTTCAAGAACCTTATGGCTCGCCTCGATGCACCGCTCCGGCCGGCGACCAGGCTCCGTCCCGCCAACCACGACACACCCGGCTGCCTCACCGGGCCCGTTACGGCGAGCTCCGATATGGCGGCAGCACTCCAGGGCTCTTCATCATCAGTGAGCATCGTCAAGGAGACCCTCGGAGTTGACCCATCAGTGTGTACCGGCTTCATCACCACGGCGCCCGTCACCTGTTCGACGGATTGCTCGACTTAAGTCTTCTCCGTCGTCAGTGTCAACGAGGTCCGTGATGCCGCTACCACCGTCTGCCCCGATCCCGCGGTCGACCCTGACGACAAGCAGGTCGAGCAGCTCACACCCGCGAGGGCAACGTCCTCCATCGAGGAGGTCGTTCCTTCCGTGGTGACCACCACAGACGTCGACCCCAAGGCCGGCGTGCAGGAGCCCGATGCCCTCTCTGTCAACACCACCCCAGTGACGAGTGAGGTGGACCACGGCGTCATCCTCATCATCCCCAGCGACCTTGCTGCACCGGTGTTGACTACGTGTTCGACAAAATGTCTCGTCCATGATGGCGACTGGGTCAATCCTGTTCATCTTGTAGACAAGAGCAAAAAATGGTGCATGCCACCAGTACTGAAGGGGATCGAGCAGCAACGATGGCCGCCGCCTTTGCGAATGGGGATCAGGCACATGGGACACCTATTCAGGCCAAGACCGTGGCCGTCCTTCAAATATCATTCAGATGCATGCTATTCCGAGGAGCGATGTTCAGGTATAAGTAGTCAGCCACATGAAGTTTCATGGTTCAATCCTTGGCTAGTTTTATTGCTGTTCAGAAATGTGGTTTTCCTTCAAGTTTCTTGTTGTGAGTTGATTCCCATGGAAGAGGCTTTCAGTTTCCAAGCTGTTGATATCTGGCAATATATACGTGATGATCCAAAGTTGCTCTTGTGACCACCAACTAGTATAGAAAATTGGGGAAACATAGTGGTGAAGGAAAAATTAGGCAATGGAGGCTTCACTGTGCATCCGACAGTCGAGGCTATGAAACTGCAATCCACGGAAAGATTAGGTTTCCTCTTACCACCTGCCAAGCCACCTGACCACCAGCCCAGAATGAAGCGTGAGTTGCAAGAATGGCTACCTTCTACTCAGTATGCTCGAGGTAACACTGTTTTGTTGTTGACCTGGGATCCAGGAGTTCCTTCGTATGGCATGTCTACCCACTTTCAGGCTGAGAAGATACAAAACTGGATAGTATCCTTACTAGAGCTGCTGCATTGGCCTTTTTGGGAGGCATCTTCTTTGGTTCATATAGGGGTGATAATTGTATCTGATAATTGTCAGGAGATAGTAAAGCTACAGAGGGTCATTGGACAAGGATCTCTCATTTTGCAAGGTAATTGCAGCAAGGCCGAGCTGCGACCACTACCATGGCCATCATTTTCATACAAATGCCAAGCAGTACAAGTGTGGTCAGAATTACCCAAGGTGGAATTAACTGTGCATCAGTTGCTAGTTATTCATGGGCATGTCAGGAAGGTTGCTACTCATTTGTGGCTTGAGAAATTGTCGACCACTAGAAGCCTTGTTTCTCAAATCCAAGAGCGGTGGAACTTTTCTGAGAATCATGTAATGGAGTATGCTGCTGTTGGGGGCATTCCTGTTACTCACAAATTTAAGAACATTTTAGTGCGGCACTACCTTTCAAATTTGGAAGTGGCGGACCCCGGTCAAATCAGTTTGTGCAATTACACTATGCATATAAGTGCTTCAGTGCAACACCGGATATTTAATATCTCTGCAAATATAGGGGCTGATGCATGGATCAACTCGAGATTCAATGGGACGACTTGTAGGACAACTGATAATGCAACACATGCAGGTTTGAGTATGGCAGGAGCTGAATATTTTGCCCATTGGGATTTCCTCTATGAGTTCCATCAAGAGGCACTTATTACTCTAGCAAGGGAGTTGTGGCATGCATACCAATTTAGATTTTCCTTTGTCGCTCTTGTTCATCTCGTACAGTGGCACAATGTGTTTCTTGCTTCTAGATTACTACTCTGCACAATGCAAAAACGGATGCTACAGATTGTGGAAGAATTTGGAGAATGCATACCTACAACTACAGTGGAGAACAATGGTTCAAATAATTCATTGGCGGAGCTCAAATATGATACAAGAATATGGGGTCAAAAGAGCTGCGCGTGTGTGATTTGGATGCCGCTCAGCAATGACGAAGCATACTTGACAAACTGGAACAAAAAGAAGAATGATGAGCAAGTCGGCAGTCTAGAGAGCATCAAGGCTGCTTATACTTTGACATTGAGTACTCCTGTTAATTCCATGTTTCCTGTGGGAGCTGAGCGCTCGGACCCCCTGTGTGACATTCTGCATTCCTCTAGCAGGCAGGCAGAAAATAGAACTGGCAAGAGAACAATACAGTTGGCTGCTCCTTATGCTGTCTGGCGTACAAGATGTAAGAAGCTTGTCATTGAAGGACCATCTGAGTCTTTGCCAAATTTTCAGCTGAAACCTCCCTGGCATCACTACGTTCTGGACTGCACTATTAGAAGGCTGATGATTGTTGCAAGAATATCACCTTGAAATGTTCAGTTTAATTTCATGGAAGCAAAGGCATTGACTCTTGTAAAAGTGTGGAATTGCAAAAATTGCCAACTAGAACTACTCTGCTACAAGAAGGTGCGCCACAGTTTTGATGCAATAATGCTCCCAGGCCAAGCAATGGAGTTATGCACTACAGCTGAAGATTTGTTGCTCCTTCCGGATCAAAGATGGTACTCTATGTGCTGTGATTACTCATATGATCTTACCAATGCTTCGGTTGTTGTTTGGGTCGAATACCTTGCTGACGCAGTGCATAAGTCGCTGGATCCAACCATAATAGCTTCTGATCTTCACCAGCCAAAGATTCTAATCGTCTGGGTAATCAGCAAGAAACCACAGGCCATGAGTGGTATGACGTTCTCTACATGCTACAATCAAGATCCTTTTCAAGAAGGGAGGGGTGCCATCATCGTCGCTGCCGTCTTTGCACAAGACTTCTTCGGCCTTGAGTATTACCTCAGCTTCGACTGCGACTGTGCTGACAACAGCCATGTCCTCAACTGGATTCTATTCACTTCAACTACTACTTCAACCTTAATGAAGTCTACTCCAACTTCGACCACCACCACGACTCCGACAATGTCCAAGAACATCGAGTGCACTGGGATCCGGGTGGTTGTCAGTGGGGTCGGCTTGAGGGCAAGCCGACTTTCAAGAAGGGAGGGATGTTAGCAGCCCACTGTAACCTGGGCGTGCACATGGGCTTGCCCCTTCGATCAGCACATGGGCCGGGTTCGGATGTGCGCCACTGGCTACAAGTAGCTCAGAGAGAGGCAACGAACAGACTATCCGGGCTTGGATCAGGCAAAGGCAACGGCGGCTTCTTCCCTTCCCCTACCTCCTGTACTTCCTCCTTCCCCTTCCCCCAATCTCTGTATCCGAGCTTGAGCTCTCTGTAATGGAGTAATTCGCGAGTGGAACCTAACATCATGGTTCTCATCTTGTCCTTGCTGTCACATGGAAATCTTTACCTGTACGTGCGTGTGCGTTGTGGCAGTCGCTTTGCAACGCCTGTGGCATCAGGTTCAAGAAAGAGCGCCAAGCGACAGAGACCGGCGGCAGGTGCGGCTATGTCACGCAGCAAACACAGTTGTCATCGGCGCCGGTGCCGCCCAGAGCGTTGATTCCCATAATTACATGTTTCTAGTTGTTGATATCCATCCGTGATGTATGGGTTGCCCACGTAGCCGGGCGAGCAGTGGCAAGAGTGGCCTCCGCGAGACACGGTCATGGCATTGCAGCAGAGGCTATGGCTGCTGGACGTCCGTGTCAACGGTGCTCTCGAGGATGCCCCGGTGCTTACGGTGGTGGGCTAGAAGATGGGGCAGAGCGGAGGTATCCTGGTGGAGAAACGGCGCCTGGTGGACGGCAGCGGCCGCCACAGTTTGTTGGAAGACGGTGGCACTGCCGCGATCCGGACGAAGCTTCAACGTAGAAGGCTCGATGCAGCGGCCACGATCCAATCTAGGGAGGGAGAGAGCGGCCGCCACAATTTGTTGGATACGAGATTGGCAACGGGAGCATTGGCCTTCAACAGCGACTCAACAGGTGGCGGGGAGGCTCACTGGCGGCATGGTGGACGTCCCTGTTGCAGGTAGCATGCAGGCTACGGCGGCCCTTCCTCGCAACGACATGACCCTCGTTGGTCTGTACAAAATTGCTCCTCACCTCTTCTCATCTCCCCTTAATTCTGATTCATTTTTATCTCAATCTGTATGTTTAAGTAAGATGCTTTCACGGTCAGATTCCATGTATCTGTATCAATTTGTGTGGTTTCATGTGGTTACCCGTATGTATTGTGTATAAGGTCACTAAGTCATCAACCAATTTCGGCGAATTTTGTATGTAGATTAGATATATTTTCATCCTGTATTCATATATTTCCTTCGATGCCATGCTTCCAAAGCAAACTACGTATGCCTCGTCTGCGGAAAGGTGTGGCTACTCTCAGGTGTGCCCACTCCCCTTATCCTGGCCATCCAATTCCTCCACGATGTGTGCAAGAGGCTGTCCTGGTGCATGACGTTTGCAGCATTAGTGCGGGCATCTCTGGCCATTAGTTTATTACTTGAGCCCCCTAGCTGTGCAGCCCTAGATCCTAGGCATGTGACTCACAGGACCGACAAACAATACACACATGTCACTGTAGCTTGAGCACCCCAGTCAACTATAGCCACTCTTTTGTTTGGATGTGCATGGCAGCTCGTGTTCTTTTTCTACCTTCTCCTCCTTTTGGCTGCTTGTAGTGATTGATTTTCAAAACTGAAATTCTTCATCAGGTCTGATGTATAAGCCCAGAGTTTATAAAATAACAAAAAGACATAGAGTGACTTGCGGATATCCTCTGGGAACGCTTCACTGTGTTTCTGAATCACGGGTGGTAGTCTGTAGGCTACCAAACTGGTCATGTCAGATTGAGATGACACGAACAGTGCCCTATGCAGCCACGATTCAAAATTTGTTCCTGCACTCACACGTTATTGTTCATATGATGTGCAAACCACGCATGGAGACCAGAGCAGTGTCCAGATCTCGAGGTAGTCCACATAGAACTGAGCGGCCAGGATATAGGGAGTGCACACACCCGAGAGTAGAAAAGCCAGTTTTGTGTCTAGACAGTTTGCTTCATTTATCCTGCTTCCATGACATGCTTTCCTATGATCGATGTTGGTCCCCACCATCCAAGAATGACATGAGGGCCAGGGCGGCCCCAAAGCAGCAGAGAATATGTCATTTTTGCCTAGTGGCTCAAACGACCCTTGCAAAGCCTATTAGTGAACCTATGAACGCCGGTCCAATTTTCCTCATAAAACAACCCGCCAATTACTTTTACCTGCACTTTTATTTTCTGTAATTAATTATTTCAGAAATACAAAAATACTTCCAACCACAATATACGTTAACTAGCAAGGCTAGTGAGGTTGACACCCTCATTAGAATAGTTGGGGACACAAGTGAAGTTTTATTTGTGTTGCAGAGTTGAGGATTGATGTAGGAAACAGTGCTTCCATGGATTGATACCTTAGTTTCTCATTGAGGGAAAGCTTGCTGCTACCTACAAATCCTTGCACTTGGGGGACCAACAACTGTTTCATTAGGGAAACAACAATTGGCCATTGAACAGCACAGGCGGATCCCAGAAGCACCGGCATCCAAACCGGTCATGCAGGATTCAGAAGCCAAGCACCCAGGGCAACCTTTAGAGACAGGGTTCCCTAACTCTCCGATACAGAGGCTATTCTCGGCAGCACCGGGTTGGAAACTGACCATACCGAAATTGAAGCTCTTTGAGGCCGAGGACGACTAAGTCTTCAGCCCTCGCAATAGAGGCCAATCTCGGTACTTCCGGTCTCAAAACCGGCATCACCGAGGATCATTGTCTGTGTCTCAAAAGAGATTTTCAAAGTAATTCTCTGAGATCTGATTCAGCAATCATCAAGATTCTTCCAAAAGCTTAGTTATCTTACCCCTCTTTATAGTATGGCTTGTCCTATACTCAAACTAGATTCTTTGAACCATAATGGAAATAGAAATCTTCTTTGATCTGCTAGTACCAAGCCTTTCTTAAACTTCAAATATTTAGGGGCCGACAACCACTTGTTTAAATAATATCTTTTGGACTATGCACCTGTACATACTCAGTAAGTCATTAATCTCTTAATCATTTTTCATTAATCATCAAAACCCACTAGGGGCACTAGATGCACTTTTTTTGTGTGTGTGTGTTGGGGGGGGGGGGGGGGGGTGCAGAGGGTGTGGGTTTCAGAGGCGAGCCAGGCTTATGTAATCCCCAGGCACATCGCACACGGATGTTAAGGTTAAAACATGTGCGATGTATTACACATCGCAAACATGCGACCAAAAATGATCGTTTGCGATGCGGTGTTTCACATCGCAAACGGGCTTTCCTGGTTAACTGTGTGCCTTGTGCTTCACATCGCACACGTGCCTTTTCGGCCTGTTACTTCGCACATGTTTTGGGCCCAACCATGTTAATAAGCATGTTCGGTAGTAGTTCATGCAGCTGCATGCGATATAGATTTGTAGCCGTGATGGATTAGACCAATCTTTGCCCAATCGAGTCTTCGTGCGAGCAATGCGGTGCCCTAGTGTAGTGTTTCGAAGACGGTGCGGCGTGGTGTTGTCAACGTCAGTGTGGCCGGCGCCGAGCTTGCTCGTGTGGATGTTTGGTCGGCTCGTCGGCCCAACTTTTTTTTTCCTGATTATCGTCTATGCCCGGATCAGCAGGCTACGAGCGAACTCATGATGATAACGTGTTTAGAGATCGCTAGGGCGACGTTGTGCCGACAATGATGACATACAATAATTAGTAGTGGACGTGAAGTAGACAACGATATAGTGGTGAAGCTCTCTTATTTATTGAACAAAATCACAATAGAGCCGTGTGTACAAAAACATAGCCGTACCCCTCTATTTGTATTAGACCTCTAGGGAGGAGTTCGAATAGGTGTTCACTCGGTTCCAAAGGATTGAAATTGAATCAAAACCCACCAAAAGAGGGGGAGGGGTGGCATCCTGTAGTAGGCCGGCATCACCCCGTGTGGTGCCGACCTGCCGGGACGCGGGGTTTCCAAATTCCTTGAAGCTGCGGATGATGTAGGTGTGTGTGTCTGCTACATGTGCAGACATGTGAGGTTTGTAGTCACGCATGCCACTAAGGAGCGACGTATCACGGTTAGTCATCATCTCGCCGCGGATTCACGGGACCATGTTTTCCATGCCGTCTCTTGGACGACCACCGGTCCCATTTTCAAACTTGATCTTCCATTTTCAACCGTGAAAGAGAAATTAGTCCCGCAATCACAAGGTGCCATTTGTTTTTCATGGAAGAAACAACTATCCTAAAAAAAGATAAAAATATATTTTTCTTCCTTCAACTATAGCTAGAGTTGTTCATGTTAGACAATGCAGAAATGCTTGGTTGTTCATTTAGAATTTTTTCTGATGCAAATTTTTTGATTCAAGAATCAATAAGATGTTTTTGACACAAATTTTTTGTTCAAGATTCATGCTCCAGTTCATGCACGCGTGGTGAAAAAATCGTTATTGTTTCGTTTTGTTGATGAAATGTTCAAAAAATATGACACTGAATTTTTGTCTGACCATGAAAAATGATCATAATATTTCTCATGACCCGAATGATTTGGGTCCATGAAATATGCATCGATTTTTTGTTTGGCCATGGTTAATTTTGTGAGGAACTAATGGTGTAATTTTGAGGTAAAATGTTTAGAAATGTAATACCAGAAATTTGATTCATTTATGTGCTCATCTTAATTAAAAAAATAAAATGTAAAAAATATATGCATGAAAGTTGGGTTTGAGATGATGTAAAAAAAGAGGGATGGAGAATGAGATGGGTAAAAGATTTGAGGTTTATTATAAATCGGAGGGGCTGGATAATGAGAAATATGTAGAGGGAGCTTTTATTTTTTATTTTTTTAAGTGTATGTAGATGGAGTGGAAGGTTTGTGTTGCAATATTTTTTGCACGAATCTCAAAGAAATGGACGGTGAGGATAGTATGTGGACGCCAACGTAGTTGTGGAAAGGCATTTTTGATTTGGCTACGTTAACACTTGGACCATGTTGAAAGATTTTTGTGTCTGACCCTTGACATAATATGATAATGGTGTATTTGTTTTATTTGCTAGAAGTGTTTGGGAGCTTTTGCCTGGAGACTATTAGCTAGTCATATTTTGTGGTCGACAAGCTTTCCCCATGCATGTGATTTGTGAGTGCCTGGAGACTATTAGTCAGATTTGTGGTCGACAAGCCTTCCCCATGCGTGTGAATGGATTGTATTGTCAACTGAAACGCAACTACAGTAGCAGCCACTTGCTGATATCCATGTAGTACAGTAATGCCTATCCATGGATTTTACTATGTAGGTATGGTGAAAATATCTGACAAAACTGAGTGACAAGTCGCTGCCAGGCTACACTTTTGCAATCTGTAATCCCGTATGCTTAGTGCAGCCGCAACTTTACATCACTATAAATACACTACTCAGGCTAGTCATAGTGGGGTATGACACTAGTCTATGTAGTATCATAGATAGCTGCATTTATTAGCTTTTAGACTCATTTTTTCTTGGGCAACGCTATGTGATGGTAACATAATATGTTACCACCATCATCTCTTTCCTCGTTTACAAGAAAACCCTGATATTTCTTTCCGCAGGGACCTTTTTGGCCCTCGCCTGGTAGCATGGAATGAATTACTCATTCGTCTGGAGGCCATTCAGCTGTCAGGCGAACCAGACAAGTTCCGATGGAATTTGCATCAGAACGGTAGCTTTTCAGTCAAATCCTTGTATGATGCAATGGTTCACACTGATGTTCCGGTTGATAACAAGAAATTGTGGAAGCTCAAAATTCCACTAAGAGTGAAGATATTCCTCTGGTTTCTAAACAGAGGGGTCATCTTAACTAGAGATAACTTGGCACGTCGCAACTGGCAAGGTAACAAGATATGTGTCTTTTGCCAACATGACGAGTCCACCAAACACTTATTTTTTGAGTGTAAGTTTCCTCGTGCAGTCTGGGCCATAGTTCAAGTTGCTTCAAATCTATATCCCCCACGTAGTGCACGTAACATGTTCGGCAATTGGTTGCGGGGTATCAATAAACAATTTTCTGCACATCTACTCGTGGGGGCGGCTGCCTTATGTTGGGCACTGTGGCTTACCAGAAATGATGTGATTTTTAACAATAAATGTGTTTCATCTCCTGTGCAGGTTATTCATGCGTGTATGCGATGGCTCCGTACGTGGTCTATCCTGCAGAGGCCGGAGGACAGAGACCTTTTTATGATGGCGTCTACACGGCTGGAGCATACAGCCAGGGAGGTTTTCTCCCAACATGGATGGCGGTGTAATCTCCGGATAGGATTTGCCCCACCCTAGGCTGGACTGATTTACTTTTACTGCAAAACGATATTTATTTTTAGGCTTGTTGGACTTGTTGGCTGTGTGCATCGCGCTATGCAGAGGCCGGGCATTCTTCAATGCGGTTGTATCACCTCGATATATCAATTGAATGAAATGTTCTTTATCGAAAAAAATGTCACTAATATGCCTAGTTGGCATTGCATTGTTACTATTTATATTACTTCCACCATGACAAGTCTCAACACCATGCAACTTCATTCGGTTGGGAATTGAACACTCAAAGAGCAAGAAAAAAAGATATCCATGTAGTAATGCAAATCTATGTCACTAAGAAGAGACGATTTTATGTAGGTATGGTGAAAATATCCGCGCACTTCATCGCCATGTCACTAAGAAGAGACGATTTTATGGAGTCACGGCTGCGGTCAGTCCACGAGCCGCCGGTGGCCTCGCCGATCTCTCTCCTATGCAAGTCCCGCAGCGCACAGAGTTGCGGGGGCCGGGCCATCGGAAGACTCCGCAGTTGGTCATGCTCCATGAGGGCCGTCGGGACAGCAAGGCTGTGGGGAGGCCGGGGACACATCTCGGGGAGCCGTGATGACGGAGGCGCTGTACATGGGCTCTTCCTCCTCTCCCTCGTCGGCCATGGTGGTGGCACCAGCTGGGGGCCGAAGGGGCCCTCCTCATGAACCTTTGGACGCGGCGCCGAGGAGCCGTCGGGCCAGAGATCGACCTCGGCGGTGCCCATGGGTGAAAGCGCCGGTGGTGGGCGTCTCGTCGGTGGTGGTCAGCGGCGCGGATTCGGCATTCGTATCTACGGATCGGATGCGGCGGCGCGCGGGTTGGTGTAGCTCGGCGGCGGTGAGGTTTGCCGGATCTGACGGATCTTGCGTCATGCACCGGGCAATGGCTCGGACGTATTGGGAGGTTGTGCGAGGCGCAACCCACCTCTCCCCCACCGCTACCGGCGAATGTCACCGAGGCAGCGCATCTGGCAGCGATGGCTAATAGGCGCGGCCGTGGTGCGGACGGCAACCATCGGTGAGACGACGGTGCGACAGTAATCGGAAGAGACGTGATGGTGTCTTCCCTTTCGGCGTTTTCTCCTTTGGCCGGCTAGTTCTTTGCGAGCAGGCCGGTAGAACGGCGGGCGGTGACTATGGCGGCAGACATCGGGATGCATTATCTCCGGGTGAAAACTCAGGATCTTGCCTTATGGCTTGATCGGGCAGCGTTGACGTCCGCGCATCGTTACCATTTTTAAGGTGTTGCTTCGAAGATCTCCTTTGGGTTCATAGCCCTTGGTTTGATATCTGGATGGACCAGCCAACATCAGCGCGCGAGTGGTGATTCCTTTTTGAAGGCATTGTCTTGGAGCGTTGCATCCTTTATCAGCTAATACGTCCTGAAAGGTTTGGTAGTACGATTTGGGGATGCTTTCGCGAGTCATGTCCTATGTGAACAGCCTCAAGTTTTTTCCTTTTTTCTCTATGTAAGCCGATTTGTTTGGCATTTTGAATGATTAATAATATATGGCTGTGTGCATCATTCGATGCAGAGGCCGAGGGTCTTCCCCTCTTTAAAAAAAAAAAGATGGTTGGTACAGCCGCTCCAAACTCGCAACTTTATATCACTATAAATACACTACTCAAGACCATGCAACTTCATTCAACGACCAGCTCAACAAGCTAGTGACACACACAACAAGAGTTCACTTTGACACAAGAGGATGACCGCCTTCCTCCTCCTGCTGCTGTCCTCCCTCCTTGCCATGGCGGCGGCGGCAGACCAATGCCACGACGACGATCACGCCGCCTTGATCACCATCGACACCGCCCCGGGCAGCCCCTACCACTCTACCTCCTAGACTCCTGACTGGTACAACATGGACTGTCACGCCACCACAGGTTGCGTCGTCGGCCTCCGTGTCTTCCAGGATGCCAATATCTCCAGCGCCATACCGGACGCTATCGCCAATCTCACCTACCTCCATACCCTCACCCTCCACCACCTCCCCACTCAAGATACCGATGTTAGAAAAATTAGGATTTGTGGTTTACCCTCTATTCCTCAGTGTTTTTCCATGGTGCCGTTCACAATTTCACATATCCGAGGCTAGGGGGTACGGACCTTCTTATACTGTCTTTCCAAAGAGTCCACCTCTTATACAAATAAGATTCCTAGTTACTAAACTAGTTTCCCGGTAGAGTCCAGATCAAACTCCCAACTATGATATAATTTGTATGTTAACGGATTCTACCCGTAGAGTCCCTGGAACACGCACTTGTGAGCAATGCGCCATGATCGTGTCTAAATTCCATTAATCATACAGGTCGCTATTAGGTCCATAACCAAATCCATGACCTAGTTCCTTCCAATTATCAATGTACCCGAGTAGTTTTTCCAGTATAAATACAAAGTATGCAATATTTCATTGATAATCGACCAGCTTCCTTAAGCTTTTAATACGTAAGTACATTATAGCAAGTATTATTTCCATGATAAACATGTAAAGTAATTCCATGCATAAATACATGTATAATTCCATAATGAGGTATTTCGAATATTAATAATTCCAAGTAATTTGAATATAGTTGCAGGACACATAATTCCAACATCTCCTACTTGTCCAAAATGATCATTCAAATATTCGTAAACCCATAGTCTTAACATGATTACCAAATACCTCATGACGATCAACAATCATATTAACACTACGTTGAAAACCCACAAAAATATATGGTGATACCTTCCCTCAATATGTTTGCTTGCTGTGACACTTAAGATCTCGAGAGACTTTAATTTTTGCTAGACTGTTCCAACATAGTCGGCACCTTGAGTATTAAGTCCTCGAGTGGAATTCCACCTTTATCGGCATCTCGAGTATTATTTCTCATCGCATAAATCAATAATATGAATAATTCCACATTGAGGTAAGTAGATGATAACCATGTTGAATAAATGTTTAAAGCCACATAAATATCCAATTCAGTCGGCCAACGAAGTTCCATATGTAAACATGTTTTGACAAGAATTCCTGACTTTAGTTACTGAACCTGCACCATATTGGTATTATAGAAACAAATGAACTATACACACCTTAGTTTATTTCACACCTCATGGATACAATAATAACTTCCTCAATGCGTTTATCATTATTATAAATTTCAAAAAAAAATCAGGATGTGATGCAGTTTGCACGATCTTATATGATGCGTGAGATTCCCTTAACCACACGTCTTTCCTTCGACTGCTGGAATACAGCAATAAATTCTGGTACTTAAGGTATGGTTGTTTAGTGAGAAAAAAAATCCCGTATCATTTATTCTTCCCTTTTCCTCATGAGTTAAACATAATTACTCATTGAGTGTCGCTCCCTTCTTCAAAGGTACTTTAACAGGTTTGCAATTTTTGACAGACAAACATTTCAAAACATTTTCTATGTATTTCCACACCCAAAACTTCGGAAGCTTCAAACATGCTTTCATATGAAAGTTATAAGATAACCAAGCTTTCACTTTCATCAATGTGATTTTAGCATTGCAAACAACAAGAGAATCATTAACATATATAATAATATTGCAAAATAGTTTGCACTTACAATTGTAGATGATCGCCTTGTTTCATTTAGAAAACCATATGACCTACTATTCCATTGATGTGAAGCTTGTTATAATACCATGCATTAATCTATTCAATTAGCAAACCGTGTCTTTACTTTCTCTTTGTGTAAAGAATTGAATAACAAAAGTGGCATTATAATATTTCACTGAGCCAAATTTCCTTGCAAATAAAAAGAAATACACTTACAAACAATGGGCTTGCGGTTGTTTGGTCAGATAATAAGTTCCCAAACTTTATTCTTCCTCATTTTTTTACTCTCTCCCGCATTTCTTCCACCCATAGTTGACATTGATGGAAAATTTAAGCCTTCATAAGAGATTTTAGTTATTCCTCTAAAATTTAGAGTAACTTCCCCCAACAACACATAAAAATTATCCTGACATGATATTCCAAGTTAATTCCTCCCAGTTATTCTAAGCATGTTAGTGTCAGCATTTTACCTGTAGTTTTCTTTGGGGTCAAGATTATATTTCCGTATGATTGCCAATAATTCCACCCTTATTCATAAAAATATTTTGTTCCTACTTTTCATAAGTTTCCCTTTCCAGATCAAAATTGATATCCTTTGATCCACTAGAATACTAAAAAAACTGACGTTTTGTAGTAATTGAGATTTTCCTGCCAAAATAAAAGATTTCCTTCTGCTCTACAAACCATAGGGAGTGACTGTGCTAGATGAAGAATGGCATAAACAAACAGCACTATCTCGCTGGGCACCACGGCATCTCTCTCCTCTCCCCTCTCTCGCTCTCATGGCAGAGGATGAACAATCGGCCACGGCGGCGGGTGAACGGTGGCCGAGGTCTGTGCTGGCTATGTATCGCTAGGGACCACGGCCTCTCTGTATTCCCTCCGATTCCCCTTTCTGCAATTTCGCTGTGATTTAATTCTCTCTTACCTGTAGCTCCAAGCAAGCAATCTGGACACCAACAGTGAGCCAACGACCAGTGAGAACAACACATCTCACTTCTTTGGTGAATTTCCCTGTATGATTGTGACGCCCCCGAACTCGACCGTGCACTAAACATACACGCAGCATGCACGATCAAGATCAGTGACTCACGGTAGGATATCACAACACAACTCTATGACACAAATTAAACACAAATCTTTATATTACAAGCCAGGGTCACGAGGACCCATAATACATCATCCATGGAAACAAATATTATCTGAGTACAGACGAAGATAGACAAGTTTTGCCTTAAGAAGGCTGAGCAAAACAATGACACTAGATCGAAAAGGCAAGTCCTCCTGCCTGGGACCTCCGACCTACTCCTCCACGTCGAACTCCATGTACTACTCGCCCTGGGGTGCTCCTGGCTCCATGGCGCCATCATCTAAATGCAGCAACCGGGTAGAGGAAAAAGGTAACAAAGCGACCGTGAGTACTCATCCAAAGTACTTGCAAGACTTACATCAGATCTATGCTACATATGCATCGGTATCAAAGAATGGGGTATATCAGTGGACTATACTGCAGAATGCCAGTATTAGAGCGGGAAGTTCTATGTCACACAAGGGCCACCATTTTGCAGCAATAGACGAGAGGAGAGCAGATCATCTTGCAGCAAGGGAAGGAGTATGAGCGCATACGATACCAACTAGTAATCAACACAACAAGACAATACCCTGAGATCCTTCCTCAACTCCCTGCGAGAAAAGATCCGCGGGCATTACATATTTATTGAGTAATGTATTTCATCAAGTATCTGGTTCAAGTTGTATAAGATCGGGATACTCTCATATATCCAAGCGTCCTGTTACCGTGGACACGGCTATTCGAATAGTTTTGTCTTCCCTGCAGGGGTGCACCACATAACCCGATACGCTCGATTACCTCTGGCCGGACACACTTTCCCGGGTAATGCCCGGCCTCGGATAATCGACATGCCGTAGTCCTACCTAGGCTCTCCAGAGAGGTCCCCGCCGGTCTAAATCCTAAGAGCGAAGGGGTAGTTTGGCCGCTCACCCCTAAGCAATCCTGCACGTCGCGAGTAGGGTCAAGCTCACCTCATACGGAGGATATCTGCTGGTCTCCCTGCCGCCTCTCTGAACTGGACATCTAACAGAGCTTTCGGTAGAATGTACGACGCCGAGGGCCCCATAACTGTTATCCCGCGCAGCGGTTAGTGCGTATATGCCAATGGCAACTCGGAATGAATACCCAGAACTCGTTTAGTCATGTTATTTCCTTCACTCGTGGACTACGCCCAGGGCCCAGGCCCACCTCTCTCATAGGTGGTCTCTACCTGCCCTGCTGCTTCGACGCAGTGAATGTTTTTGTGTCGGCTGTCGGGACAGATCCCGAGCTACCACCACATCCTGGGTGATACCGCTAAATAGCCAGCCGCCACGGGGAATCTATCGTGGGTGCTCATCGAGCCTACCCAACTTCAACATACCATCACTCGCGGGTACTCTTGGAGCCGACCCGACTTTAGCATTTTATGTGTATTGCAGTAATGTAAGTATATCCGTGATCATCGCCCAGAGGGATCACGGCCCGATAATATAGCATGGCAAACAGACAAGGGTGTAGGGCCAACAGATGGAACAACAGCATAGCTAAACTAGGCATGCTAGGGTAATATGTAAGCATTTATAACAGGCGACAAATCAAGCTATGTATCAGAATAGGATCTACCAAACAACAGCAGTAATAATACCTAATGCATGAAGTAGAGAGAGAGAGAATATATGATATAGGAATGATCAAGGGGAGAATAGGTGATATAGGAATGATCAAGGGGGTTTTGCTTGCCTGGAAGCTCTGCTGAAAAGGACGGATCCTCGGTAGTCTATTCGGAACCAGAAGCGACAGCGGTCTAGGGGTCTATCAGAAGAAGGAGGGAGAGGAAACAAATAATAACGGCATACAGATGCAGCACAGATGCATGGCATGGGAATATGTAATGATTATGTTCTCTAATGCATTACTAAGTGTTATTGGTGAAGAGGGAAGATATTCGGGAATATTTTCCCAGCTCCATTCACTATTCATTCAGCTGATCTGACAGCAAAAGTTCAATGTTCATTATGTTAGAAGTGTGACAGGTATGTGGATGGCATATTCAGATTCGTTATATTTTTCTGATCATTTTTCATATATAAATTATTTTCATCCGAGTTACGGTTTATTTTATATGATTTTTCAAAGTTTTATCAATATTCTAAAAATTTCTGGATTTAATTTAATTTGAAAATCATTTAACTGAAATTGCTATGTGTACACAGAAGTGTGTACAGAGGCTGGCTGGCGGGGCCAGTTGACTGGGTCAACTGTCCAGTCAGCAGGTCAACCAGTCACGTTGACTGGTCAACGGGCCCAGTGGGACCCAGTGTCAGCGACCCAGGGGGTCCCACTGGCAGGTCCACGTGGCGATAGCACGCCGGCGTTTAGCCGCCGGCGACCAAAATCACGGCGGCGCGCTCGGCTCGCGTCGGAAATGCGCCATAGGGCACGGTTCGACGCGGGATTTGGTACGTTCGAACGCTGCCAGCGTCGTGCGTCGAATGGCAGTGACGGCAGCGGCCGGGGTGGCCTAAAATGATAGTGGCGATGACAAGCAGCGGCGGCCGGAGCGTGAGCTCAATGGATTCGAGCCCATGGACACGTGTTTGCCTAACCAAGGGCGCCGGCAGCACCGCGGTGATGGATAGAGCATGCTGCCGTGCCCAGTTGGCCATGACACGGAAGAAAACAACGGCGGCGAGCTCGACAGTGGAGACGAGCTTCAGCAATGGCGACGGTGTCGGTGGATAGCTAGCTAGGGGCTCGGATTCGTCGCGCAAACAGAGGGGATAACGGGCGGAGCTCACCTGGGGAGCTCACGATGGCTCGGCGAGGGCTTAGGAGCAGCAGAGGTGGCGCATTCGTCGGAGAAGCTTCGGCGACCGTAGCGGGAAGAAGAGCTCGATCCCGACGATGTAGTGGTGCGGGGCTTGAGTTCTTCAATGGAGGCAAAGCAGCAGATTACGGCGGAGCGGACGGATAAGTTCCGAGGCTCCAGGGACGGCGGTGGCCACGGTGGCGAGGCGGGGCATGGCGACGGCGGCTCGGTCGAGCTCGAGATCGAGCGAGGGAGGACGAGAGGAGGGGGGAAAGTGGCTAGGGTTTGCCAGGGGGCTGTGGACGGCGTCTTGTAAACGTCGGCGTCGACGGGGAGACCGTGGGATGGCCGACGCGTGTGGAATCCGCGGCGCGGTGCGCGCGCAGGCGACACCTACCGGAGGAGGACGACGACTGTGCGGTGCTGGGCTGGGCTGCTACTGTGCACTTGCGGCCCAGGTAAGCAGTATAACTTTTTCCTTTTTCCTTTTCTATTTTCTGTTTTACTTTTAGCTAGCGTTTTCCACTTTGTTTATTTATCAAATGAATTTTGTAAAATGTGGAACTTGTCACATAAATACTTAGCATTATACTGGATTGGCACAAAAAGTTTGGGGCCAATTTGATTCCATTTGAATTTGGTTTAAATTTAAATGGGATGGATAGGTGCTGCTGGCCCTGTTTTCTTGATGCTAGAGTCACTTAGTGATTTTGGGTGATGTTGTTTTCCTTGAAGTGACTAGCTAGGGATTATTTGCAATAACATGAACACTTTGTTTAATTAATTGAAGAAGTTTTATTTTCTCTTGCTATTTGAATTTTGAATTTGAATTTGTTTTGTAACTTAATGGCATTTAGCAAAGACAATAAGATGACATGGCAACTTACTTAACATAGCAACAATGCTTAGTACATGGGGGTGTTAGTACTCTCCTCCTCTAACAGAAATTCTCGTCCCGAGAATTAAGAGGCAGAAGGAAACAAGGCGGGGTATTCATCACGAAAACGATCCTCGCGTTCATCTTGATCAAGGATGCGGAATCGATCGAGGTTTATTTGTTAGAGAATAGCTCATGTTCGGAATGACATTTGAGCCGGGAAGGCGAATTTCTAAGAATCGACTGATGATTGCGAGTGTTCGCATACATGTTAAGTCAACATGATCAGAATGACAATGACAAAAGATTGCATCATCTTCCTTGAGAACGTCCAGGGTCATATCATGGTTGTGGGTCTAGGAACCACTAGGCGGCCTTTGAAGAACAAGGTGCCTTGCTCAACGAGGGTGAAGCCTGAGGAATCACCCTCAACACAATGACGTCTGATGGGATGCACTGCAAAGTCACGATTATCAAGGATGAAGTTTGAGGAATCACCCTCAGTATGATGAGGAATCACCCTCAGTAAGATCCCTCTTGATGCGTTGCACTGCAGAGTCATACAGTTGCATGGTCCTAATGTTGCGTCCAAATTTGAGCGCAATGGGTCTCAACCAATCCATATCGAGTATGACGTCTATGTTGGAAGGCTTGAGGATGAAGAGGGAGGCAAGAAATACTAAACCTCCAGTTATAGTGGGAACATTATGGTTCTCCACATCGATATGATTACGGGCTCCAGGCGATGCCATGCCCAAGTGCAAATGTTTCTAATAAGAATGAATGCAATGCTCCTGAATTAAATAAAACAGATGCAGGTATGGAGTTAACAAGTAGGGTACCCATCATGATGGCAGGTGCATCAGAAGCTTCATCAATACCAACGTGGTTGGCTTGACCACGACCATAAGCTGGCGGCCTGGCATTATAGTTGTTGCCAGGATCAGTGGAAGGAAGGGCAATCTGATTCTGACGGCAGTCTCTTGCTCGGTGACCTGGGCGGCCACACTTGAAGCACAGTCCGTCATTGGGACGGGGAGCCGCATCATTGGGTGGTGCGGCTTGAACTCTTGGCTGTATCGGTGGTGGAGGAGGCAGACGAAGTGCGACATATGAAGGCCTTAGTGCAGGGGCAGTTTGGTGGTAGACATTGTGAGGAATCCATATTCTGCGCTTCTGTCCTGACAAGCCCGAAGATGAGCCAATGTCACGGTTGCGTTTGAGTGACTCCTTGTGTTCCATCTGGCTGGTCTCTTGCTGGATAGCCTTGTTTACCAGGGTGGCGAAGTCGGGAAAGTCATGAATAGCGAGTGCAAGTTTGATGTCTGGGTGGAGTCCATCACGGAACTTTTCCTGCTTGCGAGCATCAGTGGAAACATCATCTTCAGCATAGCGGGATAAGTCAATAAGCTCCCGCTGATAAGCATCTATAGTCATGCTGCCTTGAGTGAGATTGCGAAACTCTCTCTTCTTCCTGTCCATAATTCCTTTGGGAATGTGATGGGCATGGACAGCGGTCTGAAACTCTAGCCAGGTGACGACTGTTCCAGCAGGCAGTGTACGCCTGTGGCTGTCCCACCATTGAGCAGCAGGACCCTTTAGAAAGTATGTCGTGAAAGTGACAAGGTTGGCAGGCGCAACATTAGCGGACACCATCTCATAGGTGATGTCGCAAAGCCAATCATCAGCATCAAGGGGGTTGGTTGAGTTACGATAAGTGGCATGGTTGAGGCACACGAATTCTTGCAGCGTTATTGGGGCAGGCTGTTGATAAGCATTCTGGTTTGGAAACTGGGCCATTATCCCAGTCATAAACTGACGGTTCAGCTCAAACTGCTACATCATAGCGGCCATGTAGTCTGGCGGTGGTGGAGCATTGGCACCACGGCCATTACCACGGGCATTGGGTCTAACCATCCTGCTAAACATAACAGGGGGGTAGTTTAGCAAAGCAATTGCAAATGTATGGAGTCACCCATGATGTAACATGAACAAGAGGTGCATTAGGTACATAACAGTAGTCATTCATGACATACAGATCCATACACAGAGTTGATTACAAGCTGATAGCATGAGTTCGGAAAATACATAGCTAGGGGTAGTAGGCGGCACGCAGGCACGCAGTAGAAGGATACAACAACGGGATATAGCAAAGGCTACATCAACGTCGGGGAAAACTACTGAAGCCTGGTATCTGCAGGTGACGACGCAGGGTGCCCTCGATATAAGGATCCTGCGGTCCGTGAACACTCTGATGCAGAACCTAGTCCCCAACTCATAGAAGAGGTCCACGTGCAGGGGTGCAACCTCCAACAGCAGGCCATTCGACACCTGGTGGCATCTCTGTCCTGCGTGGGTAAAGAATGTACTGAGGATGTATCCCTGCTCTGACATCGGGCAACAACTGCGTCACATCGTCATAAAGACGTGCACGAGTGGCATACAACTCGACGCAAAGAGCTCGGGCAGTACGATCCAGAGCCTCAGTATACTGGATCAAGATCTGTGGGTCATAACGACGTTGCACGTAAGGGGTATAGATACCAGTGTAGTATCTACCCTCATCATCACCAGAGGCATACGGGATGTATCGGAACTCAGAATCATCCAAGTGACGATGGTCTCCACGAAGACGTGTGATAGCAGCATAAGCAGCGTCATGGACTGCCATGTCAGCAGTCACGCCAACACCATGAAAGGTGTGCAGTACAGTGGTGGAGTTCGCCTGCCGATCATAGATACGAACACCGGCATGGCACTGCTCCTGGTTGAACTCGTGGAAGTCCTCGTAAACAGATTACTCAGGGTGCCAACGATATCCAGTCTGGTCAGGAGATTGACCAGAATAGCAGGGAATCCGGTCACACCACCAGCCATAGTCTGGCATACGAGCCGTGTTGTGGGACGTATCTGAAACAAAGGAGGTTTCAAAGGTGTTAAATGACAGTGATTGAATCATGCATCATGCATTCAAAGGAATAACTGCAGATAATCCGATCTCCGGGCTGATGTGATCACGAGAACCTAGAGTTAGAGTTAGTAAAAATTTCAACCCGAAAGGATAAGAAGTATAGAACCCAGAGTAAATGTGCGGAATAAAAGATTCTAATCCTGTCCCTTTGCGATGTGGGCCCGTAACCCACACAACACTGTTAGTAGTTCAAAAATAGTTTTTCAAGGACTAGACTCAACTTCGACCAAGGAGTTGGAAGGAGCTCCTACAAGCAGTCGGCTTTGATACCAACTTGTGACGCCCCCGAACTCGACCGTACACTAAACATACACGCAGCATGCACGATCAAGATCAGTGACTCACGGTAGGATATCACAACACAACTCTACGATACAAATTAAACACAAATCTTTATATTACAAGCCAGGGTCACGAGGACCCATAATACATCAGCCATGGAAGCAAATATTATCTAAGTACAGATATAGTTAGACAAGTTTTGCCTTAAGAAGGCTGAGCAAAATAACGACGCTAGATCGAAAAGGCAAGGCCTCCTGCCTGGGACCTCCGAACTACTCCACGACGTCGAACTCCACGTAGTACTCGCCCTGGGGTGCTCCTGGCTCCATGGCTCTATCATCTGAATGCAGCAACCGGGTAGAGGAAAAAAGGTAGCAAAGCGACCGTGAGTACTCATCCAAAGTACTCGCAAGACTTACATCAGATCTATGCTACATATGCATCGGTATCAAAGAATGGGGTATATCAGTGGACTATACTACAGAATGCCAGTATTAGAGGGGGAAGTTCTATGTCACACAAGGGCCGCCATCTTGCAGCAATAGACGAGAGGAGAGCAGATCATCTTGCAGCAAGGGAAGGAGTATGAGCGCATACGATACCAACTAGTAATCAACACAACAAGACAATACCCTGAGATCCTTCCTCAACTCCCTACGAGAAAAGATCCACGGGCATTACATATTTATTGAGTAATGTATTTCATCAAGTATCTGGTTCAAGTTGTATAAGATTGGGATACTCTCAGATATCCAAGCGTCCTGTTACCGTGGACACGGCTATTCGAATAGTTTTGTCTTCCCTGCAGGGGTGCACCACATAACCCGATACGCTCGATTACCTCTGGCCGGACACACTTTCCCGGGTAATGCCCGGCCTCGGATAATCGACACGCCGTAGTCCTACCTAGGCTCTCCAGAGAGGTCCCCGCTAGTCTAAATCCTAAGAGCGAAGGGGTAGTTTGGCCGCTCACCCCTAAGCACTCCTGCAGGTCGCGAGCAGGGTCAACCTCATCTCATACGGAGGATATCTGCTGGTCTCCCGGCCGCCTCTCAGAACTGGACATCTAACAGAGCTTTCGATAGAATGTACGACGCCGAGGGCCCCATAACCGTTATCCCGCGCAGCGGTTAGTGCGTATATTCCAATGGCAACTCGGAATGAATACCCAGAACTCGTTTAGTCATGTTATTTCCTTCACTCGTGGACTACGCCCAGGGCCCAGGCCCACCTCTCTCATAGGTGGTCTCTACCTGCCCTGCTGCTCTGACGCAGTGAATGTTTTTGTGTCGGCTGTCGGGACAGATCGCGAGCTACCACCACATCCTGAGTGATACCGCTAAATAGCCAGCCGCCACGGGGAATCTATCGCAGGTGCTCATCGAGCCTACCCAACTTCAACATACCATCACTCGCGGGTACTCTTGGAGCCGACCCGACTTTAGCATTTTATGAGTATTGCAGTAATGTAAGTATATCCATGATCATCGCCCAGAGGGATCACGGCCCGATAATATAGCATGGCAAACAGACAAGGGTGCAGGGCCAACAGATGGAACAATAGCATAGGTAAACTAGGCATGCTAGGATAATATGTAAGCATTTATAACAGGCGACAAATCAAGCTATGTATCAGAATAGGATCTACCAAACAACAGCGGTAATAATACCTAATGCATGAAGTAGAGAGAAAGAATAGGCGATATAGGAATGATCAAGGGGATTTTGCTTGCTGGAAGCTTTGCTGAAAAGGACGGATCCTCGGTAGTGTAGTCGGAACCAGAAGCGGCAATGGTCTCGGGGTCTATCGGAAGAAGGAGGGAGAGAAAACAAATAAATAATGGTACACAGATGCATCACAGATACATGGCATGGCAATAGGTGATGATTATGTTTTCTAATGCATTACTAAGTGTTATTGGTGAAGAGGGAAGATATTCGGGAATATTTTCCCAGCTCCATTCACTATTCATTCAGCTGATCTGACAGCAAAAGTTCAATGTTCATTATGTTAGACATGTGACAAGTATGTGGATGGCATATTCGGATTCGTTATATTTTTCTCATCGTTTTTCATATATAAATTATTTTCATCCGAGTTACAGTTTATTTTATATGTTTTTTCAAAGTTTTATCAATATTCTGGAATTTCTGGATTTAATTTAATTCGAAAATCATTTAACTGAAATTGCTATGTGTACACAGAACGTGTACACAGAAGTGTCTACAGAGGCTGACTGGTGGGGCCAGTTGACTGGGTCAATGTCCAGTCAGCAGGTCAACCAGTCACGTTGACTGATCAACGGGCCTAGTGGGACCCAGTGTCAGCGACCCAGGGGTCCCACTGGCAGGTCCACGTGGCGGTGGCGCGCCGGCGTTTAGCCGCCCGCGACCAAACTCGCGGCGGCGCTCTCGGCTCGCGTCGGAAATGCGCCACAGGGCACGGTTCGACGCGGGATTTGGTGCGTTCGAACGCTGGCAGCGTCGCGCGTCGAATGGCAGTGGCGGCAGTGGCCGGGGTGGCCTAAAATGATGGCGGTGATGACAAGCGGTGGCGGCCTGAGTGTGAGCTTGATGGATTCGAGCCCATGGACACGCGTTTGCCTAACTGGCCAAGGGCGCCGGCAGGACCGCGGTGATGCATAGAGCATGCTGCCGTGCCCAGTTGGCCATGACACGGAAGAAAACGATGGCGGCGAGCTCGACAGTGGAGACGAGCTTCGGCAATGGCGATGGCGTCGCTGGATAGCTAGCTAGGGGCTCAAATTCGTCGCGCAAACAGAGGGGATAATGGGCGGAGCTCACCTATGGAGCTCACGATGGCTCGGCGAGGGCTTAGGAGCAGCAGAGGCGACGCATTCGTCGGAGAAGCTCTGGCGACCGTAGCGGGAAGAAGAGCTCGATCCCGACGATGTAGCGGCGCGGGGCTCTAGTTTTTCGATGCAGGCGAAGCAGCGGACGACGACTGAGCGGACGGCGGTGGCCACGGTGGCGAGGCGGGGCATGGCGACGGCGGCTCGGTCGAGCTCGAGATCGAGCGAGGAAGGACGAGAGGAGGGGGGAAATTGGCTAGGGTTCGCCAGGGGGCTGTGGACGGCGTTTTGTAGGCGTCGGCGTCGACGGGGAGACCGCGGGATGGCCGACGCATACGGAATCTGCAGCGTGGCGCGCGCGCAGGCGACACCTGTCGGAGGAGGACGACGACTGTGCGGTGCTGGGCTGGGCTGCTACTGTGCACTTGCGGCCCAGGTAAGCAGTAGATCTTTTTCCTTTTTCCTTTTCTATTTTCTGTTTTACTTTTAGCTACCGTTTTCCACTTTGTATTGTTATCAAATGGATTTTGTAAAATGTGGAACTTGTCACATAAATACTTAGGATTATACTGGACAGGCATAAAAAGTTTGGGGCCAATTTGATTCCATTTGAATTTGGTTTAAATTTAAATGGGATGGATAGGTGCTGCTGGCCCTGTTTTCTTGATGCTAGAGTCACTTAGTGATTTTGGGTGATGTTGTTTTCCTTAAAGTTGTTAGCTAGGGATTATTTGCAATAACATGAACACTTATGTTTAATTAATTGAAGAAGTTTTAGCTTCTGAACCAACAGTGATTAATATGGTAATCGTACTGTACTAGCGGTAGTAATTAAACTGCCCCCCTAATTCAGCCATGATATGGAGCTCCGTGAATGTGCTTCAGAAGGGATTTGGATTTCGGCCAAAATTTTCACTTTTCGGGCGAAACTCGGCCCTTTCGTTCAGGCCCGGTAAAACTATGTACCGGTCAAAAAATTCGGCCTGTTTTGAATTTCTGGCCCAGCCCGTTTTCACAATAGCACACAAATGGCACGCCCCTGGTATAAAATTCCAAAACGCAGCTTCCAGATACCCTAATTTTCACAATAGCACACAAATGGCACGCCCCGTGTGGCGGCTGAAGGCTACGCGAGCCAAGGGAGAGAGGGCAGCTCTGTCTCCGGCCATCCTCCTCCTTCTTCACGTTTTCCTATCTCGTGCACAAGGTCACGGCCGTGGCAGTCGGCGCCGAGCTCCTACGACCGTGACGTAGCACCCAAACTCCAGCCTGCAGCGTTCGCCACCCCCGTGCCGTAGCTCACGGTCTTGAGCACGTAGACTGGTCTTCTTCCACCGCACGGGCGTGTGCCTCTTTATTCTTGATTTGTTAGTTCATACATTGACATGTGACTCACATAAACAACAACCAACCTGCGACTCGGGGGAAACCCTCATCGCCGACACCACTAGGGCGCTCCTTCTTCTTCCCAACGCATCGCCGCCACCAGAGGGCTCGCAGGCGAAGCCTCGGACGGCTCAAGGAAGGTGGCATCGGGGCGTGTCGTTCCGGTGGCTTTTGCTGCGCGGCTGCGGCAGCTTCCTGTTGGCGCTGGGCGGGCGGCTCCCGGACGACAGCGTCGTTTTGCGGCGGCGGCAGTCCCGGCGCAGGTGGCGGTGCCTGGGGTTGCCGTGGTGGGCGTGCGGCGGCTGTTGGCAGCATGCGGGTCCGATCAGGATTCTCACGGGCTTACAGCGCGCGCACGCGATGGTGGCGGGTGGATCGAGGCTGATGCTGATGCTCGGATCCAGCACGGATGGCACCGGCGGACGGCCTCGTACGCGCGCAGCGTTGCTCCATGGTGCTGTTTGGCGAGGTCTGGAGGTGCTCGGCTGCTCTTGGCCTTTGTGCTCGCCGGCTTGGATCGGGAGATGCGGCGCTGATCTGGCGGCTATGCGCTCCTGATCTAGCGGCGGCTGCGCTCCGCGCGGGCAATGTTTATCTACCTTTCGTGCACCGGCTCCGGCCATGTCGGCGCCTGGGCCGACGGGCCT
The DNA here is from genome assembly GCA_039707655.1 of Elymus sibiricus. NCBI lineage: Eukaryota > Viridiplantae > Streptophyta > Magnoliopsida > Poales > Poaceae > Elymus > Elymus sibiricus. The sequence goes on along the minus strand of CM077664.1, from coordinate 17,201,593 downwards.
GAGCAGGGCTCTCTCGGGCGAGGTGGTAGTCGGCGGTGGTGTGCTCCGCCATCGGTGTCGGTCCTTATGGCGACCACTCCAGCCTACGGCAGCAGTCGCTGCGGATTGCGGTGGCCACCGAAAGGTCTTTGTGAGGGTTCCTCTATCCAGGCCGGGTGGTTGACTTCGGTGGGGAGATACAAACTATGGATGATGGCTTGACGCAGAGGGATGGTTGTGCGGCGGCGGAGGTCCACATCGCATGCAGCTGCTGGGATCGTAGAAAAGTGGTGGCGACAACACATAAGTGACGTCGGTCTCGAGTTCCGAGGTGAAAGTCTAGGTCTGACCCGTGTTGGTTATACTTATACCTGGCAATGGTGATATTTTTATGGTGTTACCTTGTTGAAGGCATTGCTCCACTACTAGGAGAAAGCTTATAGATAGAACCTTAGCAGTAGCGCGGGGCTGGGTCGTCGCGCTACTGCTACTTAGTAGTAGCGCGTGGAACATACCAGCGCTACAGGTAGGAAGATAGCAGTAGCGCTGGCATGTGAACCAGCGCTGCTGCTAAGTAGTCCCATCGTCACCCACCGGGGCTGCCCGTACTAGTAGCGTCCGACAAAAACCAGCGCTACTACTATTCCCGTAGCAGTAGCGCATGTCGGTGGCCCACCGCTACCGCTATGTGTGCACGATGCCAGCAGGTGGGCCCCTCTTAGCAGTAGCGATGGGCCACCGACACGCGCTACTGCTATAGAGCTTAGCAGTAGCGCTGTTAGCAATACCGCGCTACTGGTATGCGTAGCAGGCACCTTTTCCCCACCCTCCCCCTCCCCCTTTCCCCTCTCCCTCCTCTAGCTCCCTCACTTAGTTCTTACTTCTCCTATCTCTCTTCTCTCCCCATTAGTGCCCCCATCCACCATCTCCTCCATTAATGACCTCTCTTTCTCTCTAGCTTCTTCCTCACTTTATTTGTCTCTCCCTCCTTCCCTTTCCCCACTCCTACCTTTGTCTCTCTAGCTAGCTCTCCCTCCCTCTCCACTAGTTAGGTAGAGCATCTCCTTCCAACTAGATCTACCCATTTTAGAAGTAAGCCATGCATCTTTGTCCACTACTTTCGATCCCTGGATAGCGGCACCGGCCATCTATGGCTACCGTGTGCTTGATCCCTCTCTCGGGACGATAGGTGAGTAAAAAGTTGTGCTTTGCAAGAATGGAAATATGTGTGTTTGCGCTATGATGGTGGGAATGTGCGTGTGGCATGAGTTGCCGCCTATGTGTATTTGTCGGATCGTGCTTGACATGAGTTGCTTATGTTTTGGCGAAATGTCGATTTATTTCCGTTTCGGCGAATTTCGGGCAAACTCTATATGTCCTATTTTTAGGGAAGGTCATGCCAAATTTTTGTATGACTTTGATGTATGCATAAGCATGCATGGTAATAATTTTTTTGCTTATTATACCGCGCAGGCAATCATGAAGGTCAGTGGAAGGGTGGTGGAAAGATGGTTGCGATCCGCGGTGCATGACATGTATTCAAATAACCGGACTGGGATTTTATGTCCGTGTAGAAGATGCAAACTAATCGTCATCTTGGACCCCTTTGACCGTGGGAGTTTGAAGGCGCACCTGCTCATGCATGGTTTCATGGATGGCTATACTCGGTGGACAATTGAAGATGATGATGTGGATCTCCACATGTCAGGCAATAACGACATGGGGCTAGACGAAGAGATGACCGACGATGGACCCGAAGACGAGGGCACAGGACATGGTGGCCGAGAAGAGGCCGGACACGGCGGGGAAGAGGCTGTACACGGCGGAGAAGAGGCCGGACACGGCGGAGAAGAGGCGGACACGGCGCAGTCTTCGATGCGACTAAGTTCAGTCATGCAGGACCCTCATGTTCGAGACCTGCTTCGCAAGAATACGAGTAGCGACAGAGCTGCGTCTAGAGAGGAGGCCAAGCTGGCGCAACTAGAGGTAGACTCGAAGACTCCATTGTATGACGGTTGCGATCCCGAGGTGACCCGCTTGAGTTTCACGCTCGAACTTCTAAAGACGAAGGCCAAAAACAAATGGACAGACGCAAGCCTCGATGAGCATTTGAAGTATCTACATAATAAAGTTCTTCCCGCGGGGAACCTATGTCCTACTAGTGTCGATGAGGCCAAGAAGATCGTGTGCCCTCTTGATCTGCCCCACATTAGATACCATGCATGCATCAACGATTGCATCATTTATCGGAAGGAGCACGCGGATAAAACCAGCTGTCCGGTGTGCAATGCTTCTCGATACAAGATGGCCGGGAAGAAATCTCTTCAGAAAGTTGTATGGTACTTACCGATCACTCCTCGTCTGCAACGTTATTTCGTAGATCCTAAGGAAGCAAAGCTCATGCGCTGGCACGCGGAGAGTGTGAAGCCCGACGACGGAGATGATCCGAAGCTGAGACACCTCGCGGATGCTAGCCAGTGGCGAGCATTCAACGCCGAATATGGATATTTCGCAGATGATGCAAGGAACATCGTGCTTGGCGTGAGTACCGATGGAATGAATCCGTTTGGCAACCAGAACACCAACCATAGCACATGGCCCGTGTTTGTATGGATGTACAACCTCCCCCTTGGTTGTGCATGAAGTCAAAGTACATACACATAAGCATGCTGATTCAAGGGCCGAAACAACCGGGAAATAATATTAATCTGTATCTGGGGCTACTGAAAGAGGAGTTAGACACGTTATGGAAAATACCGTCCAAGACATGGGACGCCAGCAAAGGTGACTATTTCTATATGAGAGCCGCGCTGATAACAACGGTGCACGACTATCTCGGTTACGGATATGTCGCAGGCCAGGTGTGCCACGGATATTGTGGATGCACCCGGTGCATGGATGATACAATGTCTCAGTAGCTAACGAAAGATGGAGGGTCTGGGAAAATCGTGTACATGGGGCATCGAAGATGGCTCGAGAAGGATGACCCGTGGAGAAACCGTGGAGATCTATTCAATGGTGAGGCTGAGCATCGAGGACCTCCACGTAAGAGGAGCGGCGCCGAAATCGATGAGCTGTTGAAAAACTGGGAACAGTGCCCCGCGCCGGGAAAGGCGCCGGAGCCGCTGCTGAAGGTATGGAAGACGAGGTCTGTTTTCTGGGACGTGGAGTACTGGCCCAAACTCGACACGCCTCATTTCCTCGATCAAATGCATATCACGAAGAATATCCTTGAGAGCTTGCTTGCAACAGTGATGAACATGCCGGATAAGACCGACGATGGGCCGAAGGCAAGAAGAGACTTGGAAGATTTGAACATCAGGGCAGATCTCCACATGCCGCACCGTAAAAAGTCGGAGGAGACGGAGACGGAGGCGGGGGACAGGGGCAAAAAAGTCAACAAGAAGGAAGAGAATTATTGCCCCCCTTCTTGCTTCACCTTAAGTCCGAAGGAGATCGATCAATTCTTCAAGTGCCTTACCAGAATCAAAGTTAGTTCCGGTTACTGTGGGAAAATAAGCAGATTTCAAGACACCAAGAAAAAAAGGTTCAGCGGGATGAAGTCTCATGACTGTCACGTGATGATGATGCAGATCCTTCCGGTTGCCCTTAGAGGGATAATGGACAAGCACGTCCGTGAGACGCTTACTGGTCTCCGCAACTTTTTCGACGTTATCTCTCGAAAGTCGATCAGTGTGAAGCAGCTCCGAAGGCTACATGAAGAGATCGTTGTCATACTAAATGAGCTTGAGATTTACTTCCCTCCCGCGTTCTTTGACGTCATGGTGCATCTGTGTGTCCACATTGTGGACGACATCATCGACCTCGGGCCGTCATTCCTTCATAGCATGATGCCATTTGAGAGGATGAATGGGGTCATCAAAGGATTCGTTCGTAACATGTCCCGTCCGGATGGAAGCATCGTGCAGGGCTATCTGACCCAAGCACTACTGGAATCAGGAACTTTGCCATCTGCCAGCTCTTTGCCGTCTGCTTTTATAAAGCAGACGGCAAAGAACATACTGATGGCAAAGAGGCTCTTTGCCATCTGCACTTCTAAGAACTCTTTGCCGTCTGCTGGCAGACGACAAAGAGGTGAGGGGGGCCCCACAGTGTAACGGCGAGGACGGGCTAACGGCCCCCCTCTTTGCTGTCTGCTGGCAGACGGCAAAGAATTCTTTGCCGTCTGCCAGCAGACGGCAAAGAGGGGGGCTTAATTTTCGCCCCCCGCGCCCAAACCCCCTCTCTCTCTCACATCTCTCTCTCTCTCTGTCTCTGCGCGCCGCCGCCGCCCCCTCCCCGCCGACCCCCTCCTCCCCGCCGACCCCCGCCGCCCCCTCCTCCCCGCCGCCGCCCCCTCCCCTCCTCCACAGCGCCGCCGCCCCCTCCCCTCCTCCACAGTGCCGCCGCCGCCCCCTTCCCTCCTCCACAGCGCCGCCGCCGCCCCCTCCCCGCCGACCCCCTCTTCCCCGCCGACCCCCGCCGACCCCCTCCTCCCCGCCGACCGCCGCCGCCCCCTTCCTCCCCGCCGACCGCCGCCGCCCCCCTCCTCCCCAGCGCCGCCGCCTCGACCACCCTCCGGTGAGCTCCACCATTCCCCCCCTTTTTTGTTTTTTTCCTGTTTTTTTTTCTGTTTTTATTAGTTCATTTAGTTAGTTTATATTAGTTAGTTATTAGTTCATATTAGTTAGTTTTTATTAGGTAGAAAAAACTTAGATAGAAAAGAAGAAAAGAAAAACCTAGAAGAAAAAAAAGAAGAAAAGAAGAAGAAAAAAAAGGAAAAATAAAAAAGAAAAAGAACAAAAAATAATAATAATAAGAAGAAACAGAAGAAGAGGAGGAGGAGAAGAAAAAAGAAGAAGAAGAAGAAGAAAAAAAGAGGAGAGGAGGAGAAGAAGAAGAGGAAAAAAGGAAAGGAAGAAGAAGAAGAGGAGGAGGAGGAGAAGAAAAAAGAAGAAGAGGAAGAAGAAGAAGAAAAAAGAGGAGAGGAGGAGAAGAAGAAGAGGAAAAAGGAAAGGAGGAAGAAGAAGAAGAAGAAGGAAAAAAAAGGAAGAAAAGGAAGAAAAGAAAGAAGAGGAAGAAGAGGAAGAAGAAGAAAAGAAAAAAAGAGGAAAAACCCCGACCCCGACACGGCACCTCGACCCCGACCCCAACCCGACAACGACCCGACACGCCGACCCCGACACCCCGACCTCGATCCCGACCCCGACACGGCACCTCGACCCCAACCCCAACCCGACAACGACCCGACACGCCGACCCCGACACCCCGACCTCGATCCCGACCCCGACACGGCACCCCGACCCTGACCCGACACCCCGACACCGACACGGCACCCCGACCCCGACACGACACCCCGACCCCGACACCCCTAACACCCCGACACCACGACACCCAGACACGACACCCCCCGACACCCCGACACCAACACGACACCCCGACCCCGACACCCCGACACCCCTGACACCCCGACACCACGACACCCAGACACGACACCCCCCGACACCCCGACCCCGACACGACACCCCGACACCACGACACCCCGACACCACGCCACCCAGACACGACAGCCCTGACCCCCGACACATCTTCGGCCTCCTGTTGACCGAAAAGGTGCTCTTCGGCCTTCCAGAGGCCGACGGGGTCATATATTTGTGAATTATGAGTTAGGAAGTATATTTCCCGATTTTGTTAAGAAAAACATCATATATATTTGTGTTGATCGGGTGGATTTAAATGTGCAGTTCTTTCGGGGCTGCGAGGGTCTGGTGTTCGACGACCTCCCCGTGCGTTCGACGAGCTCCGCCCCTGCGTTCGTGGGTGAGCACAAATGACATCTCCTCCTCCCCCCTTCATTTGCTCTGTTCCGGTCTTCGTGCCGATGAAACTTGCTAGCTATAGGTGTCAATCATCAGTATGCGTGACCACTATGCGTCTCCCGTTCGAAAGGGTTACATCTATAAATATGCATGCATTTGCATATTTATAACCGTGATTCTTTCGAATTGTCCAACGTTATCCATGGACAGCCCGAGTATGTGTAGATTGGGTTCGTTTTCCCATATGCTCTGCTCCGGATCCGATGCAGAATTTCGTCAGTGCCTCCTTGTTGTTCTCCGGGTACACATCCTCTCTGCTTATTGCCGAGACGTGTATCAGGAGAACAGCGGGGAGGTGCTGCCGAAATTTTGCGTCGGATCCGGAGCAGAGCATGGGAAAACGAACCCAATCTACACATACTCGGGTGGGATTAGGACCTATCTTTACCTACTAGCGTCTAGGTTGCATGGACGTAATAAAACTGACAAACTCTATTAACTGATGAATATGGTTTGCTGAATTATGTATATATTTCTTGTGTGTCCAGTAGCTAGGCAAGATGAGTGATCGTGCGTGGATGTACACCGGTCACACTAGTCAGAAAGACATGACCCATGAATGGCTAAGAAAAACCAAGGGGTTTGTGAGAGCCGCATTTGCAAATGGACAGGAAACAAACTGGTGCCCCTGTGTCCGGTGTGACAACCATAAAAAGTGGACACGGGATGAAATGGGTAAACACTTGCAGAAGTGGGGTTTTACGACTGATTATACGGTGTGGAGATTTCATGGTGAGTCTGCCCAACGTGCCAGAGCTGAGGTGGTTCGTCGTCGCACCGACGAGCATGGTACCGGGATCGAAGACATGGTGCAAGACTTTGATGATGCTCGGGATTCGGACGATGAGATGGAGGAATCTGCAAAGGCCTTCTATGAAATGTTGGAGTCTTCAAAACGTCCTCTCCACGAGCACACTGAGCTTTGTCAGCTGGATGCCATCGCGCAAGTAATGGCTCTCAAGGCTCAGTTCAACCTGGGCAGAGAATGCTACGACGCGATGATGACGATATTTGGACGCTTTCTACCCAAAGGCCATGTATTGCCAGCAAACCTGTACCAGTCGGACAAAATCCTACGTGCGCTTAAGATGCCCTATGAGAAGATAGATGCCTGTGAGAATGGATGTGCCTTATTTAGGCTTGAGTATGCGGGCTTCAACTATTGTCCCATTTGCAAGTCTTCCAGGTATGTTGTGGTAGACAACGGTATGGGTGAGAAGAGTCAGACCAAAATCCCAGTTAATGTTCTTCGGTATATGCCAATCATACCAAGACTTCAACGTCTTTTCATGGTCGAAGAGACGGCCAGACAGATGACGTGGCATAAATTGGGCAAAAGAACCGAACTAGATGCAGATGGGAATCCGATGTTGGGACACACTTCAGACACTTTTGCGTGGAAGCACTTCGATGCTTTACATAAGGACAAAGCGGCAGATCCAAGGCATCCTCGAGTCGCCATCCGCACGGATGGGTTCCAAGTGTTTGGTATGACGGCAACCCAATACAGTTGCTGGCCTGTATTTGTCATTCCACTCAATCTCCCCCCCGGAGAGATTATGAAAAGAAAGAACATTTTCTTGACGTTGATAATTCCAGGGCCCAACTATCCGGGGAAGAATATGAATGTGTACATGCAGCCGCTTAAGGATGAATTGCAAGAAGCTTGGGATAATGGGATCAAGACATATGACGCCGCTACAAAACAAAACTTCAAAATGCATGTGTGGTACATGTACTCGACGCATGACTTGCCGGCGTATGCGCTATTCGTTGGCTGGTGTGTGCATGGAAGGTTCCCGTGCCCCACATGCAAGGCAGCTCTTCAGTTCCGTTGGCTGCAGGCGGGTCGCAAGTATTCTTGCTTCGACTTGCATAGACAGTTCCTGGATCCTGGCCATAAGTTCAGAAAAGACAAGAAAAATTTCATGAAAGGTAGAGTTGTCAAAAACTCTGCACCACCTGCATTGACAGGCCAACAGGCCCTGGATTAGTTAAACGCTCTCGAGCCTAATCCAGAGCGTCCAGGATATTTCAAAGGGTATAATTCGGAACACGCCTGGACTCACAAGATATGCTTGTGGGATCTGCCTTACTTTAAAGACCTCATTTGCCCACACAACATCGACGTGATGCACACTGAAAAGAATATCGCCAGAGCTTCCCGGGGTGGGTCACGTTGCCTGGTGAGGGACGGGTTCGAGAGCTCGGAATGACCTGGGAGCACTACTTGGCTGCCCCGGCCCCGCCAGGGCATAGGATCGGCGATGTCGAGTGCCACACGGTCGCCGACATTGTGATCCAGACGTTTTGGGTAATTTCTCCTTTGCCGTCTACGTTGTGTTTTCTTCTTTGATTGGCAACCCTAGTGATTTTACTAATCCATGTTTTCTTGTTTGATTGCAGACCTTCTACAGGTGTGCTGAGGGACAGGAGGAGGCCGCGGCTCGGGTTATCGGCAACGAGTGCAGGCGCCTACTTCAAAACTTTCGGCACGAGGCTCGGACGCAGGCTATTCGAGACTACTACGCCTCGACTGGTATTCGGAGGAAAAAAGAGAAGTGCCGCCTCAACTATCTGAGTAAGGAGAAGTACATGAAGGTAATTACCTATTCTTAAGGCCTTGTACTTAGTTCCTTGATTTGATTCGTATGCGTAGCGCTCAAATTTCTCTTGCTTAACTTAGGTGCCCCCGAGATGGTGTGCGGATAGGATGGACTGTTGGGAGGCGTTGGTGGATGAGTGGTGCACTCCCCAATGGCGCAACGTCCACGACGGTGCAAAGGAGAAGCGTGCCCAAATGAAAGGTGTCCCACACCATCTAGGCAGCGTCAACCTACGTGGTTTCGGGGAAAACTGGGTATGTGGTTTGCTTCATGATTCATGCAAATTCATTCTTCATGCTAGCTTGAGCCCTTAACTAATACTCTGTTCCTCTCTTTTAGGCGCGGCACAACAAGGCTCCAGTGCCAGAGCTGTTCGACCTCTATGCCATGTCCAATACTGCCTCGTACAAGAAGGCCAAGGCATTCTCTGAGTCTGACCTCGATGATCCAGAGAAATTCAGCAACCGCGCCTCCCACAACAAGCTTGTGAGGTACAGAGACGAGGGGAAGGCGAGGAAAGGGCCGGAGTTTAACCCGAGCCAGCAACCTCTTGATCCAGAGCTGGTGATGATATCTGGTGGCGGGAGGCACCATGGCTTGTTAGCCATTGGGGATGGACTGATACGTTG